>CM027660.1:5010000-5635000 GCA_015731905.1 Salix dunnii | reverse complement strand
CAAATATACGCAATTTAAATTTTAAGATTATAATATATATTCAAACAACCATGTATAAATTTATTATCTTCGTACCAACACGATTGTGCAGTCACCATCACTTGATATACACAGATCATGAAAATGATCTATCAATTTCACATCTTTGTCACTCGGTTTCCTCCCGTGTATATTTTTTAAAGTATTTTTAACATTAACATATCAAAGATTAATATAAAAATATTAATTTTTTTAATTTAAAAAAAAGAAAAAAAAAATCCCAAGTCGGCAGGATTTGCCTGGCATAACCACTAGCACCTACTCATTTCGTCTTTTTTACCCACAATAAGGTAAAACGTATTCTAGTAGTATGCCCTTGAGGCCATCAATAAAATAACAAAAGGAAATTCATCATACATATCCGTTCAGGCATTACCGGAGAGATAATTAAGAAAATAAAATATTGACCCAATGCTTGTCCTTACCTTTTTTTCGCGATGGGAAAATCTATCGCCACATATATTTTTGTATTGCCACAGTAGTATACAGGAAAAAATGTTTGCCAAAATGCGCTCCTCAGTGATGCCATCAGATATGCACAAATGCTTGACATTTTTCTTCGGTGGGATTCCACCAACCTGTTTTCTCGATGGAATCCAAACACGATAGCACCAACATTAATTATTATTATTATTTTCTTATGGGTTTTCCTAAACCAATAGAATGGAGAAGGAAGGAACCTGAATTATATTAGCGAGGAATTATTATTATTATTATTATTATTTTAAAAAAGGGATCCTGATCAACTTGGATACACAGGCCTTGTCAAAACTCAAAGGCAATTTTAGTACGCATCATATGTAGCTAAAAGCATCATTGATTGACGTTATTAGCTGAAGTCCGGGTCCAAATATATGCTTCCAAACAATAAGGGAATAAGAATAGTTACGGAATTGATGACAGTCCAGATAACTCGCATGAAAAACATGGAATCAACAATATTGCAGGAACACATATATTATTTGGTACCTGTCAAAGCCAAGTGAGATCGCTCCAAATTCCTACCCTGATTTCTAGCCCCTGCCTCATCATCCTTCGTAAAATACGTACTCAATGAAAATAAAATTAATAAAACTCAAATATTATCTCGACGATTACACTTCGGTGGATTGATTAGTCCCCACAATCACATACTACTTGTATGATGCAAGACCTCCGCCTGGGAATGTATAAAAACAGTTGTAGCAAACCATTCTATCTTTTGATAGCATTAATACCACCGAGGCTAATCCAACTTTCGATAACTTACTGGAACTTTTGCAAACCAACGTGCCTTCAGGCAGGTTTGGTGCTTTGATATCACTGTAAATAGTCAAAGCTTGGATCGAGAATGGATTGATCCCCAAGACAAACATGTTCTCGTTGTACGTAGAAAGAGAGTTTTAAGTTAACAATGTCATCGCATTTGAACCACCATCCGAAGCCCGGTGTTAACTGTACTAGTTAAGCGATCTTCTGGCAGCATCATTTCCACTATCTTTTTTACTGGTATTAAGGTCAAAATAAAATCAATCACGAGTAAATCACCCGATGAATGATTCAATTCATCTTTTAGAAATGGTGTCCACTCTTCAAAGCACCTATTTTTAACACTGACCACAAACTCTACACACATCATCCTAGAGCACTAAACCTTGATTTCATTTGATGGTCAATGTCTAAAATCCCCAGCACTGCTGATAATAAATTGACAAATGTGTAAAGCCAAAGCGAGGATTCTAGTTAACTGCTTGGAGTATAAGAAATACTGTTATTAGTTAATGGATAAAAGAATCTTGCAATTGCCCTAAACGTAGAGTACAAAAAATATTGGTATCGCGTTAGTATAGCTTTTCTTGTCTATAAGAAGGCCACTTATCATCTCAATCTCTGCACAGAAGTAGCGAGTTATTAAGGGAGTAAGCTCCGTAGAGAGAGTAAGGAAGTTGCATAGAAAGATGGGAAACCAAAACCCATGTGAGAAATTGTGCCAAGGGCTCAGGAAAGTTAAACCTTACTTGGCTATCGTCTCCCTTCAATTTGGATACGCTGGAATGTACATCATCACCATGGTTTCTTTCAACCATGGGATGAGCCATTACATACTAGCTGTGTACCGTCATGTAGTTGCTACGCTTGTTATTGCACCTTTTGCCTTTGTCCTCGAAAGGTCTGTTTCTCCCGCAAGCCTCCACGGCCGACTCACATTTGCAATTTTCTCACTTTAATTTTGCTCAACCCTAATCGTTGTTTATTTCCTCTTCTTTTTGGCAGGAAAATAAGGCCAAAGTTGACACTCCCGATTTTCCTGAGGATAATGGCTCTTGGTTTTCTTGAGTAATGCACCCGAAAACTCGATACCTACATCTTTGTGTATATACTTCATGAATGTAAATTAAATTTTGTATATCTAACTATATTTTTAATTGGAAACTACCAGGCCAGTGCTTGATCAGAATCTGTATTATTTGGGAATGAAGTACACCTCGGCTACATTTGCATCTGCTACAGTAAATGCCCTCCCGGCCATAACCTTTATAATGGCACTTATTTTCAGGTGAAGGGAACTTACAAATTACATCACCACACATCATTCTGTAGGGAAATCATGCAGATGAAAACAATGTATGCATGGTTACGCTTCACAAGGCACAATCAGGCCACTGATTGTGAGATAGTGCCTGTCACATCATACCACGTCACAGATTTACTTGTGATCAATATATTACTATATATTTTATATATATAAAAAAAAAATTGTCTTAATTATCACATGGTTCATATATATATGTCTCGATAGTCATAAATTCAATAATTTAAAGTACTATGTATTCCTTTTGATTTCATACATTACTAAGAAAAAGGTCATGTAACTTTAACAGCATTCTTAATATTATTAGCGCGATATGCTTAAACATGATCACTAAAGGATAGTACTATATCACAGTGAAAAAGATGGCCAGACATAACTCATGAAAAATCATGAGAAGCAAATTAACCAGTGGAAGAGTGAGCTAAACCACTGAGTTTGTTTAAATATGGTATGTTCTAAACAGGTTGGAGACAGTCAACTTTAAGAAGCTGCATAGCGCAGCCAAGGTGGTGGGGACGGTTATCACGGTCACAGGAGCCATGGTTATGACCTTATACAAGGGTCCAATCATCGATTTTATAAGATCGCACGGAGCAGCTCACCATGGAGCTACAAGCAATGAATCCAGTAGTCAGCATCGGCTTACTGGAACATTAATGCTCCTGGCCAGTTGCTGTGGCTGGGCAGGTTTCTTCATATTGCAAGTGAGTAGTTCCTCTTTTTTTTTTGCATTTTTACAGTTCATGGGTAAAATCTTTGATTTAAGTTGTTAATAAAATTTGTTGAATAATGCATCAATTTTGGTCCAGTCCTTCACTTTGAAGAAATACCCAGCAGAGCTTTCTCTCACAGCATTGATATGCATGATGGGCATGGTGGAAGGTGCAGCAGTGTCACTTGTTATGGAACGTGACATGAGTGCCTGGAAAATAGGTTTTGACTCTAGGCTTCTAGCTGCTGCTTACTCTGTGAGTATCCTTTTCTTTTTTAATTTATAGTTTCAGATGAATAATAATGGATAGTTTCTTAACATTTTCAATCCTGTAATTAGGGGGTGGTTTGTTCTGGAATTGCATATTATGTGCAAGGTGTGGTAATAAGGAAACGAGGCCCTGTCTTTGTAACTTCTTTTAGCCCTCTTTGCATGATCATCACGGCGGCTCTAGGATCCATTGTTCTATCGGAGAAAATCCATCTCGGAAGGTATACGTGTGTGTGTATTACATCTTCAATTCTTTTCAGCACTATTTATTCTAGGCTCGTACATGCACGTTGCGAGATTTGTTTTATTATCAGTAATATGTATTATGTAAGGCATGATTCAACTCTGCTCTGTCAAAGAATAAAAATATAACCCAGTCTGAAAGATATTACGTGATATATATGTTACGTTGTCTATGTAGCTAATCACTGGAGATTTTTGCCTTCTCTTTTTGTTTGTGGCAATGTGATTCTTTATGGTGTGACTTCGTTAATACTTGTAATTGAAGGATGTACAAGTGATGATATATTTCGATTAGTAACAATATTATTCGTCTGTTGCTTTGTATTGCAGTATAATTGGAGCAGTTCTAATAGTTTTTGGCCTTTACACTGTGGTGTGGGGTAAAAGCAAGGATAGGACAAGCTCGTCGGCATTAGAGTTGACAGATGAGAAAAGTGGACTCCAGGATCAACTGCCAATCAAAGATAGTAGTAAGCTATCATCAATCAGTTTTGCAAATAGCACCCCAGGACCTGATGATGGAACGTTGTCCAAGCATATTCAACCAGAGATTTACAACCACTAGAAGGACCACTATAGAAATTTTCCTACTCTCTCCGTCTGATATGTATCTGTTCTATCCAAAAATAAGTAGCTACCACTCTTCACTCGATGTGTGTTGAGATGGGGATGATTAAATTAATCGCTATTCGATCTTTAATTTTTCTTATTGCTACTCTTCTCTGTTTGATAAAACTTTGCAACGGTGCTTTCCAAAGTATCCGAGGAAGAAAATGATCAGGAATCGAAGTCTAGCTTCTGATAAAAGACAACAGTTTGCTTCAAAAAAAAGAATCAAGTTCTCAGAAACTTGGACGTGATGAGACAAGAGGCGGATAAAATGTGCCGATGTTTGAGAGTCAGAATCCAAAGGGTAAGATTGCATTCGAAGACAAAGATGGCAAGAGATTCATCATTTTGTTCGAGCTTAATTTTTATATATCTCGGACACCCACCTGCCTTCCCTCTCGGGGTATTCCTCGAGAATCTGAATCTTATACCGTTTTTTATTATGGGTATCGCCCTTGGGGTCAGGTGTGAGTAAGTGCCTCTTAAAGGCTTTGTAGCCGAATTTTATTGGCTGTCCGGAATAACAGCATTAGAATCACAGAAAGCGAACCTGGTCCCTCAGCAAATTTATGGACACAAGATCCAATTAAAAAATACATAAGAAAAAAGGAAAGACCCCATTTTATTCAATAAAATTCCACAATTTTATTACAAAAAAAAAGTAAAAAAAATAAAACTCTAATAATAGCATTATTGGTATCATAGGAAAAAAACTCAATAAAATAAATTCAATATCACCAAGAAAATCATTCATGGTTGCTGTCGCCCGTTTGGACTACTTCTGTGACTCATTTTATTCATCATATATATAACTTTTTTTCATATAATTGAATTTATTTTGTTGAATGTTTTTATGGTGTTAATAGTATAATAATCCAAAACTTTGGTATGCTTCCAAAATATCTTTATTCTTTTTATCCATTCACATTTTACAAGGATGAGAGAGAAACAAGACCAACTTAACAAAACCAAAAAAAAGTCACAAACAATGAACAAAGTTGGTTCACAAGTTGTCTAAAGATATCGAGAATCACTTTTCTTTGAGTCACTCGTATAGCTTACTTGATTTATAGCTTACTTGATTTTGACTTGTTAAGATCTTCGTGATAACAATGATGTTGTCATCAAATTCTCGGATGTATCTGGAGTTGTTTTTGTTTTTCCTCACTTTCTCTGTCTCATAAATCATCTATTTTTATTCAATCTTGTATCCATAAATTCAGTAATTTAAAAGAGTTATAATAACACTTGCGACTTAAAAGTCACGACTCTTAAAGTTAAGTCACGTATTATACTTACAACGAGTGAATTACAGATGCTAAATGGGACTCTAATTTATATTATTTTCTTATTATATTTCTTAAAACTATGTTATTTTATAAAAATATTTTTCATGATGCTCGAATCCAAAATAATAAAGATTCCTCCACTCCCTCGAGTGTTCCTTTAATTAGTGTTATGGTAAAGGTGCCCGCGTCATCATCGAACGAGTCTGTTTGCCTAGAATTTTTAATAAATTATGATTGAAATACTTTAAAATAATATCTAAAAAAAAATTATATTATAGTGGTAATTATCGAATTGTAAAACGATTCCCTGATGGAAGCAAAGGCATTCCCTACCTGATAAATAACCGAAATATTGTTTTTTTAGTCAGAGTTCTTTATTTTTTTATATTTTAATATAAAGGACATTATAAAACAATAAGGACAAGAAGGGATATTTTTATATATTATAAAACAATATATGATATAAAATTAAATGTGTGTGATATCAAAAGAAACAGATAGTTAAAAAAAAATAGCATTAGAAAGTAATAAAATAAAATCTTAGTAGACCCAGCCCGTGTGCTAGGCCCAGTAATAGTAGGGGACCAGAATAGCAGGCTTTGTGTGGCGGGCCCAAATCTGTTAATAATTGAAATAAAAAATAAAGAGAGGATGAGAGCAGCCTGTTCACGGGGCATAAAATTTTAAAATCTTCAAACCCGCCTCTTGTTCTATAACAACTCCCTCCTCTCTCTCTCTCATAAAGGAGAGTTTGGGGTTTTCCTAGAAATTTTCAGTCCTTGTATGCAAGATTTTTTGTTTGAAATTATATTAAAATAATAATTTTTATTTTTTCAAAAAAAATTAACACCATCATTAAAATATCTAAAAACATTTAAATATATGAAATTTGCCACTTCAATCTAAAAAATCTTGTTTTTTTTTTTTTTTTATCATGAAGAGTTAAAGAGGCCATTGTAATTGTCGGAAATACTAAGCCCACTAAGAGCATCTGCAATGGGCCATGGATATGGGAAGCTAAAAATAAAAAATCATTTGTTTGTCTTGTTTGTTGACACTTTTTGCAAAAAAATGTAAAATTTAATTAAAATAAAACTCTTTTAGATCGCAGATGAGTTACAATCATATTCGAATATCTGTTTGCTATATATATATATATATATATATATATATATATATATATATATATATATATATATATATATATCAAAAATATTTATTTTTATTTTTATTTAAAAATAAAAAAAATTATATATAAAATTAATAATTATATTGTTGAAGGGTTTTTAAAAATAATTATTTAATTATATAACTTATTCCTATTAATTGTATAATTAAACTACATATAAAATAATTGTACTATATTTAAAATAATATAAAAAAACAAATGGCTCTCTTAAATAACTTTTAACATTGAAGCACACATCAATAAAAAAAACCATATATACACTATTCAAACATCCATTTTAGAGATTTGGCTCTCTAGAATGCCTCTTACGACTGCAGATGCTCTAAAAGCACAAAAATAGAGGGTAAATTGTTGAGAATTGTCATAGAATGGGCATCTCGATTTAATATTTGTACTTGTTATTTATTGTTATATTTTTCGTTTCATACCAATAGAAAAAACGAAACACTAACCGAAACGGTATTGACAACTTTGATAGAAAGATCTCTTAAAAAAAATTTCTTCTTTTTATTTTTTATTTCTATTAAATTTTATTTTATTTTATTTCTATTAAATTAAATTAAATCTATATTAATTAAATTTAAAATTTATAAAATTAAATTAAATTATTAATTAAATAATTACAATTTTAATTTAAAAATAAATAAATAAATTTTCTTAAAAAACATCTTTCTAACACACTTCCAAGTACTATCTAAGCATGGCCTAAAACAGTTCGGCTTTGGGGGGTCACTGTTTCTTTTTGAAAAGTGAAAACCTTTCGCTTTATTAATTAAGCACAAGCCCAATTAAGATGAGCTAATCATCGAAAGAGGGTAAAGGAAAGGTCTGGGCAGGGTGTATCGATTGATATGTGGGCTGACGAGGCCCGAAACCACGCCGTCCTTGTCCTTCTCATGGCAAGATTTTATTGGAACCGTGATAGTGGTGTTTTAGTTGCTCTGCTGTGTGATCATTTTGCTTCGCAAGTTTCTCTCTCTCGATCGAGGGAGCCGACAGACAGACCCAAAAGAGAAAGATGGCGATGATCGTGTTGTTGGTTTCATCGAATATCGCCGTGTTTTATACCTAAATAAGTATATAATATGCTCGTAGCTTGTTTGTTTTAGTATTTGTTCGTGAAATGCTCTAGTGGGTATTTGTTATGTTGTAATAGATCATAGAGGGACACCAGAGTATATCCAGGAAGGACTGTGAGTTTAGAACCTGCAGACGGGGAAATCTGTGAGTTCTTTCAACAATTTGCTATAATTTTAATCTGTGAAGTCAAAATGGGGGGTTTCATATAAGATTTCCAAAAAAGAGATCAAGAAGATACTCTGACGATATGGCTCCTCGACTCAATATCTCGAACTGCTGGTCTGGCTCATTTGTTTGTTGGAAACTTCTTCTTATCTCATCGCTGTACACTTACAGTCTTGGACATTGTCAGCGATGGAACTCTGTATTTTTACGTTCACATCGTGCACTGGCTAGCGATCATGCACTATGATATTACAGTAACGGCACTGTTTTGAGAACTCTTACAAGTCTAATGGTTAATTTTGTTCAAGATTTACCAGTCCTATTGCTTGTATAGGCACGTTCTGAAATCTGTTTTCAGGGTCCTGCAGCGACAACTCCAGCAGTGTCAGGAGTAAGGTGTAAGCGGCACACTCCCAAATTTAACATGATCTAATTAACACTTTCTTATTTGAGATTTATAGGATCTCCTGACAAGAGACCTGGGGCCTGCACCTCTCGAAGAGATAGCCGGGTAAGCATCTTGAATATTTGCATTTCAGTTCTATAAGGTGCTTCATTTCGCATTTATCAAATCCTCGTGTCATTTTGGAAAATCTTGAATCCATCCTGACCATATAAAATACAAGCTAGTTAATGTTGTTTTTAAAAATATTTTTGTTTAGAAATATATTAAAATGATATTATTTTATATTTTAAATAATTATTTTTGATATCAGCACAATAAATTGATCTAAAAACATTAAAAAAAATTAATTTAAAATAAAAAATATAATATTTTTTTTTTAATATTTTTAAAATGTAATGAAATTCGGGTGCAAGTTATTCCCATATTGTATCCTTTTGGCAGACAATTTATCCATGCTGAAGGCCCCTCAGACCCAAGCAGAGACTACCTTTTCCAACTTGGACCGGCCCTTCTTCAATCTGATAGCATTTAAATTTCTGCTGAGATTTACAATCTCTTCCTGTGAAGGAAAGAAGTCATCTCCTCCTTTTCCCACCCGGAATATAAAGACATGCATGTAATTGATCCTGCAAATGAAGCGAGGCGCGTTTTTCAGAGACAGGGCTGACTGATTCGATATGCAGTGAATAATAGGCATGAAGGTTACTTGTTAAAAATGAATCAGAGCAGTTATTTGCAGCTCTCTCTGATGAAAGTCGATGAAAAAGCTTGAAATTATGAGTAGAAGGCATAAAAACACACATCTCGACTCGGTGTCGCTAACCATCCGTATAAGATTCCCTGTATTCCTCAATTAGGAGCAATCGTTGTTTTGTGGCTCAAGAACATTTGATTTTGTAAATATCATTTTGATGCCAGCAGAATTGGGGGGTGGGGGGGATTCAATCGACATAGGGCAAGCATCAAATTCTCCTGTTTCACTCGGTTATATTTTGCTGCAGAAACATGCCATTAATAGGCCAACTATTATCCCCATAATATTTAAAAATCCTCCGTGGATGATGGGTATAACTTCTATCGTCCTATGACCACCTTTTTTTTCCATGAATGGTGAGAATGCAACCAAAAGTCACAAACACCAATTTACAAAAATCCTAGCTTATAATTTATGCTAAATTTTACAGAGAAGATCCCTGCACAAGTCACTAAAGCATTTGCAATAAACATAACCTAATAGGCAAAGCTGCAAACAAATTTCCCATCAAAGCTATCTATTGCTACAACCAGAAGTAAAAAAAAAAAAAAAGGAACTAGATATGGTACACGTAATCCAATGGCTGAGGCTTCTGATATACCCGCTTACTCTTTATTGTTGAAGCTTCTTTCATCCATGTCAAGTCAGCTTGTACAGGATTCAGTCACTGCAATCATCTTGATCTGCATGAACAAAGAGAGAATTATAGAGGAAACAGTATCGAAGCTCATAGCAAGTGACCAATATAATCCCTGCAACTATTTCAACCAGTGATCTATTCCGTGTACGGATCCTGCTTCTACAATACACACGTAGTAGTAGTCTTTCATTTGTGCTCATTTACTTTCCCAGTACACTATCCACGAATGAGGGTATCAAGGCAACTCAGTTTTTATGACATTTTTTTCTGGTTTCAGAGAGATTCCAGTCCACTAATCACAGGCCTGCATTTCCCTGAACCTCAATGAAATGTATACAGGTGTGATCCACCTAAAAACGACCATTTTTTAGTCACTTACCCTCGTCGGCCTCTTCAGTTGGGTTATCACTGCCCTCATTGTCATCTCTGTCATTATCTCCATCATTGTCATCCTCCTCACCATCCTCGTCATCCTCTTCTGTATCACCAGTATCGTCACTCTCACTTTCATCAGGTACTTTTGGTTTTGGTGGAGCTACAAAACTGGTGGCAGATCTTCTACGTGAAGAAGTCACAATGTTGCTCAAGTCAATGCCCTCAAGTTCTTTTGCCCTTTCCTTTCTCTTTCTGACTTCCTTTATCTCTGGGAATGCAGTGATTAAAAAGTTGTCAACTTTGATACATGTACACATGCTTGTGGGTATAAAGTTGCATTCACATCAAGATTGTGCCACATGATTAATAACATTAATATATGGAAATAATTTTTCTATGAACAATATTAAGGTCCAGAAAGCAGCATATTTGTTATTCATAGTTCATGTAGCTAGATTTTCAATAGTAAAAAACACCTTTTTCAGAAGGATTTGATGACAATCCTTCTCTAGAAAGAATTTCTTCAAGTTCCTTTATAAGCTGAGCCTCGCGTTTGTTCTCAGGCGCCTGCTTCACCTTCTTATAAATTGAAGGAGGCACACTGCAAAAGAAATAACAAATGTTTGGGTGTCAAGCCAGACAAAGCCCTGTTTTGGGTCTATAAATGGCAGGTAAAAGAAATACCCCATCCCACAGGATTTAATGACTGATTTCAGATGCTCCGCACGTTTCCCATATGCTGAAGAAGTTTCCTTTTTCTACAAGAAGATCAAAACATAGTTTACCTAACCATAGTTTAAGATTTAAACAACCTCTCTTTTTTCATGCAGGAAGTAGGTGAGTGTGGGGGCAGTACCTTGACTGGTTTTTCCGCTGATGATGGAGAATTGTTGTCTTCTGAAGCATTTCCACTGACTTCTGAATCGCTGTTGTTCTCTGATGTTGTTTCCAAGGGCTTGATCCGTTTGTTGGCAGATACTTTGGTTTCCTTTTCAGTTCTCGCTCGCTTTTTAGACCCTTCAGAGTTCTGCACCTTTCGTTCTACACCATTTTTCTTTTTCTTTGGTTTTACCTCTTCATCTTCCTCCTCGCTCTCTTTATCTGAAGAATCTGCACTGTCTTCACTGCTGACCTTTTTAGATGCTTTGCCATGAGAATTGTTGTTGAGAGTTTTCTTCTTAGGTTGAGAAGCTTGAGAAGATTTTAATACCTGATACAGATGATGGTGACAGAATCAGATGGTATGTGATATGAACACAAGCTAAAAGGCAACTCTTAAACAAGAATATGCACCCCATCTAATTGCTTGCTAATGAACTTCTTGTAGGGGTCAAGTGAAAATTTATCGAGTTTAAGATCTTCCTCTAAGAGTCGACGAAGTCCAGCCATTGTAATATCCCTGAGATGAAAAAGGTGGCATTAACTATCAAATCACATGAGCCACTGTGAAATAGAGGGTAAGGATTGATTCAGCCAAAGCCCACTGGCACAATTAAAAAAACCACATGAAGTTTAGAAAAGAAGCGGGCTGGCTTTCAGAATTGACAACCAGTCTAAAGGAATTGACATACTCAGAATTAGCTTTGATATAAGTAGCCCGTCTCATCATGGCTTTCTTTATGCTTCCTTCACTTGGAACTTCTTTAACCTTGTTTGCTTGAGTATCCTTAGCCTTTGATTTTGTTTTTTTTTGCCCTGACAAAAGGCCCATTACAGGAGAGTCTTCCATTTTTTCCTCGTCTTCAGAGCAAGGTTCCTTTATATTGTTTTTCAACTCTAGTCTTTCAGGTGATTCTGTGACTTCTTTTGGAGAATCAACGTGTTTTTCCACTGTATCCCCAGAATCCTTGGAGGCATTGTCAGTTACAGCACCATCTAAGCACTGGCATAAACAGATGCAAGTATCAAGTCAATTGCAAAGGGAGTTTGGAAACCAATTATAACTAGTAATGGGAAACGATCAGCATTAAACTTGTAAGAGAGCCCAACACCAGAAAGTAGGTTGTCAAATTAACTGACAAAATGCCCAAAAACAATCAACAGATAAATTTACATAGAGATTCCAATGCATCCTCTACGTCTTTAACTTCTTAAGATCTGAAGAGTTAATACAACAGTCCATAATATTGTCAAGATCACTATTAACAAGTGACAGTGAAACATTAATTCCCACGATAGACATCAATCAACAACTAAACATTCTGCTAGAATCATTAACAAGCACATTAGTCAGTAAATCAACCAGAATTAGTGCAATTTAATTTAAGCACTTGAGCAAGCTCAAAATGCAAACTAGTGCGTCAAATAATGCTTGTTGCTTTCGTTTAAGAGCTTCCTTGTCAGCTCGATCACTTAGTCCAGCAGTTAGTTTACATTTATAGAAACTTCAAATCCAACTTATTGAAAACAGCACATGCTATTCTCTAATCTAAAACAACCAACATCATGAACAATCTTAAAATACATCAGTACATTAGACCATTTTACTAAAAACGACAGATTCCCAGATTTCCAAATACAGTTTTTATCTTTATGCTCAGGCATTTGACTAACTTCACCCACTAACCTAAGCAGTGCAGACATACAACCATGCATAACTAAATCTTTAATAGAAACCATCGTTCTAAACCGACATAAAATAGCAACAGAACAAAATAAGTTATCATTCTAAAGCAACACAAAATAGCAACAGAACAGAAGGAATCGGGAGTGGTAATTACATTTTAACTGAAGACGAGCGTGGCATATACCGGCATGACCACGGCAAAATTACAAGTGACGGAGTATGAAAATCTTTTAAAAAAAAAAAAATACCTCAAATAAACACTGCTTGACAAATCTCTTATGCACATCCAACACAAATTTTTCCAATCCCAAGTCCTTCTCTAACAGTCTCCGCACCCCCTCGAACGTCAGAGAGCTGCAATTTTATGTTTAATAACAAGAAATTCAATGAATTTTCGTAAGTCCTTTAATCACTAAAACTGCATAAATCATTTCCTTTCTTAATCAGTTCCCAGGAAAAAAAAAATTACACCAGCTTCAAAAGATAAAAAAAACCCTAGAATTGCATTGAAACTCGCGGGAGAGAAGGAGAGTGTGCTCACTCGGCTTGTTTTTTGAAGTGACTAACGCGAGAGAGCATTGCTTCCTTGACTTGGGACTCGATATCTAGCGACTCGTCGGGCGTTTCTTTTTTCACCGTCTCGGTGGCTTGCTCTTGCATCTCCTCTGCCATTGTCGTCGCTAGAGAGGGAAAAAGGACAGACGCAACGGAGGGTTAATTTTTCTCTCTTTTTTTCTGTTTTAGTTTTTCTTCGCGAGCCGTGATTTGGAAAGTTACGCCCTTCGTTAAAAATCGTTTCACCAAGCCGGCCGGAACTATATTTTTTAAAATGTAAAAAACTATTGAGAATATGATTTTTATTTCTAATGTCATAAATTTTAGCAAAATAATAAATTTACGTAGAATTTTTATGGTGTGTGATTTTTCAATAAATTATATAAAATTTAAATCAATATAAATTTATTTACTTAGTAAATTTAAAAAATCATTAGTATAAAATTATAATTATTATTAAAAAATAAAAAGATTAAGATATATGAATAATTGAATTCACTATATTATGAATAGTTTATTTCATAATTTAATTTAAAATAAACATAATAATAAAATTTAGATTATGTAAACATTTATCATAATTGGTTTTGTATCTATAAAAAGAATAATATATTATTGAAAATCTATTGTTATGTTACTGTTATTATCATGACTATAATAATTATAATTATTATTATTATTTTTGTCACAATAATAAAAACAATTAAATTACCCTAGAGAATAGAAAGAAAAGGCAAAACACTTTAACAATAGATCAGTCAAGAAATTAACTTAAAAAATATCATTATTATTACATAAACAATGATAATAAAATTATTTCAAAAAATCAAAAGCTTTAAAAAAAAAAAAACAATACCAAAATAAATACCATGAGTATAAAAAAAACATATAATTTAAAGAACAAATAAAAATAATAGAAAATACTGAAAAAACAATAAATAAATAAATATAAATTTTTAAATGAACAAACGCTGTAAATTTTAAAACAATCATCGCTTGACAACAAATGCACCGCTTCAAAGCCACGTTTTGGTAAAACAATTGAAGGTGTGTTAGGCAGGGGCGCTTGCAGTCGCTAAAAAAGATTCTGAAATTATCCAAATACCTCTCAGAGTCAGCGACAATAACAAAAAAAAAAAAAAAAATGAGCATGAAATATGATCATGCCCTCATCACTAGCCTCGTGTTTTTGTCATTTATGAGAGCATTAATCAGTTTCACTATTCATCAAATGTGAAAAACCATAATTATTCTCGACATCAACCCCTGTCTTTGCCCCACTTGAGGGTAATTTTGTTATTTTATTATTTTTATAGTCAAATGAAAAAAATTAAAAATACCCTATATCTGTATTTTGGTCCAAAATACCCCAACAATCAGGAGTTAAGTTTTATGGTATGAAAAACAAAATGAAAATTTCAGTGTTGAAACCTACATTAACCTGTCTGGGAGCACATAGCAACATTTACGTGTTTTAAGTTCTGTATATATAAAGTAGAACACTGTGATCCTGAACTGGTAATAATGTTGATGAGAATAGGTTAATTATGACTTTATCCTTCTTAAAAAATAATTAACAAAGTTTGCTGTTAAAAATAATATATCTTTTTCGAGAGATTTATTTAACATTATTAATTTTAATGGAGATAGATTGGTTTTTATATATTTTCAACACGTTAAAATAAGTTTGTTATCTATAAAAGTGTGACAAATAAAATTAGCCTGTTTGGACTACATTTCTTTCTGTGTGTGGTGTTTTTTGAAATAATCACAAACATAAATTAAAATTTAATTATAAAATTTTAGAAAAAAATTATTATCTCAATAAAAATAATAATAAAAATTAAAAATAAAAACTAAGAGCATATATATATATATATATATATATATATATATATAGAGAGAGAGAGAGAGAGAGAGAGAGAGAGAGAGAGAGAGAGAGAGAGAGAGAGAGAGATGGACTATTTAAGAAATATAAAAAAATAAAGGAATTGAAATAAAAAATTAAAAGTACAAGGACCGAAATAAAAATTAAATATATCATCAATTTCAATCAAGAGACAAAATTAAAAACATCAAATCTTATGTGCCAAAAATATTAAAGGATTTAAAACTAGAGAAAAAATTAAAAGAATAAAAATTAAAATGAAACGTAATACATAATCAATTTCAATTTAATGACACAATTAAAATAAATCAAAAATTAAATAACAAATACAGGGACCATACAAAACAATTAAACGTTCAGGGATTAAAATGAAACAACCATGAAATAGGGGTTGACGTGTAGTTTAGGGTGAACAAGAGAGATAAGGGGAAAAGAGTTCAACCACCCGCCATTTCATCTTTGGCTATCGAGTGATGCCATGCACCACATCACAAGGAAGAGGACACGGCAGCGCATTCACTGAGACATCGAATGTACATTTTCGGTCATTGAAAAAATCACACGCTCCTCCTGAAGAGAGTATGAGACTGAATACTTTTGGTCAGGCCTGTCATATGCGCCTACAATAATTAGAGAAAAATAATTTTAAAATATGATCTATTATCATAACACCCCTGTAACCAGCTTTTCATTTTTAACTTGTCAGGAGACATATTAATATTTAGTCATTTTAAAAAAATATAAAATGTTCGTGGCACCCTCTCAGTAACAACTTGTTTTTTATCTTTTCCGGTAAATATAATGGTTATTTTATTGTTTAAAAATATTAAAAAATCAATAAATTGGTCACCTAATTTGATTGAATCGAATTGAAAATTTTGCAATTGCCACGGGACCCATCCTAGCTACACCTGTTTTTTTATTTTTTTTCAGGGACAAAATAATTATTTTACCGTGCAGAAAAATATATATATATAAAAAAATAAACCAGTGAATCAAACTGAAAACTGAACAACAATATTGTAATCCATAATGATTTGTCTCACAATAAACAATAACTAAACTATGATCTCTCTTGGTATATAATATAATAATAACATGTGTCAATTTTTATTCTTCTTCTTCTTGCTATTTATTTTATTTTTAATGTTTTTTAAAGGTTTTTTTTTCTTTCAAATTCACATGTAAGTATTTTATTTCACTTGTTTTTTCTTACCCAACTTGTTGATTGTTTTTTATAATCCCAATTACCTGTATTTTATTTATTTATTTTATTTTTTAAATTTAACCTCTCATTCTTTTCTTTCATTATTTTAATTTTGAAATAAATATTATCATAGATTCTGTCTTGTGATTTTTTTCATCTTAATCTATCAAGGTAATGAATCATTGGTTTTTAAGAGCGATTTATTTTAATTTTGATATTTCTTTACCCTTTCAGTTATTTTTCTCGCATTTGGTCCACGTGCTTTTGATTACTATTTTTTCTATTTTAGAGTAAGCTATAAAACTATAAGTATCTTTCAATTTCACCTTTATTATCTTTTAATATATAAATAATCTTTAAAGTTTTTTTTTCTTTTCATTTTCCATCATATAATATTTTCCAGTATATATCTTTAAGGTTTTGGTTTTCATTATTACAATTGTTATCTGTCTTGTTTGACATAATATTTATTATTTCCCATTTTTTTCAATTTCACTCTCTTTCATTGTTTTTAATCCATGAATAATTTATATAATCACTTATGCTTTTCTATGTTTTTTTTTTTAATTTCAATTCTGTTCGCCATTCCTTTAATTTCTATTTATGTTGTTTGAGTTTATTTTAATTTATTTTTCAAATTTGTTATTTTTATGGTTTGATTTTTTTCTGGTGGGTCCGTATTTGTTTTTTCAATTTTACCATTGTTATTTTTTAATATATAAATTACTTGACAAATTATAAATGTTTTTCAACTTCATACCTCATGATCCATCGAGTTATCTTTTTTATTAATTACTATTTATTTTTCCCAACATCATTTTTTTATTCAAAATTCACCCTCCTTGAACTTTTTGTTGTTATTTTTTATTTATTTGTTTACTCTATGCAAGTTTTATTGATATTTTTTCACAATTTCATTGTATAAAAATAAATTTATTAACAATTAAGCTTCTTGATTGAATTCAAACTTATAATTTCATAAGTTATATGTTTTAGAAATCAAATAAAATCTAGGAGAGTCGTTCGAGTTTGCTTGTTCTTTTGTTTTTTTTTTAAGTTGATACTTTATTATTTTTGTAGATTTATTTCTAATTAGTTATCCTTTTATGTATTGCCTTTCAATTTCAACCCCAATTATTTTTTTATTTTTTATTTTTATTACATGTAAAAAAATTTATCTTTTAAATTTAGTGTTCATTCTCTAGGTCATTATTTATTTTGTCTAGGATCATTTTTATCTTTATCTTTATTTTTTAGAAATTCTATCCTCAGTTTTTCCATTATTAAATTTTATCATCTAAAATTAAATTAGGTAGGGTTATAAACTGCATTGTCTGTTTATTTACAATAATACCCCTTTTAAAACTGCATTAAACTTTGAGAAAAAAATATTATTTTTAAAATCTTTTCAAGTCAGACACGTAACCAACACAAAACATAACCAGAATGTTTGGATATGCAGGGAGTCCGGAAGAAAATTGAGAAATAATGTGTGAGAGTTTTTTTTTTTGGATGAATTATTTTTTAAAAAAATATTTTTAATATTTATATGTCAAAAATAATTTGAAAATAAAATAAAAATAATTTATTATAAAAACAAAAAATATTTTTGTTTTCCAAAAATGGTCTTAAAAGGTGCAAATCTGAAAATAACAACATTTACCCATAGCGATAGAGAAAGAAAAGAAAAAAGGAATCCTTCTCCTCCTTCCCTAGGTCAGCACCATCAAAACCAAGGTTGATCCTGGGACACGCAAATCATACAGAAAAACAAGTTTGGCCCTGTCTTTCAACATCAGAAAGAAATCTTTGTTGACCATAAAGTTTTCATGGGAGGCCACGGCGCCGTAGAGGTAGCGAAGACGGTCATCGAGGTGGCTGACGTGGCATGGAAAGCGATGGAATTCACCCAGCACCACCACTTGCACGAAAATCACCAGCCTGAACCGGCCAACGACACCAAAAATAAACCAGTAGATGAAGAACTGGAGTCTTTAAGGTCGGAGAATAATCGCTTGAGGGTTTTGCTAGAGCAAAATTTGAATCTCCTCCAAAATTTAGCTGAATCGCCTTGCTTATTACACGAATGCCCTCCCCAAGTGCGTAATTCCCTTCTACAAGACGCTATTTATCTGGCATCCACAATAAGCATTATCTATAAAACAAACTTTTTTTTTGTAAAATTTGAAAACTTTATAATGGAATCTGTGCTAAATTTTTTGAGTCTTTGTCGTTTTTCGAAAAATTGCAGCTTTACAGCCGTCTAGTAGCTACCGTGGATTCTGAGAATTTCTTGACAAGACTTAAATCCCTCCAGCAGGCTTCAGTTAACGAACCTAGCATTCAGTTCCCTTTTAAAGAGGCTACAGGTTTGTGGATTTCTTACATGGGAGTCGATTTTTAGCTTTATAGTATGATAGTTTCTTTGATGTTCATCTGCGTATGATTTTTTATTAGGGGATGATATGCAATTAGTTGAGGTTCTAATCAGTTTTGATAACAAAGAACCTAGTCGGTGGGTTTGGGTAACAGAAGACATGGTTCCTAGCAATGTTGAAGAGCTGAGTGGCCTTGATAATGAGAACTATGTGGTTGTTACCGAGGAGAATGTGGTGGACGGGGTTGCTTACTTCATGGCTAAATGCCTCGTGGTAAACCCGAAGGCACAGGTGATTTGTAACTGTGTTTGTTAAGATTTTGGTAATGGTTGATGCTTGATATAATTATGTAACATGATTTCCCATGTTGTAACTGCAGAAATTGACACCAGAGGAGCTGCAGAAAAGTAAGTTGTGATGCAACTCGAATGTTTTTGTGTTTCTGATTTTTAAGCCAAAAACCTGATTATGCGCATATTCTATATTGAGATAACTACTAACCCAGTGTTGAGAAAACTTGACTCTTACATTTATTTCTCAACAATTCACTGTTTTCCTCGCTTATTGATTAGCAATTTGTGCAAGGACCACCTACTCTCTTAATTTATGCTCCAATGAAGTATACTGTTGCTATGAATCTATGTTGTTACATGTTTTGCTCTTTGTTATGGTGACATTCAAATGTGTTTGAAATAGCAAACCATGTTCTGAATCTGATACCTAGCATTTTCAAATCTTCTTGGACATGTTCCCCTTTCTGTGTAATAAGGAATGTGAGTTTCTTATGAATAAAGTGTTACTCAATTTCACGAGGTTGTGCAGTTCTGGCAAAAGCTTTGGGTGGTGTGAGCAAATTGGAAAAGGTGTTTGATATCTGGCATGCTGGGACCATGTTTTATACCCTGGGAACCTGGGGGCTTGCTTTAGCAGGGTGAGTATACGATGATCTAGTAATATCTTAGTTTGCAATTCTAGGAATACAGATTACAGGTTGAAGAGTATATGCGCTTCGTTGTTTGATAGAAGTGGATCTCAACTTCAGTTTTACCCTAAATAATGGATTCTCAGTCTTTTTTGCCTACTCTCATTTCTTGGTTAAGTAAAGTATATTCCTTATTTGATTGGCTGAGAAAAATTAGCTCGGGAATTGAAGTGGATGAAACTTTATTATTTCCCTTGGATAGGCTGAAATGCCTCAGACTGACTGGGGTCTGCATTATAGATGTTTCTCCACTGAAGCACATGCTGTTTTAATGTCGTTAGGAAGAGGTTAAAATACTAAGATCTACCAAAAGCTTTGTGGATGGCCTCCCAATTCACATTTGTTTAGAATTAGTAGGGGATTCAAGCTGCTTCTTATCAAATTTTGTTTTGCTTCTGACGCATGTTTTGGATGCAGGTTGTATCGCAGTCGATCTGTATTGAGGCTTGCTGCAAAGGGCATTCACACTACCAGCAAAGTTGTTCTGAAGGCCCTTTAAAAATGGCCGTCTCAACCTGAATGAACAAAGCGAATAGTAATTGATGTGGGACCTTCAAGTGTCTCAGCTGTGTGCAAATTGAAAAACACCACGATTCTTTACTTCTTGTCTTCCTTGCTTCTATAACTGTAAATATTTGTAAATAACATTGGCTTTCTGTTCAGTTTCAGTAATTGAAGGATCGATTTCCTTTTCTTTCACATACGAATCCCAATTGTGCAAGTAGGCAACATGCGGGTATATAGAACTTGAATTTAGTAGGTAAATATGATTGTTTGCGGTTTTCATGTGTGATCTAACTCTGCAGAATGTTAGCTGAATTGATTTCATTCAAAAGACTTAGTTTCTTAAAACTTTTTGTATGGAATTTATGGTTCTAACTATGATATTATATGAAACTTAATCCTTCAAATTTTATTTAAAAGATTTTAACATGTAACAAGCAATTTATGTTAGATAATAATATAAATTATATTATAGAGTTTCACCTAAAAGCTAAAACTGTTAGGTGAGTTGGTTTTTTAATATAGTATCAGAGATTTATTGATCCAACGGTCATGAGTTTAAATCTATCATTTTATTCTATTTGATAGAAATCAAGCACAAAGTAATGTAGAAGTGAAATTATGCAAATTTCAAGTCTAAAGGACTTTTACTTGAGAGATGTGTTGGAGAATAATATAAATTATATCATGAGATCTCACCTAAAAACTTTTAGGTAAGTTTATTTATACCAATTTATTCTTAATTTTACAATATCACAAGTTTAGATTATTATTATTTTTATTATTATTTCATGGAAGATTGTTAGTTCTAACAAACATGGTATAATGGAGTATTTGGAGATTTAATAGGCGATACCATCTCTCACCCAACGTCAATTTATCTATATATAAAAAAAATATTTTAAATCGATGTATTCTTAAAGTTTGTTTGGTATTATATTACCATGTTGGTGATTTTAAAATGATATTTTATTTAGAATTTTATTAAAATAATATATTATTTAAGTAATATATATTTTTTATTTGATATATTATTTAATGTATTTTAAAGATGTTTTTGAAACAGATAAACCAATAATAGCTGTATACTTCAATATATCGCGTCCAGAATCTAAAATATGCATCAGCGGAAATCTGAAAATTACAACGGCAATAGCGCACAAAACTGGACCTCTTTGCGATGCTCGCAGAGTACAGAACGTTAAGCGTCTCTCTTTTTTCTGGTAGAGTAGCTGGTTGCTAGAATAGCTACATAGTTCACTTTAGCAAGGAGAAGTAATGGCGCTGTATGAAGCGGTTACCATGGCCGGACTTTTTGCCCCGAGGTCGGTGATCATCGACCTGCTGAAAACTGTATGTAAAGCCTGGAGGGAGTATCGAATAGGATATTGATGCTTACATGAAAGACATCAAGACCAGGCTCACACGCCAGCCCAGTGAATCCGTTTTCTTTATTCAATTTCAGAGGTTGCAGATTGGCTGGTCAGAGCTTTTGCGATTCAACTCGTAATTTTGATAACAAAACATTTTTAAAATTCAAAAATAGATGGAACATTGTGCTTATGCAGATCCAGACCTAAACATGATTTTAACTAACACTTGATTACTGTTTTTGAACAAAACAAAGACAAGACAAAAATATATTGATTTAAGAGAGAGACAAGCATGAAAATAATTTTTTCTTTGTAATAGTTTTGGAGTTAATTTATGTAAATCCAGAACATGAGATATAGAAGGGACGTATCTTTATAAATAACGATGGTATTTTATTATTTTTAAAATATTCTTGTAAGAAAATCTTAAATTTAAAATTTTCAAAGTAAAATATATAAAAATAAAAAATTATTATTATCATAACTTTAAAATTTAATATGAAAAACAATCTAGGACAAAGCTTAAGTTATCACTTAAGGTCCAGGTTATGGATTTAATTGTCCAATCTCATTATAAGAAAAAAAAATATTATTATTATAGTTATAAAATTTAATTTAAGGATTGATTAGGGGTAAATCTTAAGTTACAAGTGAAATTGATAATTAACTCGAATCGATAAAAAAAAAATTATTAAAATTTTAAATTTTAATTCAAAAATTGATAGGATAAATCTAGACTGTTATGTCATACTGCCTCGTAAATGCTACAGTCGAAAGTTTTATTTTTTCGGGAAATCACAAGGGAACATGTTGTTTGTAATGTGTTGTGCCATTTTTACCGATGCTGTGATTGTTTCGGTGCTTTTGTTTACAATGATTTTAAAGTTGTCGATATAGTTTGTTGTTTTATTTTTTCAAATTGAAATAAAATATTTTGGTTTTGAATTATTTTGATGTGTTATTTTAGGTTACATCGCTGATGTATATGTATATATATAATTAAATATATTAATTCAAATTTAAAAATAAATTTATTTAGAATTGTGTAAACTAATCTAAAAAACATAATAAAATAATTTTTCTAAACAAAATTATGAATATGTATAATGTTGTGAGAATATTATCATTAATCTTGTAAGATCATTATATCATTTGATTGCTCTGAAATTTTAACATAATATATATAAATATATTAAGAGATTTCTCTTAAAATTTCATATTAATCTAATGATTGAATTAAAAAATATAATTTATATTGTAAAATTATTTATTATTTTAAAAAAATCATTATTTGGCCAAAAACATAACAGGAAAAATGAAACCGGAATATTTCAGTTAATATTTAGCTAAAAAATTTAAAACAAACTAGAATCTAAACTGAAATAAAAATAATATTAATTTATCTCATTTTTTAATCAACATGAAATGTTTTGGTTAAAATAAATAATAATAAATTGTTTTTAAATAAAATATAAAACATAGATATGCTCGTGGGTACGGTGGGGTCAGGGGTAGCGTCTCTGGTCGTGTAACGTGATTGCTAAGCGCTCCTAAACAATTACCTAACACTTGTGACAGGTTTTTCTTATTCAACGTGGGCCTGTCTGGCATACCATTGAAAAAATATTTAGTTTTTATTTTATTTTAAATTAATTCTTTTTATATTTTCGCATAATTTTAAATTACTTATATTAAAAATATTTATAAAAATAAAATAAAAAACAATCTACAACTATCCATGCACCTTTACGGAACACTTTTTGTTTATTGCTTCGCACTACTAATGGACACCCACACATGATGTCGTTTTTGCAAAAATGAATCATGTGATGTGATATCACATCACATGATTTGTTTGCTCCGAGCTTCGCATTTTAGGCTGTGTTTGGTTGGAAAAAAATAAGGAATAAATATTAAAGAATCAAGTGTTGATGATGTACAAAAGTAATCGAATGTGAAGTGTTGATAATGTTTGTTTGATGCTGTGAGAGATTGATAGCATATCATGCCCTTTTTGATGTGAGATTCCTTGCTTATTATTTTTATTATTGAATTTAAAAAATATTTTTAAATTATTTTTATGAGCTGATATTAAAATAATTATAAATAAATAATAAATAAATATTTTAATAAAAATATTTTAAAAAACAACCATTTAATCATACTCTAAATAGTCAATAAACATATCAAACTATCAATGAATGATGTGCTGTGCCATAAATAGAATCATTTAATTAAATTTACTATTAAGAATATAGCTTAAATTAAACAATTTATTTAAGAAATGAATTGTTTCTTTAAAAAACATGAAAACATTACGAAAAAAAACATGAGTAAAAGAGAAACAATAACTAAAACATTATTATTATTATTATTATTATTATATGCTAAATGTTTTTTTATGAAAAATAAACGTGAACTGTCAGGAGGCTAAAAATTGAGAAGAAGATGGTGTAAAGTTGCTAACCATACCGTAGTCTTTAAACAAGATTGAGAACTCTAAATAAATTTGAAGGGTTTTCATTAACAAGATCGAACAGAGCTGCGATGAAAAGTGGTGCACAACGAAGGAAATGTCATAGAGCTCTGGATAATTTAAGCAAAGAATGAATCACAAAAGAACTGCCCGTGCCTTGACGTGTAGTACATAATTAAGCTAATAAGCAGAAGAAAAATACCAGCCAGGCACAGGGACAGCCCACATTTTCCCGCATCCATAAATCAGTTCAGGTGGCAGAAATAAAAATTAACAAGGTTACATACAATAGAGAATTGCGATCCTAGACAGGCAAACCACACCAGCCAAAGCCATCTAGACAGGCAGTTTCATGGTAAAACTACAGCGGAATGGAGGTCATGGCAAACAAGAGTAGCACAGCTGCAATTATAAGAGTGGCTGATGGATTGACTGAGAAAGAAACAGAAATACTTCCAACTGGGCCACTGGCTGGGGATAATCCAGGAAAAGATCCAGTTGCTGGCACAACTTCGGTCTTGGGTGCTGATGCACTAGAACCATCTGACTGAGGTGCAGGTGCTGGAGCAAAAGTTGAATCCCTGATCACTGTGGTGGGTGGTGCTGCTAGGGGAGGAAATTGTTGTGGCCCTACAGTATTTTTTTAACATAAAGCCAAACCAGGTCAAGAGTACCAAAATACGAATATCAGAGTAAAACTTTGAGGATCGATTCAATTGACAACACAGCACAAAAGTTGAAGATCGATTCAGCAAATTTGTTGAATTCTGACTTTTCTACATTTCAAGTTTCATAGTTGTGCTCATCATGTTGATGGATTTGCGCATCTGGCCAGAAATCACAAGTGGTACTGTGCTAAGCGAATTCATCTAGAATTGCTAAGATTTTTTTCCAGGCAAAATACTAATGATACCTGTATGAAGATCTACTTTTTGACTCGTTAAGATGTATGCTCAATATCAAATCATCGAACACAAAGCAATCCGATTTTGATGAAAGGAAAAATAGAGCAACCAGTTACTTAAAACCTGAACAGTCACTTAAAAGATAAATAACATTTTACCAAAAATATTAAACTTTCCATACCCCAAAAGAATCTCATGTCCTCTAAAGCGATCAATTTCATTTTCCCATAAATGAATACCATTTATCAAACTTTTACCTGGACATCGAGGTTGAAGATATGTTGACAGCCTGCATGGAGATAAAAAAGACAAAAGGTTTCAGCCATCAGGAAGCCATGACACCACGCAAGGAATATGCTTGAGAAACTACTAAAGAATTAGCACACGTAAGAAGAGTAGCATACGTGGTCATAATAGTGCCATTGACATATCCACCATAGCTGCAAGAAGTTACATTACAGCCAGCACTACTCTGCTGCGCCGTAACATTCCCAAGCATGAGATTGCTATTCCTACATTGCATGCTCGAACAAGAAACTGCCAATGAAGCAGGCATGCAGTACAAACTAGACCATCACCCACCACAAAGCAAATTAGCACCATACCGTATAAGGTGAAAAGGCCAGTTGTAGTTCAAGAATATCAACAGTAAAGTCTATGAAACGGAAGACAGTAAGCAAAATGTTCAATTACTTGAGGTTTCCAGGTCCACAACTGCATTGGACACAGTGACTTGCAGAGATAGCGTAGCTCCCATTTGGCACAATCAAACCAAAATCAGAAGCGTATCTTGGAAACTTGGAAGCACAGGCTGCAATGCAAGAAATAAAGTAACATTCCTTGTCCATTTCATTGACATGAACACCACCATCACTTATAAAAGAAACCATTGTTGAAAACAAATTCAGCTGTGAATTTGGACACAGATTGAAAAAAAATGCAGTGTTATTATGACATCGCGCGTTTTCTTTCCCACAGCTACCAAATGGATTCAAAATATGCTGATTTAACTACATTTAAGAAGAATTGAATGAAATCCAACAGAAATATCTACAAGATCACTGATTAGCTAAGTTAACACATACAAACAAAACAATCACTTCCGAATAAAACCCACGGAGGAAAGTGAGAATAACACACAGCTTATATATTACCTGGCAATGACACGGCAAGAATATCACCAGCCTTGATTGCAGTACTCCCCATAGCATTGACATTCATCAAATCGGTAATTGTAGTTGCATACTGCGCAGCAATAGTAGCCAGAGTATCCACCTCCTTGACAACATAAGACAAATAAATAGCAGGCAACGAATTATCCGTCCCATTAAAACAAGTACAAGGCAAAGGAACAACAAGGTTCTGCCCAACATCAAGCACCGAAGGATCATCAATGGAATTTGCCTCCTTTATCTGGTCCGCAGAAACCAAACCTGCGTAGATTGAATCTGCAATGGAAGACAATGTATCTGAAGGCCTTGTTTTGTAGTGGGTCGAGACGGATTTGCGGATTCCATCAACACATGAGCAAGTAATGGGGATTCTGAGGAAGAGTTGCGAAGGGAGGATGTGGTTCTCGACATCTGGGTAAGAGATGTCGATGGCGTTGGCTGTGAGGAGAGCTATTGGGTCAATTTGGAAGAGGGAGGCCACTTCTGAGACTTTGAGGTCTGTGTAGAGTGTGTAGGCAAGAAGAGCATTGCAGGAATCTGAGTTGGAGCAAGGCTCAATGGTGGATTTGGAGGTCACTGATGCTACTGCATTGATGAAAATCAAGATAAAGGTCACGGATTTTGGGCTTGGCATCATGGGGTTTTAGGTGTCTGCTCTGTTTTTTCAAAATTCTCACCAAAAGAAGAGGGTCGTAGAGCGGAAATGATGAAACGGGCTACAGCAATGTTTTTTTTTCTTACAGGGAAAAAATCGTTTATGGTTTATGAAAACTGAAAAGAGGTTCAGGCGACAAGTTTTTCAGGGATTTGGGGTTTAGAGGTGTAAGGGAGTCACGAATCACAAAAGGAAGAAGTTTTTAGCTTTGGATTGGTACCGAAAGAGAATGTGATTTGGTTTGAGGTGTTTGCATTGCTCTGCTTATGCTGCTGCTCTCTAAAATCTAAGCCCAGTAGGAATATATGTACATTGAGAGTTGAAGTTAGGATTTGATGCAAGAGACTGGATTTTGGCTCCTTACTGTGAGAATTAGTCGTTGGTTGCAGGGTTTTAGGGTTTGTCTGTCTACTCTACTTTTCTCTATTATTCAAGAACAGAAAATATGTCTGAGAGAGAGAGTAGAAAAGGAGTGCTTTCTTTTCTAAACAGCAGAGAGAGCTGAGAGACGAAGACAAGTGTGTGCTGGATAAAGGAGCATACAGAAGCCAGATTTCTCGATCCTCGAGCCGCATACCAGGCTTCATTGGACTAATCTGTCCTTCCCGTTACACTATTTCATAATTATAATGTACGACTTGTCTGATTAGAATTGTGTCTGAACAGGTTAAATTATTTTTTATATTAAAATAAAATTATTTTTATTTAAAATAAAATTCAAATTAGATCAAGTTTTTATAGGTCATGTAAGCTGAGTTAGCGTGTCTGGATTCTACAAATAAATATGTTCCATTCTTATTTGATCACTTTTTTCTCAATGGGTCTAATTGAGAAGTTTTATTTTTATTTTTATTTTTATAAAAAAGTTATCAATGTATTTAATTAGTATGTTGTGCTATCAATTATTTTTATTTCTCTCAATTTTATTAATAAATTTAATTAAATTTTTTTATCAAATTAGATATTTGTTTTTAATCCTTGTAGTTTTTCAAGTAGAATAAAATTATGGGGAGATAGCTATTGAGTGAAATTTGTCTAATTAATTCAAACGGATGGGTAAACATAAAGTTTTTTATTTATTTTGTAAAGTAGTTGTGGCTCTTTTAGGACTGTAGTTGAATGGGGGCTAATCGGTAATTCTGTAGTTTGCTTTTGAGATTTGGAGGCATCCGAGTGAACCCCACTTAAAACTATAATTCGGTTCCTTTTCAGGCATGTAGGCAAGGAATTCTGTTGATTTTCTTGCTGGTTTGTGCAAGGTATTATCTTTATCGTCGTTCGCACGAGACCCACTCGCGCGTGTAGAGATCTGGTTGGTTTGAAGAGTAGAAAGGGAGGTCAAGACCTGTTGACCAACCCTCGGTTTAACGCTAACTATCAAACCCATTCTCCAGTGCTCGAACGATGGATTTGATGAACTAAGTAAGCTTGAATAATTGATTCATTTATTGGATATAGGGAACGTTAGACACAAGTAATTGATTCATTTCATATAATTTTATTTTATTTGCATTTACCGATTATTATTACCTACATTTCAATAAATAAAAAATGGTACTAGATGAATTGCACGCCCCCTCCATTGATTAATTATTAACATTTAATTTCCAGAGATGCCAAAAAATAATTCCCAAGTGATTTTCATTGAGATAACTATACAATAAAAAAAATACATTTTATTAAATATTCCCCATGTAAACTATTTTTCAATACAAGTTGTTTTGTGTAAAATAAACAGAGCCAAGTGATGATTTTAATATATTCTCTCCGATGGTAGTTCGAAGAGCCTATTGCCCAGAGCAGAAGAGAAACTGCAGATTTTACATAAAGGAGTGGTCGCTGGAAGGATCCCTGGAGATGAATCACGTGTGTGCTTAACGATATGAAAATTTTTGTAGTTATATATATATATATATATATATAGAGAGAGAGAGAGAGAGAGAGAGAGAGAGGGATGGATAGATATATTTTAAACAATATTTTTTTAACTGTGGTTTTTCCTGGATGGCTTTTTTACTGTGATCGGGTATAAAGCAAAGCTTCTAAAGTAAAAAAAATCATGTGCATCCCAGGTTTGTACAAACACTATTTATTATTTACTAGTCAGTTAACAGTGTTTCGTCGTAACCGGGATCAATTAATACAAAAAATACAAAAAATATTCATCATGCAAGATATTTTTAGTATAATATAAATTTAGATAAAATAATAAATTTATGCGGTGTTTAGTAGTTTTCAATGAAATCACTAATATAAAATTATCATTATCATTAAAAAAATAAGAATATTTGGACACCTGGATTGCCGAATGTACTGTATTAAGATTAATTATTTTACAATTCAATTTAAATTAAATACAATAAATAAAATATAAATTTTGAAAACACTTACAATAATCAAATAAAAAAATAAGTGATTTATTTTTGTGAAGAATCATCTCGCCTAAAGCTTTTAATTGAGATAGTTTCTTAACATGGTATCAGAGCCTTGTTGACCCAACGGTCATGAATTTAAATCCTATCACTCTCATTTTATATGATAAAAATCAAGCACAAGATAGCGTGATCTCGTGCAAGTTTTAAGTCCATGAAGCTTTCACTTGATAATGCGTGTTAAAAAATAATATAAATCATATTTTATGATCTTATTTGACAACTTAAACTTTATGTGATGTGAGTTCTTAACAATTTTCCATCTATAAAAAAAGAAGAAAACATCATTGAAATTTCATCTTTACATTGCCATCATTATTATTCTCATAATTATAAAAAATAAAATTATTATCAATATTAATTCCCAGACAATTAGAATTATTAAATTTCCAAAGAATAAAAAAAAGCATCTTTACATAAAAAATATCATTTGTATTACTCAAACAATGAAATCATAAAATCTTCTGATCCTAAAAATAGATTAAAATAACATAAAACACCAAAAAAATAAACAAAAAAAGGGACAGATATTGATTTTAAAATAATCACTTGAAATTTTATAACTGAACCAAATAAAAATAAAACTCCAGTAAAAAAAATAATAACAAGAACTAAAAACAAGAACTAAAAGCATAAATACGGGTAAAAAATAAGCATTATCCAAGAAGGATAAAAAAAAAAGAAAAGGAATTGATACCAAATACAAAATTCAAAGAATAAGAGATAAAAAAAAGGAAAATATATAATTAATTCAAATTGAATGACAAAATTCAAACCAATAAAAACTTTTGGACCAAAATAAATCAAGGGATTTTTTTTAAATGCATTGTGCCTTTGTTAAGAAAAATAAAAGAACAATAATCAAGATGAAAAGTAGCATATATGACCAATTAAAATAAAAGAAAAAACCAAAAAACACAAAAGAATAAGACAAAAATGAAAATCAACATGTATAACTAGTTTCAATTGAAGGGTACAGTTGAAAAGATCAAAACTTTCACTAAATAAATCAGGAATAAAACTATAATAAAAAGAATAAAGACTTTAAAAAAAAAACCATAAAAAAACCGAAGGACTAACATGTGTTTGCTAGTCGTGAGAGAGAGAGAAAAGGAGGGAAATGAAAAAACATCCACTAGCGATTTGTTGTTGACCTTCTCACGTCATCCTCCTCACCCATAGAAAGAGGACATGGCGGGGCATCCAATGACACGATGATTTGATATTTTACACTATTTACAGACACCGCATGCGTCTCTCAAGAGGCAAAAGTATGCAAACCACTATTGGCGTATTTGCATGACACGTATACAATAACTTCATAAAAAAATATAGAATTATCTATATACCTTGGACCAAATGATAACTAAAAAAAATAGATATGAAAATAGTACAATGCCTCGGACTCCATACTTTTGTTTTTGTTTTTTCATAAGGTATTTACATGGTTTTATTATGCACAGATATATAAAAAACTAAAATATCCCCAATTATCCGTTGTCTTTTTGTTAGCCTCGGGGGATAAATGAATAGTTTATTGTGCAAATTAAAATGGAAAATACTAGAAAACCTTGAATAATTTGAAAATATTATACATTTTCCTTTAAAAATATTTAAAATGCTATTGATTCTAAGAGTTAAATTTTTTAGCTTGAGAGATCAGATGATAATTTTGCTGTTGAAATCTGCAGTGGTCAATGTCTAAAAACACACTAAAATAGCAACGATTTTTTTTTTTAAATTGCCCGCGAGTGTATTTGATTCAAGAATGACTATTTTCAAATAATTTTCGGCAGGAGAGCTTAAATTCTTAAACCTAGGAAAACTATCGTAACAGTCTCTAATTGCATATGGAATCGCTAAACAAGTTAGTAAACAAAAACTCCATACTGGTGGCATACTTGCGCGACGGCGTCAGACCTCCAGTGAAATCACCAGGCAGAGACAAATTCTATCGCAATTACAAGCGCAACAGCAGTGGGAGTTCCCAGATCTATCATGTTGACCGTGTACAATTTCCATTTGCAAAAAATAATTAGAAAAAGAATACAAAAACACAACCTAATATATCTTGTTAATCATTATTTTTGAATTTTGAGATTTGAATAACCTAAAATAAAAAGCAATTAAAACATATTATAATAATATAATTCTTAATCAATTCAATATTAAATGATAAAATCATGATTAATTAAAATAAGAGCTATATCAACTGGGTTAATTAAATGTGTTTGATGTCACATAAGTTTGATACCCCGGTAAATATATTATAATATTAGATGATGAAATAAATAAAAAATAAAAAGAAAATAAAAACATTAATAACCTAAGAAACCTAAAAACCATTTTAAATCTTGAAATCAACTTTGAACCAAAAAGCTTATTAAAATCAGATATGATTTTATTGGGAATTTGAAGATAAAAAACGTATAAAATGAGATTTCCTTGTAATCAACAACTATTTTAAATTAATTTAAACTGTTTTGGTGGTCATAATTAGTGTCAACAAAGATTGTTTCTCTCCGACAGCAATTTCGAACAATTTTATCTCATTTCCCTCACACCAGGGGTAAAAATATATATATATATATAAAAATTGAGGTCAAAATTGTTATTTTCCTGTAATTTTAAAAATTAAAAGGATCTAATATCTATGATTTATAAAATACAGGACTACAATAAATATGTTACTCAAACTTTTCAAGATATATCTATTCCCCACGTTGTTTTTTTTATTTTGGCCATTTATCTTTCAATTCAATTCTACCCAAGCAAATTGGTTTGTAATTTAGACCAGCAAGGGTCAAATTAAAAAGCCATGACACTGCAGTGGCATTTGAGGGAATTAAAGTATATTTTACGAAGTGAATCCTACTTTTAGTTTTCTAGTTAATAATTTCCGTTGTGTACCTAATTAAATTTCCAATGTTAAATCAGCCCCCCATCACACCAGCACGGCAGCGCGCAATCTTTCTCCAAAGGCGGGAACAAGACCCCATCCCCTCCCCTCTTCATTTCTCTCTTTTCCTCCAAGTTAACAAAATCCCCAAATCCTAAAAAAAACCCCTAAATTTGTTGAAATCCTTGAATTGACTCATTAAATCAACCTAATTTAACATGGATGTATCAGCCGACGGCGGAGGACCAGTGGCGGTGGTGCCCGCAGCAGAAGAGATTCCACAGCCAGAACAGAGGAATGTCCGCCGGAGACTGGTACAGTCCACGCTGTTCCCTCCCAAATCGCCGGAAACCGAATTGATTAGTGAAAAAAAGCTTGATAAAAACTGTAACGGCGAGGAGTATCGTGGGGATCAAAATAAGAAGGAGAGAATGCAAAGGGGAAAGACAACTCCACAAACCAGAACTCCTAAAAAGGTAAGGTTAAAATTGGCTGTAATTTAGGCACGTCAGACATTGCTTAAATTCTTGTTAACTCGGCTGGTTAGTGTGAGAATTAAACTAATTTTAGAATTTAAGTTAAATTTTTTCTACAATTTTTTTACTTGTCGTCTACACCGAGTGCTTTTACCATTCAGAATATGTTAATGCAGCACAAATCACCGGGTACGAAATCCAACTGTTATCAGAAACGCGAGAAAGAGTGTAATGTCGAGGATGGGAATGGCGAAGGTGAATATGAGGAGTACTGTGGGAGTCAGAAGAAAAGAACACGGATAGGAAAGGCAACTTCACAAAGTAGAACTCCTAAAAAGGTAAAAGTAAAATTATCAATGTGCAAGCATGAATTGGTCCAGTTTTCGGTGATTTGACTGGTTTAGTGTGGTTAAGTTTGTAGCTTAGTTTGGTGCTAATTCATGCACTTTATTTATTTGTTTTATTCAACAGTCAAAGGAGAAGTCACCTATGAATTTTACGCCTAAAATGAATGGCACGAGTAATGGGAAAGGCATCTCTTATCTGGTAGAGAACCAGGGTGTATCACCCCCAATCCCTAATCTGAGGTTGGAGGCCAAGATGGCAGCTGAGGTTAGTTAATTGATACCATGAGTTCTTGTTTTTGCTCTTTATGCTTGTTCTCCTTGTGGGCCTAACTATTAACTGGTGAAACTCCATGCTGCTTATGGAATTTTAATTGAAATCATATTTTGGTGTGGAAGTTGGAAACTCTTAAAACTAAAAGCAATAAAGTAGCTCTTTCCAATACCTTCTAAAGTGAATTGGTGCATAACACAATCAATTTCTATTTTGTGTTATCAGGAAAATTCACGAATGTTTGCTGGAAGGCAAATTCATCCCTTTTTCTCATCATGGAAAGTGAGTAAGAGATGTGACGAGACAACGGAAGTGAAAAGTAACTATCACTTGGCCCCGAGAAAAGCTAAAGGCATCGATACCGGTCCAATTCATGTCTTTGAAAGGGGTCAGGTACAATTCATCTGTTGGCTATGCAACCTTGCAGTTGAAGGGTAGAACCTTGGCTTGAATTTTAATTGCAGGGGCCAAGGATGAAAATGAAAAATGTGTTGGGAGCTATAGTATGTGTATCAAAGTTTGGCAGGGTGTGTGATAGTTTGTATTTGTCCATGGACATCTATAAAACACCGAAAAGATAAACACAAAATTGTGATTTTTTCAATATCTCTCATGCAACATATCTTGTGTGAATGACTGAACACTGAAATCAGTTTTCAAATGACTCTTATTCCATCTATTATGTTAAAAGCTAGCATTTGTTTTTACTTCAAACTCACATCAACTGAAACTTGAAGATTATTGTGTAGGATGATCCAAGGTCTCTTGATTGGGGTGATTGGATAGTTTGTGAGAAACCATTTATTGATAGCATCTGTAGCCTAAAAGGCTCCTTCTCATCAAACTTTGAAGGCTTCATTGGGTTATTAGACATAAATGATTTCCCCAGCTCATCGCATCCTCCTGGTATTTCACTTCTTCGAGATAATGCGTCTTTGGATCCATGCCTTTGTCAACAAGAGTTTGTGTGTGAAGCACCAGCTATAGTCTCTTCCACATCATCTGATGCGCGGGTGGGATGCTGTCAGCTTGCAGAGGATATACAGACCGTATGTATAGCAATGCCTGTTAACTATCTTATATCTTCACTCCCACCCATTTTTTAGTTTCATCTGGGAAGAAGTTGTTCTCACCGTAATTCAGATGGTCATGCAACTCTGCATCTCACATTCCCATTTTTGAGATTATAAATGTGTTACTTGCAGGACTGCGAGGCTGTTGAAGTTCACTTCATTTCTGCTTCTGCAAGAAAATCAGATGCTAAACATCAAAGTGATCTTCTTCAAGAAAGGTTTGGATCATCATTGGCATCCTACTTGTTTTACTTCCTTAGCCATATGTTGCTTGCATGTGAATTGATGACTTCTGTAAGTGTTGCCACAGTTTGTTAGTGCACACTGCTTTTATATACGTACTTCTTGAATTGTAGAGTATTATCTTGTTGATACTGATGCATGCAGTTGTAGCTTCAAGGGGTCAGTTCTCTCATCTGCATCATATGTACAATCACTCCTGTTGTTCATCGATTCAGATTTTTGTGGCTGAAAGGAACAATGGAAAGGTCCTTAATCAATGGAAAGAATTATACAAATTCTAGCTATAAATAGAAGTCTGATTGTGTGGATTACAATAGCCATAAGCAGATTACATTATATGCAAAATGCCAACCACCAAGTACCTGAACCTATTTAGCATTCTCTAATGGTGAATATGAAAGAAAATATTCCACTTCTACTTTCTTATGATATAATTTCCCATTATCATCAGTGTTCAGGGTTTAAATAGCATGGCATGGTGATCAAGCTGGGATTTTAATCTAGCAAAGATAATCTAATAGCTTCAACTTGCTGCTGACATGGCTTAGCCCAAATCTATTGGTTGTCTTATCATCAAGTAGTTTTGAACTTGGTGCATCAGTGATAGTTTTGCCGCTGCTTTTACCTGACCAATCTCTGATTGTTAGTGTGTGTAGAGAGGTAACGTCCTTTTCATTGTATTGCTGATACTGTAGGACTGCCCCAATGTACATTAGTCGCACTAAACAGCTTGATAATAGATTATGGACCGATAAGTACCAGCCAAAAAAGGCCACTGAGGTCAGACTTTTGGAATCTACTTCTTTTATCATTTTAACAGTCTTTGTTATGTGCAAACCTTTTCTTACTGTAATAGTTTCTCCCAAAAATTCCTATAGGTTTGCGGAAATGATGAATCAGTGAAAGTTTTGAGCAACTGGCTTCATTCTTGGCAACAAAGGGGCAACCAAGCCTGTAGGGATACCTACAGTGGTGATGCATTTGATAGACAAGATGCTGATTATAACTGTGTCCAAAGTGAAATTGATTCAGAAAACAATAATAAAGGAGCCAGCCTTAAGAATGTTCTTTTGATCACTGGACCAACTGGGGTATGAATCAATTCCATCTTAATGCTTCATGCATCTCTAATGCTTGTTCTTTTGGGTTGCCTGTTGAAATAAATTAGCTGTGGAACTCCAAATGAAAGTTCCTCTTGTTTGCAATTCATAAAGATTGAAATTATTTCTGTTTTATTTTGTATATTCTCCAAAAAATGGAAGGTTCCTAGGACACTTCTGGCAACTGCTTTTGTCAGCATGCTATACAATTAATAGTTAGCCCCCGTGTTCTTCTCTAAATCATTTTTCTTAGTTTGCTTCAGGTCAGGGAAAGATTTCAGCGTGTTCTGTGGAAACATTCTGATAATTCTGTTCATATTATTAAATCCTTCTGTTTTATGTTTTACAATCTGGATATGGAGTATTCTTGTTCATACTTTAGTTTAGAGGACTGTTTAGAATATTTGATGTAGAGAGTTTCTTTCCAATACTAAATAATGAACTGTGTTGTCAAAAACTGTCCATAAATGCAGTGTGTTTTAGTGTTAATTTAGTACAAATTTTATTTCCATCCCAGTAGTCAGAAATATACTCTTTTGTTGCAGAGCGGGAAGTCTGCTGCTATCTATGCTTGTGCAAAAGAAGAAGTATTCAAAGTTCTCGAGGTGCAGCTGCTTGAACACTTTTTTTCAAACATGTATTACGGTTTTGGGGGCTTTCGTAGATGCCATGCTAAACAGTGCATCCTTCTTTTTTCATGGCAACGTATAGGTTTTTCATCCTTAGAGTGAATAGCAGAATGTCTGTAAAGAGAACACTAAATGTTTTGCCATATTGTAATCCTCAGGTAAATGCATCAGATTATCGAAATGGAGCTCTGGTGAAACAAAGATATGGAGAGGCATTAGAATCCCATTTCCTTCATTGGTTTGTCAATATTTAGCAGCAATGCATGGAGTTCCTTTAATTTCTTTTTCAATGTTATGTGACAGTTAAAAACCATCGGGAATATAATCCTCTATTCTTTAATAAAGAGTGTCACTTCCAGGTCACTGAAAACTCACGTGGAACCACAGAGAAACAACATTACAAAATTTTCGTCTGTCCTTCCTGATGGTAAATTGAAACAAGATTTCTACAGCAAAATGGGTGAGGTGGCACCAATGTTGGATGAGTATAATTCTCCTGGAGCCATTGAGGCCACTGTTAAGATTGATTCCAATGACAGTACAATTGCCTGTGGTCAAGGGCAACTTAAACACTTGATTCTTTTTGAAGATGTGGATCTTGCTTTTACTGAAGACCGTGGCTTTGTTGCTGCAATACAACAAATAGCTGAAAAGGCAAAAGGGCCTGTGATACTGACCAGCAATTGTAAGAGGCGTGCTGGTTAAAAGTGTTTCCTGTCGCTTGACATGTTTGTTCTGGTAGTTTGTTTTTTATCATTGCTAATCTGTTATTGTGATGGTTACCAGGTGAAAACCCTGTTCTTCCTGCCAATTTGGACAGGCTAGAAGTTTGTTTTGTGTTGCCATCAGAGAAGGAGCTTCTTCAGCTTGCATATATGGTATGTGCTTCTTGTTATGCACTTCCTCATGGTTTTTATTTTGTATCCTGCTTGAATCGATGTTTTTATTTACTTGTAGGTTTGTTCTGCTGAGAAGGTCAACATTCAAGCTCATCTACTAAAGCAAGTGGTTGAATATTGTCAAGGAGATATCAGAAAAACCATTATGCATCTTCAATTCTGGTTTCAGGGCAAAAAAAATAGAAAACTGTCTCCAAGTAGAGAAGATCAAAGACTATATGGTCCTCTGATGTTTGATCCTGAGGTTGGGCATCAAGTATTGCCAATGATGATGCCATGGGAATTCCCTTGTCAGTTATCTGAGCTAGTTGAAAAGGAGATTACAACTTCATTGTCTATGATGGCAGAAAATTCTGTCTCCCTGGAGGTCATAAAAGAAGATTTGGAAGATAAAGAAATGCAGAATAACATAAAGACTCATAATTATGGCAAAGACAGTACAAAGACCAAGAAGGAAGCAATGTTAAGCCAAAATTGCTTTGATAACTATTGCAATCACTTCAAAATCCCTTATGATGCAGTGTGTGATGTTTTCAATTCCCCTGGAACCCCGGTGTCATTGACTCCAAGATTAAGTAGAAGGAAGCTCAATGTGGTAATGTCCTCTGATTCTGAAGATGAGATGGTCAATGACAGAGTTACCTTAACTACAAACAGGGATACGAATTATGAATTAATTCTTGAAGCTGATGGTGGATTTCCTTCTCATTTTTTAAGCACGCAACCATCAACTGACATGCAACTTTGCTCTGGAGCGGAGAAACTAGATGAAAATCATAGTCAATATCCAGATATAGGAATTAATTTACATGTAAAAGAGGCATGCATGTCTGTTGATGCATCATGCATGCCAGAATCAACATTTGCTCCTGAAACTGAAACTAATAATAGAACAGAGGTGTCATTTAGTATGGTGTCCTCCACTCGAGTGGCTGATGCTTTGGAAGAAGTTTCAATGAGCAACGAGTCCAAGCAAAACCTATTTCCTGATGAAACTGACAATATTGACAAATACGTGCATGATATGTTGGGAAGTACTTGTGATGCAATTGCAGGATTATCTCATGAAGTTGAAGATTCTCAAAATGAACATGTTGAAGCTTTAACCAGAGAATATCAAGTGATGGATGAGTATAGCTGCATGGATTCCAATAAGAGATCCAAGACAGTGGAGAAATCTCGGTCCTGTATGATGACTGATTTAGTGCGTGAATCATGGAGAAAACTTTGTAATAGTTGCCCAGACCTAAGACATTTTGTCACCTCAGAAGTCATAGATGCTAATGGGATGATGGACCTTGCTTATGGAATGAGCAATCTGATTTCAGAAGCTGAACTGTTGCTTTCAAAGCACCAGACTTTGGTGAGTTTGCCTTAGCAATTAAACCCCTTTTCTTGTGTATTATCCCCGGCTAGTTAGTTCATGATGGTGCATTTTATTTTTTTTGCAGGATTCCTTGGAATCATCAGTGGTCCATTCTGAGGTAATGGATGTATCCAGCTGGTCTGATGAGAATTTGCAGATGTCATCAGCAATAGCGCAGCAAGGATTTTGCTTTTATGCCAAAGAAACTGCTAATTTAGGGTTAAAAATGGGTTTGGATTCCGAGGTAGATTTCACCGGGGAGATGCTGTCTACCTCTAGTATGATTGAAGTTGATAACTTGGCTAGACAGAATTTGAGTAGCAAGAGTTCACACTCTAGGTTGAGTACTGACATGAACCAACCAGAAAGGGGGACATCATCAAATAGGTACGGAGCTTAAATCTGTTCTACTCATACTCATACAGTCACACATAATTTGCAGACTGACTTGAATGTTTCCACGTAGTTTAATTACAGATCAAAACTCACAATTTCATGTTAAGTCACTGCCATGCAATGCATCTTAAAATTGTTTTGGTACTGCATGCATATTGCAAAGAATCCATGCTATTGCCATATCCTTTTTAATTTCTGAATTAAAACTGTATTTGTGAAGAGACGAAGCAAGGCTAGTTGGGACAAGATGCTTGTATAACATGCGAAATAATGGCATGTAGGTTATCAAATATCTAATCAAGCAGTGCATATTTATTTATGTTTATGTATTGATTTCCTGAGGATTGTTCCTTTATTTTATTTTTCCCTTCCGTTGTTTGAGAGCATATCTCACCAGCTCATTTATAAATTCCCTGCTCCTCGATAATAAATTATTCCTTTGTCCAAAGAAATTCCCCAGGGTGCACTGTCCATGTTACATGCGATAAAAAATTTCATGCTTTGTAATTGCCAATTGCATGGATTTTTCTCTTGCTTTGTGAACTAAATCTCTATATTAACTGCAACGCTCTCCCTCTCTTAACTCATCCAATTTGGTTTTCTGAAAACAGCGAAATGAAGTCTTGTCTTTTTGATATAATTCAGTCCATCATCCCTTCGCGATCATATATGACAATGAAAGGTGACGCGTTCTATGAATATCTATCTTCTCTGGGCCACATTGCAAGATCAGAAGCTTCTCGATTATCAGCAAGCATTGACAAGATAAAATGTCGGAGGTACATAATTGTGATGCTAGAATTACCCAACCTTTTAATGCTAGTAATCTTTATTGGACATTACCTTGAGTTAAATCAGTTTATTATAAAGGATGCGAGCTTCTCGAAACTACTTGAGCTATGGTTCACTAATGTTGTCTTACAATTTATCATATAGGACACGAGCTTCACGAAACTACCTGAGCTATGGCTCATTAATGCTGTCTCCAGAAGAAGTTTCATTGCTGGGTTGGTCTAACATCTATCCGAAAAATTCATCACGATCAATGGACAGCACAGATAAAACTTTATAATCTTGTTGCCAGGGACTGACACAAGATACAGTTTACCTCTCCAGTAACTCTGGTATAGTTATTAACTCAATGAAGTTGCAACGAGAATTGAGGACATCATGCAAGGGGAGGCTGGCCAAGTTTCTTATGACATTCGTTAATCAGAGGAACAAATAGAGTGGCTGCTAATTTTATTTGTATTGATGGCATGGCCCAAGATTTGCCATGCTTCATGCCAATAATACCTGGGGGCGAGATCTAATTTGGTCGTTGAAGATGCCTTCACTTGATTTGGAAGCACGATTCCATCTTGATTTAAAGCTAATACTGATTCTTTTTTTTATCTCGTATTTAAACAAGGGGACTTCATTCTCGAAAACACTTTGGCTGGATTAGTGGTCTGTGAGTGCTATTGAAAAAAATAAAATACGACATTTATTTTATTCTAGTGGTCTGTCGTGCAAACTTTTGCAGGTATGGTTATTTTTTTTCATCGAAAAAGTCTTGACGTTATATTATAAGTATAAAATATATATATATATATATATATATATAAAAAGAACTCTGGGTAATTACAGAACAGACTTTTGGCAGGTATGGTCTTGAGTTCTCTGCTGCACCAAAAAATGTGGTCTCATTTTTGTTTTGTTTCTCTTTCGGGCGTGTTTCGTCTGCACGTGTGATAGATGCCGTGTTGTCACATGTAAGAGAGTATCCTCTAGTTGTGTTTGGTGGATCCTGCCTTGCAAATCCCACTTTCTCGTTTTCTTTGAATGCTTTTTGTGAGAGGGAATTTCGATAATTTTCAGTCGGTTTAATCTATTTTCTCTCTCGTTTTATCTATATGATATTCCCTTTTTAGCTTCGCATTGCACATTCTTTCACTTTGGAGGAAGTCGGGAAATTTGTTTACCAGCTGGGTTTGTCTTTCCATCTTACTTTTACTTTCCAGAAATCAAACGAGGGATGTGGTGGGGGATTTTTCAGGCACATTTTAACTCTTTTTTTTTCTTCTGTTTTTGTCGCTTCTTTTCTTTTCCTTGGTCTTGACAGAGGGATGTCTCAATTGTTCACGTCTCTTCAGTTAAATCAGTCTTATGTTTGATCTAGGGTAATTATCAGGTGGAAGTGGAGGCACTGTTGATTCAAAGAGCCATGGTACTGAACCAAGTGAAGAAGCTAGAGGTCACTGCGCTAGTCCTCGGTCAGAGAAGGGCCTCCACACTTCTTAGCTGGTGGGCCTAAGACTCTAACCTTTAGTATCTCAAAACAGTGTATTCCTCACCCTATGATCTCTGAATTTGTTGGATCTTTAACATTTTGGTGGTTGGGTTTCTTGTAGCCTCTGTGCGACAAACATCGAAGATTTTGCTGAGCAGTTCATCAACAATGCAGAGTGCTGGGCTATTATTGGTGTGAGGAAGCAGACCGAGAGCAGGAGCCGTACCTCATCACCACTTAAAGGCAGAAAGATTTCTGGCTCCTGGCATGATATCGTTTAGTTAAATTAACATTAGTTAAGTCAGATAAGACGTGCTATTAGCACCCGCTCCCATGTAACTACTTCGCAGTGTTTATACACTGCTTTTCAAGTTTTTTTATTTATTTTTATAACAAAAGGTAGTATTTTCAGTGTTTTTATTTTATTTTTATATTGATGTAAAAATAAATTTTAAAAATAAAAAATATATAATTTTAATATATTTCTTACAAAAAAAATATTTTTAAAAATAACCTTAAAACAGTCACTTGATAGCCCATAACCCATAGCAGTTCTACGTGAAGATTATTATGGATAACACCCCATGTTGCAATAGTTCATCTAGGCCTAAAAGATTATGCCAATACGGTCAGTGCCAGAAATGCTCTTACGTTGTAGGTCGTGAAGACTTGGGCTATATGCGTAACTTCAAGTGTAAATGTAGTCATTTTGTTACTCTACACCAGCTTGCGAGAGCAGCAATCAAAGATTTTCCAGGAGCAAAATATTACAGGTGATGCAGCTTTCATCTAGTTGTTTTTCAAAATAGCTTTTATTAAAAAAAGAAATTATTTATATTTTTAAAAAATTATTGTTAGTATTAGCACAGAAAACATAATAATGATGATGATGATAATTAGTCTTGAAACCTCGTTTGGAATTGCTGAAATAATGTGACATTTCAGAGCTTGTCCGAAGGGCGCTATTGCAAGATGAGGGCTATTTATCCCTGGCAGAGGCAACACCATCAAGCCATGAAATTAGCTGGGCAAAAATTAGTCTGGAGCTGATTTAACTATAAGTAAATAGCAGATTAATGGCAAAGAACTGAACGTGAATCTATTTCTGAGCTGGTAAAGGAACACATGTAAACATTTATGACTGATCTAATGGATGCACACGCAACAAAGTGAAGTTCTGTTCCTTTTTTTTCCAATTTACCCCCCTTCTATAATTCGTATTAACCCAATGCCAACTTCGAAGAGCCTTGATACCACGACTTCTCAATTAGACCTTATCGTCTAATTTATCATTCACGAGGGGAAGTAATTCTATCCTATTCCTTGGAGTCCTGGGTGTTCGCGGAGTTCCTGATGGTGGGGGCTGTTGGGATAGCATGTGCCTCACATACCCATAGAACGTACATCCCACAAGCGTAATGGCACATCCAACAGCATTCATATAAGAGATTGGGTTGTGGAATATCAGCCAAGAAACTAAGACAGCAACTGCTACCTGTACACAGTAACACAAGCGCATAGTGCGTGCATGTCAATACCGTGCTTCACATAGCAATAGTGTGAGCTCAATGGAAGAGCTAAAAGCTCGAGAGCCAGCCTGAGTCTATGAGGAAAAGGATGCCATATAAATTCAAGTGCAGATTGAAGTTGCTAAGTGGTTCAAATCTTGAGACAAGTCATATTAGGTTACGGGATGCAAATTAGGTCTCACCTTAAGATTTCCAGCCACGTTAAATGTTACTGCAGTTGTGGAATGAATTACGTAAAAGATGGAGAAGTTAAGACAAAACGCCAGCACTCCAGAGCTAAAAATGATGATGAGGGCAGGCCAGACAGACTCGTGGGTGTAAAACCAGTTTATTACCCCGCTACCTTCAACCAACATTGCTGGTAATCCCAAGATCATGGTTGCAAAAGGAGCCATGTAGTACACAGTGTTTATGCTAAGAATAGACAGGAGAAATTGTAAGAAAAGATCGGACTGGATCTTGCAGTAATAAATCACGCAAACAATTTCACATGCAATTAAAACCATGCATTGACTATGTTTTCCAAAAAGATCTCATAGACTTAAATTTTGCTTCGCTATTAGATAGGAATGGATTGAAACAAATAAGACAAGCAAAAGACAAATCACTATTACCACCAAAACACCATAGGAGAATTAACAAAATCCTGAGAATGTTTCCTGTAACTCCCAAGGCCAATCTAAAAAGATGTCTGCTTTTGATTCCCCTGACTGTTTCCAAAAGCAGAAACGTGGTACCCTTGTGAAAACATGATGGAGAGATGTCAGGTGACCAATGAGTATATTTTTCTAAAAACTCCTTTTGCATAATAAGAAGAGAAGGCGTCTATTTCAACCTCCCAACAATCTTTTAAGTTATTGTTTAATAAGGATAAAATTTCATATGGTGAAATTGTCTGAAATCTGCAAATATCATGCATGTCAGACGTTCTATATATACTACAGCAAATTTTGTATACAAGTCTGTGTGACTTCACCTGTAATAAACACACCATGCAATATATTTCAGGTAAAATGCACATAAAAGGCTGAATTCAATCAATTTTCAAACAATAGTATTGTGCCGGTACCAGATGATGTTTTGCTATGAATACTGTAAGGGTGAGCTTACACTGGAAATAAGGCAAGACATGTATAACCCCGAGAGGATATATAAAAAATTGAGTGAGGATGAAATGGAAGGTATTTGACTGGGAGTTCAAATTCTGTAAGGGTGAGCTTACACTTGAAATAAGGCAAGACATGCATAACCCCAAGAAGATATATAAAAAATTTAGTGAGGGTGAAATGGAAGGTATTTGACTGGGAGTTCAAAGAGTGAGAGAAGAAACAAATGGTGGATCTTTGCAATCCCATTCCTGGTAAGGAAATGAACAGGTTGTAACAGACTAGCAGTACTGCAATTTGACAGATTGGAAAACAACAATGAAACAAGATGCAGAAGAAGAGGAAAAACTGACAGGAACAGAGGCACTACCTGTCAAATTTATATCCATGCAGCAGGGATTCTGCGAGAATAGTCTTTGTTGAAGTAGCCAAACATCCAAATAAAGCAGCACAAAATCCAAACATATTAAAACTAAGCTCAGTAACAGATGTTAAGAGTATTCCTCCAACAATTGGTATCAAAGAAGCCCAAATTTGCCAATCAAAATATTTTCTCCAAACTAGCCACTGCAAAACAACTGTCCAGCCATCGAAGATGAGACAAAATTATAGCATGGAAACTAAAAATACTGAAGCAGAAAATATAGGAAGTAACTTGTAAATGTTTATGATTTCATGCCTGACCTGTGGTTGCAGGAGTAAATGACTTTATTGTTTGCATAAATGAAACTGGAATGAAACGTAAGCTCACATTCCCCAGCACTATGTTGATGCAAAATACAAATGACATGGGAAATATCCTCCGCCAGCGGTCTTCAGGTTCGACCACGATCAATGGTTTGATCTTCAGCACCTTGATTACTACATATGCTCCAATGGATGAGCATATGAAGTGAACGCAAGATACCGATAGTGGGAACTTGAAATCCAATTTCTGTGAAAAGGAATCGTTTCAAATTAGAATATCTCTAATGACACCCAAAAACGTTATGCAAACTCCAGTTCCAGGATATAAGCATTTGATGTAACATTATCAAGAGAGAAATTTTTTGATAATAACTGTCAAACCCAATTGAAGCGGGGAAGACAGCAGTAGGCTTTGAATAAGAGGGGAATTTAAAGACGACTTATCATGGGAAATTATAAGCACGAGGATTATCAGCAAAGTCATCTAATTGTAGAGCCAATACACATGAAGAGAGATAAGTTTCCAGGAACTTCCAAAATATTCAGGTCTATGTGGAGCACTGATACTTCCGAACATGCTCCATGAATGAAATTCAAAAACAGATGAATTCTGCTCAGTCATTTACATATAGAACTTAAATATCAGATTTAGTCACATCAACCAAATTTTCAAACTGAATTCACAAAAAATAGTTGCTAAAAAAATAGCTCAAACTCCCTCCAGATACACAATAAATATGATCACATGTTAGACAAAGCTCGAAAGAAGCTAATCAAGTTTTCCAATCGATTAGCATTGATTTCCAAAGCCCTGATATGAACCATATACAAAGTGGATCTGTTGTTTCAGTTCCCCTTTAAAGCATTTATCCAATCATGAAAAAATGAAGCCAAATCCCGCCAAGGAAAACGGGCTTGAAAAAACTATGAAATTAATATTAAAAAGACAGAGAGGCTAATAAAACAGGACCCAACTCAATTATACCCATCAACATGGTTAATCCTTTTTTCTCCCATCAGTTGGTGAGCTATATGTGTCGAAACAATAACATGCATATCTATCTACGACATAAGTTTTAATGATTTAATTATCTACATTAGTGGCTGTGCATATGGGAATTAAATTATTTAAATTTCAGAATTATCTAGTGAGAAGAAAAAAATTAAAAATAAAACTGAATACATGTAGATTAAAAATATTAAAACAAAAAAATTAATACACACCAGCCACACTAATAAATCCTCCACTGATAACATATATAATTACAATTGGATTGATTAAAAAGGGGAAAAGAAACATCAACGTTAAGATTCAAGCCAAAAATAAATGCATTATTACTAAATTCAGCTTACCCATCAAGCAAAACCGATAAATAACTAAATAAAACCGCGAAATTGAGCTAACCAAGTTAGATAAATCAGAGCAATTACAATTACGTAGAAAATTAAGCTCATCAATCATGGAAAAATGTAGAGAAAGAAAAACAGAGAAAACGGACCTGGAAGATCCATTTGTTCATGATAATAACAGTGACATTAAAACCCCACCATTGAAGAATAGCAAGGAGAGATCTAAGCATACTCCACTGAAAAAACACACTCTCTTCCATTTCTCAATCTCTTTCTTCTCTCAGAAAAAAAAAATCAGATCACGGGAAATTAAAAAAAAAACAGAATTCACCTCAACTCAAGGTTTCCCCTTCTCTTCCCTTTCAAATAGCTGAATTCAGAATGAGAGAGAGAGAGGAGCAGAGTGCTGAGAAGGGGAGCTAGGAAAGAGGATTGATGAAAATAATGGGAAACCCCTAATCAGAGGAAGAGATGTTAAGAATGTGAGAGGGGAGGGCGTAACGGAGAAGGCAGCTCTTCTTCCATATGATATGCCCCCTCTATTTTTCTGTTGGTGGTTCTTAAAACTTCCTTGTTGAATTGGAAACGTCTCTCTCTCTCTCTCATTCACACACACACACACACTCACCTGCTCGCTTGCTTGTGTTTATTATATGAACAAACAAACATTGTCTGTATTTTCTAGTTTCTGCTAGTATTTCTTTTCTTTTTTAAATTATAATAATTTTAATTAAACCTAAATTATATTCTTTTTCTGATAGTAATTCTTTTCTTTTTCATCATATGATATTAATAATATTTTTTATAGTGTCGCTTGTAAAATAGAGATATATATTAATTGTCTTTTAGAAACTTGAATTAAATGATAATACTAAAATCATAGTCCAAGATGAAATTGATTCGATTAATATTTTTTTAATTTATACTTTATATCAGTATATTAAAATAATATAAAAAACTAATTTGAAACAATTAAAAAAATATTTTAAAAAATAAAAATAAACAGCTCTAAAAAAATAAAAGTGGGACGTCAGGGGCTATTTTAACATGTACACTGTCCTTAACTTTTATTTTATATATTTATGATCACATCGCAACGCACTTAGTGCGGGTCCCATATAAAGAATTCCTAGATTATGGGGGAGTCTAAAAAGTGTGTCCACCTTTGAACTGAAATCTCAGCCATTCAATGCATTTACTTTTCGGTGGCATTGACTAGAATTTCTACGGTTTGGCTGCCCTACCATCGCAGGGATGAATAGTCTGTTTCTGTGGGTCACGTGGTGGTGGTGGTTTGCATGTTGTGAGGGGGTTGTAGCATGTGTGATCAAGTGATGGGTTTTGCAGTTGCGGGTGGTTTTTATGCAATAATAAAAATAATATTTTAATATGTTACCAAATAAACCCAAAAATAAAACTGGATGTGGCTGTTTGGTATGGGGTCATTATGATCAAGGTTTCTTTTTTTAGTGAGCATTTATGTTGTTATTGAAGTAGCTGTTAAAACAAATTGATGTTTCAAATTATTTTTTTTTATATTATTTTAATTTTAACATATTGATATCAAAAATATTTTTAAAAACATATATATTATTATAATTTACGTTTCCACGTCGTTAAAGGGGCTGTCAAAGTTTTGTTCGAGTGAGTTACAAGCGTGCTCGTTATGCTCGGGACGTTATTGTGAATGCTAATTGATTCAGGGATCATTTCATGTATACTGTATTCTTTTGTAAACAAACACAGGTTATCCTTAAAATCTGTGACAGTGATGGTTGATTCTTTAATTATTAAGGTATTTGAGAGTACAGTAATAATAATTTTTTAAGTATTTTTTACTTGAAAATATATTAAAATAAATATTTTTATGTAAAGTAAATATTATAAGTTTTTTTAAAAAAATTTAATCACTTAATGCAGATGTATATACATCCTTACCCCTTGGTGTTCTGGGAGCCTTCATTTAGACAACCAGGAACCCATATAAGCATCATTTTTTCTATAAATATATACATGGATTTGATTGATTTTGATTTTCTTAAATGATTTTATTATAAGATGATTTAAAAAGAATTTTACATTGTTCGAATTTGAGATAAAAAAAAATGAATTTTCAATCTAAATTATAAAACCCAGCTTGTGATTTTTTGAACACTACAATAAAAGCAATTTCAATGGCAAAAACCATTTTGGAGAGCTAAATCTTTAAAATGGTTCTTTGAATAATATATATATGATTTTTTTATTGATGTGTGCTCCAATGGTAAAAGTCATTTTGGAGAGCCATTTTTTTTATATATTATTTTAAATATAGTACAATTATTTTGTATGTAGTTTAATTATATAATTAATAGGAGTAAATTATATAATTAAATAATTACTTTTTAAAAAAACCTCAAACACTATAATTGTTAAATTTTTAATTATATTTAAATAAAAAAATCAAATTTTATTATATTTAATTAATTTATTTTTTAATTAAATGGTTTTTTTCCATTTAACAATTGCAAATACACGTGTTTAAAAACTATAACATAACTAAAAAGAATGAAAAAAAATCCACTTTGATTTCTAGTATCTTTCTCTGATTGATTATTTTATTATTTTTTTCATATAAATAGTGTTATAGCTTTTCCAAATGAAATGATAAATATATCATTTCAACTGTAAAATGCTATTTATAAATGAGAATATAGCAGCCCCGTTGAAACTACTGTATATGAGAAGAAAAATTAAAATAATATTTTTTTAATTTTAGGTTACTTTTTAGCAGCACGCTAACAGCCAGATTTTGCGGTGGACAGAACAAGCGACCTTGTTTTTATAAACGGCCCAGGGACAAAGTCGCCTGAATTCTGCACCGAAGGAAATCCGGCTGGCTATGCTGCAGTTCTGAATTGGAGGCTTACTGGTGGGCCACCTAAAACTTCATTAGAATCTCCCATTGGTGGATCTGGTAGGTCCAAAGTTGGATGAGAAAAGAGATGGACAGAAAATGGATGGCAAAGACCCGGTGTCGTTTTGCTTGATAGAGTAAACTGTCATCCAATAAGGGTGGAAGATGTCCATAATTCATCATTTTCTTTATCAATTTCAGATGCTCTATTTCACACCTTATCGGACAGATTCTGAACAGAAGGCATGTGCTATAGGAGCTTCCTAGTTATATGCTACAAAGGCACCTGTACCCAAGATCGCATGTATCGTTGGCGTTGATGTTGACAATCATCTCTCTCTTGGTTGAAGTGTCAGGCCATTGAAAATCATCGACCGTCGAGGAAACTTCTCCTCCATCAGGATGCTATTCGATAAGACTTTCCTGACGCGTGATCTCTGCTCTGACAAATTAATTTTACCCAGCTTTATAATTAAGAGCACGCACCTTTTAATTTAAAAGAAAAGGAGCGGGGGGTAAGATCATATGTAGCTTTCTTATCGACGACAACAGGTCACATAAGCTAGAAACATCAGCCAGTTTTCGCGTTTCGAAGCGATCTATACGTGTGGGTGGGAAAGGTAGAAGCTTGCATTTCAGCTGCTGGGAAGTAGAGATATACTGGCACGTTCATTTAGCTGATACTGGGTTTGTTTGGCACAGTTGTTGCTGTTGTTGTTGCTGTTGTTGTTGAGAAAAAACAGTTTCATGAAAAGCGCTTTTAACTGCGGTTCGTAACTGAAATTGAAGTGTTTGGTAAAAAACTGTGGTTGAGTTTAAGGTTCATGAAAAGCAGTTTCGCGTGTTTGGTTACCATGCTTTTCATATTGCTGTCAACTTGTGAAATTACTTCAAAAGACACACACATATATATTTTTTAAAATATTATAGATTTAATTATCATAATAATAAAATGTAATTAATAATTCAAGTAAATTATATATTTTTTTAATTTTTAAAATATGAATTTTATATTTTTTTTAAAATCGGTTAGGCCTAACCCAAATAAATGGGTCGGCCCAACCCTGCCGGACTTGGGCTGGGCCGAGAGCAGCCCAGCCCAAGTGTTAAGGCTCTTTTTAAAATGCAAGACGGTGCGTTTTGATTTGAAAAAACACAAAACGGTGCGTTTTGCCTTTCGTTTTCGTTTTCGTTTTGTAATATTGGCATGTTACTGCTCATTACTGTTCACCATTACTGTTCACCGTTACTGTTCACTGACTGTGACGAGAGGGGAAACGGTCGGTACCGACGGGTAGAGAAGACCGAGGTGGTTTTTCCTGTGGTGGTGGCGTCGGTAACGGTGCTCTGTGGTGGCCGGGACGAGGGCCTGAAGTTTGCACCTCATGTTGCTGCCGTGAATGTGGAGAGAGAGTAGGAGCTGCCATGACTGTGGAGGAGAGAGAGGGAGGCAGTGGTCGTGGAGAGAGAGATAGGGCCGTGATTGTGAAGGAGAGAGAGGGAGGCAGTGGTCGTGGAGAGAGAGAGGGTCGCGACTGTTGAGGAGAGAGAGGGAGGCAGTGATCGTGGAGAGAGAAGGATCGCCGGCGATGAGAGGAATGCAACAGCTACGCGATGGACAAAAATTACTATACGTGTGAGGAAGGTCTGTGTTATGCATGCATGAAAATATATTAAGCGAAGCTTGTGTGCGGGTCGCTGCGTTTGTTTTGAAAAGCATCCAAAAGATGCTTTTCAAAACGCGTTCGAATCGTAGGTATTTAGTGGGACCCACAAAAAAAATTTGGGGTCCCCGTTTGGTAAATCTACGTTTGGGGCAGCGGTTCAACGCAACCGCAGGTTGAACCGCCGCCCCAAACACCCACATTATCTTCACCGAAACTAAATAGATTTCATATTACCCAATTTGACAGGAAACAAAAAATGTTTTTTATACGTGGGTAAAAATGAACACATCTCAACAGTACACCCAGTTATAAATATATGTGGTGGATTCTGTGGTTATAATTAGAAAAATAGATCTAAAATAAATATTTTCAATTGTAGTTTTGAAAAGGTAGATTTGAAATATATATTTCAAACGCAGTTATATACGGGGCTAACGCAAATAGCAAAAGTTATTTGATTAACTGGGTTTTTTTCTTTCTACGGTAAAGATGCTCTGTGATTTAGTGGTCGTTTGGCATTGTGGTGCGATCCACGATTGCCAAACGGCTTCTCAATTGAGTGTTTGGTTGTTTATCAAACATAGTTTCAATGTGTAGGACCCACAGAAAAATTGCTCCGCAACACCGTTTCATACAAAACTATTTCTTGATACTTTTTTATCTGCGATCTTACATTTCAGAAACTCCGATTGCTATTTGAAGTAAAAAATATTACCGTTGAAACATAAAACCCTACCTTATCCTCTCGTATGCGCCTCATCCCTTTCCTCTCCTCTGCACAAAATGACCCACGACTCCGAAGATTGATTTGATTTTGGAGATGACATTATTTTTCTCTGTCCTTTATTATAATTTATTATTTTATTTTTGGGTTTGTGAAAGTAATTAATTAATTGTTTTAGTAAAAGTTGAGATTTTGCATCAAATATAAATTATCGAAACATGGCAGAAACATTATATTCATCTTGCCGGGCATGTGTGTATATATATATTCCTGGGCGTGTATATATATATTAAAATAATCTAAATAATATATGTGTATTAATATAAAAAATATATTTTTATCAGATATTGTAGCACGCTAAAATAGTCAGGGATTGCAGAGGCCTTCACGTATGGATATCATTTGTGATGGCATTGCAAATAGTTTGATGAGAGAATAAAAAAAAGTGTTCATTTTACGTGAATTATTCCTTATATAATGAAATTATAATTATCAATACAATATAAATATATACATAAATATATAAATAAATATGTGTGTATATATTTATGTCCTTTAAAGTAATTTCACAAGTTAAAAGCAATATGAAAAGCTTGGTAACCAAACACTTAAAACTGTTTTTTTTTTCAACCTCCAACTCAACCACAGTTTTAACCAAACACTTCACAGCTTATTTTGCATCGCAGTAAAAGTGCTTTTTTTAAAAGTGTTTTTTTTCATCTTCAATCGCAAAAGCAAAAGCAATGCCAAACACACCCTTAGAGGGCGTTTGGTATTGCGATTCAATCTGCGATTTGAGAAAAAGCTGGTTAAATAGCGTTTGGTTATTCTCTAAACGCTGATTCGAGTGATATGGGACCCACAAAAAACCTTCCCAAACCACGATTTGCAAAAAGCAAAAATCTGCTTTGCCTGCTTTTCATTTCCCCGACCAACATCTCACAGACATAATACAAAATAAATTTTAGCCGTTGAAATGTTTACGACACAATAACCCTTAAGATCAACAAAATAGCTACAAACCGTTAAGAGCTACTGGGCAAAGATCTTCATTTGTCAAAAACAAACCATTAATTCTACTCCCGTTGCTCTTTCTCTATGTGCCGTTGCTCACAAGCATCCACTGAACCGAAAAGGGAAGCAAAGGGGGTGAAAGAACTAAAGCTGGAGTGGAGACTGAGGTCAGGCAAGCTTGAAGAGGGCGTCAAGCCAGAGAAAGGTGCCACAGGAACGAAAATAAAAGTAGGGTGGCAAGCTTAGAAAAGAGATATGGGATTCCCACGAAGCTAACTAAAGAAAAGGGACATACCAGGATCGAGTAAATAAAAAGGGAGTGGGGACAAGATGACGTGGTCCTCGTCCTCTCGTATCAGAATCAAATGATATATATATATATATATATATATATCTTGTCCCTGCTCCCTTTTTATAGGTTATATATATATGTGTGTGTGTGTACTTACGTATGCGCGCGCACGCGCATGTATGTGTGTATATATAATTGATAAAAAAAATGAGATTTTGAATAATTGATAAAAATAAAAAAAATTGAATTTACTTGAATTATTAATTATATTATATTATTATAATTATTAAATCTATATTATTTAAAAAATAATACACACACATGTATATGTATATATCCTTTAAAGTAATTTCACAAGTTGAAAGCAATATAAAAATTTTGGTAACCAAACACATGAAACCGTTTTTCCTTAATTTCAAACTCAAAAGCAGTTTTAACCAAACACTTCAAAAAAAAATTTGAATTGCAGGTAAAGTGCTTTTTATGAAACTGTTTTTTTAAAACATCAACCACAAAAGCAAAAACAATACTAAACATACCCTTAGTACGCCGACTAACTTGTGTTCTGTAACATCTAGACAACGAAAAATCACATGTTCATATCAATATTTTACTGTTCAAAACTAAGGGCACAAAAAGGTTGGCGATAAAGGTTCAGATTCTTGCAAAATATTTGATTTTGGGGGGATTTTAAGATATTTCAATGATTAAGTTAATAACTTTACGGTTAGGAGTTATGCTAAAAAAATGTTTATTCTCGCATGGTAAATATTGAGAATATATTGTAACATAGTAGATATTGTGAATCATTCACTGTAATTGTTTAGAAAGTATTTATATCCTTTGAATTTTTAACTTTATTTCTCTTACTTTTGAGGACTCAAGTCTTTTTCCTATCAACACGGGGATACCCTCGCATCAATATCAATAATGATATAATTTTTATTTTTTACATGATATGAATGTTAATGAGATTATCATTTATCTATAAAGATGACCTTATGCTATAATTTACATGATATCTAATAAGATGAACTCCTGTGATCAACGTTGATATGGATTGTCATGTGAGTAATTTTAGAAGATCTCTTGTTTAATTAGAGTATAGAATGGTGATGTTCATGAATTTTTATGTCTGGTATTTGAACCCTTAACAATTACAGGTCCATGTGTTTTTTTAATTTCACACCTCGCCAAGCCCCACGAGTTTAGGCCCAACACGTAATCGATCCCAATAAAAATGGGTTTGGAAATATGCTATACTCGGGGGTGTTTGAATTTGGCATACATGGTCAAGTCCAACAAAGTTGGATATAAAAATGTGCAACAAAGTACGTTTGGTATTGGAATTTAAGTGTTTTTTTTTTTTTTATTGTTTCGTAAGTTTTTTGGAAATATAAATTTGTTTCCTTAGGTATTTAACGTGTTTTGGGGTAAAAAAGAAGGTTGAAAATGATTTTTTTAGGCGCATAACACCTCTTGCTTGATTTTTTAGCAACCCCGTGGCTATCATCACCTTGCGATATTTTTAAAAACAAAAGGTATCGAGTTTCATCCATCTAATTTACTATAAAAAAATCCCAAGAGTGTGAGCTTGAGGCTGGGCTCTTGGGATTTTTTTGTCAAGGCTCAACTCCGATGGGCTTTCATTGGCAGGCCACACAACCATGCTTGTTTTTTTTTTTTTCTTTTTTCTTTTAACTATTTATTTGATGTTTTTATAATCTATCTACCTTAAAAATTTAAACTTGTGATTTTTATTAGTCTTAAAAAAATCAACCCCTTGCTATATAAAGTTCTTTATGTTTTTTCTTGTTTCACTCCCATGTGTGTGTCCTACTTTGATTATCTATTTTTAAAAATTATTTCTACTTGATACAAAAAGGTTCCATGAGCAAGATTTTTATGCAATTAAATAAAAAATAAAATAAAATTATTGATAAAAAGATATTAAATCCAACAGGGTGCATAGCTCGAATTGTGAATTTGGTTAGCTAACATCCAAGTTCGGTTGATTTTGTTTTGTTTTGTAATTAAATATTTTTTGTACTAATTTCATCCCTCAATCTTAATGAAAATTGACATTTATAACTTATTTTGATTAGTTTCTTACGTAGTTATTTTATTTTCATAACTCAATTTAGAAGTTTGATTGATCAACGATGAATCTATTATGTTGTCATATTAATATTTTTACAACAATTTCATCCAATATTTTAGTCTGATTTTTTTGAAAAAATACAGTCTAATATGCGTTGAATTTTTTAAATTCATAATTACAAAAAATATCAGAGAACCTGTTAGCAATCCCTGTAATTTGTTTTATTTTTTGAAAAAAAAACAAGAGACTGCTATTAGGATTTTGGAGTTCCAATGTGAGCAACGGACATGCGATGATCTTCAGAGCCTATCACTGCAGCTCTACTTGGGAATATTTAATACACGCTGCAGCAGCGCGCTAGCAGCAGCGCCCACGGGTCTACAAGAAATTCCTCAAAAAACTTAGGAAGGCTGCTATCCAAGTGGAAAAGGACCAACATCTAAAACTTAACGCAACAGCTGCCTGTTCATCTGCCCGGGACGTCTTGTACCAGCATTACGAACGACAACTGGGCCACTGTTCAATTAGCTCAGCTATTTACCTTTTGAATTGCCATTCTCAACAAATGATATGGGAAAACACAAGAATCAGTGTTAGATGCAATCGCAGAGGTCTTGTTTGTTATTAATCGTGTTTTTGAATAACTAAAGAGCAGTTCTTTTTAAAGATCCGGAAAGAAATTCGTCCAAATTCATGAAAAGGGTACCTGAATTCTGCACATTTAGCTACAACCTAAAAAGGAAATATTGCATGTTATTTGTTATTTGCAGCGGCGTGTTTCAGGAGTTTAATCTACAAGTGCAGTAACAACGCAACAGAATATAACTTAACATGCACCAGATTTGCATCAAGAAACAGTACCAGTACTAATCCTTTATCTCTTGCAGTGATGGTTTTAACATAAACGAAAGAAAGAGAGCGTAACAAAGCTAGAATGTCCCCAATCAGCATCTTAGCAGCTTCTTTATTTTTTGTCACCGCAAAATTCTCGTTGGTCTTAACTCAAAATGGATTCGTTCATCATTCTTGCTTGCAAGAGAAAGTGTAGAACAACTCACAATTCTACCTAAATTTCGATCCACGTGATAGCTGAAGTAATGAATTTATCCCATTGACTCCCATAAGAGCCCCAATGTCCAGCAATATTTGCAACTTTAAGGACAAGGAAAACAGTTTAGATTACAAGTTTAGATGCAGGTGATTTTGCTTCTTCCTTCTCAGCTTCTCCTGCCAAAACAAATAAGTAATCAGAGAAGAAATTATCCAACAAACGGAAGACTCCGCGCAGGCATAGAGAAAGAACACCAGTCAATTCATCTAAGGAGATGCTGACCGACACTTGCACACAATGACACCAAAATTTACTCCTAACACCCTGCACTGGCTACAGTAAACAGGGAGATGGTTGCATCCAGTGAAAAACTTGGGATACGCTCTATTGACAAGTCCGGATCCCAGATTGATAGGTTCGAGGGAGTTTATCTACGGTGAGGGGTTCCTGTGGCTATGCAATTTAATTTCACTGATTCTGTCACCATAAGAAACAAAGTTCGAAGGAATCATCAATACAAGCTTTTGCATTGTATAAGACCCTTAGCAATGACCGTCAGACAATCATAAGCTTTCCTATTAATCTCCCCATCACCTGCACGGACCCCGAATTGTATTCTCAAACCCTAATTCTAAAAAAGCCCAAAGTACGTACTGTTTACATAGTTAGCAATGTTTGTGAACTTCTCATTTCAAGTATTCTTTAAACCCTGAAACACAAACTCGAAATCAACACAAATCAGGCTGTGGAGGCACATGGAAGGATATGCACTGATTTGTAAGAGAAAGTACCAGTTTCTGGCTGTGGTGCCTCGCCGTAGATGGCCCTGAGTCTCGCAACAGTGACCAAAGAGGAGCCGGTCTCAGCTTCAGAGAAGAGCTGTTGCTTCCAGTCCCACATGGTCCTTTTCACGGCCTTGTTCGATTTAACTAGCGAGTCCTTCTCCGCCTTTAAAGCTTCTATGTTCTTTTGTTGATTCACGGATCGAGCAGCTAGCACCAGGAAGGATCCTACAAGGCAGACGTTTATCACTGTGTTGTTGTTTGCGGCTTTTGTTGCTGCGGCTACCAGTCTGTTCGCGAATTCCATTCCTGTTAGGAGGTATGGGCAGAGAGATTGGCTGGCTGTTCTGGGTTTTGGGGTTGAAAATGGTGAAAGAGAGGTTACCTAGGTTTGGGTCGTTGAAGCCCAGAGTTAGGTGAGGGAGGAGGACAGAAGAAACGAGAGAAGCAGGAGAGGAATTGGTAAGCAATCAGCCATGGGCTTTTAGCCCAAATAAACGGTCAACCTGGGCATGAAAATGCAAACTCGGGTTTAAAGGAAAAATAAAAAACAAAGAAAGAAACGCATGGTAAATTCAAATACCTTTGATGAGTTTAACCACATATATAGTATTGCACACCCTTTCGTAAAACATTGTCATGCACGGCAATCTATACAACATTGTTTTGTAGAAAGTGTTTTTTTTTAATTAATTTTTTTAATGTTTTTAGATTATTTTGATGTAATAATAATATTATTATTTTAATTTATTTTTGAATAAAAATAATTTTCAAAAACAACTTCATCAACAATCATAAACAAACATTTAATATCAAATACAATGTTATATTAGTTACAATAATATCAGATTACCCTGTCCTGGCTTCCTGATAAAAAAAAAAAACAGAGCAAAGAGACTAAAGACCCTCAAATATTACCTCAAGATAATTCGAATAAAAAAGGAAATCAGGTCATTTATCTTGCGATAAAAATAAAAAAATCAAAACAATCCCAATATACCAGTTCAATAATTTTTGCTCTAAGAAAACATTTTAGTTATTTTACAGTGAAAAAACAGAAAAAAAAACTTTAATTATCTCTACCGTCAAGGTCATTTTCTTTGGGGGAAAGGTGAAATTATAATTTTATTGTTCTAATAATAAGTACGGAGCAACCGTAAAAATGCTATAGAAAACCTCTTTCCCATTTAGAAATTGTTTGGGGCAGTTTTTGCACTGCAGGTTTGTTGTGGTGCATTATTTTTTTTTTCCAATAAAAATATATATTTTTTTTATTGTTTTAGATTATTTTGATGTGTTGATGTCAAAAATAATTTTTAAAAAATAAAAAAAAATATCATTTTAATATATTTTAACACAAAAAACACTTTAAAAAGCTACCGTAACAGCTTTCCTAAACAGCCCTTAGTTTATCTGTAATTGTCAATGATGGTCAACGTCAATAATTTTTTAATTTAATGATTTTTAATATAATTCATGTCAATAATAACAATAACAATAACAGTAATTTTCTCAAAAAACATGCTCCAAACCTTTTGTTTCCGTTATCGTGTTGCAGACCTGGCACGATCCTAGCCCCCTCCCCATAACAGCCTACAGTCAATTAACCGTTTGATCTCATGTCCGCCTACTAGACGGAAATCTCAACGCGTGAAATACACGCGAAGCATTGGCGGGATCGGACCCGCTTGAAATCTCTCCTTCCCTCTCTAGAAACACGCCTTTCGCATTTGAGCGGATGCCAGTCCCAAACCAACAACTTGAAAAAAAAACCCTCCTCTCGCTTTACCCTCGCTCTCTTTCCACTAAAACCCCAGTAAACTAGGGTTTCAAATCCTCGCTTCTCCAGCTATTCAATGGACGAATCTCCGCTTCAACTCGTTTCCGAAATCGGCGACCATCTCGGTCGACGCGCCGGGCCCAACAAGGACTTCCTTGTCAAATCGCTCCGTGTATGCGTATTTTCCCTTTATTTTCACGAAATTAAATTCCTCGCATAAACACAAAACCCCGTGGTTCTGTACTGACTCGAATTTGTTCAATGTAGCCGTTTATTCAACTGTTTTTAGTAACCCCATTTTAAGCATCGCGGAGGCTTTAGAGAATTCGGGCTTGCTCCCAGTTTCTGTAAATATTTGGAACTGGCCTCCTGCTCCTCTTTTTTTGAAAAAAGTTGAAATAACGTGTGATTTTTCTCACACATATTATTTATTTACCCGTTTATACTAACATTGTTACGGAATCGGTTAGTTTATACCTTTTATTCTATTTAATAATCACTTGCTGGTTTCTCCAAGAAAATAACGCTGATATGTAATTATTATTTCATGCCAATTTTGAGATTTTCTGGCACTGAATCAAATCTGATTTTTATTTTCTTTTTGATCTTTGAGAGAACGTGTAACAATATATGATATTTTCTCTGTACATCATCATTTATTTATCTGTCAAGGTTGTTTGGTTTTGGTTAATTTTAATAATTTTTATTTGTAGCAAGCTGCAAATGCTCTGTCACAAATTGAACAGCCTTTGGAAACTTTTCAAAAGACAGAAGCTCTAAAGAAGTTGGAAGCTGCTATAAACCCCTTGAGGAAGTCTATTCTGAAGCACGATCTTATTAAGCACACTGACAAAGAAGTCAAACTTTTGGTGGCAATCTGTGTCAGTGAAGTGTTTCGGGTCCTGGCACCGGAACCCCCTTTCGAGGACAAATATCTGAGGGTAACGAGACTCTTTCCATGCTCATACCTGTGTTTTTAGCATGTTATCTCAATTTCTGGATGATCTTTTTCCGTGCATCCGTGTGCTTGTGGATGGATAGAAGTGACATGCACCTGGAAGTTTGCATTTGTGCTGACATCTCTTCAGAATATTGATAAATAATGACCGTGACTGACTTTGATCTGGTTTTCTTTTCAAAGGATATATTTATACTTTTTCTCAACATGTTCAAGGAGCTCAGTGATACTGCTAGCCCACACTTTTTGAGGAGAGTTAAAGTATTGGAAACTGTGGCACGCTGTAAATGTTGTGTGATCATGCTGGATGTTGACTGCCACGATCTTGTTCTCGAAATGTTCAATATTTTTTTCTCTTCTGTGAGGTTGGAATGCTCTCTTTTCTCGTGTTTTTTATTTGCTAATTCAGTCAACATAAGTGAAAATAGCGTGCTTGGTTTATTCTCTGTAGTTTTCTTTCTCCTCTTTGTTCTTCCCTTTTGGATCTAAACTATGTACTGTGAAGCGAATTTGGCTGACTAGAGTTGAAGATGCTGAGACTCTCAATCAAAGTTACATAGTACAGCACCTCTTTGTAATGAATACTTTTTGACAGTGTCACCTCAGAGCCTAGACACTAAGCTCCTGCTAATATCATAGTCTGCATTTTTAACTAGGTTAAGTATATCAAATCGAATTTTCATTCCTGCACTGATCTCGTTACCGATATATATACACTCCCAGTCTTTTTAACCTGGGTCCTTTGCTCATCAACTTCTAGTCAATACCTACAGTATGAGCATTTGTGGATATTTTTTCTTTTATTGTCTAAATTTGTTCTACCGTTGAGTTTTGGAGGGGAACAAAGTCCTATAATTGAGGTTACATGTTGTTTGCATGCATGTCAGGTACTTCATTTGGTTTTATGATAATATGTTTTGGTGGTTTGCTGTTTTCCTTGCCATTATTGCTAATGCAGCACTATTCATGGCACTGTATTCTTCCTTGATAGGGAACATCACCAGCGGTCTTTGATTGATGAGATTTTGTCTATAATGAAACATGTTTTAAACGAGGAGGCTTCTCAAGCACTTTCAAATGTGATTTTGCTGAATCTTATAAAGGAAGGAAAGGCAAGTATGTGTACAATATCTTGATTTGGTTTATGCAGCTTGCAGCGATTATTTCTTGTGACAAACTTGTCATATGCCAGATTAGATTCTAGATCAGTGATTTTTACTTGCACAGTGGACAAATGCATGGAATTTATATTATGTTAGATCGGACTTGACCACTTATTTCTTTTTGGGTTTTGAAAGTCTTTGACGGGGATTTCTTGAAAGGAGCAAGTAGTCCAATAGTGTAAAAATTCATGCCTGAAATCTCGCCAAGGGTTTGATTCATGGCTGGAATATATAAACTACTATGACAGGAAATCTTTTGTTATGCCTTAAGCATGCTTAAATTCGTGGACCTCTTCTTGCACTTGCTTGAGGCTTTGGGTTGGATGTTTGAGCATGCAGCATTTGCTCTCTTGACTAGGCCTATCAGATAATGGTCTGGTAGTAAACTGTCTAGCTCTAACATTTGGATTCATCTGAAGTCCTTTCTGCTTTGGGCCAATTACTGATGCCTGACTTCATCATCCCCCCTTCCCCTTTTTTTCTCTCTCCACAGGCTGCACCTCCTGCTGCATCTCAGCTTGCTGCATCTGTCATTCAAACTTGTGAAGAAAAACTTGAGCCATTTGTTTGTGGGTTCTTAACATCTTGTTTCTTAGATAGAGATGCTGTTGACAGCGAGCTTAAGGAATTTTACCACGAAATCCTCTTTAAAGTTTTCCAGTGTGCTCCTCATATGCTTCTTGGTGTCATCCCCAACTTGACTCAAGAGTTACTGGTACAACATCCTCCTCTAACTCAATTATCCTAATCTATCATAGCATTGCATCTTCATTCTGAAGGTATATGACATTCCACTTTTATCAAATGGGCTGAATATTGCGAAGTGTTTCCATGTCTTCCTAAAGGAACATTTGTTGTTTTTCCTTTTACCTGAAATGTACGCTTATTTGTTGTGTTTCTTTTCCTCTTTTCTTTTGGAAAGTTATCCTCTCATCTTTATTAAAATAAACTTCGAATTCTATTTTCTAGACAGATCAGGTTGATGTCCGAATAAAAGCTGTTAAATTAATTGGAAAGCTCTTGGCACTACCCGAACATCATGTTGTACAGAAATATCACAATCTTTTCGTAGAGTTCAAGAATAGATTCTCTGATAAATCAGCAGAAGTTAGACTTAGTGCTTTGCAGTGTGCTAAAGCGTGCTACATAGCCAATCCCTCTGGGAATGTATCACGTGAAATACTTAGTAAGTGATTTATCAAGTGAGATTACTTGTCAATAAATAGGGTCTTTGAAATCTAACCTGTCACATGTCAATGGATCAGTTGCTCTTGAAGGTCGATTGCTGGACTTCGATGATAGAGTGCGAACACAAGCTGCTGTTGTTGCCTGTGATCTTGCCAGGACTAACCTGAGGTTTTTTCCACCTGAATTAATATCAAAAGTTGCTGAAAGACTTCGGGATAAGAAGGTAATTCTTCTTCAGAAGTTTCTGCTCACTTTACTTGAATGAAAGCTGTCCACTTATATGGGAAAAAGAAAATCATGACTGTGTATAGATGAAAATCTGGTCTAACTCATAGTTACTATGCAGATATCTGTTAGAAAGAAGGCTCTGGAGAAGTTAATGGAGGTATATCGAGAATATTGTATCATGTGTTCTGAAGGCCCCATGATAGCAAGCGATCACTTTGAACAGATTCCTTGTAAAGTCCTGATGCTTTCCTATGATAAAGATTGCAAGGATTTCAGGTCTGACCCTTCACTTCTTTTGACTAATTAGCCCACTGATCTAAATTATGTTATTGGATGTAATATTTTATCAATATTCTCCAGGCCCCAAAACATGGAGCTTGTTATTGCAGAGGATTTGTTTCCTGTCTTTCTTCCTGTTGAGGAAAGGACAAGGCACTGGATCCATTTGTTCTCCCTTTTCACTTCTTCTCATGTGAAGGCTCTGATATGTATATTATCTCAAAAGAGAAGGTATTAATAATGAGTTATGCTTTAACTAGGATAAAATGGCTGTTTTTTACCATGCGTCTTTGTTTTCAGGCTGCAGACTGAAATGCAAATTTATTTGGCACAACGGAAGAAAGAGAAGGTATAAACTAGAGAGTTGTGGCTGATAATGAGAAGCTTTTGACAATTTCCCTTTCTTGTCCATTCTGATGAAACTTTCATAGATCAAGTGTCTGAAACTTTCAATCCATATCAGATTAACATGATTGATATTAAGTGCACATATGCATACAAAAGGTTTTCTGTACTTCTCACTTTTTAACTTGAGTTTATTGTATGAATGGATAGACCATGACTTTTATTATAACGTTTGTTAAATGTTAAACGTGCTCAGTTGGACAGCTTCATGCATTTTTGTTTATTAATTCTTGGATGTGACAAATGTTTTCATAATGATTAAATGTTTCAGGAAAGCAGTTCAGAAGAAATGGAGAGGAGAATAAAAACTTCATTTGTGAAAATGTCAGCATCCTTTCCAGATCCTTTGAAAGCAGAAGAGTGCTTCCATAAATTGAACCAGATGAAAGATAGCAAAATTTTCAATGCACTGGAGCAATTATTGGATGATCGAACAATTAAAAGTGCCCACCAAACTAGAGTGTGTAGTTCACTTCTCTTCCTTCTCTGGTGTAATTGAAAGAAAATATTAATCACAATACAACTTATGTCCTGCCTTATTTATTATTGCCGTCAACTATCTTTCTGTATTTTTGTCACATGCTGTAAGTTCTTCTACTGATTTTATAATGGTGAGCTGGGTCAATTTGGTCATCTTGAATTCTTTGCATCTTCAACTTGATACGTTCCATACTTTGTGAGAATCAAATTCTGTTTCTTGCTAGTGACTTTGAGGTGAAACTTAGTCAGGTTTCACATCAACTGTGTCATGTTATAAACTATAAAATATTTGCTTCAGTTACAGAAGCCTGATTTACTCGATCTTTTTCTCAATTTTGCTAAAACGATGTGAAAGGCACTAATTTTTTCCCTTAAGCTTCACACCAATTTTATCAGCAACTACTAGATCAGACATGGTGCTCTTTACTGATTTTCTGCTGCTCTGTACTTTACTTCCTTTGCCGCCACGATTCCCATTTTTACAGTGTTGTAACTTTCTAGTCTTATTGTATGATGTGAAACTCTTTTTTTTTTTGTGTGTGTTTATGTGCTCATCTTATTACTGTTTTCTTCTGTGGTTTGAGAGTTCTATGCTAATGGAGGTGAGTGTGGTTTTTATTTGATGGATGTGTCATTTTCCTTTAATAAGTCATATTCATGAGCTTGCTTCAATCTTTTTTATTTGCGAAAATATATAATGTGCTACCCTTCCTATTTCAAATATTTGATTAAATTTACCTAATTTATTGTATGTTACACGTTCCTTTTCTCAGGATAAATTTCTGAAAATGATTGGAGACAAGCATCCACATTTTGAGTTTCTACAATTACTCTCCTCAAAATGTTCATTTAACATATTCAGCTCAGAGCATGTTCAATATATTCTAGATCATATCTCCAGCAGTGGTTTTGAACAACATCTCAAGGCCTCTGCTAAATTGCTTCTGGTAAGGATAATTGCTTTTCAGATATATATAAAGCTCCCATTTTCCTATCTATTTTTTTTTCCTTTCCCATCAAGCAGTGATGAAGTGGCATTTAGATGTTCTTTTGGGATATGAGAATCAAAATTAGACAAAATTGATGGCAATTTCTTGCCCACTGGACTGTGATCTCTTCCAAAATTTACAATGGTTGGAAATAAGCAAGTTTCTTTTTGAAAACAAAATTTGGTCTTAATGTTTTTTTTATCAAATTTTATAGGTGCATGGGATTGCAAAATGTTTTTCACTCCTTTAGATTAGAACGCCTCAACTTTGAGATTTAAATACATGAATTTTATTTAAGTGGCTGTCAATGTTCATGCAATTTTTTGAGTGATTTCTAAGTTAAGATGATATCGCTACAGAATTTACTTGAGGAACACATGTCATCTACTAGCTAGCTTGTCACACACTAGCATTTTAGTCCCTACTTCAACAGAAGTTTCATAGTTATTTGGCGCATCAGTATGCATACACTTACCAGCTTTGGAATAGGACCTGATTTTTGGAAGTGGTCTACATATATTTAACCATTGGGTAATGGGATGTAGTCCAAACTCCAAATACTTGTACTTGAGTCAGTGGGATATAGTGAATGACAAGACCAATATAGAGGTTGGTGTTTGGGAGGGATAATGTAATATTTTTATTTTAGGGTGGCCATCTCACAAGGATTAATTTGAAAAACTTCTAACAAAAAGGGGGTTTTGAATTTTCTGTTAAACCCTTTTTTTGGTGTGTGTAGCTTCGACCCTGGTGAATGATATTTAATTTTTAGAGCTAGAAGGGTTTTGTTGAAATCTAGTCTTGTACTGCAGAAAGAAAAGCACATGTTTGATGAGCTTTGGAGAAGCGTAGGATGGGATATTTCTCTTAGAGCCACAATAACATCTCATTAAATTACAATTAATTTCTTTTATGAGCAAGTAGTTTCTTTGTAGGAATCAACTTTATTTATATAATAACAATGTTAATGATGCTCAAATTCAAGCTTCTTTACCATATAAATTTGCATTTTCCCTCATTGAAAATCCAGTTCAATCATGTAACTGACACATTCTGTAATGTAGGCTATTATCAGTGTTTACCCTTCTTTTATGCGGGGTTTGGAAGAGCAGTTTCAATTGCTATTAGAAGAAAACAGTTCAATTAATGATACGCTGGTTGAAGTCTTGGCCAAAGCAGGCCCTCATATTAAAGCCAAATTCAGGTAACTTCACTATGCTTTATGATGATATTGGGACTAAATTTAATTTTAAAAGCAAATGTAACTTTTGTTCTTCTGTTCAAAATCTGGATCAGATTATGTGGTCTATGCTGATTGTATTCAAAATGCTTGATCCAAGTGAATGTATTTGAGGGAGGTATTGGTTATTTCTATTTGGTAGAATAATGAATGGCTTCGGTTGTTTGGTAATGATTCAAATGATTTCATCATTAAAGAAACTTGAACTTTATTTCATTCATTGTTGTCAAGATGCATTGAGGTGCTTGCTTAGGCACTCCAGGCTAGGCGAGAACCCAAAATGTGATTTAACTAGGCGTTGCCTAGGCACTTGCCTGGAGTGCAAGCAAAGCGCCTAGTCAAAATATATGTTCCTTTCCTCCCTTTTTAATTGGTATGTGTTAATTTGTCCATATTCTTTCTATGCACCACCAAAAATTTATTTGAGTGTCTAATTGTAAAAGTAAGTAGTAGGGTTTAAAAAGAAAATGAATTGCGGGCACATTTGGCAGCCACACTTTTCCAAAGAATCAGCTACATCTTTTTGTTTGTTTTTTCTTCATGTATTTTTTTTCTTTGTTTTCTTCTGGTCTCTTCACATCTTATTTCTTCTTTACCTGTCTTTTCTCTCACTTAAAATATCATTAGTGTTATGTTGACAACACTGATTTCACTCTTTGTTCTCCATGCAGCGAGTTTTACCCTTTGTTGGAGAGAATATGCCTCAAGGGAACTCGTTTTCAGTCGAAGCATGCTGTTTCTGCAATTGCTGCATTGTTTGGTTCTTCTGAAGAGTTCATTTTCTCAAAACTTTGCAAGGTGTGGATTCCCAGCTTCTCTCTTTGCTCCTGTATTGTGTATCCACACTCTAAGCTGCTAGCTGCTGTCTCATTGCCTATTTTTGACGCCTTTACAATAGAAAAGATGACAAGTCAATCCTGTTTGCATGATGTTGTAAGAAGATTATTTCCTTGAGTCTTGATGCCATTCTGGGGTTATTGTAACTTGATACTGATTTAGCGCCCTTATAATATGACAAGGTTTCTTATGAATACCCAATGGCATTGGCTACCTTAGGCTCGAACAATATACAACATAAGACACTTATTTTTTATTTTTTTTTGGGGTGGGGGCTATTTCTTGGTTTACTAGGACAGGGACTATTAATTTTTCATACAATTTGACACTGACATTCATGAGATGGTTGATTGTTAGTGTTAGTGGGGAGGGGGACCTTAGGCTTAACACCCACCATAAGCACCACAGTAGAGGCGAGGTTCCAACTTGGCCGCACACTTGCATGAGGTGTAAACAAGTTCTATTTCAAGAAAACACTAGGAATTGAATCTGTGACCTCTTGATAGAAACCAAGAGGCCACTATCATTGAGCCAAATTGGTGCCAAGTTGGAATTTAAAGTATTCCCATTACAAAGTTTTATATCGGTATTGATAGTTTCTCTTTATATTTTTTTATTGTTTGTACTTTTAACAATTTGGTAAGCTTCACTTCTTTAGTGAAACTTGACTGGAAGGAACAATTTTTTATTTTATTTTTTCAATTTCCTCGGGGATTGAGACCCTTTTTTCTTGTACATCACAAATGAATGTCTTTTGGTACAACATGAATAATTCCTTATTGTTAGTGTCTATCTAAATGTGACGTATTTTCTAAAAATTATACGCTTGTGTTTTGGTTATCATGGCTATATGCCATCTTTACAGGAACTTGTGGATTCTCTATGTAGTGGGCTGAACACCCCAACCGTATTGCAGTCCTTGGGCTGTATTGCGCAATATTCTGTTTCAGCATTTGAAGCTCAAAATCAAGAGATTAGATCATACATCTTTGGAAGAATTTTTCAAGTAATATGAGCAAGTTAAAATTTATCTTTATCTAATATTGTTTATCCAGAATAAATAAGCAAAAAGAAATTTTGCAGAGCATCTCATGTAATGTGAATTTGTGTGTGGAATGTTGTGGCACTTGATGTGGATTCTTTCTTTGTAGGCGGAATCATCTGAAGATGAACCTTCAGTTGATGAGACTTCTGAGTGCTGTTATTCTTGCAAGCTGAAGGTGAGCATTATGGAAGGGAAATTCCCCACAGAATTATCAGTCTAAAGTGAAAACATAACGGTGATTTTCTGTGTGAAGACTGCTTTACACCACTAAATTGGAACTTATTCCCTTGAGTCTTAATGGGTTAACTGACAAAGCATTAAAGTGAGTATCAATCAATTTTGGTGTAAGGGAGGACTGGCTAGATTCCTCTGATTGCTAAACAAATTTAATGCTAGCATAACTAATATAGATAAGAAAATTAGTGGCTGTACCAAAAGCTAAAGTCAAAATCAAAAAATGCTACTAGTGTTATATGTTGAGATGAGATTTTGGTTTGTTCATTTTCTCTACTCTAATGATATTGCCCCATGTTTTGAGTATTAGCGAATTGGAGATTTTTTTGTTTCATTCTTAATGATGTTAGATCTTAAAATAAGTTGCCATGATATGGTTGATTTTGCAAAGCTATGAAGAAGTAAAATCTCCAAGATAAATGAGTAGTTTCTTGGACACATTTGCCTGTAGCATTCTATCAAGTTTTTCTAATTCATTATTGTACAGTAGCTGTGATTTCTTAACAGTGATCCTGGTCATTCTTTAATCATTATTTGAACTGATGCAGGTGGCCAAAACCATGAGTTTTATTTGCTTATCTATCATCTGCTAAGTTGTGTCTTCCTTGTGCAGTAGCTGAGAAAATTGTCTATTAAATGGTTCTTAAACTGTACAGCACTTGGGATAATCCAAAACCTCTAGTTTGTTTTGCAAAATTATTAGTTTGATTTGGGATAAATCAAATCATGGGTTCTTCACACCATCCTTGTATTGTAGTCGAGACAATCCAAATCGACCCTTGTGATTTGTTTGGTTGTGAGTGATGTATCTGTACTTGAAGCTTGTGAGTCACTTCACATGCCTTAAAACCTTTTTCGAGTGTTATCCTTGCAGATTTATGCACTGAAAGCGCTTGTCAAGAGTTTTTTGCCACATCGAGGATCTCATGGCAAGCGGCATATCAATGAATTGCTAGATATTTTGTCAAAGTTGCTTCAAACAGGCTATGCTTCTGATGGAATCACCCCATGGTATTCTTTGGAAATAAAATATTTCAGCAATCTCAATATCTGCTATGCACACTAAACTTAAATATATGAAGCAAGTAGGTCATCACTGCTCTTCTCCATGACACACTTGAGTTTAAATGCATCAAATATTTGATGTTTGATTTGTCATCACTATTGATACCACTATCTACTAATACTCATGACAAACAAGATCTATCTATTCTGCAGGTTTGAGTTTAAGATATGCACGGAATGGATAGATCTTTTAGTCATGCTTATTAGTAGATATTGATATCTATAAATATGGCAAATCACCCAACAAATATTTGATGTGTTTAAAGTGAGGTTTGTCACCAGGAAAAGTAATGATGACTAAAAAACAGAAACATGTTCATGCACATCGGTTTTCCTTGGTTACACAATAGTTATGAATTGGTGAATTTCAGATCCTCAAGTGTTTCCTTACGATTGTTAACATTGCTCTTAAAAATCATTATTTTACAATGATGAAAAAAAGCATAATTATCTTTATTATCAATACAATCTCAATCAACACATTGCAGTAGCTTCTTGGAAACAAAATAAGGAAATGGGATCATGAATGTATAAATAAACCAAATATGGACCGAGAATGTAAATAACATTCCTGTCAATTTTTGTTCCTTGATTTTTTTTCCTGATGTAAAACCTGGCTTAATTAAATGTGTCACTGGACTTTTTTGGGCAGCGAAAGCGACAAGCCTCACATCAAATTAGCTGCTGCGAAATCTGTTCTTCAGCTTTCTAGGAGATGGGATTTACATATTTCTCCAGAGGTTTTTCGTTTTACAGTTTTGATGGCAAAGGTATGTTGATTTGGATTGCATACAAAATAAGACCAGTAGGCTTTGAAATTATGAAGAGAAGTTTTTGTAAGCATTTTGTCGTATGGAATTTGGGGAGCTGTTGATGCCTGCTTCATTTGCATAACATTTCCTTTAGGAGACACGAAATAACATCTACTTGCACCATTTGTGTCTTCTTACTATATTGCTAAACTATCAATGGCAAGTTCCAAGTACCTGTTTGGGGAAAAAAATTATTTGGTTTTTATGACAATGACGAGAAAAAACAACAGTATCTTTTGGCCTGATGATTCTGATGGGTTAAGAAAAGATCATTATAGAGTATCTTATTCTCGGATTGCTGTCTGTTGGATGTTTGCTTGGGGATATCTTGGCAACTTTTAGAATCCTTTTATCAATCACTTATCTTGCGAAACTGTTGCTGTGAACTTGTGATTAGTGATACAGCTAGTAGGCTCAGTGACAATGAAGAAACTGATCATTCAGTTCTCTTCCCAAAGTGATCGATTTGTATGTGTGTTTACTTCCAACATTTTAAATTATGATCCACCATGTATCAGGTGGATAAATCACCACAGAGATGGTGTTTCTTCTTGGTTGCTGTGCTAGTATGTTTTGTAAGTGAACTTGCTAACTTCCCGCAACATTTTCTTTGTATCAATCTGCAGGAACCCTGTCCCCTTGTCAAGAGATTATTCCTTGATAAAATGCATAAGCTGTTGAAGGAGCATGCTATACCGAGCAGATATGCTTGTGCTTATGCATTGGCTGCATCTGATCACAGCAAGGACCTGCAAGATGCTGTATGTTTTTGTCTCTTATTTGTGCGATTCTTATATAAATGTAATGTCAAATGCTATATGTTTAGTCTGATATCAAATAATTTCTCTTGATACTGTTTGCTATAGTCATTTAAAAACATTGAAGAATTTATCAAGGACTACAGCAGAAAAGCTCAAATTCGTCAAACATCTGGAGTGCAAGGAAGCTCACTTATGGATTATCCAGCATACATAGTTGTTTTCCTAATCCATGTTCTTGCACATGATGCTGGCTTCCCACCTGATGGCTGTCAAGATGAGCAATTATATGCTCAGTTTTGCAGGTGGATAGTCTGAAACAAACTAAGCACTCATATTCATATAATTTTAGTACTGTGATGTTACTCATAATGCTTCTCCACTGCAGCCCCCTCTTTTGGGCCCTACAGGCATTGGTAAATGCTAACGTCGTCAATGGTGACACAAAACTTATTAATGAAGCAGCCTTGTATTTGCTCAGTATTTTTCGTGCTATAAAAAAAACTGAGGATGCTGTCGATGCTCATCAAACTCCTGTTAGGATTCTCACTTAAAGAGTGCCTCCTTTGTTCACCTTCTGATTGCTATAGTGCTATATTGATCCCAAAATATTATTATGAATGCAGAAGCTGCTCATTCTGGTCGAGATTGGGATCTCCATAGTAAATGAATTAAATCATAATGTCATTTCCTCATCACTTGCCCCCAAGCAGATTTCGCTGCCATCATCATTATATAGAATTGGTGTTGTTAAGAAGTGTGACGAGGCAAGTTTTCTTAAGAATTTATGTTTGCTGGTGAATTAGCTTGTTATCTTCTAATTTTTTCTTGTTATGCAGACTAGCTTGAAACGCCTCCCTAAATTCAGTGTTGATGAAAGTTTTGTCAAAAGAGTAGTCCACATTCTGCAATCTCAAATATCTGGGGTATATTTATTTGGAAGCCACCTTTAACCCAATTTCCTTTTTTGTTTCATATTTCTTTAATGATTTCATGTTGTAATTTTGTTTATGCTAGCCTGCTACCACCACTCATTCCAAACGTAGGAGAAAGGGTCAAGAGGTTACTATTCAGTCTTCTGATGTTGAACACATCACAAGTAACCCAGCATCACAAAAGATTGCTAGTTTGTCATTATCGAGTACAAGAGAAAAGCAAAAAGCTGCAGCTAAGGAAATCGGTTTGGGATACAGACGAAAGCGTGCCCTTTCTCCAATTGATTCTGAATCCATGGTATTGCAGAATGAGCATCCTGCTACTGTCATGCACAAAGATTATGCAAGTAAAAGTTCTAAATCAGTCTTGGAGAAAAAACAGCGCTCGTCATCTGGTGCTTCTGCAACTACAAAACTCTCCCAGCTTGAATCTCATGTTTCAAGTGTAGACAGAATCATTCCTTTTTTGAAAGAAAATGCTGAGACTAGTAAAAGTATTACTGCCTCCACTGAGCTTAAAGAACCTCACAGTTTGAGGGTAAGTATGTTTTCTACCTGCATGGGCACGCCCACTTGTGTTTGTGTTTCACTTTTAGAATTTTGGGTAGTTTTTCTTCTTTTTGCACTGCTTAATAATTAATTATCAAGAATAAAGCTCGCATCAGAAGATAATCAAAATACTATCTCCAGTTAATGAGGACAACTAGTTGAAAACTTATTCTGGAACATTGTTGAGGCAATATTATATAAACAACTGATTTTTTGTCGTTTCTTATCAGGTAGAGTGGTCTAATCCTCACAACACTATTCACAGAATAAAAATACAGATTGTGAGTTTATTGTGAAATAAAGGACAAAACAGTGTAAAGTAAAAAAATATCATATGTTCACCAAGCAAGTCATCGATGAGCCATCAAGGAACCTGAATACTTGAATATATTTTATATTAGTTCTTATACCCATATGCCATTTCAAGAGAGATGTATTGAGAAGGTAGCTAAATCTTATTTGTTGAAAGATCCATGTTTATTGGAGCATATGATCACTTTGATGGGGAGATAAGAGAGAAAATCATGTTAACATAAGCAGAAGACTATATATGTGGGAATATCACAAGAAAGCAGTGGTGATATCACAATTCAGACGTAAAATGTGTAACTAAAATGAACTCCATATCAATTGTTAGATTGAAAGGAAATTAATATTTGGAAAATTGTGTATGTCATTTTAGCTCACTCATGAGAATTGAAAGATGATCCCTTGTATTCATATACCCAAGTGTATATCCTCTTCAGATGAACAATTATTTCATTATTAGAGGAAGGTGTTTTTTTTTTTTTTTTTTTTTTTTTTTATATTAGCTATGGTATTTTAATGAACACTCTGTATCACATCAATTTTTTGCAGGCTATTTTTCTCTTGTAAGTTTGGTTTTCACATTGTTTGCAGATTTCTTATGATATTGGTGACCTTTTATGCTTGGATAGTGAGAGCCATGAGAATATGAGTGATAACTCTCTATTGGAAAAGGTGATAGCTATACACCGTGATCCCTAATTTTGTTAGCTAAGCAATTAAAAGACTCTGTCACCTTATTAAGAATTATGCCTAAACTTCAGAGTTGGGATGTCTACAGTTCCTTGATATTCCAGTTTTGGTTTTGAATTTGATTTACTCCTGTGTTGGTGACAGTCCTAGGAAACTTGCGGAGCTGATATACACAACAATGAACAGCGTTTATGTGCATTTGAAACCTTGAAAAAAAACTGGTCTTTGGAAGCCTACTTTTACCATAGAAGGCATTATGGGTATTTTATTATAGAAGTAACATAAATTAACTGTCAACTTGAATCCAAATAATAAGTTATAATTTCCTAATAGCAGGGCTTAATATAAAATTCTACTAAAAAACACAGAATAAATTATAATCCATTTCATTAAATTACTCCTGCACGTGTAGCGGTCTCATCTTCCTGTTGGAAACTCATTTTCTGGAGGCAAGATGTCAAGATATCACATCCTTTGACAGAATATCTTAAACTTAGATTTAGAGAATTATGCTTTTTGTCTCATATTCTTTTCAATTCTTTGATTCAAGTTGAGGTATTGTTCTTCTATTACTTTCATGTTATCTTACACCATGAGACATTTTGACAATCAGAGCCATTGTTGATTGAATCTTTCTTTTTTGTGGTTTATGTTTGCATAAGCAGGAGACCTTGCTCACTGAGGTGTCAAACACCTTCCATCCAATTCATTGGTAAGCCATCAATAATTTCTAATGTTTTAGCGGTGTCCAACCGTATATTTGTAGGCATATCATTCATGCTAGTTGCTGAGTTGATCCGTTGGTTCTTTAATTGAATGATGATGCACATGTCTTCTCATTTTGTCATTTATGGACTGCAAAATTGGAGGGAAAATTTCAGGATCTTTGATTTTAGTTGTTAATTTTATTGATGTGATTTCAGTAGAGTTCCAATACAATGTTTTGCTGTCTCTTAGCTCGTGTTTTCAAAATTCTCCTCCCCAATTCTATTGCATGTACACCAATCCTGTTGGGTGCTCTTCTCTCAGCAGTCAAAGAAAAACTCGTAGTGCATTTAGAGATGGTGCTGCAGAACCGACCAAATGCTTAGCAAGCATGGAAAATGGAAGGTTCTCTCAAAGAGCAATTTCTTTTCCTGGTATACTTCTTTTAGCATTGCATGTTTTTTCCTGGTTTAATAAAAACATTGATAGAAGGAATATTGAATAAATGTTAGCTTACAGCAAGAAGTACTCATAATTTGCACTGTCTTACTTTCTGTATTGAACTGTTTCCTTTTTCAGATTTCCTCAAATTTTTATTAATATAAGGTTTGGTTGTCTAGTGATGTTAAAGCACAGATTAAAAATATTATCAAATATCACAAGTTGTATTTCTAAAGCAATAATTTTGTAAATAATTGCCTTTTCATTTGAGTACGATTGCCATTCCTGGCTGCTTCTCTAGGAATTGTTTCCGTAGATGCATTGGCAATTGAGAGATGATTCTATACTTGCTCCCTCATTACATTAATGCAAGATCAAAGGTGAGAGGAGGCAATAGTAAACTGAGAGTATTTATATAATCCCTCCAGATAATTTGGTAAAGAGGAAATGTTTCTTTGAGTCGTCTATGTAGTCATTTAACAATTAGCAATCTGAACTGCTAAGAATTCTACACCAATTGGTTAGATTATTAGATAATCATAATCTGCCCTTAATAAAGCTCTATGAACCATGTAGGGAATTCGTATAGAAACAAAATACTCAATCCCTAGATTTGGTGCACTCGTTATGAAACAAAGACTTTTTTTGAGAAGTATATGGTGGCTAATGGTTCCCTGAAATGCTGGTTTAGATTAGACTCACTTGGGATTGAACCCTGAACTATATGTTGATGCATGTTTTAGGTTTAAAAGATTTTAACAACATTAAGAAAATTATATCATATGATTTCCATCATATAACAAGAACTTTGAGAAAATGGAGCTCTTGAAGCTACTGCATTTATCTGAAAGGTTCCATTTGTCTCTACATAGTGCTTAGCTGAAAATAACCGTTTGGAAGCTATATTCTGCATTTCATAATTCCTTGCCTGTAACAAGCATGTAGCAACAGACCTATCAAATTGGTGCCTAACTTGGATTCATGGCACTTGGGACACAGATCCTCAGTTTGAGAGTTCATATTTGTTTGGAGTCGTTTCTATGGCCTGTCATAATGTTATTACATGACACATGAATTATGACTTTAGGCTTATGGATCAGAGTTCATTACAATGGGGACTGAAGAGATCTTAATTCATCATGCTTTAATAGTAAGAAATGTTTTCCATTGATCCCCGGTCCAGTCATTTTTTGACATCTTCCCATAATGGAGATGTTGCATCTAATGACCTGAAAGGTCTGTTCTTGCAATTGGTGAAATAATTGGCCGCCCCTTTAGAAATGTGAAGTATTTACCTGTTCACTAAATTTAACTTTATGTCCAAGCTCTCAAATAGATGCTGCACCTCCCATGTCAAGCTGTGTGAAACTTGACATCTCTGTTCAGCTTTGTTGGCATACTAGAACACCTCAAGCGTGCACGATCTGCCTTGCAGATGTCTGCCTTTGGGTGAAAGTTTTTGCTCATTTAATAGTCAGTAGCTGCACTGCAAGTCCTTCACAAAGTTGTTCTGGTGCTCTTATGTATGATAAAAAAAACTGATTTTTTGGTGCAGCTAAGGGAAAGAAAGGACAGAAAGTTCTCTTGGACATATCGTCAGCATCAGAAAATGTTTTACCTTCATTGATGTAAATGAAGATTGTGTAAGCCTGACTTGCTTTACCTTCATTTAATATAGCATGTTCTGTAAGTTACCATGAAGTAGGATTTGCTAACTGCTTTCTGATGAAAAACTGAGCATGACTCTCTCTACAAACTCAGACCCTGAAACTGTTTCTAGTAATGTTTTTATTCTTGTCCTAACCTAAATTGGACAGTATTATTTTGAATTAAATTTCCTAAAATGACACTATCCTTTGTTCTTAAGAAAATTAAATTATCGGGGGAAGTTTTCCAGTAATATTTTTTTTGCGAGATATAATAAGCTTAATTTGCTGAGAATAAGTTTCTAGATATAAGAATCTCGCCGTAAGGAATTAACAAACTTACCAGTGAATATAAAAATCAATATAACTTACGCTTATGGTGGCTATATCTCAATTTGACAAGGTTAGCGTCATGCCTGTTGTTTTAAATTGAATTCATGTTGAGGGAACACCGCACCTTGTTCCTTTCTTTCTCTTTAGCAACGCTGCATTTCTTAATGGTGGTTGGATCTCCACATTCTCTGCATTTAAGCCTGTCACATTGTTCGAAATCTGGAAAATGGATATGCTCGTTCTCTTATCTGTTTGCTTTTTTGCAACAAATAAGTTGTAGCTGATTTACAGTGTTGCTTCTTTCAGATTGCCAGAAGAACAAGGTGACATGAAGTTTAAGTTACAAATAGGCCCGTTCGTGTTCAGAGGTAGATCTGCAAGTTTAAAACAATAAAACAATTTGGATGAATTGCCCCGTGACTCTTAGATGATAGTTAGCCTTGTCAAACTCATCGAGGAAACGTGCGGGTCACGTGTCAGCTTTTCTCCCATCTATTCCTCGTCATTGATCTAGTAATTATAGAATTCGAGATCAGTTCCTACCCTCACTCCCTTTTCCGGAGAATCACCTTGGGAAGGTCTAAAAAATGTGCCAGAGAATCAGTGCTGTATATAATTCATAATATACAGTTACAACTGAATGAATGTGGGTTGGGCGGAATGTTGCCAAATTATTTGTGCATCAGGTAGGTGGCTTCGAGCAATGGATCGTTAATGTTTTTGTAGGGACAGGCGCCCCTAGTCACACGTAGTACCTAATTGAGATTGTAGTTTGAGTTATTTTTAAGTGTTTTTTATTTATAAATATATTATAATGATATTTTTTTAAAAAATATTTTAATATTTAACATTTGAAACTTATCTAAACCTCCCCCCAAAAAATAAAATAATATTTTTTTTAAAAAAAATTCTTTTGAAATCTATTGTCATGGTCATCGAATAATCGGTATAATATCACCGAATTCAGGATTTGAATGAGATGTTATTTTTATTTTTTTTTTGGGGGGGGGGGGGGGGGGTTATTTCTAAAACATGAATTGATTCCAGAATGAAGTAAATCTGTTATGCTTGGAGAATCCTTTGTAGAATATGCCTGCACACACGGGGGGAAAGATAGAGTTGCCTTTGGGAAGGTAAGATACATGTGGTTGTATCGAGCTGGAAATTATAGGGAAATTTGAAGCTTCTGTTGATTTATCTTTCGAGGAAAAAAATAAAGTTTTTGTCAATTCAGTGGTCCAACCAAGGCTTATAATTGCACATGGAAAAAATTAATAAGTTGTCTCACGTATGTTTTCTTCGTAACAATAAAGTTGTACCTTTTTACCTTTACAAAAAGACCCCCCCCCCCTTCCTGGAAGATTCTGTAGAGCTGTACATACCGACACCTTGTAACTTTCGATTTTTTAAAATCCTTGCGAGTACACAAAAAAATTTAAGTGATGTTTATAAATATATAAAATACTTTATTTTTTTCATAAAACAGAATTAGAAAAAACTAACTGAAATAATTTACTATTTAAATATAATATTTCTTTATCCAAAAAATACTATTTTTTTAAAAGAAAATCAATTGTATCTTGTTAAAAGAATTTCGCATGCTTGACTTAACACCACAGCTCATACATTGAATGGACGGCTTGCCTAGTCTTCATTACCCCTTTTTGTACGGTTCTGATCTCACCAAACTCAAATAGCCAGATGTATGGCCCAAAAGCAGGCAATGGTGTTTTGAGTTAATACAGGGTATGATATCATATCATATATAACAAGGCGAAAAAAATAAAAGAATTAACGTTTTTTTTTCTTTTTTCTTGGAAGGTATTTTTTCTTAAAAAATTAATTTTATAGAAAATAAATTATGTAATGAAATCATTTTTTAATATTTGATCATAAAAAATAACTTGTTAATATTTTATTTTTAATTTCTTTATTAAAATATAATAATTAAATTTGACATATAAAATAATTAAAGAAGAATAAAATTAAAATTAAATTTTATAAATTATTTACAATAAAAAAATAAAAAAAATCTAAAAAGTAAAATTAAAATTGATATAAAAATCAAATTAAATTCTAGTAGATAAAATTGAATTTCTTTTTTCAAAACAAGATATATAATAATAAAAAAAAACAATGATCAAATTCAATATAATTATCAAATAATAATTTCTTTTTTATATTTTTAAATTCCCTATAATGTTTGCTCAAAATAATAATAAAAAACTCCGATAATGTTTTTAAAAGAATTTTTTTATTGATTTTTTGAAAATAAACAAATATATGAAAGTTATTTTTTAAAAAAAAAAAATATTTCCATCAGATAAACAGGGCTTAAAGAAGAAAAGAAAAAAGAGGAAACAAACACGTAAGTTTCAGTAACTCCCCGGTGCTCCTGAAACTCCAACCTCCATACCCTAGATCTTTCCGCCCGACCTCCCTCCAAAGTTGACTACTTTAAAACGCTTCCGTTTCGATCCTCCCTCTCTCCCCCCTTAAATTGCAATTCCTTTGCCATTGTTAAAATCTTGCTTTTCCATTTCCACAGATACAGCATTCAACGAAGCCAGCCCCGTCCGGTAGCAACATTTTCACAGTAAAACGTTATCAGATTTCTGTTATACTGTCTTTAATGGGATTTGTTTTCTCATATACACATACCTTGTTGGCATCATTCATATAATCTTCTGTCATTTCATGTATCTCCACTCATGTTGTTATTATCAAAGACAAGTCTTTGTAATAATGGAGTATTTCTCTGTTCTTGTTTTTTTCACCTTCCTTCCATCTCAATCTGCTGAGCTGCTGGAATTATTAATTACCACTTTATATAATTTCAATGGAATAGGTTGATAGATTATCATTAACTAATGATGATGGTGATATCTCTGATGGTTATTAGGTAATAAGTAAGATAGATAAGCAAAGTGATGTTTTGTTTGTTTTCGGGATAAATAAGATTTATTTTTTTAATTTTTCAGGATCTAGAAAGATTTGAATTGAAAGATGAGTCCATACATAGTTGGTGCCCTAGTTCCTCTTCTAGTTGCTCTTCTCTATCAGAATTCCAAGAATACAAAGAAACGTGGGGTGCCTGTTGATGTTGGTGGGGAGCCAGGATATGCCATTCGCAACTCTCGATTTCCAATCCTCTTAGAAACTGCATGGGAAGGTGTCTCTACTCTTGCCCAACTTTTTGAGCTGGCGTGCAAGGAACATGCAGATAAATACTTGCTTGGGACGAGGACATTAATCTCAAAGGACACTCAAGTATCTGCCGATGGAAGGTCTTTTGAGAAGCTTCATTTGGGAGAGTATGAGTGGCTTACCTATGGGGAAGTGTTTGAAAAAGTATGCAATTTTGCTTCTGGGTTAGCTCACCTAGGGCATAGAAGCGAGGAACGTGTCGCAATATTTGCTGATACGAGAGCAGAGTGGTTTATGGCCTTGCAGGTGCTCTTTCTTCTCTTAATACTGTGTGTTTATTTACTTCATAGGATTTCTTTTTCAAGGAGAATGTTATATGGAACGTACTGTGAGCGAGCTTGAGTTTCGTGAATTATATTTCTATGCAGAAGCCTCTGGAATTCACATTCATCTATCTAGTTGACAAATGATATTTCAGGTGTATACGTCACATAATATCCTGAGTAGCTGATGGGTTTGTCTTGTATCAGGGTTCTTTCAGGCGCAACATTTCTGTGGTTACCATCTACGCATCTCTGGGAGAGGAGGCTCTTTGCTATTCATTAAATGAGGTTAACCCCCTCCAGTTAACACCATTTGCCCCGACACATTACTGTAATACTATTTGTCTGAACATTTTATTGTTTGGAAATTGAATGATTGACTGCAGTTAGCATGCTGGTATAAATATTTTCCCCTGTCCTATTGCTGCATATTGGCCAGTTGTAATTTTGAGTTTTCTTCTCTTCTCTCCAGACAGAAGTTACAACTGTGATTTGTGGGAACAAAGAACTGAAAAAACTTGTAGAAGTAAGTGGTCAGCTTGACACAGTGAAACGCGTGATATGTATGGATGATGAAATTCCATCAAGTGCATCACTGGAAGTGCAAAGCGGTCGCTGGAGAGTTGTCTCAATGGCTGATGTGGAGAAACTTGGACGAGAAAATCCTGTTGATGCTGTTTTACCTCTAGCGGCAGATATTGCAGTTATAATGTACACAAGTGGGAGTACTGGGCTGCCTAAGGTTAGGAGCATCTGTTATATGATACGCATCTCCTGCTTTCACCTTTACCTTTATCTCATACAACTTCACTATATTGCATCTTAGTTGGTTTCTCATTGGCTGGTTGCTGAGGAGTAACCTTGACCTGTATGTGATGTTTGAATTGATCATGTAAGGAATCTTTCTTTACCAAGGGTCTAAGCATCCTCCTAGCCTCCTCTCCAAAGTACTTTACTCCTTGGCTGTTTACATTGATGAGATGTTGGAGTTGACTTAAGGATTAAAGGCTCCATAATAGCAGACATTCCAGATGTTGACTTGTGTGTAAAGTAGTGGACTAGCAATGATCTATCAATTATTATGCATCAGATGAGGAGATTTGTTCCCTAGGTGTTGCCAAGCCCATTCTGGTACTTATGGTTCTTGACATGCATTTTTGGCATGATATGACAATTTATGTTAAAGAAGGCACTTAGAAGCCCTTCCATAGAATATATTTATTTATGTTTTTATAATGCCTGGGGGTTTTAGTCGGTATTACCCATCCACATCTACTTTCTTTGTGTTTCAATAATTATATGACCTCGTATCAGAATTTAGCAAATCGTAATTTACTTCTATTATGTTCATTCTGTACAGGGTGTAATGATGACACATGGTAATGTCCTAGCTGTAGTTTCTTCTGTCAGGACAATTGTTCCTGGCCTTGAAAGCAATGATGTTTATCTGGCTTACCTGCCATTGGCTCATATCCTTGAAATTGCGGCAGAGGTATTAGGCTTTTATTCAGTTGGTGATTTACATAACCAGAGTAGCCACATGGCTTCTCATATCCCCATGTAAATTCATACACACAAGTGTATACATGCTTCACTTCATTGTTTATGCTACAGAATCTAGTTGCAGGTGTTGGAAGTGCTATAGGATATGGAAGCCCGTTGACTCTCACTGATACATCAAACAAGATCAAAAGGGGAACTAAGGGGGATGCAACTGCCTTAAGGCCAACTGTGATGGCAGCTGTTCCAGCAATTCTTGATCGTGTTCGAGAAGGTGTGCGGAAGAAGGTCAGGGAATTTTCACAAGTTCTCCCATCTCTCTCTCTTGTGTGTTCACGCACGCATGCACGTACACACTGCATGCTTGTTTTTGAATGACATCCTGTTTTGTTTTTTAAAACATATTTGACATTTCAGGTTGATGAAAAGGGTGGCATCACCAAAAAACTATTTGATTTTGCATATGCTCGTCGAATATCTGCAATTAATGGTAGTTGGTTTGGAGCTAGGGGCTTAGAAATGCTTCTGTGGAACTTCCTGGTGTTTAGAAAGGTTCGAGCAATTTTGGGAGGTCGCATCCGCTTTTTGCTTTCTGGAGGTGCTCCTCTTTCTGGTGATACTCAAAGATTTATCAACATTTGCCTTGGGTTAGTATGCCTTAGCAAAAATTTTGTGTATCTTCACATATAAATGATCTATTAAATATGGAACTGGAGTTCATATATAATCATGCTGGTGTATGAAAAAATATATTTCTATCCCTGATCATTTTTATTTCAATAACATTCAGAAAGAGCTATAAAATTATAAAGCAAAGCTTCAGAAAATAATTACTGCTTGGCGCCATGGCTACGACCCTTTTTGGAGTTGCATTTTTCTTTTCCAAATTCATGCAATGTGGCAGCTTGGATTTTGAGCCCCGAAGTCATTTTTTTCATTATCTTTTAAAACTTCAATATAAAAGATGGGTTTCCAGTTAGAAAAGAGAACTTGTTTATTTTCATTAAGACTCATTTTTGATGGTTGCTCATGAGATACTAGCATGCCTTCTTAAGGTAATCCAAAAATGTTTTAGCTATGTAGATCCAACATAAGATGAATCCATCATCACCTTTCAGTATGGTTACTGATACAAACTTGAATGATCAACCACATTATTAGGGCTTATCTTTTTTCTACCATGCTTTTCCCCACACTTTAAATTTTAGTTTATTTTTTTCCATTTTTCTGCCACTGAGCAACAGTCAACGGATTCATACAGGGCTCCAATAGGGCAAGGTTATGGTCTCACTGAGACTTGTGCTGGTGGGACATTTTCTGAGTTTGACGATACATCTGTTGGTCGAGTTGGTAATCCAGTCCCTTGCTCATATATTAAGGTAAGCTATGATTAAAAATTAATGTTTGCTTATGAAAGCTCGTGCTGTTCTGTTCAGAAATTTCCAGGTCATGAACAATGATCTGCTTGGTAGGAAATATTAGTCATGAGCCTCAGCACATGAGATGGGGGTGCTCTTTAGCAGGGGTTTTGTGGGTATGCCACCTGTATTCTTGTATCATCAGAGATTTTAGCCATCTGGGGCTAGTTCAAGAAACAAGTGGATTTTTGGTTTTGATCTTAGGTTTTCATTGTTGGCTGATATGCTATGTTGATTTCCAACAGTTATTCTGAAATCCTGGTTTTCATATAATTGCAATATATTTTTATATAAAATGTTCTCATCAATTAATGGATAAATATCCCTTCTTATTTGCATGAAGCTTTGTTACTAATCCAATGTTGTCTGCATGTCCCCCCCCCCCCCCCCTATTAATTCTTATAGTTTTGATTTGATCATCTCGTCTCATTTTTAAGCCATTGAATGAATGAACTAAATTTTAATAATATAACTCATTCCTTTTCAGTTAATAGATTGGCCTGAAGGTGGGTATTTAATTAGCGATTCGCCAATGCCTCGTGGGGAAATAGTTATTGGTGGTCCAAGTGTTACTGTGGGATACTTTAAAAATGAAGCAAAATCGAAAGAGGTGTACAAGGTAACAAATCAAAGTTTCATACCAGTATTTATCATATAGAACTATATGCTGAAAGAAAAATGTTGAACATAAGCTTAACTGTGCCACTTTTTTGTTGTGAAAAGGTTGATGAGAGAGGAATGAGGTGGTTTTATACAGGTGATATCGGACAGTTCCATGCTGATGGTTGCCTTGAAATAATTGATCGTAAAAAGGACATAGTTAAGCTTCAGCATGGGGAATATGTATCCTTAGGAAAGGTATCAATATATTATCATAAAATGATAGTTTCCATCACATTTTTGTCGGGATTAATGTTTCCCTTACAGGTTGAGGCTGCTCTCATCGTGAGTCCCTATGTTGACAATATGATGCTGCATGCGGATCCATTTCATAGTTACTGTGTAGCCCTTGTAGTGGCTGCACAACCTGCTCTGGAAGAATGGGCTTCAAAGAGGGGAATTGCATTCGCCAGTTTTGCAGAGTTGTGCGAGAAAGAAGAAACAATAAAAGAAGTGCAGGCATCACTTGTGAAGGTATGCCTTTTTTATCATAATGTTTTAATTACCAGATTAGGAAAGACTGCCGGTGAGTGTTTAGCTTATATCCCCACCATTTCAATGATTATGGCATAAATTGCTCAGAAGAAAATTTGGGAAAACAAAATTTATGCAACACTATTGAAGTCTCCAGTTCGGATAATAAAGCAAGTGGATATGAAAATACACTCATGAAATGCTACAAGCAAGCGTTTGGAGATGAGACCTTTGTAGAGCCATTATTTGAATTTGAATTTATCAGGCATAAAGTGATCAGGAATAAAAATTCTGTCCAACTTGTAAAGCAGTAAGGTATTTTAGTTTCATCCTTTTTGTTTGTTGTCAAAATTGGGTATCCCATCCAACATTTGCATTGCTCATTAAGCACTTCAGATCATGCTTTTCGTTGATATGAACTTTTGCACAAAATAGAAAATTATAGTCTGTAGTCTTTCAGATAAGCTGGTCTTAGATGGTTGTATCATCTAGAGTCTTGTGCATAATCATTGTTGCCTGATGTGGGAGTTTCAAGCAGTTCATTGAAATTATTCTTAGGAACCTTGTCTTAATATGCCTGGTGGAGCACTTGGTCTTGCCTACTAGCTCAATATTTTACCACAACACCCCTCTATGAGTAACAAGAGAGGAGCACCCTTGTCGACGCAGCTGGAAAACAAAATATAACAAGATTTATTATAAGTTGAAACCTTTAAAAAGATAAAATATAAACACAAAGAATATTCAATTTTTTTTTATTAAAATCTCGTCAAAATGCTGTTATAACCTTTTCATATAGAAAAATATAGAATGCATGCCCCCTTTTATTTTCCCTAGTGCATCACATGTTTAGCTATATAATCTTTTCTGAACAGCTTTAACAAGAAGTGTCCAAATACTGTAGAATTCATGCCCCTTTTTATTTTTATTTTTTAATCATCGTTTCAATGTTATCAAGCTTGCCAATTTATTAATTTGCAGGCAGCAAAGGCAGCGCGATTGGAGAAGTTCGAGATCCCTGCAAAGATCAAATTGCTTTCTGATCCATGGACTCCTGAAACTGGCTTAGTCACTGCAGCTCTCAAGCTCAAGAGAGAGGCCATCAGGAAGGCTTTCTCTGAAGAACTCTCCAAGTTATATGAATCGTGAGTTAAAAATCCGGTTTTTAGTTAGTGCTCGTTCACAATTTTTGATGAGTTACTGACTCTAGTTGTAAGATACCACGCTCTCCCATTTTCACCTTCACTCTGTTTCATTTTTTAAAACATGTATCCGCTAATAAACTCCAGCAGATTTTTTAAAATGTTGTTTTATTGTTTATATATATATATATATATATATATATATATATATAACTTATTTTTTATATTATTACATGATAAAAAAAACATAAAAAATTCAAAGTTTTGCAGATCTTTATTCGGATCATTTAAAAAATATATAAATAAAAATCATTTTAAAAAATAACTATAATCACTCTCCTTCCAAACAGGCTGACCGAGATCTTTATTCGGATCATTTAAAAAAATATATAAATAAAAATCATTTTAAAAAATAACTATAATCACTCTCCTTCCAAACAGGCTGACCGAGATCTTTATTCGGATCATTTAAAAAAATATATAAATAAAAATCATTTTAAAAAATAACTATAATCACTCTCCTTCCAAACAGGCTGACCGAACACTGAACACATGCTAAGCCCCCTAAAATTTACATAAATTATTAAAATTCATACAAGGAGATACTGAAAAGGAAAAGAATAAAGAAAATCCCGAGGGGCAGCACGGATTATTGGACAAAAACTAGTTGCGGACATGCTCTTTCACAGCATTGATTTTTATGTAAATCAAGATGAGTTCGACTTATTAATAAAATTGTGCGTTTTAATTTGATGTTCAAATAACATTAATTATTTTATAACAAAAGGCTGGACTTTATTTTTTAAAGAGAATATTTAGTGATATGGCTTGCTGCTATCATATATTTTATAGACTATTTTTTTATTTAATGTCAAATGAATTCAAATAATATATTTGTAGAAAGTATGTCACATTTTATGATTGGTTATGAATTATGGATAGATAAATACCAATAACATGTCATATTCAATGAAATGCAATATGAATTTTGATTTTGAGTTAGGGCGTGTATTTTTTATAGGAGTTTAGAACAATCGGGGTTTTGCTCGCTTATTCGGGTTTATAAAGACCCTATTTGATACTACGTAACAAAAATATATTTAAAAAATAAAAAAATATAGTTTTATTTTTATTTAAATTAAATTTTTTAGTGTTTTTCAATTATTTTCAAGTACTAATATAAAAAAAAATATATATTATTTTGATATATTTTAAATAAAAAATTATTTTAAAAAATAACCTCGAGCTAATTCACAAATAGTCACAAAATACGTTTTCCAAATGAATTTCCTGCGAGAGAAAAAAAAAGACAATCTTCATGATAATAGTCATATAATAAAAGCAAATTTATCAAAAATCACAAAATTATAAATCATAATTAAGTTAGCGTCATAATTAAGTGGGTCCACAATTACACATGATAGCCCTAAAAATCAAGACACGTGTAACAGCACCTATTTTTTCCCGGTCCAAGTAATTGATCATGCGAGACCTAAGCGTTATGGCTACACGTTTTTCGTCTTTTTTTTTTTTTTCTCCTCTGTAGTACTAATCAATGCCCTGCGTTGCAGGGATTGCATAATTTTAGCTATACAATTATTCATTTATTAATTTAACTATAATATCATGAACAAAAATCTTATTCTATCTCATACCCATATAAGAGTCTAACCTCGGTTTTGTATAATTTCTATACCATTTTATTTCTTTTTCTAATTTGGTATCAATATTTTTTTCATTAATTGAAATTGAAGCTAGAAAATAAAAAAAAAAATTAATATTTTTTTCTTAAGGCTATATATTAAAAAAAAAGTAATTTAAATTCTTTTTTCTTTGTATTATTTAATTTTATTAAGAAAAATAGCTTAATAGAAAAACAATAAGGAGTCAAATAATATATAAATGAGCTTTTATATTCTCGTAAAGTTTTGAATAACTTAGTGTCTGTTTAAGAATATAATTGATATTGTTTTTAAAAATATTTTTTTATTCAAAAATGTATAAAAATAATATATATATATATTTTTTAATTTAAAGTAAAAAATAATTTTTTTTTTCAAAAACATTTTCCAAACATGGCACCAAATACCCCCTTAAAAGACTTTGATATGAGTTTTTTTATATTATTGTTATTATTATTATTATTATTATTATTACATCTTATGGAGAAATAATCAATAAGTGTCTTAAACTAAAACTTATGATATGAATTTTCTAGTAGTTCAAGGGGAAAAAAAAAACAATAAACCCATGTTAATAAATCGTGATTCAAAGTATATAGTTAAAAAACTTTCCTCATATTTCTTTTTCAACGTGCATCAATATTCTGATTTTTCTACTACTTTGTGAATATATTGTAAGATGGACCAAGTGCATGCTCAGTTCTTATAGTAAATGTCAAAACTTAGCTGGTTAAAATGATAATATATTGATAATAAACAATCCATATATTATAATCGAAACACCATTTTCAATTGCATCTATATATTTTGAATATTTTATAGGAGCAAAGAACTATGCTAGAAAAATTAACCACTTATATATATATATATATATATATATATATATATATATAAGATATGGAGTGTTCATTTTTAATGTATTAACAAAATGCTATGGTTTTAATGTATAAATAAATTATACTTGTGACTGTGATATGATAATTAAATGAACCGGGTTTAATTATTATGGTATTGGTGGGATGGATCTGGCATAATTTAACTGAAGCCTGGTATTTTCTTTAGAGTTTGTTGGAGAGTTCTTGAAGAAAAATAAAGATGTGCTATAGCTAGGGTTTCGTTGCACTAAATGCGTTTCAGAACTTTTTCCAATTTTTTTTGAATGAATTAAGGTTTTTTTTTAATATTTTTAGATTATTTTGATATATTAATATTAAAAATAATTTTTAAAATATAAAAAAAATATTATTTTAAACAAAAAAAAAAAAAACTCAATTACATTCTTAAACCAATAGAGCATGCCAGAAAGATGTGCTGCAGGAAGCAGCTGCCAGCGTTGTAAATACAGTACATAATCATAGCCATTAAATACATACTGTAACGTCAAGTGCACAACTGTCGGAGAAACAGTACTACTTGTGTCGCTTTGAGTCTTGCACAAAAATGTAAACAGGAGAGAAACAAAGCACCCAGATTAATTAATATTCTTAGTTATTTTGGACCAATCCAGCAATTCGCGTAAGAAAAAGAAGTAAATTTAAACTATCAATCTTTTTAATAAACATATTTTTTTTTAATGTTGCTGTTCAGAACTGTAATATTTAATTAAATATTATATTTTTAAAGCATGACATCAATTATAATTTTATTATTTTTTAAAATAGTTATATTTAATCAACTATTATATTATATGGACAAGGTTGAGATCAATACTCTAAAAAGTTAAGAGGATGGAATGGAAAGGTGAAATGGTTTATTTTTTGCATGTGGATGTGTATTTTTTTTTATTATTATTATTAATATGGGTTTAAATTAACTTGTGTATATCTCAATTAATTCCACGAGCTCTGAAATTAACAACTATATAAGTTTCTAGTAATCATAATATTAGTAACCACAAGGTTCAAATCTAAAATCACAGGGAGAGTAAACTTTTTAGTCTTAAACTTTTATTATTAGACCACTTACTAGATGGTTACGTGGATGTATACTTAGAATGCAAATGTAGAATAGTTGATTTATATTTGGATGTGTAAATTTCATGAGAGGATGTCTATTTCTAGTGGAAAAAGAAGTTTATAATCAAATAATAATTCTCAATAATATTTTCAAAAAACTAAATGGCTTGTAGGATTATTTCATATATATATATAAAAAATAGTTTTTTTTTCAAGTAATCAGCCTAGTAATAATATGATCATTAAATGAATCATATCATTCGGATGTTGATACTTTATCATTTTTGTATAATAAAAACAAATATTTTTCTAATGTTTTTTCTCTCTAGAATTAATACAGGATAGTATTACCTTTAAAAAGGTTGTCCGGTTTAATTAACTATTATAAAACAATTGATCGGTTAGCTATAAAATTTAACTGATATTAAGTTTTTTAACCACGATATTAATTATGATTTTATTGTTGTTTATAAAAACAATGTTAAAGTGATGGTTCACCGTGGGGATAAAAATGGAAGGAGAGATTATTCCAATGGGGCTACTATGATTGGAGTGGCGTGGGAGTCCGACAAGGTGGGAGAAAGAAAGATCTGTCATTTTTTGCTTGTTTTTGTCTAGCTCATGATTTATTTATTTAGTTTCTCTCTGGATTTCTATATGTCCATTCCCTTTAATTGCATGACCTATATATAGCTTCTTCTCTGTTTATCTATTCATCTCTTCATGCTCTTGAGCTTTCGAGTTTCTTCTCTTTTAATCTTTTTATGTTGTTTTGACAAAACCCTAAACCTCCTATATTTATTTTGGTTTTAATTTTATGTATTTATCCTATTATTTCGCTCCCTATATTTTTGAAAATCTTCAATTTTTTATGTCGATAAAGAAGGGTAAAAAATGGATTATAACAAAGAGATTAGAAGGGGAGAGCTTGGATGTTCAAAGACGATGACATTTAACGTAAACAAGCAACAAAAATACTTCGATTTCGGTCTAACAAACCCACAAGAGCGAGCAGAGTCAATAATTCCTAAAGTATTTAATTTGTTTTCTGAAGCCATCGTTAGCCAGTAGGCAAAAGGGGGCCACAAAAAGTTAAATGGGATAAAGAAAGGGAAGCAATGAAAAAGAGGAGATGAACGGGGCGGGTAGAGACTTTTAAAGCTGTGAGAAATGTTTGGTGGGAGAAGAAGGTTGTAATCTGCAGCAAGATTCAACAGGAGAGTATTTCAATGGAGGTGGCAAGATGAGACCCACAATCCTCCATTTAAGCTTTGGTCCATGATGGGAACTTGACTTGAAGGCCACCAGAATGGAAACAGCCCTCGCTTCTTCCCATGTGACCATTAGTTTCTCTGTTCCCATCACTTTAAGTGGCTTTTACGATTTTTTTTCTGGGAACACATCTTCTTCCTTTTCTTGTTAATATTTATTAGATTCCTTCTATCTCTGTACAGCATAATAATACACTAAATGATGTGCCCACGAGAGATTGCAAAGCATTTAATCACTAATGAGTGGCGGCAACCTTATGTGGAGGAGCACAGGTTTGCAACGGACAAGAAGAAGAAGAACAAGAAGAAGAAGGTGGTTTTGTTTTTCGTACAGCTCAGGAACAGCATTCGGAACGAGGTAGCTTAATTACATGTAAATTCGGAAAGTTTTGTAAAATACGTATCCTGAGAAAAACTGTAACCACATCCAATGATTGTTTGGCGTGGCGTATAGTATATTGGAAGGATTATTCTTGTATGCAAGACACGTTAAGAAAATCGGTCTGAGCTTTTTACCGATAGTCGAAAATAACTGTAAATTAGTGAGCAAACAAATAATACAATTTGGAAAGTGTACTTTTGCAAGATTCATGCCACAAAACACTGACGGGTTCCACGCTCAAACCCACATGCTTTGGTTCGTAAAATCATCATCAGAATCCGTCAACTAAAGGAAAAAAACAAGAAAGAAAGAAGAAAGGTTCCAGAGTGGACAAGCTCTGAGAAACTAGATGATTATTTTAATCAAAGTGACAACTGACCTTATATCAAGTGCCCTGCTTCCACCACCTTTTTGCAGTTCCAAAATTAAACGTGAGCTGCCAATTTTGACTCAGCCTTCTTCCACACGCCCATTCCATAATCCAATACCTTCTTAGTGAACAAGGCCTGATCTGTCTGCGGAATGTAGTCAACTGGACATTTTCTTTGGCCCTTAGATTATTAGTTAATCACCTCAGGGCTAAATATTTTCTCCCGAAAAGACTGACTTCTATTATTATTATTATGGATAAAGATGCTTTAGAAAAGTTTTTATTAAAAAAAGTGAAAAGAAACAAGGCAAAGGAAAGCGAGTTCCAAGGAGAAAAACCCAATTCTGAGGCAATTTTTCTCAAAAGGGTAAAGGATTGGCATCCACGATGGCCTCAACGCTGTAAATTTTAACCATGGCCATACAAAATATAAAGTTAACAGTGTACAAGAACGTCCCTAATATATTGAGATCCCAAACACCACTGCTCCTTTTTTTTATAGTTTTCAAACTTTAGCTGATAGTGATATTTCTTGGTGGACCATCTTCGCTAGTATGTCTTCCTTGTGAATGAATTCTTTTCTTTAATACATGATAAAGCCCTCAACAAATTAATTTAAATTTCACTCCACCATAAATGTATACACAGCACTCAAACACTCATTCTACTACAATCCCCCCCACCCCCCCTTTAACTCCGTCCACGGTATTTTGTTCTCTTGCTCTGTCTTCCACTACATTCTCTTGATCACCATACCATGAATGCCTACAGATCAGAAGATAATTCATACTGCTATTTCCATCCCAGAGAGGATGTTGTTGGGATTTGTCCGTTTTGCTTGAATGAGAGGCTCCTCATATTGGCAACGAAGCGCAGTAGCCGTTCTTCAGCGAGAACAACTCGTGGGAATGAAGGCACGCCACACAAGAAGCCACCCATCAAACTTACAAAGATTTTTGCTTTTGGTTCTTTGCTAAATAGGTTTGAATTCCGTCACTGGAAGTCTAATAACTCTGACCAAGACGCTGCCTCCAGCAGTCAAGAAGGTAAGTTTTGCTGTTCCTAGTGTTGTTATTTGCTGCTGATGTTTTCTGCTGCTGCTGTTGTGTGGCATCGTGAATTTAGCACTATTGTTATAAGAGTCCCAATTCCTGATTTCTCGATCGATTCCCTCCAACATAAGGGAAAATGAAACATTTCATATCTGTTTGTCTGTATATGCAAAATTATTGTTTGTGCAGACAAATCTATGGTCAAAGCATACACATACTATCCTCACTTGACAGATTGGCTGATGAGATTTAGAATCTTGTTAATTATCAGTATTAGTTATTTGTTTCATTATGTTCTAATCATTTTGCTATATGTATTGCATTTACCCCTAATTTAACAAATTAACATCAACACTATCAAGTTGAAAATAAATGGAAAGAACTTGTGATACGTGAACCCTGGCTATCGCTGATGAAACTAGCTAGCTAGCCCACATCATTGGATTAATGAAAAGATGAATTTTGAACAATGACACTTTAATCATAGATAGATAATTATGGATATGTTATTAATTTCATGAGTGCATAATTAAGCAGCTGCAGTTACCTTTGATTAATTATATATATCATGTTAATATTCTAGACACATATAGATCATGCAAACAAAATATAACGAGGGACCCTTGTTTGGATCTCATTTGCAGCAAATCATGACCTTATAGAATATTTTTTTTATATACAAAATAGGAACAGGGGCTAAGCTCAAATGTCCTTGGCATGTTAATAGCGCACAAGTCTCGAATATTTATTTGTATCTATATATTACCGATGCAATTAAAATGCAACTTGCTTCCACATGGATTGCATACAAAATATGCAACTTTTTTACGTAGCTTTTGATCCTTTTTCTCTTTGGAACCCGTCGTCTAACTTTAAATTTTAATAAGCTTTTGCAGACTCTTTTATATCGATTAAGTTTGAAGACAATGGTGCTGCTTTGTGGGAAAAAGGCACAGTTTCTAAGGTCTCTATCGAGCCTTGCAGCAAGTCATGGAATCAAAATCTCAGCAAGGAAGCCAAACAGGGTAAGGACACTAAAGAGACCATGACTGTGATAGAGCATGCAAAACCGCATGCCTCACTTAGGTGGCGAAGGAAAATTGGCCATATGTTCCAGCTAATGATCAGAAGGAAGAGGTCCAACAAAGGACGTATGTGCCACGTGGGCACAGAGGTGGAGGGAGGCAAGGTGAGGAAGGGGTGGATTAGGACCCTGACAAAGAGGAGAACCAAAGAATAAAGAGGTTTCTATAGAAAGGGACACCTTCCTTTTCCACCACACCGTTTCTCTTTGTGGGTTGAGGTTCATTCTGGTCTGTAAAGTTCTATATTATTGAGATGGTAGAGTCAAAATATATAGCTCCATCATGTATTTTAAAAAGCGCCTGGCTTCGAGATTCGCGGAGCTCTTTATTTTTTTCCTTTTTCCATGTTTATAAACAGTACAGGCTGTAAGAGATTTGGTGCAATGTGCTTTTGCTTCACGATTTGCGTTGATGGTGTTGAACATACCTCACGGAGAGAAAATATTTGTAAATTCTTTTCCCATGCTAATACTAGTTGACCTCATGCTAGGTTCGCATATAAAGAGGGAAGCATGGGGCCATTCTAGGCCCTTAATGGAGGCTAGGGCTTATACTTTGATCCTTCGTTCGTGTAATTCCTTCCTAAAAGAACACCAAATTAATGGGATTGTAAAGAGCTGCGTATCAGTTTCTCTTGTGTGTATTTTATGTTGCATGAATTCAGAAATTAAGTTCGTCATCAACCTGATATTTTCCTTCCCACCCGTGAGTCATTTTGCATGGGTAAAGAGGTCACGAGGCTCGGTGTGTTCGTTGGGGCCCTTCTCTAGGGCATGTCACGTCCCAGTTTCAACACCATTAATAGGACCATTCCTTCATAGAACCACGAGAAAAGCCCCATATGGAGTGGGTTAGTCTTCACCCAACTCCAGCAACAACAGTACAGAGAAGAGGATGGCATGTGGAACCACTAGCTTCCATACTCCTTTTTTCCCACGGCACTGTATTATGGCACATACTACTGTTTTCTTTCCAAGAACATAGACTGAGCTACACTTAAATCAAATTTTATGCACGCAATTTGTTCATTGGAATCCTTAATTAATGACCCTAAAGATAGATGATGTGATTTTCGGCACACCCACAATCTTCAATTAATTTTTTTTATAATTAATATAGATATCCCGTTCAACTTGAATAATCACGGTTAACATTTTTTTTTGGTAACTAGATTGTCCGTGTCAAGTTACGCGCACCTCAATTATTCCTCAGGTCTACTGAATATCCTACAAATTCAATAAGCAGATAAGACACTCGAAGATAATAAATATACCACACAAGAAAAAACCCAAAAGAATATGTGAGGAAGAGCCCTCCAGCCCCACTCCCGCTAAGATTCAAACTGACATTCAAATGAAAAAAGACGCTACCCAGCAACACTGAGCCACGACCTTGCAGGTTCGCGGTTAACATTCTTGATTATACACGTAGACACACTTCCATATACATGTAGCATAGAAGCAAAAGAGTATTCGAGTAGCCATAAGGACACCTTAACTCTTCCCCTCGCCGAAATTCAAAGAACGCATGTGGTCAGAAAAATAAAGGGCAACAGCTTTAGTTTCTTTACTATCTAAGATAAAGGGCTTTCTGTGCATTCTCAAGTCAAACAACTTTTTCCACTTTCACAGTGTTCTGTCACAACTCATAAAGACCAAAGAGAGCTGAAACTTCTTTACCGATTCTTTTTGCTTCCTCCGTTTCCTCTTCATGGCATTTCAGATTTCACAGGGGAATTAGTTCTTCTGATGTTCTCCCTTAACCGTACGTGGTCATCTCTCGGGCTTATTCTCGAGTCATGTTTTCCTCTCGATCGGATGCAGTTTAAATTTGGAATAAGCTAGCGAATTAAACTAACAACGTTGTGCTTGCTTGCATCTCGAGAAGGTCATGCTTTGGTGATAAAAAATTATAGAAAAAGCTTTGCAAAAAAAAAGGGAAGATATTTATTCGTGCTCAGATGTGGATATATATCAAACAAGCTAGCATTTAATTGTTAATGGCGATAGGCTATAACGTAGCTCCTACTTGGTCCATGGTCGGTCCATGATGTGATGAAAGAAGTCCTCATGCATTATTTACTGGTCTATTGCTACATGAATACTTTTCACCTTATTTTCTTGGTAGAGAGTAGAGACAGAGAATCAAAGGCACTGAAATAATGAAAGCACTTCCATGTGCCCACCATAGAAGAGACAATGAGTCGGAGAAACAGCATCTCGGATAAGAACTTGCTTGATTGACTGAATGGAAACACAACCCACTTGATGGAGGTGCACCTATGGTGGCTACCGGGTGCCGCCGCTGTCTATAAAGCATGGACGCCATCCACGTGTCAGCTAGTAATAAACACAAAGCTAAGTAGTAAACACGTGTCAATAGCTTTCTGGAATAAAAAATTAAAAACTCAACGTTAAAATATCTCTGATTACTGTAGAAATTAGAAATAAAATAAAAACACATGTAAACACTTTATTATTATTATTATTATTATTATATTCTAAAAATGTTAAAAAAAAACAAAAAAAAAATCTTGATCAACAACTCAAATGTTTTTTTTACCGTAAGAGTAACAATATATTTTCATTGTTTTAAATTCTTTAAAAAGATTAAAAATAATAATAATTTAGTCAAAAACTCTAACTTTTGAGGGTAGAAACATAATTTTACTTTGTAAAAATTGACAATGACTAATATATCCCAGAAGTATTTTATAATGACAAATAGACCTCTCAAAAGAATTATAAATCCTCCCATTTTTTGCACCAAGGAGCAAAATATATTTCTTGTTAACGTTTTAGTCAAGAAGTAAAACAAGCATGTGCATGCAACACGATAGCAAAGCTTCTATTATTCTGGATCTGTGATGAATCTTGATCTTATAAAATTTTATTAAAGATGATTAGATTTATATATCCATTGAGTGGCTATGATCTGCAGCCAGTTAAAATATGCGTGGAAGGCGACCATGGATCCAGTATTATGGGCCCAAATGATCTTACCTTCTAGATAAAATATGTGTATTTCATGAGGACTGTCATGTGTACATATCATGGTTATAGTACCTGGCTCACCGGCACATCAATCACTAACTTGTCGATCTACTCGGGACCAAGATAGTAGATTTTCTTAACGAAAATAATAATATTTTAAGGGTTTTTTTTTAAATAATAAATCAAGTTTGAATTGATATGAAGCAAGATTAACTCTTGAATTATAAGCTGGGTTAGTTCTAAATCGAGTCTTATATGATCATAATATGTATAGGTTTAGTGAGTGTTTATATCATTATATTTTTAATAGCTTTCTTTAATTTCAATTTGATGAATGCAATTTTATGTTTGAACATACTGCCCCAAAACCCATTAGGTCTGCTAAAAAAAAAACATTGTGTGAACCACTAGAGGAAAGAAAAAGAAAATTGGACTGACCTTTCATTTTTATTTTCTACCCAAAAAAACTAAATTCATCCTTAATTCTTGTTGGTGTTTCAAAATTCATCCTCTCAGTTGTTTGTATTTTATTTTAGTGTTTTTCTATTTTGTTAAAGTTTTATATGTTTTAAATTGGTCATGCAATTCTAATTTGTGTATATAATGTTTTTAGATTTGGTCTTTCTACTTTCAAATTTTTAATATTTTTTCAATGCATTTGGCTTTTAACTTATTATTTTTGAAATCATTAATATTTTTTTTGAGTCCACGTGATACTCTTTTTAAAAAAAAAATGGAAAAATAAAAAATAAAAAATATCTAGACAAATGAACCAAAGTTGAAGAGGATGAAAATAAGGGACCAAACACAAATAAAAGAAGGGGGAGAAAAATTCGATCGAAAAAAGGGAGGAGAGAAATTTTGAGAAGAATTTTTTTTCTCTCTCGCAAATAAAAAAACCCTAATAACATAATCTTTCTCTCTCTCTCTCTGGGCACAGCACCCGCTGGTCACGAGCTCCATTGTCCCTCACAACTCCTTTGTCGGGCACACAACGAAAACATTAACATGATTAAAATAGATTAAGATTTAATAATAAATGGATATTAGAAAAAAAACCTTAATTTGCATTTTTTTAATCCAAAACTTTCTATCTCATAGTGGAAGAATACAAGATTTTCCTGTAGGCAGCCCATGAATAAACAATATAAATAGTAACCTTCCATTTCTTAGCAATATATTTTCAAAGGAAAATGTTCGGCTTTCAAGGCGAAAAATAATTGGTTTTTAAGGCAAATTTTTTTTAGCTCTTTTTATAGTGGGTAATTAAGGAAAATGACAAGAATATCTTTTTTTTATAATTAGTAGAATTAATCTTGGCTCTAAGATTCAATAAAAAAAAAGGGTTTGAGTTGAGGATTGAGGAGTATTGTAGCCTTGGTACTTACTGCTTCTCTTACTATTAGATTGGCATGGCAAAATACTAGATCAATTTTTTATTATTATTACACACATAGTTGTGGATCGTTTTTTGATAGAGTCAAAAGATTGTTCAGAGAAGGTTCTTAAACTTGCAGAAGATAAGTTTCAAAGGCCGTTTATGTTGGCAAATACGGAAAAGAAATTGATAGATTCGAGAAGATCATCTAATCAAGTAAGAGAGTCATTCGAGGATTACCAATCTAGAGTTGAAAGAAGTCGAGCTATGCACATAGTTTGATACAGCTAGCTAAGAGGAAGGTAGGATATTCTCAGCATTTTAAAATAGCCCTCTTCCACTCTACACATCTCATCCTCTCTCAATCATATCGTGGTAAATAAGTTTTTTTATATCTTTTAATCACTTGCAGTGAGAACAACAGCTCTGCTTCACATTCGGCACTGCTAGTTGTAATTCGACACGCCTCCAAAGCCACAACATCTGAAGCTCCTTGAGGTCAAAAGCAGAAAGGTTAGTTGATTAATTTATCGCGAAAGGGCTGTTAATTAATCGATCTCGAGCTGTCGAAAGGTTAGTTAAGATAGGAAGATTATAGATTCATTACCTTGTTTCCTAACTAGATGTGATCTGACTTGGAATTGTTTGAATTAAGCATGTTGCACTAGAAGGAAGAACGGACTGTACGTATTCACCATTAGGTATTATCTTAGTTGTTAGCTTAAATAAAAAAACTCAAATTAAATTGAGTTAACTCATAAATTTTACGATCATCAATATAAGATTGAGATAGTTTTATAAAAAATAATGCAAGAAAAGAAGTTTGAAGGGTATTTTTTAATAAATCAAATAAGAGCATGATAATTTCATAGAAAGAAAAATGAAAGGAGAAAAAAAAGCTAAAACTCAATTTCTAACAATTAAAATATTGAAGGACTATAATAAATAAAAGCAATATAATTAAAAAAAAAGTATAAAAAAACTAGATCTAAGCACACCAATGTCAAAATACAAAATCTCTAAACTAGTTGTGATGTCAGGATAATCGTGTTTGAAAACAAATTTAAAGGAAAAAAATCAGGAAGGCTAATTTTTAACAAATCAAATGCTGAAGGTTAAAGTTAAAATAAATTATTTTTTTATATAAAAAAAATCAACATGCATTAACTTTCAAAATTAATGACTCTAGTCATGATCACAAAAATAACTTCATAGAAAACAAACTTAAAAAAATAATTTTCTAAAAAAAGATAAGAAATAAAAAAATTCATTTAAAAAAACCCACTCGATCTAATTTCTAAAACTGACAACTCATTGAATAAAAGAGAATATAAACTTCAAAGTCCAATTCCTAATAAGTCAAATGAGAATGTTATAATTCTATAGAAAAAAATGAGAATAAAAGAAGTTAAAGCCTAATTTCTTGCAAATAAAATATTGAAGAATAAAAAAATACATTAAAAAAAAGATAAAAAAAACAGTAGATTCGAGCTTGGTTTAAGATACAAAATCTTTGACTCAATCGTGTGGTATTAGGATAACTACGTTTGAAAATAAAATCATCCCAATTATCAAGCAATTCAATATTAATTGATGTAATCAAAAAAGAAATTCAAAAAACAAATATGAGTTAGTCTCGATTAATCCTCTTATCTCAAGATTATAAAGACATAATAGGAAAAGGTATATAGAAAGGAAAGGAAAAAAACATGAATATCAATTTTCAATACATGAAATGTGAATGATGGACTTGAAATACATGATTATTTTTAAGAAAAAGAAAAAAGAAACTAATCATTGTTAATCTTTGAAATCGATGAATTTGATTATAAGACTGAGAGTAATTCTATAGAAATAAACTATAAAAAATATTTTAAAATATTTTATTTTTTATTTCAAATTATATTTTTTTTTATTCTAATATGTTAATATCAAAATTATTTTTTAAAAAAATAATATAATTTGGAAACCACATCACTTTGATACTTTCAAATAATTTATTTTTCAAAGCAATGGTGGACCCTGCAGTTGCAAAACTTGCTCCATGTGTCAAGTTGTCCCCCGAGAGAATTCAAATAAGCACTTTAGATTATGCGGGAGATTGAAATTATTTGCTGATACAACACAATATAGGCTCAATTTGTTAATAATTAAAGATCACAAACATTTTGATTATGATTTAAAAGAAAATGATTTTGGTTTAAGATTACAATTAAATGATTATGCGAAATACGCTTGTCTAAATTTTAATTATATGAAGGAAAAATTTAGTAAAGCCAGTAAATAATTACCCAAAATTATCCCAAGCTGAAACTAAAGTTAAAAACTCACCAACTAATCTATCTACAATCAGACTTCATCAGAGCATCTCCCTTCTGGCATGGGAGTGTAAGTCTCGCCATTAGGAAAGTTACGTTGAATGAATGAAGCAGCCAAAACATCAGTATCCGATTTTGAGTCACCGAAGTTAAAGATTGCTGGGAAATCACAATTTTCCACAGCAAATATTGGGTTCAAAATGGCAATTTAAGCACGAAAACCATGCAAAAAGTAGAGAAACTGACTAAAGATATGCTAGTGCAAGGAAACTCCATGTTGAAAGCGAAGATAGCTTTCCAGAACTACAAGGGAGATCAGGTATATTGTACTCAGCGCTTGACTGTGATGCAGACCTTTCCATTATTTCTAGAGTGAAGACAAGGTTAATTTCCAAATATCATGTCGATATCCACAATGGTGTGTATTTTAAGAGGATTATATATTCACGTCCTGATCCCATTGGAGAAGATCCTGCCGACAAATTTCATTGTTAAGTTAGCCCCTCTCTTCTTCTTCTTTTTTCTCTTTTTCGATGCGTCGTTTTATTTGACAGGAAATAGGATGAAATATTTTTGGCTTTTGATCACCAAACAACTTGACTAGGGAATACGTTGAGATATTTTTCCGTCAAGCTTTATTCAAATATGTTGAATTTTTTTAATGGCAGCGGCATAATCTGCATTCGGGAAACATAGTGATTTGAAAAGGAACAACAAGAACCGGCTAGGTTCAAAGTGATTATTAAAAATACAGGATTCATATACGTGTTACATACGTTCCATAAGTAGGTTAGGAATTATTATTATAGCTAGTTGGGCACATCTCTTATTTTTCTCTCTCGAGGAGAGATGATATACATGAGATCAACAACTTCTTTGCTCATCCTTAAGATCCAAGGAATGGATCGAGAGGGAGGCATTTCGTTAAAGTTTATGCATTTTACAATGATAATAAATTATGCATTCCTGCGGCACGCCATGCTTAAGGGAATCGGTGGATCAGAGAACTCTCCTGTGGAAATTCGATCGAAAACAAACTTGTTGGCAGCGTCAGTATAGTGGGATCCGTCCCAATTTACTCGAACAGAGGGGTTGTCGCATGAACCAACAACCATTTTGGTATTATTTACTGCAATTGTTTCTCCACATGGTGCATCATCACTGAAGTTGTACTTGCCTCCATAGCCACAACAGACTATAAGTGGAAGCTCAAATCCTGTACACCATTTGTAACGGAAAACAAGATCAGTTTGTAATAAAATAAACCCCAAAAACTAAATCTTGCCATGTTTTCTGATTTATCTATTGGTTTTGTTACTGTCGTGTTCTTTTCAAGTCAAAACCACTTGCTTTCGCACTGTGGGTAAATTCTGACAACAAACAGTGACGTATTGTGAAATCATGGAAACTGTCTGAAAGTTTATATAGAAAATCCCCTTTTCAACTTAATTAAAAAGTCGTTAATCTTTTTTTTTTACTAAAAAAAGATGATATTTAAAATATTGAAGCATTTAATAAGGTACAAACACAAATTTTTATCATATTTTCTTAAACTTGAACTGGACTTCTCTCAAATGTTCAAATTTTTTGTGGTTATTTTATAATATTTTTTTCACAAAGTGCTTTGAATATATTTCTTATCATCTAACAAAATATATATACAATTTTACAATAATTGAAAAGATTATTGTATTATTTAAGGTGCTATTAATTAGTTGTTAGGTTCTCATTGTATAATTACCAGTCTAGTGCTGTAACTTACCATATTTCTTGGGTTCAGCGAATAAAGAATATTTCACAGGATACAGATCGACGAATGTTAATGCAGCTAAAGGAAGATCTTTCCTTAACTGAGAGACAGCCTCCTTCAACTTGTAATTAAAATACCGAGACACTTCATTGTACTCCTTTGCACAACCAGCACTGTCTTTCTCTGCTGAAGGAAAAGCGGTCAAGACGTAAGCAAGACAACCAATCGGCCCTGTACTATGAATCCAAAACGACCTGCCTCCTGATTCGTATATATTCTGCATCAAAACCACCTCAGTAGTTTAAATATACTATTGCAACATAACATTAAATAAATAAACTAAAAGGTGCATTTAGTTCGTTGTGATGCAAGTATATTCTGTCAATGACAACATAAAAATATCATAATTTAAATAATGTTCACTATTATTATTGTCAAGGTCGACATCGATAACATACTGCACAATATTATTTATAATATACAAGTAGTGAATTTAAATAGCCTTCCATAAAGGTTTATTATTAAGGATCACGTACCTTAACATATATTGAAAACGTGTCGACAATATCAGGGACAGATGCTTTCACTTCCTCAATGGACATGTTACTGAAAATCCCAGCCCCGATATCATTATGACCAATGTCAAAGGTGTATAATGCTTCTCGGAAATATTCCTCCTTAGGCATCAACTTGGCAAACTTTCCTCCTGCATATAGAATATTGAGCATCGATGAGAAAATCGTTTTCCAATTGCATCTTCGGTGTACAGTTGAGTGTTATCTATAGAATAGACCCCAGAAAATTGATTTTGATTACGCACCTTGTTTCCTGATAATCTGTGATCTTTCTTTAAACTGCATAAATTGCTGATATTGCACATCAAGGTAGAATGGACTGTATCCACCATTAGCGGGTATAATTGGAGACGGGAATCTGATGGTGGCTCTTGCGGAGGCAAAATTCGCTCCATGCGTGTAGCTGGTACCCAGAGAATCAAGATAAGCACTGAGAAATGGCAGATTGAAACTCTTTGCTGTTCAAACAAAAAATCATTAGAGATCCACACATTTTAAAACCATATCCACACATGCTGACAACGTGATGCAGTAAGAGATCAAGACTTTAATGAAGACGGAGGCAAAAATGTACGCTTTTACTTTTAAAAGGACGAATTCATACAACTATGAAGAATTAAAATATGCACACGATATTCGAAGTGTTAGCATAGTAACTTACCAACGAAATCTATTATCAGCCTTCCATCTGAGAACCTTCCCGAGGGCATGTGAAAGTAAGTGTCACCATTAGGAGATTTAGGGGGAGTGAAGGCAGCTGACAGTGTACCAGTATCAGAGTTTGAGTCACCCAAGTTAAATATAGCTGGAAACTCGCAGATTTTCGAAGCAAAGATGGGATTCAAGATGCTGGTGAAAGTTACAAACAACATAAAAAAATAACCCAAAGTGATAACAGACACCTTAATGCTAGTATACCCCATAGTTTAGAGTCTGTAAGTAGATAAACTCTTCCAGTTTTTGCGACGAGAAACTTCAGTGGATAGCTGGGGTTAATATAGCGTAAAATGGAGCAGCCCTTTCCAAAGCGTAGGCGGCTTAGTTTACGTGATCAGAGGGCATAAATAATTAAGGTCAAACTAGATATAAGTTGATGCGAAACTATTAATCACGAGATCAAACAATTTATATGTAAAGATATTAATTCTAAGTAAATCAGGTTAGATAAGAATAAAATATAAAAATAAGTTGTAATTAGACATTAACACTACTGGGATTGAATCCTCATCTAACGAATAGCAATTCGTGAATAAGAAGTATATATTGATATCATGAAATTGGTTAAGTCTGATAAGTCATTTTTAGTCCTTTAGAGAACCAATAAAGAGAAAATTCTCACCTCACAAACACATAAAATTATTGTTGTAATCTCAATGTCATTAAATATAAAAATGTATAATCTGACAATTAGGTAGCGTATGTGTTTTTAATCTAAGTTAAATCCTATAATATTTAAAGATATGGTCTTGTATAAAGTCTATTTACAATCAAACTCAAATCCCTAAGTATTTGAGCCTAATTGATATTTATTAACCCTAAAACATAAAAATAAAGTTTAAATAGCAATATAAGTTGTGGCCACATAAAGAAGATTTATTTATTCTTGAATGTTGTTGGCTTAAGGTTTTTTTCGTAAACTATGAAATTTCTTCTTTTGAATGTTAAAAATTCCTCATTCTTTAAGAAATAATATGGTTTTGGACTCCATGTTATACTAAGAAAAATAAATTCAAATCAAGGTTATCGTAGGGCCTAACACATTGGTCTTTTTTTAGAATTTGAATAGAATCCTTTCTTGTACTTGTAATAGATGAATTAGAGACTGTCTTTTAAGTTTTATAGATGTTATTTATCCCTTTAAATTCATCTTACTCCATGTGTTTTGAAATAGCTCATTCAATATCTCTTTAAATCTCTTTATCCTAGCTCTTGTAATAGATATATTTTGACACCATCAATGAATTATTTACGTGATTATAATTGATATTGGGATGGTTCTCATTAGAAGTACTAAATCTTTATGGACAGTTTAATTATATTCTCAATGTAATAATAAATTCTCAATTAGATACTTTTTCACAAATTTATTAATATTATCATTCTTTTCATTAAAAAATAATAAATCCTTGATCTTCATTTTGAATATGTGAAACTTTTATATATATAACAAGAGAAAATAATATATTAACCATGAGTTTTCACAAAATAAATAGAGAAACAATATTTTCATCAAACAATGAACCATTTCAATAATTTAAATAAATAAATAAAATTCAATTGAGAACTCATTAATATATTAAATACAAGCGGGAAAAAAAAAGCTGGAGATAGAGAAATTAATTATTTTATTTAGTGTATGTTTGGTTTTGTAATTCCAACTAAGTACTTTTATAAAGCGTGTTTTTTAAAAAAAATATTAAATTAATATTTTTTAATGTTTTTCAATGATTTTAATATAAAAAAATTATTTTGATATATTTTAATATAAAAAATTATATTTTTAGAATTTTTGTAAAGGACAGTGGCTTGAACAGGCAACCGTAGCTAAAGAAAAAAGAAGAGTTAGACTTTCCGGCATTATTTTCTTTCCTGTTTTTTTCTTCGGTAGAGTCCCATATTCAAGGTTTATCATATCATGTATCTGAAAAAAACAAAAAGAAGATAAGGTTATCGGCCTCGTAATTATGTTCCGTACACGTAAAAACCGACGACGGGGAGGATGGAATTTTTTTTTCCTCCCTTGTGTTATACAAACTTTGCCCTTGGTTTTGTTCTCTTGTCAAAGATAATTAGAGCTTGAAACAAGAATTATTTAAACGGTTGCATGTACATCTTGAGTTTTGACTATACTATTTAAATGTGTTAAAAATTATATATATATATTAAATATATATTAAAATATATATTTTTAATTTCTTAAAAATTATTTTTGTTATCATCGTATAAAAATATTTAAAAATACTAATAAAATTAATTTAAAATAAAAGATAAAAATTTAAAAGCATATTATGAAACAACAATTTGCAACGAGGAAACCCTTCTAATTTTGCTTCTCACGTGATGATTCAGGTTGAATATACTTGATCCATTTTGATGTCTTGCCCACTGAATTTCTGTGCCTGGAAATGATTTAAGCCGCCCTGATACAGTTTGATTTATGTTATTAGATTTAGAATAAACTGTTATCTGATACAACTTATTCCAGTGAAAGATATATCTATTCCATAATATTTCATGAGACTCAAATTAACTATTCTTATTTATATTTCAAAAAAAAAAAAGACAAGTATTTAAACATTTTACACAAACTACTTGCTGTGAATCAAATAACAGTTCGTAAAATATAGTTATATATAATCCTTACAGATAGTACTGCTGTACTATAATCCTTACACATAGATTACAGAAAACAAGCAATCTACTAGTAGTATATATTAGGTAAATTGTCTGCACTAGGTTGAGTAAATAATTTTTATAATTATTAAGATTAAAATAATTAATAAATTTTGTTATTTTAAAAATAAAATATAATATTTATATATGCAAGGTTTGATATAATGAAACACATTAACACGCCCTATTATAATAACAGTAATTTCGAAGCTTTAATATATAAAAATATCATTATTATTACTGTTAAATCAATAAAAAAAATATTAAACAACCTTGGAGAAAAAAAAAACTCAAAAACAATAATAAAAAAGAAAGCTAGAAAAATATTATTATTATTATTATTGCGTTAATAATGAAAAAAAATTAAATAAAAGAATAAAAAAAAAGCCTAAAAACTTTAACAAAAAAAATAAAAAATTATTATTATAAAAAAATATTAGCTGAAAAAAATATCATTTGATGTGGAAAAAATACTAAACAAAAGAACAACGGAAAAAAATAAGAATTATAAACTTTCAAATAATCATAAACACAAACTAAAATTTAACAATATTTTACAAAAACATATTATCTCAACAAAAGAGAAAATAATAAAAATTATTAAATTACACCAAGAAAAAAAAAAACTCAACAATATTAACAAAAGAGTAAACAAAAAAAAAATATTATATTAATAATGAAAAAAAAATCAAAGACTAAAAAAGCCTAAAAGCTTCAACAAAAGAGCAAATGAAAAAAAAATTATAAAACAAAAATAAAAATTATTAGCTGAGAACAAAAGATCAAACAAAAAAATAAAATAAAAATTATTAGCTAAAAAAATATCATTTGACGTGAAAAGAAAAAAAACTAAACGAAAGAACAACGGGCAAAAAAAATAAGAAATATAAATTTTCAAATAATCATAAACACAAACTAAAATTTAATAACTAAATCTTTCAAAACAATATCACCTTAATAAATAAGAAAATAATAAAAATTAAAAGCTTAAACTAAGAGCACACATATATAAACATGTGCAAAAAATGACTATTTCAAAAATATATAAAAAATTAAGGAATTAAAATAAAAAAAATAAAAAAATATAATGACCGAAATGAAAACAAAATATATTATCAATTTCAATTAAAAGACAATATTGAGAAAATCAAAACTTACGTACCAAATATATTAAGGGAATTAAAACCAATTCGAAAATTAAAAGAATGAGGACAAAATTGAAACCTAAATATATAATTAATTTCAATTCAAAAGTCCCAATTGAAACAAATCAAAACTTATATAACAGAAACCAGACCATGCAATACAATTAAAAAATAAGGCACTGAAATGAAAACACCATAAAACCAGGGGCTTACCATGTACTTTAGCATGTAGGAGAGAGAAAAGATGAGAAAAACTTTCAATTGACCACCATCTCAAGACCGGCCACTAAGTGCCACGACGCGCCACACCAGGAGAAAATGACACGACGACGCATCGGGTGAGACGTTGGATGGGTATTGTCTGCCACTGAAAGACACCCCACACGCCCCCCGAAACGGGAATGAAGCCGAATACTGTCGGCCACGTGCGGCACATGCGCACACGGTATTCGGTAGATAATAATAATAATAAAAAAAAATGGTAAATTACCATAATACTCCTATAATCAATTCTTCAATTTTATCTTATTGGGGAGTAAATTAGTATTTATTTAATTTAAAAAAATGTGAAATTCCGAGGCACCCCTCCCGGCCAGTTTTTTTTTTTTTTTTAGGAATATAATAATTATTTTACAAGGTAAATAAATATAAAAATTAATAAATTAGTGAACTGACCGAACCGACCAAACCCAAAAACCAAACTAATCTAAAAATATATTATTACTATCCAAAATGTTTTTACTCACAATCTAACGTGAAAATCTGATTTTTTTAGTTTATTTTATAATAGTTTAAAGTAGAAGAGCCAAAATCTAGATCTAGCCATGCATCCAAAAAGTGTTATTCAAATGGGTTCGTCGGAATGGTTGAAACCACCTACGAGCACTCCTTTTCCAATGTGGAATAATTGGTGAACGCTAACTTATCGTGAATGTATATTAATTTGACATGTTAATGGATTCAGCACTTCGTGTCTTGAATACATAAATTCATCAGTTCCCTGTTGATTTGAAAGAAATTAGGAGAAAATTTCTAATATTTTGGGCAAGAAAACATGTTTGTGCATGATTGTAATATGTTTGTTAATGAGTCTCACCATTAGAAAAAATAATGATAAACGAATTGACACGTCGCTGTTATTTGTTAAAGAAGAGGACTTCAGAAAATGGGAATGGGGAGAAAGGACGATAATTGATATTATGTGTTGTGCTAGGTTGAAGATAGATGGACTAAATTGATATAATGAGGAAATTAAATTGGGCTCTAAATCATGGGATTTGATTGTGTGAAACCGATCATAAGTGAGATCTTTGTAGAAGGATTGGGAAAATTGGGAAAATAATTATGCATGGTGTGAATTATAGATGTAAATGTGTACGGGTTTATGAGATTGGTGAATTTTGTGGTTGGTCAGTCAGCACAAAAATTTAAGAATTTCGTATTGTCTAAGATCCAGCTGAAAACATGGAAATCTTATAATAATATGAATAATTGAAAAAATTAATAAACAAAGTGACATTATAATGGGTTTTGTTGCAAGTAATGGTTGATGATGAGGATGGTTGATTACAGCTAATTGAGTTCAAATAAATTTAGTGTTGCTTTGGTACCCTTATCGATATAAATTAATATGAATATGTTTGCTAATGTATTTTAAAAGATTTATAACTTAAAATTAATAGTTTTATATTTATATTATTTTGATATGATGATATTAAAAATAATTTTTAAAAAATAAAAAATAGTATTTTAATATATTATCTATAAATGAAAATCACTGTATATATCTTTCTATCCTAAATTTGTTCTGAATTCGGAGTTTATATGTTCGACATCATAGGTTACATCATGCTGATAGGGCAATCAGGATGTCTCGGGTGATTGGGTACCTAAATTCTTCATGGTAAATTGAAGTTTTTGTGCATTTCGTTTTCTTTTGGTGCAGAATTTGGCATGACTACAACACGTCTTCTGCTTCGATGGGGTTTGATACAGTTCCAAACCGACCAAAATCCTTGCCTGGTCTTTGCAAGAGAAGCCAAAGTTTGAGCCTTTAAAGGCTCATGAGATGTCTGGCGGTCAGTTCAGTTTAGGAAGTTCTCAGTTCTACCACCTCTGTATTCACCTACAGAAAAGTGTGGATTTTGTGCATGCCTTCATGCTCGGATTTGATGTTATGGATGCTATTTGAAATGGTGGCAAAAAGAAGTTTTCCATTGAGTATGCTATGAAGACAACAACCGTGATTGCTGACACCAAGATTCACATTTTATTGTCTTTTCAGACTATCAAAGTTGCAATCTTTGCCGCTAGGAAGAGGTATACTCGGAAACTTAGACAAGTTACTGGAGGTTTTAGTTTTTAATTTTCTTTTCTGTTATTTTGAGAATACACTATAGTTATTGGCATTGGTTAGGCACAATTTGAGATTTGTCTTGCCAATTACAGAAAGTTTAAGAGCGAAGCTTACCTGTATTTGCTTGTTTGAAATGCCTTGAATTTTATGTTCTAGCACTTTGAGTAGATTAACCTTGTTCTTAGAGAATAGACAGGTTGCAAATCGTCACTTTTGAGGGTTTGCATGATCCCATGATTAGTTGATAGAATTGTACTTTCTGCTTAAAATTGACCGTGATGCTAAGAACGACAAGAAAAACCATTAATTTCTCTTTTTGGATAGAAGGTTGAGGGAGCAAAGTCACTTTTGTTATCCCGTGGCAGCCGAGCCTCTGAAGTCTGAGCAAGGAAAACATCCACTACAAATCCTCTGTATTTTATTGTTCAGCGCCTCCTGGACAAAAAAATTGAAGCTACTAAGTTTCGATTCTATGGTTGGAATTTGAGTTGCAGCCAAAAACAATAAGCTTGTTGGGTTCTATTGGCTGCAAATAAACTCTAAATACAGTAAATGAAAATTCAAGTTTCCATCTTGCAAGAGGAATAAAAGGAAGTAAGTTTTGTTGATCGATCAGGAAGTGGTTTATACATCAGTGAAATTGGCTTTCGAGTACTAGTACTTTGATTTGCTGTTCCCGGACAAATAAGACACTCAATGTGGAGGGCATTTTCTTGTGCTGCTTTTATGAGGAGGGTTGGACATCAAACATAAATGATTTTAGGGTCCGTTTGTTTCCCGAAATTCACTTTTCGAGAAACCATTTTCCAAACTTTCCTGTGTTTGTTTGTCTTCTGGAAAGTTGGTCAACGGAAAACACTTTCCGGTCAACGGAAAACACTTTCCGGTCAACGGAGAATTTGGCTTGGTTTTCAGGAAAGTGTTTTCCGAAAAATTTGGGCGGAAAACACTTTCCGGAAGTTGTGAAAAATTTAGAAATGTCATTATTTGCTGATTATATCAAATTTGATCCTCAAACTTTTGATTGCTATATATAATTTGTTTTGAATATTTATTTTTCAATTTCATCTCTTAAAATTTAATTTTTATATTAATTTTGGTTCTTATTTTTATAATTGCTATTTGCTTTTTTCTTATTATTTTTTTATTGAAATTTTTTATCTATCAAATTTGGTCCTCATTTTTTTTATTGTTACTTATTTTATTTGAAATAATTTATGAAATGTTAATTATTATTATTTTAATTTATTCACCTTTTATTTTTAAAAAAAAAATAGATTTGATCTCTATTATTTTGATTATTATTTATTTTATTTGAGATAATTTATAAAATTATATTTTTTTTCAATTTCATTCTCATTCAACTTTTTAATTTGTAAGATTTGTTCCTCATTATTTTAATAAACTTGAAAAAATATTAATTTATTAATAAATTATTTTCCAGATCATTTTCCATAACATAAACAAACACTGGAAAATATTTTCCAGTTCATTTTCCATAACACTGCCAAACATTGGAATTCACTTTCTAAGAATTCACTTTCCAGGAATTCATTTTCCTTGTAATTCACTTTCCAAAAGGAAACTACTTTCCAGCAAATAAACGGGGCCTTACACCATGATGAGATTCCATAAATAGCTAATTAAACTATAGCTAAATTTGGTATCACACTGGTAATTCTCGACTCATGTGAGCTTCGGTGCTCTTGATTTCATCTGGGACAGTGAAAAAACCCCTAAAAAGCACCTCAATAGAGAAGCTCGTTGTGAACAAAATTCCTTCTTCGTCGCGCACTAGCCTGCGAATGACGATGCTAATTTTGAAATTCTTAACTTCCAGGATACCAATCTAGCGGAGCTCCAAAGCCATACAAATCTCAAAATGAAATACAGCAATTATGGCATGCATGATCGCCTACTCGACAAACAGGGCCTTCTTTGTCGATTCTCCCTCGTGGAGACCCATTTGTTGATCGCTTATCAGCATATGGAATTGAAATTCGAATTCCTGATCAAGTGAGACTTGTTTATCTCCTACCACTGAACCCTCATAGTTTATCTGTGTCTCCACATTATATTCTCTTTACACAGTCTCTAATAACGTTATCTGCATTTCATAACATCTTCAAAAGTCACCTTTCGGTCTCCCTTTATCTAAAGTTGTCCTGGAAGGGTCCATTTTCAACATGATGACAATCATGAAAATGGCTATGATTTACAGTTATATATGGTCAAGGCACAGAAAAAATTGAGATTGATGAGAACTCTACTATAAGGCTCCAGGAGACCCGACCAATATGGCCGTGAATTTGGCATCTCCTTTTAAAATAGACATCATTGCCGTAAAAGTCTAGCAGCTGCATACAAGTCTTTCTCCTCCTGTGATTGCTGCCATGCCATATCAAAGACGTCTTCAGCTCCTGAAGAAAAAACTACATTGTAGCATAAAGTGAAAAAATCTTACTCTAATAGCAATATTACACGGAAGCTCAATAGAGATTGAAGTGAAAATTCTCTTTCTTATGTTATTCAGCATTTACAAGCCTCAACATTGACACAATATTCCAGAAGCCTCACGCAGAGAAGAGCATATAAAATTTTAGCATAACGTTAATGCCCCTTCAAATCCATCCATTCAAGATATCATACTAACAATCTCCCGTCAAACCTGGATAGTTGATGGACGTTGGCCCCTCCAACATCCACACTACTTTCTTTTAATGCTTCTCACCACTGCTCTGTACAAGACACTCAAATGTATGACAGTAAACACATATACACGGAACAAAATTAAGGGAATCGACCGAATATACATGAACGTATCTCAGGAAAACTTCTGGTTTAGTTTTTGATTTGTAACGGATACCATTTGATTACATTGATATGAAGAGGCTTGCTCCAGTACATCAGGTGTAAATTGGAGAGCTAAACTGCTCAACAGCAGAAGGCTGCAAGGCTCGGATTTTAACATCATATTTTCGATGTTTGGAACCTTCACTGACTGAGGAAGAGTCAGATCCGTCTGCTACAAGTGGATAAGCTGAAGCTTTATCATCATAAGCAATTCCAATATGATTACCACACTTGCGGCAAAGAAGTGCTGTTCTCCGATGGAACAAACCCCAGGAGTTTTTTGAAAAGAAGGGAATGCATTGGAATTCATCAACCTGAGTAAATCTGCTCTCATCAATGAAGATGAATGAGATGATCCCTCTCTTTATGGATTTCCCATATTTAGCGCCAATAGACGAGGTGTTCCGATTGGAGGAGCTCAAGTTCAATTCATACCCGCAAACACCGCAGCTGCACCAAAGATCATTTAATTTTCTACCCTTGAAAAAACAAAGCCCGTGCAGAAACAACCGAATCCACAAAGATCAAATAAACAATGTATGGGAGACACATAAAACAACAATTGATGGGTAATGGAAATCACATAAAACATCTACTGATGGATACTGTCTTATATGTTAATGTAACTTAAATTAAATGTCCCTTTTGCCTCTCTTGTCATTTTCCCATCAGATCGTTTGCAAGTCAAAACAAGGTGAATAGAGGATCAAAATCCCATCCAATCATCTTATTAAAATCATTTCTGGAATGGCCTCATTCACAATTACAGTTCAGTGAATACAGGGTAAAACTAACAGCTGTTATTATGAGTGATGGAATGCAGAAAAGAACTTTCATAATAGAAAACTCAATTCACCTATTCCTAAACCAGAGGTGTTCAAATAATTTTATTGGCCATAACAATTTTCCTGACACTAATTCAAGAACCATGTTTAAGTTCTGTAGCAGTGCTAACTGCCCATGATATTGTCAAAACTTAAAAGAGTACAAGAATTTTAGTTCCCAAGCTTACAAATTTACTTGACATAACATTTAATCTCTTATTTTACATCCATTTAGAACAGTTCTCACAAGCTTATTAAGATGCCAGGTTTCCTTTCACCAGGAAAACAACCTGTATTGATCATGAATTGAATACGGTGACTTTCCACTACAGAACAGAAAACAAAGGAAAGCCAACCAATTAGAATCAACAAAAAAAACCCAATAACAAAAAAATCGATCTTTCATTGAAAAGGAAAAGAAAAGAAAAAAAGCATCCAATATTTAAAGGGACAGAAAGAACCTGTAGCTGACATGTCTTTGAGAAACAGAGGAAGAAGAAAAGGAATAACGGTGATTCCCGTTTAGGTAAGCTTCGTTGGCAGCCTTAGATTTTTCCATTTCTGCTTCTTGATCAACGGTTGTGATCGTGATTGGGACTCAAACAATGATACAATCAGTAAGTTAATGGTGATCAAAGACAGTCTTGCGTGCAATTGGGTTGAGGAAATCCTGTCTGAATCGGGTGGCTTAAACTGTCCAAGTTCAAGACAGGAGATAGCTTCTAGAGAGCGGGTTAAAGGGTTTTTGAGGAGGAGAAGACGAAGAGGCTGGGAGAGGAATCAAGGCAAAGAAAAGGTCTCCTAGGCTGTCCCTTTCTTTTTTGGAGACGAACTTGGTTTAAAACGGGAAAAAAAAAAGTTTAATTAAGTAATTTGATTAATTAATGCGAGTGATTAAGTGTCATCACAATGTCCACATACTATTATTAAAGGTATTTGTATTATTGTTTCAACAAAAATAAAATTATACATTGTTTCATCAAAAATAAAGGTTTAAAAACTGTTATTAAAGGCTTTTTAATTATTGTTTCAACAAAAATAAAATTATAGATTGCATTATTATTGTACGTGGTGATGCTGTTTAGATTACACGTGCACAGACTTGAGTTGTTAACTTGATGTAATTGTAATTATTATAATGGATGTTTGTTGTTGGTTTGTTCGTCGATCGTATGACTTTTAGGAAAGTTTTTGGTGACTGTGATTGCCAATTTGTTGGATAATCCAATTTTATTTCAAGTAATTTATGATCTATTCTCCCGCTGACAATCATGGGCACGATGTCTTAGTGATTTTCCATGATAAGTAATTATAGATTTTTTTTAAAAGTATTTTTAAATTAATTTTTATTTGAAAAAACAGTTGTTTTTTTAATATTTTTTATATTAAAAAAACAAAATATATATATATATATAGTTAATTAAAAATATATATTATCGTAATACTTAAATGCAAACCACAAAATGAGGATATAACTTAATTCATGAATATAAAGTCATCAATGGTTAAAATTTTAAACAATGATTTAAAATTTAAGTAGATTAAGAGCAAGACTTATGTATGAGATAATTTATTGATTCATTCAATTTATTTTACTCTTAGACAAGAAGATTGGCAGTGATGGTGGTCTATATATTTTCAAGAAAGTATATAAGATCAAATATGTAATTGAAGACTGAATCATAATTTATTTATTTTTGATAATCAAAGTGTTCGGGTTAGTTTATGTGCATTACAAATAATTTTTGGACTCACTAAACATCTATAAACTCAATAAACAGGTAAGGCACCGCGAGGATAACAAACATGCATAATAGAGCTTGAATCATAGTACAAAAAAATTCTCTTTCTCTACGAGGCTAAAACCCCGCCTTTAAATCATGTTTTTTTAAAAAGTATTTATAGGGTCTTGTGAACTCTATTAGGTCTTGGAGAGAATAAGTTGGATTGTTGGAGTGTTATCTAAATATTTTTTATATAAATTATTAATAAAAGATAAATAAATATTTTTATCCTTAACATTCCATGTTAAGTGTTATGACAAAAAAATAAGTGGGGTTTTGCAGCACAATACCATTCTAAAAAGATTATCAATTTTATATTTAATTTATAACAAATCCACATTTATTTAGATTTGATGCACAGTTAAATCCAAGAATACCGAGTTATTATTGTGTCTTTGGTTATTTTTATAATATGAATTTCAAATAAAAATAACATGTATAAAATATATTTATCCATTATTAATTAGTATAAAAATTCAAAATATTCACTACAATGTAAAGCAACTTATGATGACCAAAAAAAACGTTGTATCTATTAAGTCCTTCCATGCTGTCTTTACTAAAAGCTAAAGGGACTCTTTTTTTTGTCTGTGGATCGCATATTCAAGTCATATAATCAAAATTTCAGTTATGATTTCACTTAGTTATTTATTAGATCCACTTGTGATCCATTATTAAATCCTGCATTATCTAGTTAAGTTACACGGAGTATAAATCTGAACGTCTATTTCGAGAATTGTCGAGTAAATTTGGAAAATTTTAAAACTATTTTAGAGAGAGAGAAAAACGCAATACAGAAGGATTTTTCACGGAATATTCCGAAACATCAATCTAATGATTTCACGGCGACAGACACTGTGCAAATCATACCGTTAAGTTCTATTGCAATCGTTCTGTCAAGAGCGTGTTCGGACATAAAAACCAAAGCTGTCTGTTTTTCAATGCAAGGGTCAGTTTCATCTTTTGATGCGACGTAGTTGAATATACTTTATAATAAATAGAATTTATTTAGTTTTTAATGTTCGTATCTATTTTTCATTTTAAATTATAATAAAAAAAAGCAACAATTTACCTTACAAATCACAACTGTATATTGAGCGACCGTCACACACAGCTATGAATTTTCAATGAGCGATTTAAATCGACGGTATAGCTGAGAAATTCCAGAGAGATGGTGCACGAGTAGCTAAAGTTTTATTTATGAAATGCTCCAAAATTCTAACACCACTAGATTTAGCGGCCGTCGATAATTTCTGGTCTGTCGACAAGGTTATCATTAATAAAAACAATTATTGACAGCATTACAGATAGACCATGTGCGCCCAAAAATAATTACTCGTTTTAGTGGTCAGTAATTTCCTCCCTCGATCCTATTAAACATACTGCCGACATGTGTTCCATCAGAAAGCTAACAGTTGCAATGATATTTGCTGTAATTATTTTTTAACTCCATGGAATAAATCAATGAAATAAGGTCGTCGATAACCCATCAATAATATATATTTTTTAAAAATATATTAAATAGAAATATAAAATATTTTTTTAAAAAATAATCTGATATAAAATTCAAATATTTAAAAATCAGATATTTATTACAAACTTATACATTCATATAAATGAAACAAGAATAAAGATGGTGTTGGAGGAGAGAACAGAGGGAGGAGGAAGATGGTGGTCCCCGGGATTGCGGGGGCAATAAAAAGGTGCACTTGCACCACCCGTCTTTGATCTAATAATATCTATGACCATTTGGCGTAGTTGTTCATCATCCAAAGGGAGAGTTGCTCATAAACTGCTTGATTAAATAAGGCCACGAACTCCGAAGACTAAGTGCTTGAGACTGATTGGAAGCACCCAGCGGTCGAAACATTATGAGATAACCACAAGTTCCCGGTGCTAGTTTTAAAAGAGTCTGTAAAGTAGATTTTTATTAGATTTACAGGATAATCCTGTCTCCAACCACAAATTCAGATTAATATTCAGGTGAATCTAATTGTATTTCTCCTTCAATCGGTTGTTATAAGTCCCTTGAAAATTAAAAAAAAATTCATTAAATTCAAGTAAATAATAACTTAAAAAAAGGGTTGAAAACCAAATATACCATAAAGTGTTAAGCTCGGCTATTGATGAATTGCTGCGCTTTTTTTTTTGTTATCCCTTTAAACTTGTGTCTCCACATAAAACTCCATTAGACTTGGCTCACGTTTAAGAGTCGTAGCCTGTAAAATCAAAATATTGTCAATTAATTATATTTATAAAAAGTAAAAAATAAAAAAATTGATATAAAAAAAAATATTATCATCGATTTTGATTATCAAACAAACAAAAGGGAGGTGTGCGTGGTAACAAAATCATGAATTTTTTAACTTTGATTCCTTGAATTGAACTATGATTGTCATGTGAAACACTCCAGCATCATGTGTTGAATTTTAAGATGATTAACGACATGGAATCCTTCCAAAGTATGTAAGTCACTTAGCCTAGTAGATCTCTTCTCTTTGCATATTTTTTATATGGTATAAATGAATTATTTATTAGTAAATGGCAAATAAAATCTCAATATCTAAAATATTTTTTTTTTGTCACGGTTTCAATGTTTACTTAGTTGCATTGTAATTCTCTAAATCCTCCTCGCAATATTATCATTAGCTTTATCTTACTTAAATTTTATATTGCAGTGAAAAAATTATATAAAAAATAAATTTAAATAAGGTAAATGAATTAATATAATAAAAAAAATAAGTTAATTTTAACCTTAAACCTTGAAAATCATGTATCAATTTATGGTTTCCATTCAGAATGCTTGGAAATCTAGCTCTATTAAAAAAACAATAAAATTTTCATAAATAATTTAAATGCCAATGTTATTATCATATAATCTCAATGTTTATAGACCTAAAATTAAATAAATTTAAAGAAATATTATTTATTCAAAAATGATTAAACATGTCGTTATCAAAACAAAAATAAACTCACATTGAAAGTTAATATGTCCAATGCAACTCGTTCATGCCGCTGAATGGATCCCGTTGAATCATGTTGTATTATAATGACACCTTTCATTACAGCCCGGTTTGTCTTAAAACGATGCTGTTTTTGTCATTAATTTCTATGTCGGGATTAATGGCGTAAATGTTTTATAGATGACTAAAAACGAGGGACTCAATTGGAAAAATGTTTTTTGTTTGGCTCCTCATTTGGGATTAATGTGACTGCTGAGGCGCAAATATGTCAAGACGTTTAACAGATTCCTGAGAGTAGTCAAGACTGACTATCAGCTCGTCAGAGTGGTAATCTATTCGCACATAATGATGGCCATCACCTGGAAGAAGAAAAGACAGCTCTCCATCTGCCTAAAAACTCTCCTATCATGAAACCTGCATTTGGATGCTACGCGTGAGAGCAGAAGAAAATAATGTTTCCAACGAAGAGAGCAATTGTAGTTTGTTCATGCAAGAAACGTTAATTTCTAAGTAAACTTCAATGCAGAATTTTACAAAACACAAAAGCTCATCTAGTCTTCCTCCTCATCGGTCACAAACTTCCCAGTCCCAGGATTCAATGCGGCAATGAAGAAGAAGAGAACGTTGAACAACACGAGTGGTTCGATTTCATTGACGGGAATCCCTGTCTCGATGTTGAGCTGTGCTAGAGCTCCTTTTCCTGTTATGATCTCTCCAATTAAAGAGAAAGCGATACCCAGCTGAGCCAATCTCCCCACGAAAAGTTCGTTGGATTTTGTAAATCCAAATAGAGGACCTTGCACACAACAAAACAATGAAAAAATCTTTCAGAACACATGCCATGCATCTTTGGATATGCCCGAGCCGGTGCTTCGAGAACTAGAAACAACACTTGCACTGGATAAGAGTGAAGATGAAATGGTAATAAAAAATTCAAGAAAATAGATGATAATGTGGAATTGCAAATTAACTACCTCCCTCCTTAAGACCCAATGCTGCCCTGAAGCTTTTTCCTGGAGGGATCACAGCTCCTTCAATGCCAGTTGATGGGTCATCAACGAAGCGGCCACGATCACCCAAAGCTCCAATGGCTCCAAGCAAGGTGAAAAGGATGAAGAAAAGAAGAAGTGGTTCTGCTTCGTAAATGGGAATTCCAGTCTCCAGGTTCAGCTGAGATAGAATTCCTTTTCCTGTTACTGCCTCTCCCAACAACGATGCCTGCAAAGATTGCATTGAGTAACTTATATTAACAAAACCTTCTATTATTCTACAAACATTTGTTTGCAACAATATCCAAAATGTTGACTTCATTTTCTATGTTTTCTTCGCCCTCTTTATGAAATGCCTGAAACTAGGACTAGACGACTCCAATATAACTGCAGAGGGCAATGAAGCTACTCAGGGAGGCAAACCTCTCTGCCAACTCTTCGAGTTTTCCTCAAACAACTTTTAAGCTAGTAAGTCGCGCTTGTTGTTCTGGTCCAAATTCTCGGTCATTTGGGCAACAAACTATCAATGCTTGTTTGGCCAAACGGTCTCCGTAACCCCCCAAAAAAATATCTCTGCTCACACTTAACTTGCATTTTTCTGAATTTTCATGGTGAAATTCTGAAGCATGGCGAATCGCACTGACATTGCAAGTTGTCATTGATATTTGTTATTAATTTCTTCTGCGACTTCTAATTGCCATGGTTTACTAATTAACTATTCTAATGACAGACATGTGAGTTGGTCCTTTTCTTGATTTAGAGGTACACTCACCTCCTATCAAATTAAGGAAAGAAAAGAGATCATTGAAACGCGAATGTATGCTAAAAGATCAAACCAAATTTTCAAAAGAGGACATTGACTTACAGCAAAGCCAATCATGGCAACACGTCCCACGAAGAGCTCATTCTGCTTGGTGAAACCGATTCCACCAGAGGTGCCAAAAATACCATCTTCAACTTTTGGCTTCGGTGGTGGAGCAGCCTAATAAGCAAGTTAAAGAAAACACACACAGTAGTGTCAGGTTTTGTTTATCAATTTAAATCGCATATTTTACAGCAATTAAAGAGATGCAAACCTTCTTTGGAACCGCCTTGGTTTTGGGTTTGAAGAGTGCAAACGTAGTGAAAGCATTGGAAGAAGAAGAAACAGCTTTGCTAGAAAGAGGATTGTAGAGAAGATGAGAGAATGTTGTAGGTCTTAGTCTCTGAACTTGAAACTGAAGTAAAGGGTCTCTCTTCAAATCAACCACTTGCCCCGTAGAGAAACCAGACATGAGCAACATGGTCTGAGCCATCGTGTTCTCTCTTGTATATTTTGTTTTTCTGGCTACTGATGGCCGGAAGGTTTTAATGAGCTTGTTTTTTTGTATTCTCACTCGATATAATGCTTCATTTTTGAGAACCAAATGTTTGCCTCAGATGTGGATAGTTAATGACAGGCAACAAGAGTGACCACGTCTACAAGTTGCACCTTTGTTTTGGATATATAATGTTTGGAGCTCAAAGCTTAAGAAGTTCACGAAAAGGACATTTTCTCACCAAACATTAGTGGTTTGCAAAGAAGTAAAAATCTTGACTCGCGACCAAATTTAAGATCAACTCGACCGTCTGTTGTGTTTAAGAAAATTGTGTTCAAGGAATTACCCCTTTCTTTCTTAAAATAAACTAATCGGTAGTTGCGGGATAAAGAAGCAGAAAAGACATGAAATTTTTATGATTATATCTTTAGATTTGCTTTTTAAAAATGTTTAAAAAATTTTAAAAATTATTTTTATTTTTTATTTTAAATTAATTTTTTTAGTATTTTTAGATTATTTTAATATGCTAATATTAAAAATAATATTTTAAAAATAGATTAGCATGTTATTTTAATATATTTATGAATCAAAATAAAAAGATATTATACCAGTCATAATGATTCTGTTTTTATGCCAAATGATACATGCACGACAATAGCGCTGGAGCCAGTCTCTACCTTCCTCGTAACGACACCGAGCCCCGGATAGGAAAGCAGGGTAAAACATATGAGAGCGCAGCTGGTGGATTTTTCTCTCGGACCTCACCGTCGCAACAAACGTCCACCCAGTTGGTGGACACGTGCACCACACAGTCACCCTAATATACCCCCCCACCAACTCTGGCAAAAAGACAGCCTATACAGTGGAATCTAGAATAAACCCTTGGCTTGACACCTTCCATGAATGCTTATGCTTCCTTGGACAAAATTAACCGGCACACTGTTAACTACTCCGTTGGAAATATGCCCTGCCTGAAATCGATCCCTAAATTCCCCGTGATCTAAAAAAAAACCCATCTGGAACTGTACCCCAGCCCAGGTCTCAAATTGGACTGCTCTCTTGAAAAATGCACATAGATCTTGACCTTGATCCCCACTGCGTATCTCACCCCATATGCCTTCTGTTTTTCTTTCTTATGGGGCCGAGCCGTAGCGTTATTCTTACAACTGGAATTCAAACTTGAAACAACAGCCTACAGGCCACTAACAAGTAGAGGGCCGAGGGCCTTGTAACATGTCGAGCCAGGAGAACATCCCGAGAACGCCTAAGCCGCCACCATGCTGGCCAACCTCATGCAATAAAACCGGCCCTGCTAAGGAAGCATCTAGGACCATTAAGGGGCACATGATCATGTCACGCAGGACTTGAAAAAGTTAATGAAGCTTGTGTAAACAGCAAAGCTGCTGCGGCTTCTTTTGAATTCAATTCACTTCTTTCTCTCTCTCTTTTTTAATTTATCCTAAGATTTTCTTTCTTTCAGTTGATTTTAAACGTCTAATCATGTTGGGTCAACTCTGTTCAGTTTAATTTTAAATCTAAATAGTAAGTCGAGTTATTTTTTTTCTTTTATAAGCTCACTAAGTCATATTAGAGCAATTCTAACATGAACTTAATAAAAAATTAAGTTTAAAAGTTTTTGTATTAATTTTATTATTTTATTCTTAGTTTTTGTTCAGTTTAATTTTAAATCTAAATAGTAAGTCGAGTTATTTTTTTTTCTTTTATAAGCTCACTAAGTCATATTAGAGCAATTCTAACATGAACTTAATAGAAAATTAAATTTAAAAGTTTCTGTATTAATTTTATTATTTTATTCTTAGTTTTGACATCTTCTTTATAGATCGATTACTTTACTTTTATATTATTCAAATTAATTAGGTCATATTAAATCAATTTTCACATAATTTAATTTTAAACAATATCTAGACAAATATATAGGCTGAAGAATTTTAGGGTTGACTTTGTTGGTCTGAATTTAATATTATTAAGTATTTTTTTATAATCTAAATATTTTTAACACGTTTAAATTAAAATTGATCTTCCCAGTTATGCAATGCGTTGCTGTAAACTAGCATCCTAGTCAAAGGGGTCAGGAATAATATATATATAGGTTGGTAACTAAAATACATGGAAAAAAATAAATCATGTTCTGATTGTAAGACGGGGGATAAATATTTTATATATTTTAGGAGACACGTGCAAAAAAAAAAAAACTATGATCGCAAGCCTTACAAAGTTCCGAGCAATGCGCTCTTACTTATCGATATTAGCCATTGATTTTACATGAATTATTTCTAACCACTGGATTTGTATAAACCAAAAAAGTGAACAGTATAAAAGCAAAAATAACAAAACACGGAGAAAAAAGAGAGGAGGACCGAGAGAATCTTGACCATGTTACCCAGCCATTGTTGCTGGATAATACCACCCTCGAACAAAAGTTTTATATATATATATATCAAGGAAATATAATTAACGAAAAACATGTCTTTAATTTTATAACACGAAGTAGGGTGTACAGGAAAATATTTATAATAAAGAGAAAAATAACAGCACAGCAAAAATGTTTCTAAACCAAATAAAACAGAAGATACGGTTCAATGGTGAATTAAATTTAAATATATTATTGTCTTTTTATGTTCTTCGTTCCCAATAAGGCATTTATAAAAACAAATTGTATAACGTACCAGATATAAAAAAAAATAAAGCTTTTTAAAATTGTTTTAATCAAAAATATTTTTTTACTATATATATTGTTACCCTTTTAAATTAAGTATTTTTATTATTTTTAAATAATTATCATAAACTGATGTTAAAAATAATTTAAAAAATAAAAAAAACATAATTTTGATATACCTATGAATAAAAATTATTTTATAAAACAATCACGATCATACTTTTAAATAGACATTTAATTTGATTTTTGCTATATCATCTTTATTGTCTTGCATAACATTCCAAATCCAACGAGATATGTGATGATGAGTTTAAAAAATATTTTTAAAAAAATTTAAAAATTTTATATTTTTTATTATAAATTATTTTTTTGATGTTTTTAAATTATTTTTATATATTAATTTGAAAAATATGTTTTAAAATAAATATTAGTTTAATATACTTGTAAATAAAAAATATTTTAAAAAATAATCAAAACTAAACTCAAAAAAATCCGTTCAAGTTGTCATGTATCATTCACAAATCTCCTAAACTCCATACTTCAACATCTGCGATTAGCATCCCAAAGTTTTATTCTCTACAACTGGACCCGTAACGCGGAAGGTGCTGGAAACAGTTGATGACAACCAGTTATAAAAAAAGTTGGAGCAGAAAGAAAGAACAATCCCAGCCAAAGTTGTTAATCTCGTTTCGTTTCGATCGAAATGGCCGAAACATTTCGTACCAGTAAAAAAAAAGAGGCAAAACGGCATAGTATTTGTCTCAGTTTAAATTCCAGTCGGTACCGGAAATTTCGGCCAAATACCGGCCGAAACATACCAGAAATATGCCATGTGTGCCGTTTCGAAAAAAAAAGAATAATAAACTAATTAAGGCATTAAGCCAACCCCGAACGTGTACCCTATCACCCCCTTTTCCCAAAATCAAAATTCAAAAAATCAAATCCCTAACTCTTCTCTTCCTCAGCCCTCTCTCAATCGATCAATATTTCCAAGCTCATACTCCCCTTCGTCAGCAATTCAACTCCTCACTCCTCAGAGTCTCAAACTCCTCTTCCTTAGCAACTCAGTCCTCAGACCTCACCTCAGCAACTCAGTCTCAGACGCCTCACTCCTCAGGTCAGTTATTTTATACCTTTTCCTCTGATTTTCTCTTTACTTACTGTGGATCCAAACACCTTGTTATAAGCTTTTTATAATCTACATTTGCAGGTCTCTCTCTTTCTCTGTGTTCACTTTAATTATAGAGGGAAAAGTGAAGACCCTTTCAAGCTTCCAGTGAAGAAGGTTTGTCGCAGCTGTACCTTTAATTTTTTTATATTTACTTTTTGGCTTGTTGATTTTAGTATGGTTTTATTGAATTCATGTTTTTTAATGAATTTTTTGCGTTTTAGCTTGATGGATTTTCGGATGTAATGTTATTGTATTTGTTTAACTAGTTTTTTTATTGCATGTTTAATAGTATGGTGATTGCAGATTTGTTTTGTTTATGTAAGAAATGATTTGAATTATGATTATTGGTAGGAGTAGCAGCCTTTGATTTTTTTCCGGATGATTATTGTTTGTCTAATAAAGGATAGAACTTTGAATTATGATGCTATTTCCTGTCATAAAAGTTGAAGACTGGGAATTGGCTGGATTGTTTAGAAACTTCTCCTTTATTGTGGATGGTGGAAAATATGTTAGACCATAATGTTTGGAGATAGAGGTTGATGAAATCAATTTGTATCTAGGTGATATAATCAAATTTTAGAAAGTATTGCTGGCATGGTGTAATGAATGATTCATGAAATGGAAGAGTGTAGAGAAGGATTGTTTGTTTGTTTGTTTCTTGAATAAGTTATTTCCTTAGTCCTTTCATGAACAGCCACCGAAAAACTCTAGCAAGCATAATTTAATGCAGAACTGAATCACTGCACTCATTAAAGTGAAGTGAAGTGAAGTGAAGAAAGCACTCTAATGGTGGGTGGTGGTAATTGTGGTTGTAGTTTATCGATGTTGTTATTGTCATCAATATGTAATCTGTAGGCTATAGCTGATTATCAAGTCTCCATAACCATTTGAATATTATGACTTAAAATATTGCATGTCAGTTATTTTTTTTTCATTTCATATTGAATATTATGAAATTTGTTTTGTTCAGATTAAAATACATGGCTGAAAACTCATCTAGTGGTGGGGCTTCCATGGCTTCAGCGCCAGCAAGATCAGATGATCCAGCATGGGCTCATGGACAGGTGGTTGTTGGTGCAAGAAACTCATGTATATGTGTTTATTGTAACAAACAAATCAACGGTGGTGGTATTACTCGTGTGAAGTATCATCTTGCTGGTATTAAAGGCCAAGTTGGACCTTGTAAAAATATCCCTTCAGATGTTAAATGGAAAATGAAGCAGTTGTTAGATGACTTAATAATGGAGAAAGAGAAAAGAAAGAGACTTAGAACTGATATCGGAAATTCTCAATCATTTTCCAATGATGAAGTTGAAGAGGGTGATGATGTTAATCCTCATTTAAGTGATATGAGTTCACAAACAAATAAAAGATCAACAATGCAAGGCATAAATACAACTAGAAAGAAGATGATTTTATTTGCTCCACGAACTACCCCAGGTTCACAACCTAGCATTAAAAGTGCATTGGCTTCTAAAGAGAAGGAACACAATGCAAGAAAAGCCATAGCAACATGGTGGTTTGATGCTAATGTACCATTTAATAGTGCGAAATCATACTATTATCAGCGAATGATAGATGCCATAACATCAATGGGACCTGGTTTTAAAGGGTCATCATATCATGATTTAAGGGGATCACTTTTGAAAGATGTAGTTCATGATGTACATGAATATCTTTTAGGAATCAAGAATGATTGGAAACTTTATGGATGCTCTATTATGGCAGATGGGTGGTCAAATAGGAGGAATGTACCGATTGTAAATTTTCTTGCTTATTCTCCAAGAGGCACCATATTTTTAAAGTCTGTTGACACTTCAGGTCTTCGAAAAGATAAAGAGACATTGCTTGAGATGTTTGATGAAGTTGTCAAAGAAGTTGGACAAGAAAATATTGTCCAATTTATTAGTGATAATGAGTCTGCATTCAAGGCTACTGGGAAAGCTTTGCAACAAAGGTATGGCACCTTTTTTTGGTCTTCTTGTGCTGCCCATTGCATTGATTTAATGTTAGAAAATATTTGTGATCCCAGATATTTTCTGATGATTGATGAAACCATTAAAAATGCAAGAAATATAACCAAGTTTATATATAATCATGCATGAGTTTTAGCTTTAATGAGGAAAGAATTTACGAATGGAAATGATTTATGTCGTCCTGGCATAACAAGGTTTGCTACCCATTTTTTAAGCATCTAATGTTTACTTAAGTTTAAGAATGAGCTCCGACAAATGTTTACTTGTACAAAATGGGTTGAATCAAGTCATGGTAAAAGTCGAGTTGGAAAGAAAATTGCTGCTATAGTTTTACAAGATAAAGATTTTTGGTCGAGATGTGCACATATAGTCAAAGTTAGCGAGCCTTTAGTACGAGTTTTGAGGTTAGCAGACAGTGAAGAAAAACCATCAATGGGATATTTATATGAGGCAATGGATAAAGCAAAAGAGGCCATCAAGACAAGGTTGAAAAATAGAGTATCTCAATATGGACCATATATTCGAGTAATTGATGCTAGATGGGATAGGCAGCTTCATAGTCTATTACATGCAGCAGGTTGTTTTCTTAATCCTGGAATATATTTCAGGCCTTCTTTTTCAAAACAAAAGGAGGTTACTCGAGATTTGCTTAGCACAACTACTAGATTGGTTCCTGATTGTGACATTCAAGATATAATTAGTGGCCAACTTGAGGAGTATAAGAAAGCAACCGGTGATTTTGGCATGCCCCTAGCTATTCGTCAAAGAGAAAGGTTAAATCCAGGTAATAACTTGTAATTTCTTGTAATTTTTTTAAATATAATATTTTTTTGGATCTATAATATTTGATTTATTGAAATTTTTGTTTTCTAGTTGCATGGTGGGAGCAATTCGGCAATGATACTCAAGAACTTCAAAAGTTTGCAATTCGAGTTCTTAGTCAATGCTATAGTGCAACTGGGTGTGAAAGAAATTGGAGTGTATTTGAATTCATCCATTCCAAAAGGCGAAATAGGCTTGAGCACAAGAGATTAAATGATTTAGTATTTGTTCGTTATAATTTAAAGATTCAACAGAGGTAAAATATCAATACTATTATATTAATAATAATATTGAAAATAATAATTATTTTCTATTACATTGATATTAATTTTTTAATTTCTTTCGTGTTTATTCTTTGTAGGAATTTGAGCAAAACAAGAGATGTTCTAGATCCTATTAGCCTTGATAACATCGATCTGTTAAATGAATGGATTTGTGAAGAACCCAATCTTCTTGATGGAGAGGATATAAGTTGGGAGAGTATTGAAGCTCCATTGTCTACTTTAAATTTAGATGATGAAGAGACATGCTTTAATGACGAGAATGAGCTTGGTGGAAATGACCAACTATTGGAATGTTTAGTTGATGACTTTCCTTACATTCCACCGCAAGATCAAGATCCTTATTTTTATATTAATGATGTAGAAGATGTTTGATTTATATTTTTTTTTTATTTTATAACATTTTACTTTCATAATATTTTGGAATTTTAGAGATGTTTTTAATTTTAAAATTATGTTTGTTTGTGTTTGTGTTTGTTTAAAGTTAATTTATCTTAAATTTTAATTATGTTTGTTAAATTAATATTTTATTCTTTCATATATATAATTAATTAATTATATATGAACATTAAAACCCCGAAACGGTGCGCTGAAATGCTCCGAAACCGAAACGTTTCGTACCAATAGAAAAAACGAAACACCAACCAAAATGGTATTGACAACCTTAATCCCAACTGCACACATTTCATGAAACAAAAATAAGAAAATTAAGCAGATGAGATGTCCGGTTTGGGCTCGATCCCTGTCAACAATCCGTCCTCCTCCCTACACACACGGGACAGTGGACGCACACCCACTGCAGAAAGCTAGCGCTTGTGACCTACACCGAGATATGAACGCATCATCTTTTGACTTCTGTCATCAATCAATATATAGTACTGACGACTCACAGCCTCATATCAATAATCATCCCGTAAATCAACTTGTGAAAACCCGACAAACAGCCTGGCAAACATAGAGTGTGTTTTTATATTTTAGTGGATTCTGCTTCTTTTTATTTAAAAATATATAAAATTCTATAAACATATAAAAACTTAATATATATCTAAATTTTTTAGAATCAGCATCCATGGGCGAGAAGAGATAGATGTGATCACAATTTTCTAAATTCTTAATTAATTTGTAGCCTAGCTTCATTTTGACGAGCCACTTTGTGCTCGACGTCCACTGACTGTAATCCTCTGGCTAGCAGAGAACTGCAAACTCTTGTAGTGACGCGTAATATGATATCGATGGCTCCAACTGTCATTGAAAAGAAGAAAAACTCATGTTATGTGGGTCTGCTTTGAATTTTGATGCCCCCTTTTCTTGTCTGTTTTTGCTGGGGGTGCTGGCTGCTCCTCCTCTCTTCCATTTTTACATCCCTCCAGCTAGCACCTTAGGGGGTGTTTGGGAGTGTAGTTCCTGTTTATTTTCAAAGTACTTTTCGTGCCGAAATACATCAAAATAATATTTTTTTTATTTTTTAAAAATTATTTTTGACATCAGCACATCAAAATGATCTAAAAACACCAACTGCCGGTTTTTAAAATGAAAAAAAAAAAAACATCGAAAATCAGCAAAATACAGATTGATAAGCAATGCCAAACGGGCCTTAAGTTCCAGATAGTTAATTTGCGTTCTCTGTAGGGTATCATGAGCAGTAAGACCATCGGTTCCGGCGGTTGTCTGCTAGAGTGCTAGCTATGAGTCGTCGCCATGGAAATAAACTTTTAGAGGGACAGGTTTTGCGTATATGGGGCCACCTGTTAGGTATTATTACACCTCCATAACCTTTCCTTCTTACTGCTATGCATTGCAGACCTTCTCTTTTGTTTGATCGTGATCCCGTCGATCTTTAATCTTAAATTCTGCAGCTACACATTTGTTTAAAACATACGTCCCGTGATAATTATATGAACTTAACTCCCATGCTAGAAGCAAATCTGTGTGGAGATTGACTTGCTAATTAATCACTTTTAACTTCTTCTTTTTTTAAAAAAAATAAAAAAATCTCGCCTGCTTACATGACTCCCTCGACCCTGGCGTGTTCTTTGTTGCCGAAGATGCTCTACAAAATCTCGTATGTTTACTACAAAGGTGCTATATTCACTTTATAAATTTCACAATTTTATTAGTTCTTGTATAATTCCAAGGCGAGTAGCTCTTTTTTTTGTTCATATGGTGCAGTAGAAACTTGAAACATGTACACAGAAAAAATCTTCGAAACACGCATTCGCCCTTGTTCCTGTCTAGTCTTGGCAGTAGAAACTTTCTTTTTATTTTAACGTGTATTTGTAACGTGTAGCATGGATAAAATCTAAATTCAATTCTAAGATTAGATAAATTAACACATAAACACTTTGATACAATTGGGAATTTTTTCAATTTAAAATAATGACTGTTTATTTAAATACAAAATCGATCTAACTAAAATAAACCAAAAGCTATATAGAAAAAATGATTAAAACCCAAAATTAATTAGAAGAGTAATTAAAATAAAAAACAACCATTTCCATACTTAATTTGATGGATTTTATATCTCGTTCGGTTACAATAAATCATCTATTTTAAAATTAAACTTGTTCAATTTCTTGATAAATTTAAGTCACTCGATAATTAAATATAAAATTATAATTGTTTTTGTCAGGGGTAAATAAATCCCAATTGTTTTTTACTATGAACCTGCTTATTTTTGGGTTTTAAAAGTATATATTCTTTAACTTTAATTTTTTGATATTTATCATAATATTTTAATATATTAAAATCAATACACGCACACAACCCCTGCAATTAAAACATCAAATATATTTATAAACACATATAGTGTGTGTTTGGTAATGAGTTTACACCGGAGATTGCAAAAAAACCTGTTATATTGATGTTTAGTTAAGAAAAAAAATTAAATTTTTTGGACGGGTCCCGTATAAAAAAACAGATGAAACTCCATTTCATGAAAAACAGCTAAGAGCTGCTTTTCATGATTCTCATTCTCGTCCCGACCTTCGAAAGCTATAAGCAACAAATTGCATACCCACCTGGGACAGCGGATACAGATTTAACAAAAGCAAAGTCGGCTGCTATCTCAGAGGCAGGTAATGTCCCATGGAAGGAGAAAAAATGAAAATCTTGATCAGAGAATGTATGATCTTAGTGGGAGAAGTGAAAGGCCACAGAAAGTGCCTTCGATTTGGAAAAACAACAGGTCCAACTAGGAATCCAAATTTGAGTCTGACTCTGGGATTACATAAAATCAAGCATCAGCATCACAAACAAGCTTCCTTGATATTAATCCCCTATTTGTCTTCCTACCGAAAACAGGCATAGGAGCAGACAAGAAACAAGAAAGAGTGTCTGCTGTGACTATGGGTGGGCGAGAGAGGGGAGAGGGAGAGGAGTGCAGTGGGTTATTGATATATTTATCTAATATTTATATTTATTTTATATTTATCTATTATTTATATTTATTTTATTTTATGTTAAAAAATTTTACTATAAAAAATATATTTTTAATATTAAAATAATCTAAAAATTAATTAAAATATAAATAAATATATTAGAAAAAGATAGCAATATAATTTTTGTCTTGCAATTCTAATTTTATTTCATATGATATTTTGCAATATGTTGTTTCGGGATCGCAGAGGTCTTCACATATGAATTTATAGTTCATGATAGGATTATAAGTAGTTTAATGGGAGAATAAAAACAAGTGTCTAATTTACTTGAATTATTGATTATATTTTATTATTATAATCATTAAATATTTTAAAAAATAATGTATATATGTATATGAAAAGCTTGGTAACCAAACATTTAAAAATTATTATTTTTCAACTTCAAACTCAATTATATTTTTATCAAAACACTTCACAATTCATTTTAAACTGCATTAAAAATATTTTTAAAAAAATTATTTTTTTAAATTTTAACTATAAAAACAAAAATAATATCAAACAACTCGATAATTACTAGATACTCCTGCTGGCCAGGGACACAAACCTAGAGAAAAGCGCACAATTATTCCGGGAAGGGTTGCTTGATGGGTGGATCCTCGTGAAAAAAAAAATCGGGCCCATCCCGAGGGCGAGGCACATTATATATTCGGCATAGCCTTCTCGACTCTGGACTGTCTTCCACGTGACTAGAAAGTGTTTGAATAGCAACGTTGATGTTTTTATTGAAGAAATATACACCTGGACTGGGAAGGTGAGAAGAAAATTACAAGGGGGGAGAAAAATGGAAAGAAAAAAAGTAAATTTCGTTTAAATCACAGGAATTTCACGCTTGAAATAATTATTTTTATTTGATCCTGTGGAAATAGAATTTTCCATGGAAAATAATATATTTTGAATTAAATTTATTTTATTTTCAATTATTTTTTACAAAAAAATAGAATAATAATCATTAAACCTCAACAAATTAGTTTCTAAATCCATAACACTCTGGAATTTATTCAAAAAAGCAAACTTAAACTGCTTTCTTCTATTATTTATGAACCTTGTCAATATTCCCATCAATGCAAATGATAAAAACACTTAAAAAAACCTCTCGTTGACATAACAAATGAGTTTTTTAGCTGTCAATGAACATAGATAACCATTTACTTTATTTAATTTCTTGTTTATCGTGACTCTCCCGCTCCCCTCTCGTACCTAAAACTTAATAATATCTTTTATCAGAATATATAATTGTCGAAACAAAATAAAATTTAAGAATAATTTCCCCATGAAACTAGATTCTGAATTTTTTTATCTATTTTTTTTACAAAAAATAAAACAAATTATTTTTTAAAATAAAGCATCAACCCAACATGAATTTTTACATGATAATACCAAATTAAAAAAAAAAAAAAACTATGAAATCCAATTCGTATCAAACGAATCATGGAAGGATGAGCCATTAATTTTTTTTTAATATAAACATTTTAATTTAAAATAAGAAAATATATTTTATTTTATTTTAAATGGAATGACAGAGAGAGGCTAACAGTAGCCGAGTAGACTGAATCTTGAATTTACCTGCGAGGCCGTACCGGGTTTTACAGGCTAGACTTCCGATGTTATTTTCTAGCATACAGAGAAACGGTAACATTTTTGTACATGATAAAAGAAACCTGTTTTCCGTATACGTAGTCTATTGTCTAATGTTGTGGTCTATACGCATTGTATGACCATCGAGGTGGTCAAAGCCCGAATATATTTTATTTCCCACGAAAGAATTTTTCAGTCCATAGAAAAAGAAACATTAAAAAATGAAATCGAACTTGGAAAATCTGTGCGACGAGCTCTCCGAATCGTCAGATGTAAGGTCGAGCACGCATCTCAAGAAATTTCACCGCAAACTCACAATATCAGGCCCCCCCGGCTTCGAAGTTCAAAAAAAGAGAGATGGGAGACCGTAGTGAAGGCCACCAGTCTCTCCCTGCTAACGCAACGCGATGATTGGATTCCTCCACCACCCCAAAAGATCCAAATACAAACAAGTAAACAACTGTTGGCAAATTCATTTTGTTTTTCTTAAGAAAAGCTGAAAACATTCAGAGAGGGCAAAGGAAAGCAAGAAAATGACCCAAAATTCAAAGACAAAGCGACAGAGGGAGCGTCTCTCCGAACTTTTTTTTTTTAAAAACTGAATAATACAAATGTATAATCCATTAATCACTATTTGCTGCTCGATGGGCGGGAACGAGTTGAGCCCTAATTTCAAACTCTTTAAATTATAAAAAAGTTAGCCATTAATTTCTTATTGTCTGCACCAGAAAAGAAAAGCTGAAAAGTTGTTTTTTTGAGGTCTCACTGTCACTCTCTCTCCCTCTCCCTCTCCCACCTCACTCTTTTTTCTTTTTCGCTCACAGCTTCACAATCACATGCACTTCTGCTCCTTTCTTTTTTCCTATCAAGTTATTTGAATAAAAAGAGAAATAATTCAAGAGAAAAAACAAGAGAGAAAGAGAAAGAAGAGATAAAAAACAAGAAACAGAAACCCACTTTTCATCTTCTCAGTTAATGATGTGTGTTGTATCTTGATATTTATATCTTCTGACTGACATTCCCACAGATTTTTGCAAGAGCTATACTATTGTTTCTTGTTTGTTTTATCAATCCCTGTGTTTCTCGGCAAATCTTAATTCTTGAACCCATCTCCATCTGTTTTATTTCACATTAATCACTCGGGCTTTCCTCCCCACCTCATCTATGGCTTTTGTCTCCATCTCCTGTCAAAGGTACTTGATCTCTGTCTTTCTAGCCCTGTTCCTCTCAACTCCACCGTGATTAAATATTATTTTTATGTGTTTGGGATTTTTGACAGTGTTTTTAGGCTGTATGCTTAGATGGGTAACCCAAAACTGGGATCTTTTGAACCGGGTGTTCTGGGTTTCTCTTTTTTCTGTGCGTTTTTTTGCTAGCAGTTACTGTTTCATTAATACTGGTTCATGTTTTTGCTTTTAATTTTTTATTTGGAAGATTCAAATGTTCTTTGTGAGGTGGGTTGTTCCCATTTTGTGACCAAAAAATTGGGCCTCTGGTGATTTCATTGTTATCTGTTCTTACCAATTCCTCTTTCTTAACTTCTCCATCCATTACTGTTGGACAATTTGTCCCTGCTTGCCGTTGAGGTCCTCAAAGGTGTCATCATTTGGTGTTGCTGTTGAGGTTGGAAGGTTATTGGGTGGATTCAAAGCAAAGTTGATAAAATGAGAAGACAAGTCATCTTTTTGTTTAATGTTTTAGATTGTCAACAGAAGCTGTTTATTTCTGCATACTAAAAGGGTCTTTTCCTGCCTGCATCTTTTATCCTGCTACCTCATATAATTTGTCTTGTGCATCCTTTTTTTTTTTTTTGTCTCTGAATTTCCTGTATCTCATGTATTGACGTGTTAGAAACATTTTTGGTTATTCGATGCCAAAGCTGTACAATTATATGCAGATAAATACTTAATTGATGAGATAGCTAGTGTCTGACTGCCATATCTTGCGATGGAAAAGAGGAAATGGTTGTGGAAGCGGAAGTCTTCCGAGAGGAGTCCTGGTGAAACAGACAGTTCGGGGTCAATATCTTCACATTCCGAGAGATTCTCTGATGATCAGGTCGGTGGCTGAATAGCCCTCCTCCTATGATAATGTTAATATGGTCTACTCAAGTCTCTAGCTCAATTACCATGTATAGTCACAAACACCATTACTCATGCTTTAAGTTCACAAGAGAGTTGCAATTTTTTTCTCTGCGAGTCATTTGACCATCTCGCAAGATGTCTGTTTTTATTTCCATGCGGTTGTCAATCTATTTACCGTTTCAATCTAATTTCAGTAATACAACTGTTTCCCTTGCCCCTGTTTGGAGGCACATCACATCACATCAGCTAAGCACTCATCATTAGTTTCGAGAAAGAGAGGATGATGCACTCTTGCTAGGAACTTTGTCCAGATCATTTAGTGAACGTTTGCAATGAGCAGAAAACTCTAAATGTTGCTCCTGTTTTCAAAGTATCAAATAAACACTGTTGAATTTTTTCACTTCAGTGAGAAAAATGGTTGTCGAGTTGTCTCGCTTTCCTCCATGAGTTGGCTTTTCCATTTTCGCAACAGGCTTCAATTTTTTCTTGTTTGCATTATTGGTTTTGACCACTCTCGTTGTTGAAGCAGGACCCTTCAAAGGCATCTCCTACTGACAGTGCTCAATCACCCGAAGTCACATCAAAAACTACAACTAAGGATGAAGATGTCAATGATAGGATTAAGAGTTTGACAGAGAAGTTATCAGCTGCTCTTGTGAATGTCAGTGCCAAAGATGACTTGGTAAAGCAGCATGCAAAAGTCGCCGAAGAAGCTGTTGCAGGTATTTGGTTAGATACTAATGCACAGGACTCAATTTATACTATTTTCTTGTTACATTTTTTTTTTTAAAAAAAATGAAATCCACCATTTTTATATATTCCCTGATTGTTAAGACTCCGCATATCCTGAACTAATTGCAACATATTCCCTGATTGTTTTAAGGTTCCTACTGATAAAGGAGTTCTCTCCAAAATGCCATATATAGGAGTTCAATAAAGTCAAATTTCCGATGACATTTTTTTGGAACCAAGCATTGCAGCTCTTGCTTTATCCTCTACTAATGTACTCAATGAATTTATAGGCTGGGAAAAGGCTGAAAATGAAGTAACGGCTCTCAAGAAACAAATCGAAGGTGCAATTCAGCAGAAATCTGCACTGGAAGATCGGGTGATCCACCTTGATGGGGCCCTCAAGGAATGTGTCAGGCAGCTGAGGCAAGCAAGAGAGGAGATGGAAGAAAAGATCCATGAAGCTGTGGTACAGAAAAGTCTCGAGTGGGAATCCATTAAATCTGAGCTTGAGAACCAGTTTATTGAGCTCAAGACAAAAGAAGCTGCTGCTCAGTCTGAATCCCCTGATCCGATTGTTGATGAACTGTGCCAGAAGCTTGAGTATTTGGAGCAAGAGAACGCTACCCTGAAACTCGAGCTCCTTTCCCAGTCTGAAGAGTTAGAAGTCAGAACAATTGAAAGGGACTTGAGTACTCAAGCAGCTGAAACAGCCAGCAAACAACATTTGGAGAGCATAAAGAAGGTGGCCAAGCTTGAAGCTGAGTGCCGGAGGCTAAAAGCAACACCATGTAAATCATCCTCTGTTAATGATCACAAGACTTCTGCTGCGTCCTCAATTTATGTCGAGTCTCTCCCTGACAGTCAATCAGACAGCGGGGAGAAGCTTAATTCGGTGGAGCTGGATGCTCGTAAAGTTAGCTGCTCGGAGCCATACAAGTCTGAACAAAGCTGCACAGACTCGTGGGCATCTGCATTAATTTCAGAGCTTAATCAATTCAAGAATGAAAAATCTATCAATCGAAATCTCCCAGCCTCCCCAGTCGAAATTGATCTCATGGATGATTTTCTTGAAATGGAGCGACTTGCTGCTTTGCCCGAGAATGAAACTGGAACTGATAATTCTAAAGCGGAAGCTGTTGCCAAAAAAACAATTGATGCTGATAGCTCATTGAGAACAGAGCTTGAAGTCATGGCAAAACGAACTGCTGAATTGGAAGAGAAGTTACAGAAGGTGGAAGGAGAAAAGTTTGAATTGGAAGAGAAGTTACAGAAGGTGGAAGGAGAAAAGTTTGATTTGGAAGAGAAGTTGCGGAAGGTGGAAGGAAAAGAGTTTGAATTGGAAGAGAAGTTACAGAGGAGTAAAGCAGAGATGGATGAGTTGGAGATGGCTCTAAATGAAAGTCAGGACAGGAATGAAGCATCACAACTTCGGCTGAGCGAGGTCCAACGGAAGTTGGTGGAGTTGCAAGAGGAGCTATTGTTGACAAATGAATCAAAGCAGCAAATTGAATTTCAACTTGTTAGCATGGAAGCAGAGGCTCGGACCATGTCTGCAAAAGTTAACTCGATAGAAGGAGAGATTGTGAAGGAGAGGGTTCTGTCAGCAGAAATTGCACTCAAGTATCACGAACTTGAGGAGGAGCTCGCAAGAAAGAAACAGGAAGAAGAGCTCCAGCAAAATCTAAGCTCAATTGGTGAACCAAAGATAAAGCAGGTCAATAAGCAATATCATCTGCATTATTTTTTCATTAACCTCTATCATGCAGTTATCAATTTTGTAGATAGACTCGTTTATTGTCCCCAGTATACTGAATGTTAGACTTATGTGTAGCAGGAGGACTTTGATGTGGCTGCTAATAAACTTGCTGAATGCCAGAAAACAATAGCGTCTCTAGGGAATCAGCTGAAATCTCTGGCAACTCTAAAGGACTTCTTGATTGACACTGCAAGCATACCGGAGTTCTCTGCCGGAGCACCAGCAAATCCTAAAGATGATGAAGAACCATGGAAGTTACACTGCAACGAAACATTTTCACCCAAGAGAGATTCTGGTTCTTTGAGAATTGACATCGAGGGTTCTGGTCCTGCAGTAAATAAAAACGAAGGAGACTCACCCCCTTCTGTATCATCATCAGCTTCATCTGCTGTGTCATCAAATCACGTCAGTTCCGAGAAGAACCGAAATGGTTTTGCAAAATTTTTCTCCCGAAGTAAGAATGGGATACAGCTAGAAATTTAGCAAGGGTTAAAGTAGTCGGAAAATAATTAAAAACAAAAAAAGGTAGATTGATTATTTGTTATTTCTAAAATGACGAACTGGTTGAATGTTGATTAAATGCTATTTAATCAGCAGTACTAAAATAGATGGATTTCATTATCCATGAATGATGATCCCAGAATATTAAATCCAAGCAAACTTTTAAATTTAGACTGCTTGGATTTTGTGTTCATACTACCTGAGAATTCCATCACTAGAGACTACAATTTAACCAGCCGTTCTAAATCGATGGATTGTGTTTTACAGAGACAAGCTCCTGTTAGTTTAGCTTCAAGATTGGTAATTTGAATTCCTGGCATCAACTCTATAATTGCTAGATGGTTCAGTTTCCCAGAGTCATCGTAGCCAAAGAAAGTTATGCTCTCTAGCATTTGGTTTGGCTATGAAAATGGATAAAGAATTTTAGACCGAGGAGCGTGAGAGCGGCTGCGCAAACAGCATTGTACAGGGGTGGGGAAGATGGCCATAGCTCACAAAGTGGTGTTTTTTTCTCTACGAGCCAAGCTATAACCAACTAAAGTTTGAAAAATTCACGGTTTCATTGATTTATGCCTCTGGCTAGGAACTTGAGAGGAAGCATTGGATAATGTGTAATATTTGCTAATGCTGCAAAATTAAATTAGAGGGAAACCCTTAATTTGTAATTATAAGAAGAAAAAATTAATATTGAAATTAATTTCTTCATTCTAATTTTTTATAGAAAAAAAACTTTTGAAGAAATAAAATAAAAGTAAAGAGAATAATATAAAATTCAAAATAAAATAAATTCTAACTTTTTCAAACATGTAAATTTAATTTATTTATGATCAATTCAATTAAATACTATAATTAAATTCAATCACCTTTCAATTTTGGTGGGTACAAGTCTCCCGGTTTGGTTTTTTGAATAGAGTTGAATTCCGATTCCAACTTGAAAGTTGATAGGACCCACAACAACGAACCACTGGTTGGCTCATCTGGATCGGTTTTCTGCGTTGTGATTCTCCACATAGACCATCCCCGTGATTTTTAAAATATTATATAAATGTATTTCGCACATCGATTCCACGAGGTTCTATGGTGTAGTGGTTAGCACTCTGGACTTTGAATCCAGCGACCTGGGTTCGACTCCCGGTAGGACCTTCTTTTTTTGTTATCCAAAAACTCTTTTGTTGTCAGCTGCCCGTAGACATCTTTAAAACTGGGGTACTGCCGAAAACCCTCTCGAGGTCAAGTTGTAGAAATGATCACAGGTGTCCGGTCAATATCCGGTCATTCACTGTACAAGTTTTGAGTTTGGTTTTCATAGGAATACCTGAACTCTATCAGGCTAACACAACAGATTGCTCGATTAAGTCACTTTTACTCGTAAAGGGGATACATGATTTACAGTCCTGATTTCTGGAGTAGGTATTGCAGTGAGCTAACAGCAATTCAATGCAGAAAAAAGATCCATGCCAGGAACAAATTGTAAAAAAATTCAAGGAGAACAGAGTACAACACCAGCATTCCCAGGTGAATGCCAAAACCAGCATTCATTAAATTCATTCCACCCATCCCAAATACAGCAAGTGGCAACACCACACCCTTTCCAAACATGGGAGCATCAGCGATCAGCTTGATGGCGATGAGTTTGTGAGACTCGGATCTTGCAAAACTGAAAGCAAGCCAGTAAAGAAATACTGAATGCAGCAGTACGATAAGGGAATTCATTGATAACATTATAGAACAACATCTGCATTGGGTTTGCCTACAGCGCAGGCGTAAAAGGGGGGGAAATTACATTTAAGTGTGGAGTTTTCAGAAATATAAAGAAACATACCTCACAGACCAGAGTGAGAATAAGATAGTTGACTGTGACATTTCGATCCAGACAGATCATAGGTATCAGAACTCTATAATCAAATGATGCGTTGTTAATTCAAAAAAGATTTAGAAAATTTTGATGCCAATAAAATAAAATAAAATAAAATAAAAACAAAAATAGAGAGCGATGGAACACATCTTCGAGAGGATAATCCATGAAAAAGTACATGTAATTTTACTCTCAGGTTCAGATATTAGGGTCTCCCGAATAAAATGTGGCCTGCAAAATTAGTGGCGGAGCTAGACAGATATACAGGGCAACCACCATAATTCTCGGCTTATTTATAGGCAACATCCAGCTTCTTAACCTATTTTAACTTGTTCTAAAAATATTTTTGAAAAAAATTAAAAAATTATTTTTATTTTAAATTATTTTTTAATATTTTTAAATCATTATATTCAAAATAATTTTTAAAAAATAAAAAATATTATTTTAATATATTTTTAAATAAAAAATTATTTTAAAAAATAATTATAACCAAGCTTTTATCTCCACTAGGCGAGCTTATCCAGACACTATATTTGATGCTCGGGTGGACGACTGGACGTTATACTCACTGAATGATTTAATAACAAAGCACTGTGCATAAGTATATTTTATGAAAGTCTTCGGCATTGTTAGTTCTTACTTTTTATTTGATTTTTTATTAACTAAATAATTAATTTTAATATTTTATATTAAAATGATTTGAAAATTAAAATAATAATAATAATTTAAAATTCAACAACAAATAAAATCAAAAGCATCATTTAACCGCAAAAACCAACACTATCTTCATCGATTGACTTTCAACCTTATCACATCAGATTTTGAGAGAGTGTGACTGTCAGATTCCCTTTTTATTTTACTGTCATGCTCTATAACATTGTTTTATTTTATTTTTATTTTTATTTTTTAGTTTATATCAATGTAAAAAAAATGAAGAATAAAAAAACACTGCATCAACAGTAGCTTGTGTTATCCAAATGGTCTGGTCTATCACCATCATTAACCATCTCTAAAATATTTTTCTTATTCATTCATATTTGATTAATAAATTTGAACTGGAGATAAAGTTCTTGAGATAAAAACATCTTGAAAAATATTTATAAAGTTGTTATAGTTATAAGATTTATATTACATAAAATATTATTTTTAAAAGTTGCTGGTCAATACTCTATTAAAATTGAATATTAATTAGAGTCATTTTATATATTTTTATTCATTAAATAAAATAATTATTCTCATTAGCTGAAGTATAAGAGGTATTTAGAGCTAATATATAAATATATGTCAGATGTCAAGCATATTAAACTAACCGATATAAGAATTTAATATGAAAAGATTACATGTGTTTATAGAAAGACTAATATGAAAATTATGCAAGTGATTATTGAACTTGAGTCCACTAAATTATTTTATTTTTAAAAAATATTATGCTTTGATTTTAACTACACGTTGTCCTAAGAAAAGATAATAAATAGAAAAAATATTGCTCACAACATGAATAATGTGAAAGTTTTTTAGTGATTAATAGAAAATTCATCACCCTAGGTAATTTAAAAGAAATTATTTTATGTGTACTCGAATGATATTGGTTGAAAAATCCTTGTGTAAGACTAGATAAAAGTTGAAAAAAATAATTCAAATATTATTAAAATAATCAATCATTTTAGTGTTAAGAAGAAATATGATTTGATATTACATACTCTATGTTATAATGTATAGAACATTCTAAATGAAAAATATAATAATCACATTGAGAAAACTAATCACTTAAGTTTTAGGTAAAATCAATTATAACTTTTATAATATATAAGAGATCATAAAATATTATTAGACATTGTATCTAATCTTTAAATATAAACCAATAAGTTTTTTGAACTAATAATAAATTAAATTATTTAGTTTATTTGATCCTATTTCATCTGAGATTGTGATTTGTAATAGACTTCCTATAGAAGAACTATTAATCAAGATATCTGTGAACTTGATAAATATATTTTTCTATCACTTGAAACCATATAATGAAATAATAAATAATATTTGAGATTACAGTTTTATTTTTTATTTAGTCACGGTGTGAGTTGAATTTTTTAAAAGCACAGAATAGGGTGTGAGAATATTCCAAATTCTTCCACGACATTTTTTTGCCATAAAAGAACCCCCCCCCCCCACCCCCCCAATCCCGTCATTGCATGCCGGAGCCCACCTGAATCCATCAAATCCTTATCACCCTCTCCAATAGCAACATAACCAAAGATAATTGGAGGATGGGATTTCACAGCGCATCACATTAATCACAAGCATATCAGCAGCCCCCATGGCCCACCTCACTCATACATTAATGGTTGCTTCTTGACCCAGTCTATTGAGAGGGTGATTGAAGTGATTTTTAAAAATATTTTTTATTTTATTTTTTAAAAATTATTTTTAATATTAATATATGAAAATGATATAAAAATATGAAAAATATTAATTTAAAATATTAATTTAAAATATATTTTTAAAACAAGGGATAAACTAGTCTTAAATGTCTTTACCGATTATCCCATCTGAGAACTCAAATCCATGAGAAAAAAGGAAAGAATATCAATAAAAAATAGTAGTAGAACAAGAAGAGGTTTGATATTTAAAAATGTTTTTGAAAAAAATAATTATTTTAATTTTTTTTTTTTGTGTTTAAATTATTTTCATGTACTCGTATCAAAAATAATTTTAAAAAATAAAATAATATTATTTTAATATATTTTTAAATAAAAATCATTTTAAAAAATAAACTCGAAAAAAAACTCAAGGAGAGAGAGAAAGATATCTGAATTATCCTAGCTGGCAAGATATGAAGCAGAAGCCCCGCGATGGCAAGAACCAAAAGACCCTCCTCTATCAGACATGAGCAAGCATGTGACAGCAAGAGTGTTAGACCACTGAGTCCACGTCTTTCCACGTGGCAGTCCAAGGCAGGCCAGCGAAGATTGCTCGCCACACCAACCTCTTATCAACAAATAAAATACTCACTAAGGCTGATCTCTCTCTCTCTCTCTCTCTCGGCTTCGTTCGCAAAGTTTCAAACGCCATGACGGCCTTTGCTACTGCTGCAGCTCTCTCTCTGCCCTTTTCTCTATGCAGGTCATCTAAGCTCAACTGTAAAAAGGTAAGTTTTCCTCTTTGTTTACTTGCCTGGGCTCTTGCTAAATTTAGTGGGAAAGATAGCTATAATTGTTGACCCGTGACTTCGTTTTCTTTTGATTATATATCTCTGCTGAGGGATGGAAAATGGACTTCAATTCATTAAAATATTATTATGCTATTTTCTTAACTTGACAGAAAAATGATTTGATGCCAAGTTATTGGAACATTTGGTATGTATATCTGATGAAATTACTGGGCTCTATTCTACCACATTTAGAGGAAAGTTAATTGAGTTAGCAATGGTGCTGGTGCTAGTGCTTAAGCTCACAATACGTGTTTTTTCGATATTTTTTTGTCCTGCCAAACTAATCTCAGTAATGGCAATCTGAAGGAAACTTTATTTGACTGGTTTAGTTCCAAATAAGATAGTGATCATAGTCAACTCCGTACGCTGACATTTGTTGACCGATCCTATTTGTTATTGGTTTAGTTCTAAGTAAGTTTGTGATCATAGTTTCCTGCTAAGGCTATTGTAAACTTTTATGGCTTAAATGGTGATCCGTGTGTGAATTTTCAGGGTGTTAGAGGAGGGTTTGGGGTGTTTGCAGTATTAGGGGAGGAAGGTGGACTGTTGGATAAGAAGAGTACATGGGGTCAACTCTTCGACGTGGAGGATCCGAGGTCTAAGATGCCACAGTTTAAAGGGAAGTTCTTGGATGTTTATCAAGCACTTGAAGTGGCGAGATATGATATTCACTATTGTGATTGGAGAGCTCGGCAAGATCTGCTTACTATCATGATCCTTCATGAAAAGGTCTGCTAAAATTCTACTTAAATTTACACCGAGATTATTGTTTTGAAAAGGCAACTTTCAACTCTCTTCTTGAAAATTATGGTTGCAGGTTGTTGAAGTTCTAAATCCCTTAGCTCGTGATTTCAAGTCTATTGGTACAATGAAGAAGGAGCTTGCGGAGTTGCAAGATGAGTTAGCCCAAGCTCACAGACAGGTTTGTAAATTATCCTGTATAACTACTGATGTAAAATGCACACCTGTTGAGACACAAATAAGCACTCATTGGTTACATAGATTCACTCGATCAGGATATATTATGTTGATCAAGACGCGCATTCATCAAAGTGCCATCAAGAAAACTCTTCCACTTTTACCATCAAACTGTTGAGATGCTCTAGAGGTTTACAGTTTTCATTAACTTGTTGATGCCTGCCCCATGACTGATAACAGGTTCATGTATCTGAAGCAAGGGTTTCTACTGCTTTGGATAAACTAGCTTACATGGAAGAATTGGTTAATGACAGGCTGTTGCAAGATAGAAACCCAGCAGAGTCTGACCAAGAATCCCCTTCTCCCAGCACCTCAACTCAATATCTGGATACTGTAAAACGAAAATCGCCCCAGAAAAACTTGAATGTGTCAGGTCCAGTTCAACCTTACCATCCCCGCCTTAAGAATTTCTGGTATCCTGTTGCTTTCTCCAGTGATCTGAAGGATGGCATGATGGTAAACTACCCTTTTCAACCGTGATTTATTCTGTCTGTGTGAAATACCATCATGGAAAGAAACTGATCAACCTTTGCACATAAAAAGCATTTTTATTGCTACAGTTCTGCTCACATTTTACCTTGAAAGATGAGGGGAGGAGCTGTGCATTTGTGATTTCTATGGCTTGTGAAGTCTTCTTATTCCTATGCCACTACTCTGTTTCAGATTCCAATTGATTGTTTTGAGGAACAATGGGTTCTCTTTCGTGGAAAAGATGGGAAACCAGGATGTGTTCGAAACACCTGTGCACACAGAGCATGTCCTCTCCACCTTGGTTCAGTGAATGAGGGTCGAATCCAATGTCCTTACCACGGTCAGTGAGAAATATAGTAAATTATTTGAATGTCATGTAAATAATGCTTATATATCATAAAGCATGTGATTAGGCAGTGAAAGAAAGAATAATATCTGATTCTTGAAATTTTGTTGATCGATAAACATCAGGTTGGGAATACTCAACAGATGGGAAATGTGAGAAAATGCCTTCCACAAGATTACTTGACGTGAAGATAAAATCTTTGCCATGTTTTGAACAAGAAGGTATGATCTGGATTTGGCCTGGTAGTGACCCTCCTGCAGCAAGCCTTCCTTCATTACAACCTCCTCCAGGTTTTCAAGTCCATGCTGAGGTATGGTTTCTAGATACTTACACTTTTGCAAAAGATGGAAGGTTGGAAAATTATGCTTGTGTGATTTATTAATAATCATGCCATCTCATCCATGAAATACCTTGCATATGATAGATTGTGATGGAACTTCCAGTGGAACACGGCCTGCTTCTGGACAACCTTTTAGATCTTGCGCATGCCCCTTTTACTCACACATCCACCTTTGCCAAGGGGTGGACCGTTCCAAGGTTTGTTCATTTAACTTTTACTGTTGAACTGGAACAAAATATCATTGAAGATGGTGAAAAGTTTAAATCAATTAGAAGTAAACGTGTCTGTTTTTCAATGATTTCCACATGGTGAACCCGTCATTTCTTTCAAATGACATGAAAGACGATGTACAATCGAATGCACCACTGTCTGGATTGCAATTTGCAAGTCGTTAATCTGTGATCAATCTGCCCTATATCTGATTGGTGCTAGGAATCAGTTCACTAATTTTTGTTGTGAAAACTTTATGTCAGGGCAAGGAAATTTGACTCCAACTCTATTTTGTTTTGTTTGTGATCTGAACCCTCAGCTTGGTGAAATTTTTAACGCCTGCATCTGGCCTCCAAGGGTACTGGGACCCTTATCCCATAGATATGGAATTTCGACCACCTTGCATGGTGTTATCAACCATTGGGATCTCAAAGCCTGGAAAACTAGAAGGTCAAAGCACCAAGGAATGTGCTACTCACCTTCACCAACTTCATGTTTGCTTGCCTTCCTCAAGACAAAAGACTAGGCTATTATACAGAATGTCACTGGATTTTGCTCCCGTGCTGAAGCACATTCCTTTCATGCATTATCTATGGAGACATTTTGCTGAACAGGTACAAATATTTCCTTCTGTTTGCTTTATATCATGCTTATTTTTACCATCTTATTACTAGTTTGTGCTAAAAAACCACCACCATGGCACCACCTGAAACGCTGCGTGATCATAGAGTTGGGAGTATGCCACAATCCCACCAGTCTTGATCCTTTTAAATCCAAGTGATACAGTGCCACAATGGGAATGATTAATAAAATACTAATACATTTTCCATAACGCTTCTCTCACATTTCCAGCCAATATTCAAACCTTTATGAAACAGGTCTTGAACGAGGATCTACGACTTGTCCTCGGCCAGCAAGAGCGGATGATCAGCGGTGCCAACGTGTGGAATTGGCCAGTATCCTATGATAAACTAGGAGTAAGATACAGACTATGGAGAGATGCTGTTGAAAAAGGAGCAAAACAATTACCGTTTGGGAAATCAACGTAAAGAAAAACAATCTCTAGAATGGATTTTACTTCTCTGGTAATCGACCCCCTCATACAACTTAACAATCTCGATGTAGCTTGCAAAGGAAGTCAATCACTGTTAAACGGTAGTGTGGTTTAGATTTTGATCTCTCAAAAGTACAGCCGTTAGAAACTCAGCGGAAACTGTGAATTGATCCGAGGCAGAGAAGAGATGGTGGTGATCTGTACAACACGAAGCCCTTGTAAAATTAAGAGAAACTGTACACACGCATCATTAATTTTGTGTACAGTGAAATCTTTTTCTTTTACCTACTTTCCCTTTGATTCCTCCTCCAGCCATTGAAGACATCATCAAGATTTGTTTCCCAATTCTTGAAAAACACTTGATAGTGTCTCTTACCAATGAGAGATGTAAATTTCTGTATCATAATATATTATCATGTCCCATGGAAGGTGTTTTAACATTTCCTTCATTTCTTTTTCTCAGCGGGCAAACAGCTTCCTTGAATTCCCTTGCGTGAATTACTTCTTTGTTGCTACACTAAACAAAATCAGACCAACCATTGAAAATTAACTACTTTCAGTAGACAAAACAAAGAAAAACAATAATTTATTATTACATATCAAGAAGCAAAACCCAATTCCACCCAAGGTCCTAAACCCACGATTTAATTACAGAGAAGACCCACAGAAAGGACAGAACTTAAACTCAGGCTCAACAACCCGGTCACAAAAATGACACCGCAGGCTTTCTGTAACCACCGATCGCGGCGGGGAGTAATCTGACTTTGGAGGTGGATGAGAAAAAGATTGGGGGAATATAAGATTGCAGTTGTTACAATACATAGCAGGTTCTTTACCAGGCCATTTCCAGACAGGAATAAAGAACAACTTCAGAACTTTCTCGTACTCCACTAGATCAGCTTTGGAGGCGCACCTTATGCATCTGCCCACACCTGGTTTCAGGACTTGACGCACCTGTTGCTCTACTCCTCCTACAAAGAAAAAGAACATCCTTTAATGTCTGCTTTTGTCTTTGCTTTTGTGTCTGTGTTTTTCTTTTCTGTTTGGGTTCTGGGTATTGCAGAAGAAATAGCGGTGGAGGGCGGCTTCACTTGCGAGCCACGGGAGGCTTCTGGAGATTTCTTTCCTTTTCTTATACTAACTACTAAATTGCCCTCAAGTTATCAATAATTTTCTGGTCACTGTTCTAATTTTTTTTATTGGTATAAAATATTTTGGTTTTAGTGTATTTTGGAGTGTCGTTTTGGGGTTGTACTGTTCATATATAATTATATATATATATATATATATATATATAATGGTATTGACAACCCTAGTTCAGTGAGCTGTAATTTATAAAACAAAAATAAAATAAAATAGTTAAAGTTTTTTTTATTTTTTTGAGAAATTCTAAATAGTTAATTTGATGTGAAGAAACTGGATAAACGTTTTTCATTTCTTTTCTTTGGACTTTTAAATTTTGTTTAAGTGACTGTTTTGGTTTTGTAACAACATCTTTTTTCAGACGCCCCTGTGACTTCTCAAACCCATCTTCCCAAATTGCAAACCCAGTAAAAATACCTAAATTAATTATTTGAGTTTTTTTCGTTGTAAAGCAATTTTACTTGACCTATTTCTTACATATAAGTGTGTGTATATGTGTATGTTATTCACAGTAATTTCATAAATAAAAAGTTACATACAAAGCTTAGTAACCAAACACACAAAACTGTTTTTTTTAACCTCGCACTCAACCATAATTTTAACCAAACACTTCACTGCTTATTTTGAACCGTGGTAAAAATATATTTTTTTTAAACTATTTTTTTTCAACCTCAAACACAACAGGAACCGTAATACCAAACACACCCTAAGTTGGCTATTGCTATCCTGAAACCATATAAATTAGTTTTACATTGCATGAAATTTTAGTCAAACTCATTTTTATTTTAGTCAAACTGTATTTTCATCCAATTTAATTAGTTTACTGTAACATCTGGTTACATGTATGATTTAATCAGAATGTAAAAATAGGAGATGGATCCACCTACCTTTTATCATATTTGATGTTTTGTTTTTTATATTATGATTTTTTTAGCATTGGAATAATATTTTTGCATTTCAATTCTATTACATGTAATGTTTTTATTTAAGAATTTTATCCTATGATATTTTGATTTATCCTATTTTAGAAATGTAATTTTTTATAATGTTTTTTTTAAAGAAAAAATTGATGGAGTTATAAGTGTTGTTGACCATGTGCAAACATATATTAAAAACATTGCTTATTTCTCTATAAATAGGTGACCATGGATGATATATTTTTATAAAATATAACTTAATTTAGAGATGTATTGTGAGAATATAAGTTTACCACATATATGTTAGGTTAAGATAATATATTAATAAAAAAAGTTAAGGTTGATGTCATATGTAAGGTTGTGGTTGAGGAATAAATAGTTCCCTCATTCCTAGTAGTTAGACATTCAAGAGAAAATCATTTTAATTGAAATTGATGAATGTCATCTCAAGCAATCATATCGAAAATATTTTTATATGGATCTATAAAACATGGAGCCCATCATAAATCATTTTACATAATGTTTGGCAGGGAAATAATAATTTATTTGTAATATGATTTTATCTTTTTTAAACTTGCGTTTATTTTAGAATTTTATCATCTAACTTCTGATTTACTTTCCAAAGTTCACCTAAAATTGTTGATGAGGTATTTCTAGAGACAACACAAAGGCATTGCTCAAGGCATGTCAACTTCAACAAGAAATGCTTTTGTGGATTGGAATTAGGAATGAGTTCTGGGGGCATCCTAATGACAAAACTTGTTCAAAAGACATTAGAGATGCCAATACTAAAGTGGTTAAAGAATATCTCTGCTGCTGGGACTTGGGAAAGATGTATTTTAACCTAGATTTGCTCAATTTCAAAATTGGACAGCAAAAGGCACATTTTAAGATGAAATTTATGGCCTGGCGTATAAAAGGCGTTGGTCCATGTGCGAACAGCAATGCTAGGACCAGCATAAAAGAAACGAAAATCGCAGCCCACATCTAACAGTTAACTATCAGAGCACTGTAAAATGCAAGAGAAGGGCAAAAAAACCCAAAGAAAGACTAACAGAATCAGCAGCAGCATCAGTTGCTGCGACAGGACAACGCCAATATCAGAAGTAGCAATGCAGCAGAAACAGACCCGATCTTGTTTTGCTGGAGCTAAGGTGTCTGGCCAATCAGCAGACAAGTGCGATGTTGCATTATTCTGATATTCAATAAGCCATTGGTTCGAAGATTGAAAGTACATGCAAGAGCTACACACTGACAAATGAAAGTAGGCCAGCTGAAGCCATACCATATCAAACATGTCCGCAGGTGTTGTTAGATTCGATTGCGATCAATCTTCTGTGTTACACATCGTGGCTCTTTATAACAGGAGATTTTCTGCATGCGTTATCAATTTTGTTCAGTTGAAAGAATGTCTCTGGCTGCTTGCTGCATATGATTTATTATTTCTAATATTATGAAACCCCGTAACATGGATCGCTATGGGCTCATAACCAAGAAGATTTTGCTTTCCTTGCCAATCTTCAAGCAGCCTAAAACCAACAAAATTGCTGAGCTCGGGTTAGTAACATCCATTGCTATTTCTTCAAGAAGTCTATACCCTACAAAATTTGATCGATGTTCCGATTTCTGCGGAAGAAATATCTGGACCCTACCATAGAATCTTTATCAAAAACATAATCCCAGCTGTGCCAGCGGGTTCTATTCTGACAGAGGACAGCAATAAAGATCCCTAAGGTTGTAGACTTCTAGCTGCTCCTTGCTTGCCATTTCATTACTCTATCCAATATTGCAATTTCTTAACAAAACACTTAAAACCGAGAGTTGCTAGGATATGCCCCACTTGGACCAGATAATGATCTTAGCACTTCCTAGGTCATCTAGATTCCTAAAATGTTCCATCCTAATCGATGAGAATTATCATCCTCTGAAAAACTGACAATGGACCTCACTTGTCTCCATTATAATGGCTGGGTCTTCTTCACGAAATCCCATGGAAGGGATCAAGTAGCCCCCACTGAATAAGCTCAAAATGTAAATGAGATAACGCATTCACGCAAATACAAATACCCATAACATTCAAGTTAACAAATTTTTCATGAACAATGACTGCACAAAGATAAGATGCAAAAAATTAAGCAGCAGGAGAAACCCCAAAATTAAGATTTTCAAGAGATAAAGAACAGAATACTAAAATTTTTACAAGCTTGAAACTTTGAATGTAAGAAGATGCAAGAACTCCACGAGATTCTTTCCTTGCCTGGAATGGTGTTTGGTCCTTTCGATAGCGTTTTTGAATCATCTCCCCTATTACAATTTCATTTTCTCCATCAAAGACATTATTTGCACCAGGGACGAGGCAGGTCTTGTAGACTCGTTACAAGAAGAATCCACAACAGGCACTCTGCAATCAACAAATCTTTAGTCGGCTTCATATTAATTGGAGTATTATACCAGAAATCAATCTCCACCATCTAGTTTAATTAGGAATTGAAACAGAAATTACTAACCACTACATGGCAGATATAATAAATAAACCACCCCTACCTCATTTCCTTGTATTCAATTCGACAAATGATGATTCAGCGGGTTCTCTAAAGCCACAAGAGTTTCAGCAATCTCCATCATAAACATGCAAATCGAAAGCAAGTAGCTTTCCAACCAACAGTCACCAAAATCTTTAACTTGCTAAATCAAACACTTCCCAAAAAGCCTGACCCGCAATGATTTAGTAGCTGGGACAACCTCGATTGTCCTGATTATCATTGATTCCTTGGCAGCCGCCTCGGTAGTTTTGCGTGTATTATGTAATGTATCCTTCGGTTTCCCCTGCAATTAAAACAAAAGAATTGAATCCGCTTATCAGATACCAAAGACACACAGTACAGAGAATAAGCACTACCAATTTGGGGGTTTTCTTTGTTTGTAATATAAAAATAAAGTCACCAATTCCAGGCTCTTCACATGCAGCAGAAAACCCCAAGATCTATATAGATAGATTATATTTTTACCTTGACCTACATCGTGCAACTCCAAGAAATATCCTTTCCAATCCATAACCTTCGATCATCGAGGCATGGCAAACCGGCACAGAGGGCACAAGTGGCTAGTCTCTAGCCACCTAACAATACAGTCTCCATGAAAAATATGCCCACAAGGCAAACACACAACCTCGCTACCCATCAAGAATTCCTCCAAGCATATCATGCATTCTTTCATTGAACACGAACCCTCAAGACTCATTCTTTTTAACCCATCAATACATGACTTACTAGCAGGCTTAAATCTTGAAGTTTCTTGCATTAAGGAATCGCTTAAAGCACGATCAATCTCTTCACGTTCATCATAAGGAGTAGTAACAAAGATGGCCAAAACCATAGTTAGTGCCTCACCACTGCTAGCATTGCATGGATCAGTGACCATGTCTAAAGCAAAAGAGGAGATATCAGGGGCAACACTTTCAACGAAGTCTGGTGAACAACCCATGCTAGAAAGTATTTCCTTAATGATATTCTCACGATTTACATGTGATAAAAAGAGTCGGCGTGGAAACAGGTGGGATTCGATGGTTGTGTTTAAAGGTATCTGTATGGTTTCGGGGTAACATAGTTCAAGAACATGGTTGAACTGTAAGTGAATGTTGAGTGCATCGGTCATTGGGGTGGCAGTGGAATTGTTGTTGTCAACGTTGGTGTTGAAATCTTGGCGCATGTGGTAGTGATAAATGGATGGTGGTGCCATTAGAGAGAGAGTATTTGTGTTTTGAAAGCTTTTAATTTACTCGATTCTTGCTTTGCTTTGCTCTGCTTTGGATACGAGTGAGTGATTACTTTCGAGATGGAGCGATGAGGTTAATAAGGGGATCATTGAGTCGGTTATGTTGCTTATCTGATTTGAGAATCAGCTAAGTTTTATTTAGTTTTGATTTCGGATATATAATTTTTAGTTTAGTCTTTCTAAATGTAAGATATTAGAATTGGAATTGGATTAGAATTATAGTTGGAATTAGAGCTAGGTTGGAGAGAACAAATCTAATCAGACTAGGTGTTTCGCCGTTTCAATTATTATGGACTCCTTTTTTTCTTTTTCTTTCTATCCTTTGATTTTTTTTATTAAAGAAAAAAAATTGAAATTCGGGTAGTTGTCTTAATTATATGTTCAACCATTTAAAATAAATAAAATAACAATGTAAATACATACATATATATATAAACCTATTATGAACCCGTTCAAGTTAACATATTGAATTTATGATCCAGGTATCATACATTATCAGATAATTTAAGCAAAATTAAAAAATAAAGGGATTACTGAATCAATTATGTTGTTCGATTTGAGAATTACTTAAAATTTGTTTAGTTCTGATTTCTTATTTGTAATTTAATTTATTCTTTCTAACTCTCTTCTTTTCCAAGATATTAGAATTGGAATTAGATTAGAATTGGAATTGGAATTGGAATTAGAATAGGAATAGGAACAGACTGCCGTTACGGCGCCGCGGTCGATCTAAATCCTTTTCAGTACAAAAAAATAAAGCTAAGAAGACAAGAGTAATCTTTAACAAAGAAAAACATTTTTGATAGATAGTAAAGCCAAGTTAAGTTTGAAGGATGAAATCAATTTAAAATATTAATAAAACAGCTTGGAAAAGAAAACAATATAGTAACAAAAAAATAAAAATAGAATTTTAACAAGAAAAAAAACTCGAAGAGAAACAAAATTTAAAAAAAAATGCAAACAAAATTGCAATTAATTGAAAGATTAAAAAAAAACATATATATAAAAATTAAAAAACATTTTTATTTTGATAGGTTATTTATACATTAAAAATAGCAAGGTGAAATAGAAAGATACGAGTTGTCTTGCAGGCGCTGATTGATTATTGTATGTGTTTTTATTGATTAACTATAAATTTAATTAGTTAAATTATTATTGATAAAATCCATTTTAATTGGGTTATTTATTTTATATATCGAACTGATTGAATGTTGTTATTATTCGAAATGTTTGAATAATTATTTAATCGGTAGATTATCTATGTGCATCGAAACGCATGGCAAGTGACGCATATATTTTTTTATTGTAAATAATTTAACATAATTTTCCCTTCTATTTTCTTTGTGTATCATATATTTTTTGTTGACATTATATTAAATCCGAAATATCATACATAAAAAAACCATGAAAGTCAATTATGAACAAAAACAACATTGACTAATAAATAATTTCAATTATTATCATATTTTAATCATCATAATTCTTAAATTGTCATAATTATTATAGTTACTATTATAATCATTATTGTAAATATTTAATATTCTAATTATTATTGATAGTATTATTATAATTGTTGTCATTATTATAACAATAATCATCATGATAACCAACATCATTGTTTTTATTAATATTATTTCAATTATATTTAGTATTTTTATCATTATTATAATTGTTTTTGTCATTATTAATATAAATATTTTATTTTATTTTATTAGTTATTGTTATTATTACCATCAAAACCATAACTAGTTACATCATAAGCACTATAACTATTACAATAAATTATAATCACTACTATCACAATAATTTATAATGTCACTATTATTATCAAGATCATAATACCTTAAATTATTATTATTAGCATAGTTAAAATAATAAAAATTATTAACTGATCTTGAGGAATAAAAAAACTAAAAAATTTTAACAAAAGAGTAAGAAAAAAAAACATATCTCATATTATTATTATTATTATTGCATATATAATGAAAAAAAAAATTACCTCAAGAATAAAAAATAATAAAAATTCATCAAAAGATTAAACAAAAAAAAAGAAAAATAAATAAATAAATATTATTAGTCTTAACAAGCATTTGAGAGTTGAAGAACGAAGCACCCTTAGAAAAGGATAATTATATATAGCAGCCTCCAAGTTGACGGGAACAAGACTTCAAACAAACAAGAGATACTTTACGTTCTGGAATACACAGCCAGTTGTTTTACAGGCCATGTAAACTACAACAGATTAAAATGTTTTGAGAACTTGCCCAAGAGCTTTTGCTAGTCAGGGTTTGTATCGCTAGCCCTTCTCTGTGGAACACAATTTGAAGTGATAAAGTAGAATGATTTTCGATGTTTGATGGAAATTTGATTTTCAGCTCATTATATTGAGTAATACGGAATGTTTCTTGTACAAGTAAGAGATTATATATAAATAGAAGTCACCAACAGCATATTGCCATTAACTAAACATAGGGAGAAAATAATACCGCAATTCAATTAACGACTATTCTGCAGAAGAAGAAAACAGTGACATAGGAAAAAAAAAATCAGTCCGCGACCAGTAATCCAGTCATTACTTGCGACTATAAATACATACTTTTTCCATCAAAACAGATCACACGAATGCTTCACGTGATAATTATCAACAATAGCTAAAGCATTGGACAGGAAAGAAAAGGAAAAACAGATTCATGTAGCCAGACCCCACTACTCTGGGAACTGGATTAGGACTCATAAAAGTTGACTTGAGCTAACAACAAAACACTGCAGTCGAAATCAATGATCAAAATGGTTGATGTACTTTTGAATAGCTAAATGAAACAGTAAGAATTTGCAACATCTAGAGCACTATCATAACCTGTAAAGTCCAGTACAGTTGATTAGAAATGCTTTAGTACTATATAATTGGATGAGGTATTTTCAAGTTGATTGGAAATCAAGATATTGGGCATATCATTATTTAGAAATATCTTTTATCATCTAGGAAAATTTTTATTTCTTGTTATTGTTGAATGGTAATTATTAGTTAGTAATATTGGTTCATTTCCTAGTTTAGGTAGGATTCTTTTAAAGTTCTGATGTGAATACATAAGCATGCATATAACATTATTTGATAAAAAAGAAGAAGTTTAGTTATTAAAATTCTTAGTTCTTGTGGATTCAAGAGCTTAATTTCTTGGAGATTTAGATCGATGGAGAATCATCACCATCTTTATGTCCCAATGTAGCTTAACTCCTGTTATATACCTAATAGTAGGATTAGGTCCCCTTCAACCAGGAGGATTTTATATCCCATTTTTTATACCCTCTATTCCTTCATTTATTCCACACCATCCTCCCCGATAAAACAAAGAAAAGGAAAGGAACCCTGGCTTGATGTTCTTGATGATGCAAGAAGCATCTTGGGAATGAGCTAAAGTTTATGTTGTGTTTAAAATGAGGATTTAATCTTACAAACTAATGCTAGCAATATTGAATGGCAAAGTTTATCTCCTACCTGATGTTGAAGGACAGCATTAATATGAAAAAATGCTGCAAATTTCTTAAAAGTACATGGCAGAAAAACAGAATATATCATAAAAACGGTGCCACGGCCTATGTTGTAATGTAGCAAAAACTTTCATATAATAAAAGCCATGTATTTCTTTATCTCCAATCCTATAATTCAAACATTCCAATTGTCTAATAAATTGTCAGTTCGCCACAATTTCAATCTAATTCAGAGGTTTCCTGTTCCACGTTGAAACTACGATGTTTTTTTCAAGTGGGGCAATTTCTCTCAACCATTCCACTCCCCTATCATATACGCATCATACAGAATTTCCATGGAGCTTTCATTCCATTTTGGAAATACTCAATATCTAAAAAGAAGTGTTAAGTAGATTAGTCAGTGATCACTCATCTCTTCTGGTGTCATCCTTTCCTGGTGTGTTCATCATATGCAGTGACTTTAAACTTCACACCCGTTAGAAGGAAGATTAAAGTATTTAGACACTATTTGGTTTATATTTTTAAGAAATGATATCTGCTGATGGTATCTGTTCTTAGAAAATAAATTTTCAGAGAAAAATTTGTTCGGTGTTATCCTTCATGTCATGGGGCGAAACAGGTCTGGTTTGGAGAAAGTAGGTGGCAAAAACTAAAAAGCTAAAAATCTCGTTTACTTAACTGACCATGCTGTTGATATCTAAGCTGCCTACTGAGCTATATATATAGAAGATAACACTGCAGGAGTGCCTTGAAGAGAAAGAAGAAGAAGGAGCAGTTTAACTGCTGAAAAGATTGGATTGTTAGCAGTTAGTTGTTAAATAAGTGTAACTAACTTCAAACTGGGATGAGAAGTTGAAATTGACATGTCCAGGTAGTTATAGTTAGTTACAGAGCATGTGAAATGCATGGTTGCTCAAGCTATATAAGTGAGCATTGTATCGAACACATGTAATGCAATACTGAAAAATAGATTCTTACCTCTTCTCCGCAATTTCTGCCTTCCCAGCTTTACAAAGCCTTCATCTCTCACAAACAATTAACCTGCAAAACAAAACAAATCAAATCAGCAACCAATCAAACAAAATTCAACACATGCATGTACTCCTTTGAAGCAACGAATTTCACTGTTCCTCTACACAGTTCAGGCCTTTCATCAGCATCCCTGCGCCTACCATCTGGACCCAGGTTGCACTGATAGTCACGGGGAGCCTCGTCAGCCAACCCTGAAAGCAACGAGGTTCGTGTGGTATTACAACCTTATAGCTGTTACTTATATGTCAAAGCATGAAATAGAACAGATTCTGTACACCCAAATCAGTGCTAAAAATAAATTGAGGATATAGCAGCCTTTTGAGGATAGAACCACAGAAATAGGACAGTATGGCCACTGAAATTTCACAACAAATGACTAGGAATGTTAGACCATTGTTATATTGGATTTATCATATATTTGGTCTATTTACTCTTGATATTTTCTTATTGCGGCCCTTCTAATCTTGTAGTTTGTTTAGTTGGTCTCTCTACTCTAGAAAATTACAACACAGGTCCCTCCATCCAGCTTCCTTTCAATTTCTCCTAGTGGACATGTTTCTACTACATGCCACGCCATGTGTCAAGAATTAACTGTAAAATGGAGGGAAATTGGATAGAGGGACCGTATTAAGAAATTTTCTTGAGCAAAGGAACCACCATAATAAGAAAAGGGTAGAAGACCCACATTAAGAAAATGTCGAGAATACAAGGACAAAATATACGATTAATCCTTCCATTATTTCTGAAGATCATTTGAGCCGCAGATTTTAATGCTCATAGAAAGGCATGTTTTGAAGATAGAGGAGTGAAAGTTAGGAACCATATACGAGGAAACTTTTCCAGCAGATATCCCATAAACGAAGCCATCATATATTAAGATTGTTTATAATCTTTACAAACAGTAACATGTCTTCTGACCTTACTTTCTTCAAGATCATTATCTATTAGGGCAATTGCCATGGAATAAGAATAGTTTCTTGGCCTCTTTGCCGAGTCCAGCTTCGGAAGCTTTTTCAGATAATCTGTGCGAGAATTCGAAATACAATAAATTTTAGCATATAAAATTTATTTTGTTGCTGTTACATTTGGGGAATTATATAGGAAATAATTACAGTACATTTTTAACTAAAGTACAATACATGTTTAAACTACCAAAAAATCAATTATCCTATTAGAGTAATAAACAGCTATATATACAGAACGGCTATATTTCAATACTCCCTTTCAAGTTGAGATGAGATTATTTTCGGCAAAAACAAAAAATACAAAATTGAAGGGATTTGATGTTTGTCTTTTTTCTTCTAATGCTTTAGTTTTTTCAGGTTTGTGGAATTCTCATCCTCCTGCTCTTGCTTCGCTCCATTTTACTGCTTTGACATTTCATTTTTCTACCCAAAAATTATAAGGAATGAAAGAAATGCAAAGAAAAAATGATCAAATCATAGAATCTACTCCAGCCAATCTCAAAACTGTGGAATTTCTTCCAAACTCCTTGTCTTCAAGCCAGGAAGATGCCTGTTCGTTTCTGGTGAAAGTCATATTCATTTCAGAAATTAAAGAGCTATTTGAAAGTATGGTTATGGTTATTTTTTAAAGTGTTTTTTATTTAGAAATATATAAAAATGATATTTTTTATATTTTTAAAAATTATTTTTAATATCAGCATATTAAAATAATCTAAAAATACTAAAAAATATATTTAAAATAAAAAAAATTGAACAAATAGTTGTACAACGGCAAAAACAAACAGGACTAACTGTGAGATGCTTGTGAGGGTAAATCTGGGAAGAAATAAAATCAGCATTGTTGTCACGGTTCAAAAGTCAAAACTTTTTGGGTAAACAAGTAATCATGTCTCGGCAAAGACGAAGAAAATGCCTATTAACTAAAATATAAACGGTGTCCGTGTTTTAGTATGTATAAATTCATTGTGCACACACTCACATTTCACTGTTCACTGGACATTTTTCGTCCATGCGTCGCGCAAGTTCGTCCGTCTTTTTTTTTCCCCGGTTTGAACAGTGTATTAACGAAAAAGCCCCTCAAAAAATACAAAATAGTGCACAGGAACCAGGGGCATCACCGGTTTTTCCACTTTATATGCACAGTGCACAGACGAAAAAAAGCCCCCAATAAAGACAAAATAGCGCACAGTAAATAGGGTTACCGCTGTCTTTTATTCCCTGGTTTTTTCGTAAATATAGGTGGGTCCAGGGTCAAGTCAGTCATTATCTATTATTTTATTTTATTTTTTGTTTTAACAGCTGGCGCGTCGTCCGCACGCCCCAGCAGCGTTCGGCCCCTACGCGCCTTTTAGGCGGCGCGTGCGGTGTCGTACCGCCATAAAAAAATAATTACCGACGATCTAGAAGATGCACCGGGAGGTCCTCTATCCTCCGTCGCAGCGCGTTCCTCTCATGTATGTCCAGTGAACGATGGCGAACAGTTTTTCACCGGCGGTCGTTTTTCTCTCTCCTGCCGGCGCAAAGTATGCTCCGGTCCCTAATAGTTGTGAGAAGTTCATTTCGATTCCTGAATTTTTGATTTCGCTTTGATGACTGATTTATTGAAATTAAAGTTTTATTATTTTCAATTGTGCCCTTCAATTAAAACTGATTATATAAGAAGTTTTTATTTCAGTCCTTATACTTTTGATTTTTGATTTATTTTTTATTCCTTCAATTTTTCCGGTACAGATGTTTGGATTTCTTTAATTTGGTCCTCCAATTGATATTGTTAATATATACAAAGTTTGATTTCAGTCCCTCTTCTTCTGATTTTTTATAAAATGACAGCAATTACCATTATTTATTTTTGGTCCTCCAATTCTTTTTTGTTTTAATTTTATCCTTTAATTGGATTTAATTTTATATATATTATTTTTCATTTTGGTCCTTATTCTTTTAATTTTTTTATTAATTCATTTGTTTTTTTAATGTTTATTTCTTATTTAATATTAATTTATTTTTTATTGATATTTGATATTAATTCATCTGTTATTTTTTAATTGTTTTTTATACAAATCTTTTGATTTTTTTAATGATTTTCCAGAGCAATTTAATTGTTCTGACAGTAATATTAATAATAATTTTAACTATTATAATAATTATTTTACTATTAATATTACTGTTTTTTTCTCTTTGTTTATTTTTTTTTCTTTGCTTCTTTTTTTCTTTCGATTGGATGATTTTTACGATTTGACTATTCATGCAATAATCATGATGGTTTTAGTAGTTGTTGTTTTTTCTTTTTATACAAAAATCTTTTCCTTTTTTTAATGATTTTTTAGGACAATTTAATTATTAAGATTGTTTTGACAATAATGTTGATAATAATTTTAACAGTTATAGTAATGATCATGATAATAATATAAGGATAAATTTTTAATTTATGTATTCATCTTTTTGTGGATAGAACTATTTATTTTGTTTATTTGATTATTGCATAGTTTTTTTATATTAATTCATTTAGTTTGTTTTTATAAATTCTTAGATAATGTATATTTTTTATTTGTATTTATATATCTATACTTTTAGTTTTTTTATAGTTTTTTTTTCTTTGAATTTTTTTTATCAGTTCACTCCTGATATTTGAATTTATATTGGTAATCATTTTAAAATTAATATTAGTTTTTTTCCTTTATTTTTTTTGGTTTTCTGTTATTTTTATTTGTTTTTTGGATTAAATGATTTTTATGATTTTACTATTTACGCAATAGTGATGATAATTTTAGTGATTTTTTTTTTTACTTTTGGATGATTTTTATTATTTGGCTATTTATGCAATGATCATGATGATTTTAATGGTTGTGTTTTTTTTTCTTTTCTATACAAAAATCTTTTGCTTTTTTTAATGATTTTCCAGGACAATTTAATTATTAAGATTGTTTTGACAATAATATTGATAATAATTTTAACTATTATAATAATAATAATGATAATAACCTAAGGATAGATTTTCAATTTATATATTCATCTTTTTGTTGATAAAACTATTTATTATCTTATACAAATTTATAATTAAAAATTTTATACAAATTTATTATTTTGTCTACATCTATATTATAATAAAAAAAGCTAACATAGTTAATATTTGGCCTTTATACTTTTAATTTTTTGTTTTCATCCCTTGATTTCTTATTATTTCTATAATGATCCCTACTGTTATTCATGTATATATAAGTGTGCTCTTAATTTTGAATTTGAATTTTTTATTTCTAGAATAATACTAATACTAATAATAATAGTTTAATTAATAATTCATTAATAATAATAATAATTATTATTATTAATAATTTAATTTTTTATTATTCTTACTTTTTTGTTAATGTTTTTTAGGTTTTTTTTGCTCATGATAATTTGATAATATTTATTCTTTTTATAGTAATAAAAATAATGATTTTTATTTTTATTTAATTGTTTTATTAATCTTTTGTTGTTTATTTATTCTTTCATAATAATAATAATAATAATAATAATAATAATATCTTAATATTTTTTTGTGCTTCCTATTTTGTTTATATTTCTTTCTCTCAATATAATTTACTAATTTTTATTGTCTGGATAATAATGTGAATAATAAATATTGCTCGCTTTTTGCCTTTATTTTTTTTTTTATTTTAATTTGTTATTTGGATTAGATGATTTTTATGATTTTACCATTTACGCAATAATAATGATAATTTTAATTATTAATTTTTATTGTTTTCTTATAAAAATATATTTTTTTTAATCATTTTTCAAGTCAATTTAATTTTTATTATTATTTTGATAATAATATTGATAATAATTTTAACTCTTATAATAATGATAATGACAATTGTGTGAGGATGAATTTTCAATTTATATGTTCAGTTTTTTTTATCAATAGAACATTAACTATTTATATTTATTAATTTATTTTTTCAGATTTTTATTTGATATTAATTCATTTATTTATTTTTTAATTACTGGAGAATATTTTTTTTATTCGTATTTATGTATCTATTTAAATTCAATTATAAAATTAACTAATCTTAATGCAATGAATATAATAATTCAAATATCCAAGTCTTTTTATTTTTTTTTATAACGATGATAAATTAATATTGATTATTTCATTAAAAACTATTAAACAGATACATTTATGACGATTTAAAATTTATATATTTGATAAAAAAAAACTTGAACTTCACAAAATTTCTAGATAAATTTATTATTTTAACTAAATTTATAATACAATTTAAAAATATATATAATTAATATTTTTTATATTTAAAAAAAATTGTGAGCGACCGCGGCAAAACAAGGGGGCATTATGCAGTGTTTAATAAAGATGGTCGTCACGTTACCTCACATATAGCTCCTCCATTTTAGTAATTTGATGGACCTGTAGGGTAAAAAATCTCAAGTGTTTGTTTGTTTTAGCAGGTGTCCTCCGCCTGGCCGGAATACTACAAAGCCAGCCGAAACTTGTCAACAACGAAGAGTTCAGCTCTGATGACAATAGTCGAGATAAAAATTATCCAAATTCCAACCATGTTAGAAATGTTAATGAACATAGATAATCACTGAATCACTTGGCAGATAGACAGCAAATAAAGATGTCGAAGCAGGTATAAACTCCATTTTCCAGGCCTGTGTGGCTTAAGTTCTCGGATGCATGAATAACAGCCCTTTGCCCGTAGCAGCAAAAATAATAGCCAATAGTATTCATGTATTCTTGTTCAGTCACTATACACCCATATACAGCAATCATATCTTTTGGAGTGAGGAATAAGATTTAAGGTGCTCAACCCATCCCAGACAAGCACGCAACGGGGTTTTACATGCTCTCGGAGCTGAACGCGTGCCTTTTTTGCGAGGATTCATCAGTTTTTATTTATATAGTTACACACAACTATCTAGACAGTAAGGACTTTCAAAAGCAAGTATATCACAAAGCAAGCTAATTATACAGGTTTCCAAACCGTAAGCACCTCTTGGAACATTTCTACCATCAATTCCTTGTCGGCATGCCTGATAAAGTCACCAATTTCATCTCTGACATCGTATATTTTTCCAAAGTCAAACAAGTAAGTCAAGCATCCTTTCTTCAGCTTGCTCAACCGGTAAAGCCAGGCCTCTTGCATCCTATCAAGGACATTCATGGTATTGATGTCTTCCAAGAGGCTTTCCTCACAAGCATCCTTGAGGGCTGCAATGTCATATTTGTTCGCCGCCCCCAGCAGTGATCCACGGTGCTTCCAAAAATCCTCTTGCGTGATGGTTCCATACAAGTAACTCAAGAGAGTCATGCAAGATTCCAGTGTCATATCTTCTATGTAGATTGTGGAGGACTCCTTTTCCTTGAGGTCATGGTGGAACATGCTCTGGAAAACAGGTGAGCTTGCAGAAAGAATGGCTTTGTGTGCACTCAGGGTGCCATCAGCAGTATGAATGGTAACGTCAGCATGGATGGCCTCACCCAGCATGCGAGAGAGACAGCGAAGTATGCCTTGAGTTGAAAGAGACCGCACAGTTCCATCACCTGGCCATATGGAACACGCTTCCCCACCCTGAGTTATTGACAGGAAAAAAAAAAAGATTTTTAAACCTTGAGTAGAAGAAAAATGGCAGCAGTTCAAAACAACAAGATAAATACAAAATTTTCACACGCAAGATCCCATTCCCATCAGTATATGATTGTGAAAAATTATGTACTGTGAACTGTATTTTCTTCTAAAGATTCATCTCAGATTGTGCCAGTTGATGAGGAAATGAATCGTGACTATTGTCCACCGCAGTTCGGCTTTGGGCTCAAAATGGTTTCTCCAAAAACAAAAAAAACACATAGTGTAGAGGTGCTCACATTCAGAGGGCAGATTTTGAGGTCAAGAAACTCCACATCAATGATGAGGCGACCATGAAAGGCTGAAGAATCAACAGGGCAGATAAAGTCCTCACTTGTCCGGAGCAATCTCTCTTGAACTGCAGTATGAAACAATTCGGTGTAACAGGAATCCTTTTATAATAACCACTACACTCATATCGACAACTAGGTTGCTTTCCAAAAACAATAAACATTTACTAATCTTTCAGAATTTACTCTCACAATATTGCTCAGAGAAGGATCAGCAAACTCATTTATTACAGGACAGTTGTCGTCAGATTCAGAAAGCTCAGAAAATCTGCCTGACATAATCTCTAACAAGCCCACATTCCATGTTGGTAAAGAAACTGGAATCCAAACCAAATAAATTGTAATGTTAACAAGCACTTAACAGTGATGAGCTCGCGGTCACTGCTTTCTAATTCATATTTCAATTTTGATAGTGTTCAGTTAGACCTCCCTTGATGAGATGATTGGGACTTGGACAGATAAGTTTATCATAGCCCGCATCTCTAGATCAGTGAGGAGATTCCTACTTCCTCGGTATATTGTGACCGGAACATACAAGCAAGACTTCTGGTAACGAACTCATGGTGTTAAAAGTAATGATAATTAGAGGGGGGGGAACAAATAGCCAATGCTTGTGAGATTTCTCATGATAAAGACAGAAAGTGAGGACACGAGGGAAAGCAGAAAGGAAGAAACACCAGACTATTCCACGATAAGAACAGCTTGCATCCTTGGTTGGAAAAAGCAAAACTTTATAATGCAAGCATAGACCCAATTGAAACAACAAGACATACCTTTAATACACTTTACAGAAAAGAAAGTCCCAGCAAAGGCCTCCTTTGCTAAGGAATCGAGGCCATTAAAAAAAATTGCAAACAGTTCCGTATTCTGAATACCGATTCTACATATCTCCGGAGCCTTCTAGATAACCCAGGAGATGCCCATGTTTTTCTTTGATAACATCCTTAAGCTTACACGGTTACACAGACTCAATTGCAGAAGATAAAATCCCGTATGCAGACATGTAATAAGATAAAGAAAAGATAAGGACAGACAGAGAGAGGGATGGAATCATGCCTGGAGAGATATAAGGCCTGCGATTATTAGCACCAGCATTTGTGACACGAATAACAAATCTAGCGATTGGAGATTGTTCTCTGGAAGCTCGAGACGTCTCTGGAAATAAACGAATGCACAAGCACCGATTCTTCTCTATTGACAAGTACCTAACAATACAAAAGCAAATAAATCAACTAGAAAACATAAAATCTGTGTTTGTAGATACTATAAGTTACTGAGCTTACCAGTTCCAGATTCCGACCTTGAAAGGATCGGATTTTTTGCAAGAGTAAGGGCCAGGGTTCTCGATCCTCCACTGAGCTAGTCGGGAGATGGTATCTACCTTTGAATCTGCCATTTCACTCTTTATCGTTCTTCCGTTGTCCGTGGAAAAGTAGAAGGGGAACTTCTGCTTTGAAACAGAGACATTAGAGTGAAAGACTAGACTTGCGGTTTAATTTAAGACCTTTTTTAAATCATAATAGAACCGACTTGTACGGTTCAGGGGCGTATGTCCACGTGTATAAGGTGGTATTTTTTTTAAAGCTCATCTTTTTAATAGAAAAACACTTTGTGTGCCATTTTTTATAAATTATAATGTTCAGTAAATAATAATTTGAAATGAAGGCGCCATTTGTTTGTTGTAAAGTGATTTTTTTTTTAAAAGTGAATTCTGGAGAAAGTGAATACCTGAAAAGTGAATTCCGATGTTTAACAATGTTATGAAAAATAAATTGGAAAACACTTTCCAGTGTTTGTTTGTGTTATGGAAAATGAACTGGAAAATAATTTATTAATAAATTAATTTTTTTTTCAAGTTTATTAAAATAACGAGGAACAAATCTTACAAATTAAAAAATTGAATGAGAATGAAATTGAAAAAAAATATAATTTCATAAATTATCTCAAATAAAATAAATAATAATCAAAATAATAGAGATTAAATCTAAAAAAAATTTAAAAATGAAAGGTGAATAAATTAAAATAATAATAATTAACATTTCATAAATTATTTCAAATAAAATAAGTAACAATAAAAAAAAATGAGGACCAAATTTGATAGATAAAAAATTTCAATAAAAAAATGATAAGAAAAAAGCAAATAGCAATTATAAAAATAAGGACCAAAATTAATATAAAAATTAAATTTTAAGAGATGAAATTGAAAAATAAATATTCAAAACAAATTATATATAGCAATCAAAAGTTTGGAGATCAAATTTGATATAATCAGCAAATAATGACATTTCTAAATTTTTCACAACTTCCGGAAAGTGTTTTCCGCTCAAATTTTCTGGAAAACACTTTCCTGAAAACCAAGCCAAATTTTTCTTTGACTGGAAAGTGTTTTCCGTTAACCAACTTTCCGAAAGGCAAACAAACACAGGAAAGTTTGGAAAGTGGTTTCCCGGAAAGTGAATTCCGGGAAACAAATACAGCCGAAATAAAAATATGATTTTTTCCCTCTATTTATTGATAATCCATTAAAAAACAGATATAGAAATTTCAAATCCAATTCTAAGGTTAAAATTTTGTACCATTGGTGAGACTAGTAGCGATTCTCGACCGTCTAGAAAAATAAAAATAAATATATTTCAAGATGAGAAAATGATTACGAGAATTTAATGGGATGATTGTTATTAATCATACAAAGATTGAATGAAAAACATTGAATTTTTTTATCTAATTTTATGTTATTTCATATAATTCTTAATTTAACCATTAAATTTAATTAAAATTTTATGATAAGTTTCCTGATATATATTATTATATAATTAGTTAAAATTTAAAATTGAGTGGAGTTTGAAAGGGTTGTACTAAATTGTGGCTGGGTGCACTATTGAAAAACAAAAGCATGGAGGAATAAATGAAAAGTAGAATGGCAAAAATAAATAGCTTCTCTCTTTTTTCTCTCTTGAAAATCGATTAGGAAAGTAAAAGTCAGGGTTTCCAATAAGGGTTTCACTCCATGAATTTATGGGCCAGGAAGAACAAGAGAGGAGGAAGGATGCTATTGAGAGAGACAATATTATAGAATCATGAAGAGCTCAGGAGGAGGAGGCCTGCGAGGAAATTTTCTAAAATATTGGGTAAAGCGTTGCAGTAACCTAATTTATTGTTAGCCTTAGTTGCTGCACCCGGGACAAAAAATTCCTCCATTCTTGATTTAGGGGTGTTAGGGATTATGATAGTAAAATACTTTAAAAAAAATAAAAAAATCTTTTATTTTTATTTTAAAATAAAAAAGTTTAGTGTTCTTGGATATTTTCATATATTTATATTAAAAATAATTTTAAAAAATAAAAAATATTATTTTAATATATTTAAAAATAAAAAATATTTTAAAAACAAAAGTGACAGTGCATACTCACCTGACATAGTGCCCATTTGGTTTTACGTTTCTACCGGTGGTATAAAAAAAACACACAAATCATCGTTGGTTAACGATGTAAAATCAATTTTTGCTTGTGGGACCCATCTCTTTTCACGTTACAACCCATGGTCCACGGAAAGCAAGAAATTCCTGCTTTCTGTGGCTTTGCACCTGGGGTTGGGGCTGAGAGTTGATATATATCCCGTATCCCCACCCCTATATATATATATATATATATATATATATATCACAATATAATTTTTGTCACGCAATTTTAATTTTATTTTAAATGATATTTTACTATTGTTCCGAGATAAATTTAATTCGTGATAAAATTACAAGTAGCTAATTTACTTGAAATATTAATTATATTTTATTATTATAATTATTAAATCTATAATATTTAAAAAATTATATATATACACATATATACCTTTTAAAGTAATTTCACAAGTTAAAAGCAATATAAAAAGCTTGGTAACCAAACACTTTAAAACTGTTTTTTTTTCAACTTCAAACTCAACCACAGTTTTAACCAAACACTTAACTACTTATTTTGAATTGCAGTAAAAACACTTTTTATAAAACTGTTTTTTTTCAATCTCAACCACAACAGCAACCATAATACCAAACAGACCCATGGTAAAAAGGAGTGACACACTCTGACATGCTGGGTTAGGCCCACGTGACTGGTGTTTTTTATTTTATTTTATTTTAAGAATATTGATGTGTTGTTTGCTTTTTTATTTTTTTTAAACAAAGCAAATTATACATCTGTCTGGATTTTAGATACTAGAGAGGTGCTTGGAAACAATTAATCCAGAAATCATTTCTTATCTCTAGTGTATTTTTCCCGGTGACACGAAAGCTCTAAAACATCGAGCGATAAGTTGGGAGAAGCTTACAGTTATTTTTAAAAATATTATTTTATTTTTAAAAAATAATTTTTAATATTAGTAAATTAAAATAATCTAAACACATTAAAAAAAAATTATTAATTTCAAATTAAAAATAATGTTTTAAAAAAAATATTTTCGAAAAACAATTTACAACACGTAACACTTTTTATAAGCACTAACACGTCAACTGAATTTGACCATTTATGTCATTGGAACTTGTTCAGCCGATCATCTTTCTTTTCCACTATTTTACGATGACTTGCTATTCTAAGAAAATCAATGAATTAAAATGTAAAAATATAAATATAGGACTAGAATGCCAAAAACTTAACAAACAGGGATCGAAATTTCTAAAAATGGGATGTTTTTTATTTTCATGCCAAACTTAATTCTCATTACTTTTTCAATAAAAAATAATAATATTTTATATAATCAATTATTTCTTAATATTGAGATGTTTTTTCAACATTTAAAGAACATCACGGGTAACTAATCAAAATAAAATAGGAGAGTCACTTCTCATAAGCATAAGCCTAAAGCTTGATTATGAAGCCATCTTCTCGAGGTTGACATGGATATCATCGATTATTGTATAGGAGTATGGTTGAAATTATTTTTAAAAATATTTTTGTTAAAAAATATATTAAAATAATATTTTTTTTATTTAAAAAAAATTATTTTTAATATCGTCACATCAAAATAATATAAAAATATTAAAATAAACTAATTTAAAATAAAAAATATAAATAAATAAATTTAATTTTTTTAAAACAAAATTACAAACACCCCTAAAAATAAAACATTTTAAAAGTACCAGTGGGATGTTTGCAGGACAAAAAGCAATTTGAAAATATATTTTCACTTGCGTCACTAACTAGTTGTTTCTTTATTATATCTACTTTCTTGCGACGCTTTTTTTTTTTAATTATTATTTCTTTTCCAGAACAGATCGCAATCACTCCCCTTCTCTCCATAGTGCCGAGATCTTAGTCCTCAAGAAACATCTGGGTAATGATAAGATTGGCTGAATGGTTAACGTATCTATACACTTTGATTTTATATTTTTATACTCTCTATATTTATAAATATATCAAAATAATTATTTTATTTTTAAAAAAATATTTTTAATATTAACCCATCGATAAAATATGAAAAAAATATTTAAAAATAATTTAACAAAAAACATTCTCAAAATAAAATGAAAAACAGACTGTCGGTGTTTTTAAAGGCAATCCAATGATAATGCCCCGGGCAACTTTATTTACCAACAACAACAACAGGCACAAGTGACCGTTGAGGTTCCCTGAAAGTCCCCAACATTGCGCTATACACCCTCTCTCTCAACGAGGCCCAATTCAAAATATAAAACCATCCAGATTCCAGCCCAAACCAGCACTGCTTAAACTAGATGGGCCCCCAATGATAGCAGTCGATCGAGCTGTCAATTAGGGTATTCTCGTCAAACCACTTCTCCCAGTCTTCCTTCTCGACACACGAGCAACCAGAATCAATCATCCCCGCCATCCCGATCCGATCCTTTTACTCCACCTCCCCTCTCAAAATCAGCGAGAAATAAAAACAAAGGAGCAACACAAGCACAGAGCTCTATCCAGTCCAAGGATCAGCGCAATCCATTCTCGTCGCGAAACAAGGAAACGAAAGAACGATGTCTTCGACTTTCAGCGGCGACGAGACTGCTCCTTTCTTCGGCTTCCTCGGGGCTGCTGCTGCCCTCGTCTTCTCCTGTAAGCAAATTAATTCCAGCTCCTTTATTTAGATAATCCTTTTTCATCACTGGTTAAGGATTAACTAGTAGCAGTGCTTTTATTTACTTATCTATCATTTCGTGGAAATTCCTATTAGTTAAAAAATGGTTGTTTTACAGGCATGGGTGCTGCCTATGGGACAGCAAAGAGTGGCGTGGGTGTGGCTTCAATGGGAGTCATGAGACCCGAACTCGTTATGAAGTCAATTGTCCCAGTTGTCATGGCTGGAGTGTTGGGAATTTACGGGCTAATTATAGCTGTTATTATTAGTACTGGAATCAATCCAAAGGCTAAATCTTATTATCTTTTTGATGGGTACGCACACTTGTCTTCTGGTCTTGCTTGTGGGCTTGCTGGTTTATCTGCTGGAATGGCTATTGGCATTGTTGGCGATGCTGGTGTCCGGTAAACCTTTCCGACTCTGCTTTCTTTTTTGTTTGCGTGTTTGTTTACTGAGAATCATGATTCATAAGCATTTTATTTTACTTCAATTTAATCCAGTTAGTGGTTTTAGAAGGGATTTACTGGACTTGCGTTTGAATTTCGATTATGCATAAGCATTCCCGTGAATCATCATGGAACTAGTTTGCTATGAAAGATAGGTTTATTATAGGTTTTGTTCAATAGAGCAATGACTCAGCTTGTAAGTCATTTTCTGAAGAAGTTTAATTCCACATGTAGTCGAGGAAGGAGTCAGTGCAGGGAAATGTGACAGGCACACCCTTTTTCTGGAAGAGGATTGGTTTTGTTGCATGCTTTGTTTAATTTATTATAATCACCCGGGAATCTCGCTGGATTTTTGTTTGGATCTTGTCAAAGGAATAGGCTTCATAGGGTGGCTTGCTTCCATAAGCTTAATTGTTAAGTTTTTGTTTTTGTTATCTACATAACTATATGATTAGATGGATAATATTACAGTAGCCATGGATTGGTTGTTCTGTTTTGTCTCTGGGCTTTACGAGATATAGCCTTGTTGGACATAATATTTTAGTTTATAGACATGTTTGAATAGTAAACTTGTGACCTGTTGGGTTCTCCTGCATTTCAAAATATATCCCAAGTTTCAGGTTATTGGATGTCATGCATGGGAATTTCATTTTGTGTAGCTGAGATTTTATTGCGTGGCTTGTAATTGACTATTCTTCTTCAATAAACACTTTACCTTTTTTCCTTTTTCTTGGTTTAAAATTTTGGGGTTCTTTTATATTTTTCAAGCCAGGGTGCATCTTTTGCAAGGATATTTTGCAGTTGCTGTTCTTTTTCCTCCACATGTTTTATTATTGAAATGTAGTGTTAATTTAAGTTATCTACACCTGCAAAGTGAGATGATAATTTTGTTCCTCTCACGTTTTTTCCCATTAAAAAACAATTTCAGAGCTAATGCACAGCAGCCGAAGCTGTTCGTGGGCATGATTCTCATTCTCATCTTTGCTGAAGCACTTGCTCTCTATGGTCTCATCGTGGGGATCATTCTATCATCCCGGGCCGGTCAGTCTCGTGCAGAATGAAGAGTGCCAAAGCTTATGTTTTCTTGATGTCTTTTATCATGATTTAGAATGGGAACTGAGACTATATTTACACTGCTCGACTCAATTTGCTATAATTGTCAAACTCTTGTATACGTGGAATTCTCAGCATCCCTGTAATATTACTGTATGATAAACCTCCCTTGCGCCCAACTTGTGAGTTCAGAACAATTCCCTTCGTTGATGCCCTTAGAACGATCCTGTTAATAAAGCAAGGTTGATTGTCTAACACATCATGCTTATTCAATTTTTCTTTTCCATGTATGTGAAAGAGCATACGTAGGATTTCTTTTGATCGCAGAACTTATCAAAAGAACTTGTCAACTTAGTCAAATCGATGATTGGCGCTGATGCTGATAATAATCCAATGGCCGTGAAACATAGACCATTTCTGCCGGTAAAAAGAGGAGGAAAAATATAACAGTAGATCTGTCGTTTAGAAATGCTGGCTGGTGCCATGGGTTCACCTTCTATTTCAATCAAGATCATCTCCACATAGTGGGTTTTGACATGACCAAATGGAGGCTCAAGCATTATGACAAGCGACCGGAATTATATTTTTACAATCTGGCAACTTTTGTCTTGTGAGGATTGACCTGCTTAATTAAAACCTAACAATTTATCCAGATGATGATGCGCCATAAAGGTATCATTCCAACTGAGCGTCACCATTCAGAATCAATAAATCCCACAGGCCACGGAAGACTTGACCAGAATTTCCCCTAGGTACAGGGGCATAAACATAAGCAGACACGGATAAAGAAAGCAGAAGCGAGTGAAGGAACACAAGATTGTGTGGAACGAGAATCAGCGCAGCTTTGAAACCGAAGACAAGGAAGCAAACATTAGAGTCTGTCCTCGTATATGATGGGAAAGTGATGGTCATATTGCATGCCCATGTGCCACGTTCCAAGAGGGGATTGGGCAAGGCTTCTCACCTCTGTGCTGCAGCCTTCAATTACGCCAAGTCCACTCCATGTTTAGCATCCCCATTTGCTCTATGTATCCTGTAAGTTCAATCACCCCCTTATGTTATCAGCATCTCTTTCTGGGTTTTCTTTTTTCCTTCTTTTTTTTTTTTGCCTCTCAAGTCTTGTTATTGTGGTATGATCAGCATGTTTGTCGGATTTATTGTTACGTGGGATATTGATTTATCATTTATGTTCCTTTGTCTGTATGCTTTTGGTTCCGCAGTCTTTGTTTAATATCAATATATCAAAAAAAAAAAAAAAAGCACGGACACGCGCGAAGACAAAGCAGGACACTTCCACGGGACCCCTCCTCTTGTGCACCCTGAAGATCTCAAATATGGCATGTAATTTAGAGCCGTTTGCCTGCATTTATCGAACTGTTCACACACCCAAGTAAGTGACATCCTACGCAAACTGTTTTCATAAAGTGTTAGTGTTAAATCCAGATATCTCCGATCACCATGATAAGAATAGATTGTTTTTTTTTGGTAACTGGGTGTCTGAATTAGTTGGTGAACAACTCAGACTAAATTCTTAAGCTCATGTATCCGTGTTTATATAAATTATCTATATAAAAATGGAATAAATCACTCGTTTTTTCATTAGAGTACATTATCTATAAAATATATAGTAAATGAAATTTAAACCTTGAATCTTAAAAAGAGAGATCTCTTGAGCTCAATATATTTACTGCTGCTTATGGCTTGAGTTTGCTAAGAATCAGTGACAATTACGATTTGCAAACCATCCTGAAGAGGAATTACAGCAACCTGTTTGTTTTTCTTGATACGTTTACATCCCATTTTCCCACGCTTTTCAACATTCACCCCCTTATAAAGACGAGAAATTAAATGCCAACTGTTTGTATGCTTGCATCTAATCAGGTATCCATGATGAAAACAAATAACAGAGGATGGTACACAGCACAGAATTTCAGCTGATAAATACAACCTTGCTACAACGAACACAAAAGGCAAAAAACAATATAATTCACTTTATGATACAACATACTTCTGCGGTATAACTACAAATTTACAGATGAAAAGGATCCAGATTCAGCCAGGTACATAATAATCCATCTTTTCCACAGGCAGGTTCAAAACTGATGTTTCCACCTATACAGCACACAAGGTAAGATGAAACATAAAAACTCGGAAAGAGCTCAGTAGCTTTTAATGCTCCATACATTAGGCTAAGGGCAGCACATCGAACACATACCTCTTCAAATGGAACAAATGCAAAAGGAGCTAGACCCCTCTGGTGTGATATCCGTGAAATCACATCCTCCTGCAACTCAACTGATCCAAGAATGTCCTCCTCCAGCTCAGTTATACCATCACTGTTCACTTTACTTGTAGAAAGTGAGAGTAAATCCATCCTATTGTTGGCTCCCAAAGTTGTCCCCCTCAACCTGCAACAAAGTAATAAACAATATGGCTTAAAACAGAGAAAGGAGCCCGCCAATTTAATACATAAATTGACTCTTGACCAATTTGATTTGTCGTGATATCTTCAGTTTGGTCCATGCACACCAAGTCCAAATAAATTTCTGTTTTTCTTGTAGTGTGACACGAAGTTGAACTTATTTGTCAGTAACTGTACCCACATCACCCCCCATTTGTGAGCATTAGTCTTAAGATATCAAAATCAGAGGAGAAAAAGAAAAGAAACAAAGCTATTCTGTCACCCATAAGCCACATATAGAACCCGCACAAAAAAATATACTTCTCTTTCCCATTCATTAAACGATCACAACATGTGAACGTACAACATATCAAGGCTAGAATGTCCAATACCTCAAGAAGGCTCTCCACATGGTGGGACGCAAGCCAGGATACATGAAAGTGGCTTCAACCTGCAATGAACCCGGTTCTTTATGAGAAGGGATGTCAATGCTGATTGTAAATCTATGCAAAATTTGAGATTAGTGAAAACTAAATACACTAACTGAATACACAGACAAAATTGATGGCGGTCTCATAAAGGACCGTACCTTGTCATCTGTCAATGTGTAGCGGCCACTGAAAACACCATCTGTTTTAGAAGCACGAAAATTCATGCATTTCACAACTTCCTTTACTGTTTGACCAGAAGTCTTGACAATAAAATATAGCAGTCAAAATGATTATTATCAGACACCAAAAAGAAATAAGCCCACATGATATACATGCACGGAAATAAATGCATTTAAATTAATAGCAGGATTGCTACCTTGTAAAGAAACCTGCCAGAAGGAAAAAATCTCATGTAACGGTAATAGCAAACCTGCAAAGGGAGACCAAAAAAGTTAAAACAACAGTAATTAAGAGTAGAGAAAAAACGTGTACAGTCATTTTTCATTTCCCTTTTCAAAGTATTCCTCTCAGCACCACTGCTTAAATCTTTTCGATGCAGTTACACATGTAACCAAGTTTCATGAATTGTAATTGCAATCATACACTGAATCAAATCAACTAGAAGTGTCTTATCCAAACATGACACAAGCATACCAGGTGAACTGGATTTGTGACGTTCCACTCTCGCACACCTGCACGAATATAGGTATTCCTACTGACATAGATACCTGGCATGTAAAGAAAATTACATTTGAAGGTTATTTTGCAAGCCCCCAAAGTAAAGAAGTTGAGATGGAAACAGAAGTTTGGATAAGTTTTTCCTTTTCAAAATAAGAATTTCTCAACTTCTCATCATACATAAAATCCATCTTTTTTTCACCTTGTTCCAAAAAGTTCAGTGGTTATAGTATGGATTCACTAATGCACTTTCAAGTTTTGCTAGAACTAAATAAGATGTACGCTACAAGAAAGCTAACAATCAACTCGTACCATCAATACGGATCCTTGACCTCAAAAGCCACATTTTCCTCCACGAGCTCTCATACTTTGATTGCAAAATCTTATAGTTCTCAACCATTCCAGACAGCTACAACAGGATGAAGGAGAAGTACACATTTAAGCTTGGATGCAATAACATGAGAGAATCAGAAGAAATTTTATATAAATCTAACTTGCCTGCCAAGCCCTTAGGCAAGCATTGCGCCAGAATATGGGGTTACGGAGAGTGTACCTCCATTTTCGACAAACACAAGCTGCCCTTCCCATATCGTATGGAGCCATTCGTGAAAATACCTATACAAGAAAATAAATTTGTCCCAGTTACTGCAGCCCCTAATTTAAAATGCATGCAAACATAAGTGCTTCTTGATAATGGCATTAGCTTGGACGGTGAATGGAAGGAAATTACACCAGGTAATATTTCCTTGATCATGTTTCATTTTCAAGAACAACTTAATCATCACCTCTAAATGTTGTGAGCCATGGCATATTATCAAACTCTACAGTGGAAAAGATGGGACAAGGAATTACGGATGTTGTCTCTTTATTTAACTCAAGTAATCCAAAAGAAAACTTGTCAAGCATATTAACTGTTCATTTTTGAAGCGCAGTACCTCAAACAGCAGCTCATCAGGCAAGCATCTGTGTATCAACGCTGGATCAACATTTACTCTTCTACTAGCACTTCCATATGGTGCAACAGGTCGAACATTAACCCCATAGAGATCTGCAACACAAATCTTCAAAACAATAAGAAACCTTCAAAAGAATTCACACGAAACAGAATTTAAAAAAAAAATGGAAACGTTGGGTACTGGGCATTACCAAGCCACGGTCTCTTTGTAACCAAGTACTGCACAGTCTTCAACTGCAGAGCTGTCTCCAACTCGGCAGGAACTTGTAGTGCAAAATCTGCCAAAAGCCCAAAACACGAAACTTAATTGCATTCTACTTATCTCAAAAAATGGAATAAAATATTAATGAATTTCTTTAATTATTACTATAATCGATATTTAGCTGATCACAAGATGTAAGCGAAGAATAATAAAAACCATAATGCGGGACCTGAAACAGTAGAAATACACCCAAAGATTTAAACTTTGATCTTTTCTTTCTCTTCGATACAAAATCCGGTATTCGGGTTACACAAACCGACTTACTTTTACAATTTCCATTACAATAGAGCCAACGATTGGCGATCGGTTAAATCACGAAATCGGAACTGCGAAATTGAAATTAAGAGATTACCTGAAGTCATGTTGATTGAGACATAGGGATGGCTCTTCTTCTTTCCTTACTGTGTATATAAGATATAGTCCTCTTTCTCTTTCTCTTTCTCCCTCTTTCTGGTTTTTTTCTCGGGAAAACGAAGTACGACGAAGAGAGGAGAGAAGGAAATGTTGTGGTGTGTCGCTATATGAAACAGGTTACCAACGCCTACCGTGACCTCTTGTTTTGAAGACCGATTGTTTGCTCGTGGACCTCACGATTTTTACCATGATGGATAAATTGGGTTTGTTTTTAGCCTGTAATTATATACAATTTAATTTTTAATATTTTATTTACCCTAGTGTATTAAATATATAGGACAGGGCTGTTTTTTTGCATGCTATAAATATTCATAATTTAGTTTATATTACTAGTTTGTATGGACTGAGTTTAATTAGAATTGTATTTGGACTCAATAAATTAGCCAAAAACTTGTTATAAATTATAACAAATAATTCAGATTCAACGAATCAATTAACTAAAGAAAATATACAATTGAAAAAAAATAAAACCAATCACAACAAAGCATGATAAATTTAAAAAAAAATGATGATTTTCCTGTTCATTAGTTATTGTCGTTTTGGATCTCAACAACGAGTTTTTAAACAACTTTCAATTTTGCATGATTAAGTTAATTTTAGTCTAATTTAGCATCCAATTGCATTTTTTTTTCTTTTTGGAGTGATGATTGAATTGAAAAATAAAGGGTTTGATTGGGGGGAACAAATAAAAAAGGTGGCAGATTTAGAATTTATTTAAAAATTATTTTAGCCCCTTGTCTTTTATAAAATAATATATAAGCACTCCTTTGTATTTTTTAAATTTTAATTTTGCTACCAAACTTCATTTTCCTATTTTGTTTTCTTTTGAGAACAAAGAAAAGCTTGTTGGATTCAAACGAGGATAGATAAAGTTGTCATTAATGATGATTTTAATTACCAAAATTATTGTTTTTTTTTCTAGAAATATATGAGACTAAGCATTTTTTTTTTATCTTGAAAGCGTTTAAAAAACAAATCTAAGTTCAGGAATAATTTTGAGTTCAAGTTCATTTTGAATTTTAGGGTGATTTGTTTTTGTGTTTTTTAAGGCTATGAATTGGTTTGACAAAAAAAAATTAAGGTGTTTTTAATCAAAATAGATTTTTAGATTGTTTTTTTTAGCCACCATGATAGTTACAATTGAAATAATTATAGACAATATTTTATCTATATTTTTGAGAAAAAAATAAGACATATAATATGCCATTCATTCTATTAAATTAAAAAAAAAAAAAAAAGACCCAAAAAGCCAAGCATCTGGCCTAGTTTACCAGGACTAGCATTGCCCAATCTTTTTTTTTTCTTTTGATTTTTTTATTATCTTTTTCTACAAGTTTTTTTAAATATTTTTTAAATGTGTGTTTTAATTAATACCCCTTTTATTTTATTTTTTTGGTTTTTTTAATAACAATTACTTTTAATTATATGTAGCGTATTTATTTTTTTAAAAGGTTAATATTTTTAAATATATTTTTTATATATTAAATTTATTTTTAAAAATGAAAAAAATATTTTTATAATGTGTTTAATATGTGCATCATTGCATAATATTTTTTTTCTTTTATTTTATTCAATAAATTTAATATTTATTCATTTACATTACAATTGGTTTTAATAAATTAATTAATTAAACACGGCCAAGTAAATGAACATCTGATGGTGTTAAATATATTGATCTATATTTATCACTTAGGTTTTCAATATATTTTTATTTATCATTAATGAATTTTTAATTATTTATTTGCATGGTAGTTCATGATGTATGTAGTTAGATGTGTGCACGATTTTTTTATTTATATTTATGATTTTTTTTTCATGCAGGAAAATAAATTGGATAATTCTAAATATTTAAATTTTTGTATCATGTGATGGTGTTTTGGATTTGTTCCTTATTCTTATTCTTATGATTTCTTATCTTTTTCTTTCACCTTTTTATAAAGGGATGTTATTGTTTTCAGTTTCACCTTTTGTTTTTTATTTTAGTCCATATTTTTTTAATTTTTTTTTCTTTTAAGTGTTTTTGTTATTTTTAACTCAACTCTCAAAATGTAAATATGTTGTTTCTCTTTAATTTATTTTTTTATGTTGGATTTTTATATATATTTTTTGTCAATTTCGTCATTCATCATTTCATTTATTATATACTTTTTCATGCATAGTACTTTTAATATGATGATATAAGTAATGGATTTAAAAGGTTAAGAGGGGTTAACATCTTTTTTGTCTTTTCTTTTTCTACAGCATTGTTTGTTTTTTAAAAAAACAAACCTTTATGTTTTCTTTTGTTTTTTTATTGAATTATTTCGATCTTGTGACTTAGGGTGCTTGTTTGCCATGCTAATTTGGACCGACTTACCTCTTAATATCCATATTACATATCTACCATATTGGTCTGGGACGGGCCATGCCAATTGTTTTGTTCATTTTTTACCCTAATCCATCACTCCATGTTTAACTCAAGATTATTAATGTCGTTCCGTTTCGACCGAAATGAACGAAACATTTCATATCACTGGAAAAACTGAGACCAAACAATATCAATTTCGTCTCGGTTTAAATTTCAGGCCATCTCGGTATTTTCGGCCCAATACCGACTAAAACATTCCAAATTTATTTCATTTGTTCTGGTTCGACTATAATAAAAAATTATTTTACTTTCATCTCTTAAACCAGCACACATCCTAAATACATTGGATGTCACCGACTTCAGATTCGTCCATGCAAGCCAGTTCTCCTTGGCTTCTTGATTTATTTTTATAGACGTCATTCTTTGACTGCACATCTACTTACTCGATGTGGGATAATATTTCAATATTTAAAGCTACAGAGTGTAAGTTTCTTTGATGATTTAAATGATATGGGATAGTGTTTGTCCAGCCTAGTGTTTGTCCAGCTGGACAAACTTAATTGATTTGTCCGCAGTAATTAAGTTTGTCCAGCTGGCAAACTTAATTGATTTGTCCAGCTGGACAAATATTATATATATAATTAAAAATAAAAAAAATCTTAAATCAACTTTGATTCTATAAAAAATAAAAAATTATATTTAATTTTTAATTTTTAATTTTTTATATATATAATTAATTGTAAACAGTACAATCCCGAGACGGCACACTGAAACACTCCGAAACCGAAACGTTTCATACCAATAGAAAAAATGAAACGTCAACCGAAACGGTATTGACAACCTTTAACTAGCTAGAAAATAAATAACATTATCTTTTTATAATTGGATAGAGGTTTTTTCTTGTGTTATTATGCGCGCACGTGTTCTTGTTTGCTACCATTGTCTTTTTTTTTGCATGATTAAAATAAAATTGGCTTATTTACTTGGTCGGGACTATAAACTAAGTTATTGGATTGCTTTTTTTAAAAAAAACACAAGCATGATGCAAAGATATTTTAATGGAAAAATAGCGTAGATATGCAGCGTAACACATGCACCAATCTAGTAGTGTAAACTAAGTGTCTGTTTGTTTACGAGGTACAAACTGTGTTTTGTTGAAAATATAGTTTGCATCTACAAGTGTGTGCTTGGTTAATAAAAAAAAGACTGGTTTGATAATGGGACCCACTATGTCTGCTACCGAAACCACGTTTCACTAAAAGTAGCAAATTGCTGCTTTCGATGCGTTGCAACTGGGGGGCTGGGGTGTATATATATATATATATTCTTATAAAAAATATATTGTTAATATTAAAATAATATAATAAATAAATATATTAGAAGAATATCACAATATAAATTTTATCTAGCAATCCTAATTTTATTTTTGATGATATTTTACTATTGTTCTGGGATCGTAAAGGACTTCACGTATAAATTTAGTTCGTGATGAAATTACAAGTAGTTTGATGAGAGAATAAAAATAAGTGTTTAATTTACATGGATTATTAATTATATTTTTTTTATTATAATTATTATATGTGTGTGTGTGCGCGCGCGTGTTATCTGTAATTTTACAAGTTAAAAGCAGAATAAAAAGTTTAGTAATCAAACACACAAAACTATTTTATTTCAACCTAAAATTCAACCACAGTTTTAACCAAACACTTCACTGCATATTTTGAACTGCAGTAAAAACGCTTTTTTAAAACTGTTTTTTTCCAACCTCAACCACAACAGCAACCGCAATACCAAACACACCCTAAAAGAGATGGTATTTTTATTGTATACAACCTCACAAAGACACTATTTATTTCAATAGTATTGATTTTTTTTAAAAAAAATCAATATTTATCTCAGTAGTTTTAGTTTAACATTTAGTTTACTCTAGAATGAACTTCGTGATTTACTATGGTTTTCTTTGTACGTGATTAACTTAGTTTTTTAACGTGACACGAGTTTGGTGATTTAACTGGCTTAACTCAAGCTTTTTTATTTTTTTATTTTATCATCTTGTATTCAGCTAATTATGGATTAGGTTTTTATTTTTTATTTTGGACTTTTGGTTTGATTTATGGAATTTATCTTGATTTTATAACTTAATCCACGAGTTTAGAAGATCAACCTAGTTGACTTGAGTGTTTTTTTTCCTTTTCCGGTTGATATATATTTTTTCAATTGAATCCTCTGACATGTTGATTATAAATTAGGTTTCGTGATTTATTTTGGTTTGTTTTTTACAAGATTAACTTAATCTTATGAATCAGGTCAAATGTTTGATAGGTTAACCAATGTAAATTTATGTTTTTTTTTTATCATATATATTGATTTTTTTCAATTTCAACTTCTTAACAATGAGTTTATTAAAAACTGAGGTTTATGAGTTATTGTGTCAAGGTTATTATAATCTCGTGACCTTTGTGTGGGTTTTGCAAGTTATCCCATGTTGTTTGAGATTCACTTTTCTATTTACTTTCTATAAAGTTATCATAATTTTATAATTCGGGTTACGAGTTTGACATGTCAACTCGTGTTAATTTTTCTTGTTATTAATTATTTTTAATTTTATTTTGTAACATTACAGTGACTAGAAACTAAGTTTCATAATTTGTTTATAATTTATCTTGATATGCTTTATACAAAATTATCACGGTTTTATTATTCAAGTCATGAATTTAGCATGTTATTTAAATATTATTTGTATTAAAAGATGTTTTAGATTTTTATGAATTAAATTATATTTTTACTAATTATTTGGATTTCCCTAAACTTATCAAGTCGATTAGATCGTTCCGAGTCCATCTCAATTTAGTTTTTTAGTTAGAAAAAGATCGTCAATGTTGGATGTTTTCTGGACAACCATGTTAAAAACTTGCACTGTTCATTTTTGTTTTCAGAGTTGTGATTCCCTCGCCAAACTGAACTCTTTCAGCATCGCGAAGATGGGAGGATTGATGCGTGGAAATAAATAACCATTTAAAATTATAATTGATATTATTTTTAAAATACTTTTTATTTAAAAATATATTGAAATTATTTTTTAAAAATATTTTTGATACTAGTACACGAAAACAATTTAAAAATACCAACAAATATTTAATTAAAAAACTTTAAGATACTTTTAATAAACAGGATCAAATACCAAATAGAGTATAAGTCGCATAAATGGCCAACAACGACTGTGTGGTCTCTGCCTTTTTCAACAACCCTCTCTTCCCCGCAAAAATAAAAGGAACTTGCACCGTTGAGGCCCAGGATACCGTGCGCTCCTTCATCCTGCGGGCCTTTTAGGCCCTTTAAAGTTAAAAGCCATTGCTTCGAAGTTTAAAGAAGTCATCAATCGAATAAAATGAACGTCGCGACCCCGTGCGTTTCCAGTTTTTTTTTTTTTTTTTAATCTCGAGAAGGATTAGATTTTTTCTTTGACGGTTCGCTGAAATGTTGATGCCACAATTTAAAGTCATGAATGGTCTAGCATAAATTAAAAGAGGTGGGATTTTAGCTGTAGAGCTCGCACCGTTTGCACACAAAACATCGCGTATCTACTGTGTTTTTTTTAATAATTCATTTTAAATTTTAATTTTAGATTATTCAATCCTAATTACTTTTGATATATTACCCGATAGTGAAATTGAAATAACAGAGACCAGAATAAAAAAATGTCAAATATTAATGATTTAACAAAAAATTAGAGAAAAATATATTTAGGTATTCAAACTTTAAAAATGATATAAATCATATAATTTTGATACTTTAATCTCGACAATCAAAACAATCAATATTCATTTCAAATGATTCTATTTGATTAGAAAAGTTCATATTAAGTATTTTCTTAAATTTAAATTTTACTAAAAAAAACATATACAAGCTACATTAAATTTCCTTTTCAAGTTGATTTGGGTTTTATTGTGATTGTTTTTGGTTATTAAGACTATAAATAGATTTGCCATGATTCTTAAAGTGTTTTTAATTGTTATGGGATAGAAAATGGGTTACAACATAGGTTTTTATGTTAAAAAAACTTAAAATTTTGATTATTCAGTCGCTAAAATGACTAAAATCCAGACAAAATCACATAACAAATCACCTGTTTGTGTTGATCACTTGAATTTGATTGAATAAAAAAACTATTTTAAGTATAATTCGGTAAATATCATATTTTGCGAGACTAAATATTATGAGTTATATCTATCTTGTAACTGTTTTGGTTTTATTTATATTTATCATCTATATATTTTTTTGTATTAACCCATACTATTCTGAATTTATTTAATTATATATATATGTGTAAACCTTTTATTTTTATTTATAATTTTTAGAACTATATAAAAACATGTGGTGTATAACTGTTTTTACTGAAAAAATATCTCTCTCGTGATGAAGGTAAATCAAGTATCTAGCTAGTTTTAACCTTTTTTTTTTTTTTTTAAGTAGACCCCGGTATTTTCAATTTTTCTATCGAAGAGACCAGCATTTGGTTGAATTGTAGTTGTCGGCGCAGGTTAGAAAGCATTTCAATTTTTTCACATGGATAAAAGCGTCAATTTGAAATTAGTTATTCAAACCCTTTGTTTCATTAATAGCGAGTGCCCTTCACTCTTTTTTGTTTTTTTTTGTAATTACCAAATAACACCTAATTTCCTCGTCAAGCCTTTCCACGCACGTACCTATCGCTAGCTGGATGCCCGAGACTACGAAATTTAATGACGTGGCCATCGGGGGGGATTATTAACGTTTATGGATCGGACATCCCATCCCCAGAGCAGAGGGATTTCTCTTACCAAGATCCGGAGATAAAGCCGGCAGTTATAGAGATATTTTGTGAAACAGCTGTACGGGCAGAAGACTTTTGGTGTGTTTGGAAGTGGGTTCTATCATGTATTTTTGTGTGTGTTTTTTATTTTGAAATGATTTGATCATGTTGATGTGAATTTTGGGTTTATTTTCTTAGACTCACGATTGTTAATTGAAAATTAATTTGGGTTGATTTATTCAAATTTAAGATTTGAATATAATTCATGATGAACGGTGCTTGATTTTTTAGGTTTTTTTTTTTTAAATATCTAATGATTGAATAAATAATTTGTATGTAGTAGATATCGTGATTTAAATAGCTTGATTAAAATATATGTTTATATTTTTGTGAGACAAATCTCATAATATTTTCATTTTTTAAAAAAAAATGAAGACCAAAAGATTTTTATTTTTTTAAAAAAAATTATAAGACCATGTAGATATTATTTGTGGATATTTGATTTTTTTCCCCCAAACATTTCAGTTGATATTAGATTGATATTTTTTTAAAAAATATTTTTTAGTTTAGAAATATATTAAAATGATATTTTTTTATTTTAAAAAAATATTTTTTTAATATTAGCACATAAAATAATTTAAAAATACCAAAAAAAAAAAATTTAAAATAAAAACATTTCATTTTTTTTAAAAAAAAAATTTAAAACACAATGTTAAATATTCTTTAACAATTTACTCGGATAATTTAGAAATCATTTGATATTACAATAATTTCTTGTTTTTTGTATAACTACAGAAAAAAAACTATTTGGTTACCTAAATAATTTATATTTTTTATATTAAGTCTCGTGTATACATATTTGCACTGTAAATCGTGATTTTATAAAGGTTAAAATAGTATTTTTTATTAAACTTATTTTTATTTAAATCACAATTAAAAATATTAAAAAAAAAAAAAAAGACTCGACCGATTCTTCTTTTCCTAGCAATGAATTCTGCCTCGAAGTCCGGCGTCACTTTTTTTAAGCTACACGTGTACTAGGAACTCGTGACATTATCTTCAGAGGCAGTGTGCTGGCCCAGATGGTCCCGTCCCGTCTACGACGGCCTCTTTCAAGCACCGTGATCTTTCAACATTCGGCGCCATTCTTGTCATGACTTCACGGCCAATTAAAGGCTTCCGGTCCATCATTCCGAAAGCGAGAGCGAGCGACATGTTGCTTAGGCGATACAGACATCACTACTACGTGCATGCTTCTGAAAAATATTTTTTATTCAGAATATGTTAAAATAATATTTTTTATTTTTAAAAAATTACTTTAATATCATCCTGAAAATTGATAAAACATTATTTTTTTTAATTTAAAAAAATTATTTTTTAAAACAATAATTTTGAAATACAATACCAAATAACCCTACACTTCATGTACATGACGTGTACGGGTCTGACTACCAGCACATGATCCTTTTTTCTGATAAATAAAATAAAATAAACGGTTGCCATCACTTCCTTGTTCAAGTTGAGTTCAACAACCTCAATGATAATCTATCAGCATAATTGATGAATATTGTTAATAAATCGCATGATCCCACATGCATTAAGTCCAATCCATTATTATTATTATTATTTTGGGTGCTGAGCCAGCGCATAATATTTGGTAAATATTATTGCTAGACTTATTATTATGTTTAGCTTTATCAAGTCACTGGTCGTTGTCAAAGAAATTAGGAAGCAAAACTCTTTAATTTTTATTTAAACAATATATAATAATTTAAAAAACAATACAATAAAAAACTGTCATGCACCTCTAGGTCATTGAAAAACTAAAAAACCAGTGAAGTTTTGCTCGTGTTGACTGTACGAGAATGAAGTAGATGTCTGAGAAAGTGATGGTCATTGATTTTTAAAAAATATATATTCATCATTTATTTATTTATTTTTCGCTCGTGAATCATGCAGTAACTCAATTGATGTCTTTGTGGCAGATATGGTGCCGCCCAGCCCCCTTCCGACCTTCTTTATTGTATTTGCATGGATACACTTGTCTTGCAATATTGACCCGTGAACGATGAATGTGATAGAATCTAAGGGAAACACGAAGAAATGATGAAACCAGACCCTGGATTAAGATATTATTTTTCCAGGACAAACAATTAAAACCTAGCTGCCTGCAGACAGTGAAAGATGACATGGCCTTCTCACAAAAGATCAATTTTTTAGTTAAACATCTTATTCAATGACTGAAGGCCGACATCTTCCTGCATATAAAATAAAAATAATTTTTTTTTTTTCAAAAAAATCTTTTAAAATAGTTTCTCCAACACCCTCGTGGACCTGGGTGATTTAAGGAGGTGGGGAAGGAGATAATTCTACGAATTTACGTTGGTACGGTTCTGAGTTTTTTGTCTTGTTTTCGCTGGCATTTATATGCTAGCATATTATCATGCATTAAAATCAATAAATGAAATTAATTCTGCAGTAAATTACTTTGTAATTTTAGAATCATATAAGAAAATTACATGACACGCACATATATATCTTATATTAATCATTTTTATACTAGATTAGAGTCATCAGATTACATACTGATTGAAAGTTTATATCTTAAATGTCAGTATCAAAAGTCATTTGTTTGACTATTTATAGAATAATAAAAACTGCTAGTCAGCTTAATATAATATTAGGAGCATTTTAGAGAGAGCCACCATCCTTATATTTATGAATAAATCCTATTCCTTAACAAGTGCGAGGATGTTTCTGAAAAAATAAGATTTTTTAATTTACCAAAATACAAGAGTTTCTCCCGTCTCGAATATTTTTCCTTGAATATCTTGACACCAAGCACACTCAGATACCATCCTTATTTTGAAGCTTATCCGCCACCCATGCATGCAATCAAGACAAAACCACCTTAATAATCATTCTAGTTGACTATTGATAATTTGGATTAAAGTGTGAACAACATGTCACCGGGAAAATAATAATAATTAAAAATTATTTTATCATGAAAAAATAAAATTCAACTAATAGCCAAGTGACTTGCATCCGTGTCAGTGCTTACTGAATACCCCTAGATGAATCAGGCTGACAAAATAGTTGCGTGGCATGCAATGAGTGGGTCGTTGAAAAATCAAAATTTGAGAAAAATAAGTTGCAAAAGAATTACACGTGTCCATTAACTGTGCTTTTAATTTGCGGTGGCCCTTTTGTGTTTTGTGGTTGGAGTACGCCATCATGCTCGTGTATTTGTGTTTGTCAAAGAATGCGTGTCTAGTTAACTGGGCCGAGTCATCCGAAAGCCGCACCGCCGTGTTTGCGAGGTAACTCAACCCCGAAGAAAACGAGTAAATAATTACATGATGGAAGGTTTCGATTGAAGGCGCCGTTTATTTTTTGTGCAGTATTTTAAAACAATATTTTTCAAACTTTTATATTTGTTTAGTATTAAGAAATTTAGTTGATGAAAATAGCACTTCTCAAGAATTCGCTTCTCATAAAAATCAATTTTTTAAAATAAATAAATTATTTAGCAAGCGGTCTGTTGCAAGATCTCTCTCTCTTATTCTTCTTACCCTGGATCTCTGGATTTGAAAATTAATCCCAAGCTTATCAAGATCAGGGGCCTTGTCTTATAATGGCTTCTCCAAAATACCTGCGAGGCTAACCAGACTAGATCTAGATGCAGCCACAACCCTAGGAGATCAGTGGACACGCATGGATAATAATTTATTTATTTTTGAAATTTCATAGGAATATATGAATGAGTCGAAGTTTTTGGATAAGACGGAACCGCCTCCGGTGAATTATTATTTGGCAAATATAAAACGAAGACGAAAAAAAAACAGGCGAGATAAGAAGAAAGCTGTACCAGATCGGCAAAGCACGTGAAATATAAGTTGTGGAGTCTTTTTCAGAACCCACTGGACCGTCACCGGTGCCTCTGCTGGCTCGATATGGTGTTCGTATATATATTTTTTTCCTTTAATCGTCTTGATTCTGGGCCGCAATAATGTCACGTTTTTAAAACTGTCTGTTTGATCATGGCCACTATTCAGAGCTTAAAATAGCTTCGCAACAGAAATAACTGAGTAATCAATGGCAGGAAGCAGCTCGTGTTGCCATCAAAAGCAGTGGTCCTAAAAGATGGTGATTAGTTCGATTTTTTATATCACTATATATATATATATATATATATATATATATCATTTCAGACAATATGTTATTTTAATACACAAGTATATCAAAAAATAAGTATGTTAATGTATATACTTTATAAAAAATTCGAATCTCAACATTATCTTTTTAATTAACTAACATTTATGCACAGGTATGTTCAATTTGCCGAGATATTCTAAACCGGTGGTTCTAATAAAATATACTAAGGTATAAAAAACACAAAAGCTTTTTAGTGGGTATAGGAATAACTGATATGTATACCCCTTTTCTATAAAGATAAAATAAAATAAAAATAAAAATAAAAAAGAAGAGGAAAAGGAAGGAATGCTATGCAAAATAAGTAGGGTTGACAATAAATAAAGTAGGAATAGTATAATTCTCAATCAAAACCTAACTTGGTATATATTTATATGTTTTAATCCAATATAACATAACATAATATAATACACACACATTAATATTGGCATGATATAAATAATTATCATAATATAGATATATGTAAAAGATATTTAAAAAAAATATCAATAAATGATAGATAAAATATAAATATAATACTCCTTGTCATCACGATAGAGATCCTTCTTTCTTTTTTTGTACAGGGAAGTGGACTTTAAATAAAGGGTGGAAAAAAAGAGGAGTCAGGGTGCCAAAGAGAAATGAGTGATTCTCCGGTGGCAATATTGTTTTTTGTAATAAAATTATTATTAATTTTGAAAAGGATTCCTCATTTGAAGATTTAAGTTTTCAAATAATCAAACCAAGGTATCTAGTGAATTTCCATAATTTATCTACTAAATTAATCATATATATATATATATATATATATATATATATATATATATATTAAAAACAACAAAACTTAATTATGCATATATATAATTAATTTCCATAAACTTGCAAATTATGAAATCGTATACTAAAATTCAACAACAAAACTTAATTCTCAATCTATTTAATATTGAAAAATTAAATTATAAATAAAAAAAGATTATTTCTTTTCCAGAGATAAAATAACTGTTTTTTTAAATGGGGATTAAAAATATGAAGAGAATGAAAAGATAAAAAAACTTCAATTATAAAAATTATCTAAACAAAACCAGTAACAATAAAAAAACGAGGACCACATTTGATAGACGATAAATTAAAGGATGACTAATTGAAAAAAAAACAATTTTTATAAACCATTTCAAATTAAGAAAAAATACGGGTATTAATATGAAAAAAAATTGAAGGGTATTTTTAATTTCTTAAAGTGTCACGCATGGAAGACGGGGTAGAGAGTAAAAAGAATGGGAAAAAAACCTCTCCGCATCAAACCGGAGGTCACGGGAGGTAGAGCCACCGAGATAAATCCAACCAAGCCAAGGAAGCTCATCATTGATTGTTTGAATCTTCCACACGGGTTGTCCGGAGGTGGCGGAATCCAACCAACCTTCCACGCTGATTTTTTGAATCGAACCAGACCAAGGAAGCTCTTCATCAATCTTGAATTTGTTGGGCGTACATGAACGATATTTTTTCACTGCGGACCTCACCCTTTAATTTTAATTTAATTTCTGTTAACAGAGTTATTAAAAATCCAAATTATCCTGATACAGAAACGCTCTAAATGACCCAGCCACCATTCCCCCTCCCCTTCCCCGCCACTCAGTCTCCCTTCCCTGACTCGTAGTACATCAAAGCATATGAAAACCCACTTTTAAGCAAGAATTGCAATCCCATCCTGTCAATTCTCTGCTTCAATTTTCTTCTCTGTTTTGAACAAAAAAGGTGAATTTTAATTCAATTTCTCTCTCAGATCCAGTATAAAACTTCGGAAACAGATGAGTAACGGGCAATAGATGATGGTTAGGGATGGATCTAGTGATGAAGCTTGAGATGAGTGGTATTTTGGGATGGGTTTGGTGGTGGTTTCGGGGATTGATGTTGCCAGATTTTACAGTGAATAAAAGTGCAACTAAAAGAGAGAGGAGGAAGAAGAGGGCCAGGAACAAGAATCGTTACAGTTTAGAGACGTTGACATTTTTAAGAACAATAATTGAACGGTATTTGCTTCTAAGAAAAAGGAAAAGCACTGAAAGCTTTTCCAATACTTACAACCATTTTCTGAAAATTAGTCAAATAAATATTTTAAAATATGACCTTAGCTTGCACCGATTGATTTTCGGGTTAAATTTTAAAAATATATTAATAATAATTTTTATTTTTACATTTATCCTCGTAAATTTAAATTGATATTTTTTATAAGTGATTACATTCCTTCTTCGGGTTGACCCGGGATGAACAACTTTTATTTTATGCCGACACGAATCAATCCGGATTGATTCTTCTAATAAATGACCATGTCTTGCCATGTACCGACATTTAAATTTAACTTTGAATCTATAATAGTAACTATTTTAATTTTTATAAATTTTAGTTGAATATATATTGCAAAAAAAAAATCAGGGATAAAAATAATAAAATATTATTTTTAGAAATATGTCACATTGATAACTCTAGTTTAAAAAATACAGATTAACTCTAAAATTATTATAGGGATATATTTTTTTTTTCATGTTTTTGTTCATGTCTCTTCATCCAGACATGTTTTTATCTTCACCGATTTCATTCCTTACATTGCAGCACAATATTCAAATGATACCACAGTACTTTAGAATCTTTTGTCATTTAACATATGTTAATAATTTTTTTATGAAAATAACATGTATTATAAAAAAATTCTAGAAAAATGACACAATTTAAATACGGTTGCTATTAGAAATAATAGTTGCACACACCTTCTACACATTGAAGTGTAGTTTTCTACACGCTCAATAATATTAGAAAAATCTTGACGGTGATGTTGATTATACTGTGAAAGATCACCGAAGCAGGGTCATGATTGTTTATGAGTTTTGTTTATGCTTAATTTAGAGTTGATCATGATGATCTCGTTTGATGGTTTATCAAGATGTAGTTAGAATTATTTTATATTTATAAGCCGAGTTGTTTCTCAGATATAATTTTTCATCCTATCCTATTTTCTCAAACTTTCTATCAAATGTTATTAATTTAGCAAGTGTTTGTTTTGTGATTGTAGTTGAATTTGAAAAAAAAAAAAAAACAGGTGTATTAGTGTTTGATTATGTATTAAAACACTAGAGCATTTGCATGGGGCCCACAAAATAAAACCATTAGTTGATGAAAACATATTTATTAGCTGCTTTTCGTTGTTTATCCCCCGCAAATCAACCATGTGTTTAATTCTTATTATATATTTTAATATTTGTAATTGTTTATTGAATATGTAATGAGCGGTATAATGATGAACAACCTATTTTTTTCATCTGAGCTAGTTAGTCAAATTCTATGAAATTGAGTTGAATCAAAACTTTGCTTATGGTATTCCTGTTCATTACATGTGCTTGTCGTAATGACTAAATATGAACTTGATTTCCTAAGGAATACGAGTTTTGATTTAGAAGCCAAGAGGAAGGTTATTAAAAGTGAATTCTAGGTACGTTCGAGATATATACCTTAACCAGGTGCTAATATGTCTTCTAGTTTTCTTATTTTATTGCCAAAGGAGTAAAATTTGATAGTAAAACATTATATAACGTATTGTATATGTATGTGTATATATATGTATATTCTTTTCAAAATAATTTCACAAGCATACAATAATATAAAACATATTGTAACCAAATACTCAAAATTATTTTTTATTCAACTTTAAAATCAATCATATTTTTAACTAAATATTTTAATTTTAATTCTAAACTTTAATTAAAAAATATTTTTTTATAAAAATATACATTTTTTAATTTCAACAACAACAATCACACTAGAAAACAGATACTCAAACATCATGGGCTAGGAGACATCTAAGTGCGCGTGTGATGCACGAGGGCTACTCGTGCAAGCTAGATAATTTATGGGTTTTTAAGGGTTTAATTATTATTTTTTAGTTCGCGTAGTACGTGTGCACTTTTTTCTGCTTCATACCCTGTAATGTTTACGGTTTAGTCAAAGTGTACTTGCCCCACCCCCCCCCGGTTCATGTGTTGATGACAATCATCCGTCAGCCATTCTTTCGCTCATTAATTTTTTACGATTAGGATATAATTGTTATTGGCATATCATGTTTACTTGTTTATGTTTCTTTTTTAAGTGCTTAGGCCCTAGGTGCTAATCAAAGTCATCAGTGACTAACTTGTAATAATTCATGTTTTTCAAGCTAACTTTTGTGAATAAAATTAATATAGAGGCTGTTTAGTAAGAAAAATGATATATATTGGATTAAAAATGGTAAGCTCCAGGGGTGTAAATTGCTATTGTGTTTTTCAGGGGCTGTCCTGGCAGAAATTGTTTTTGCAAAACAAATAATTCTTTATTTTAAATTAACTATTTTTTATTATTATTTTATGTACTAATATCAAAAATATTTTTTTTAAATAAAAATTATTTAATTATATTTTTAGACAAAATAATATTAACTGAGTACAATTAACACTTTAGAGCCTGCTTAAAAATATAATTGATGTTATTTTTAAAAGTTATTTTTATTTAAAAATATATTAAAATAATATATATTTTTTAAAAATATTTTTCACATTAGCAAGTAAAAATAATTAAAAAAATATATTTTGTAAAAAACAAATTTAAAAAGCAATATGTTAAGAGGTATTAACCATGAGGTAGTTGGCACCATTTATCCAAAATAAATGCAACGTGCCTTTTCAACGGCAGGAGAGAAAGCTGGAGGCAGGGGAAGAAATGGGTGATCATGTCGATACTAGCAGATGGCTTTTCATCGGGACTTGAATGTAACTGTTTGAGCCGTTTTATGCAATTACATTTTTTACTAATCAAGTTTTTTATAACCATAATCCCAATACCAAACAAGATATAAAATATATAAATATCAAAATCATTTTGAATATTGATGTATAGAAAGAATCGTGAATCATCAAATCCACTCAAATAAATAATTTTGAATAAGCTAGCATTATTTTGTTTATTAAAAAATAATTATTATCTATACAATTTTTAAACTGATTTAACAAAATCAATTAAATTTAATCAATTTTTACTGAACTAATATTTTTCGGCCACCTCTAAAAGGCTGAATAATTATTATATTAAAGTACAACAAATTTAATCATTAACTAACTACCCTATACAAGAGAGGAGAGATAAAAAATACTAATAATAAAAACAACCCGTCCTTTCAAACCCATGGAGTGGCGGGACCCGACTGCACGATTCGACGCCATTCATCGACTTTTTTTTCTTTTTTTTAACATATTCTCTCACGTGTCAGATTTCCTCTTCCGTTATCTCCACGTGTTTTAATACCCTTCAAAACATTCCACTCTCCATTTCTCCTCCCTTGACTCCAGTTTTCCGCCGGCCTGCAACTCTCTCTCCCTCCCTCTCTCTCTGAGAAAAAAAATGATTTCTCTGAAAAATCTCTCAGTATTCTTTCTCTCACTTTTAATCTTTACTAACCCTGTCATCTTATCTTCTTCTTCTTCAACAACTAGAAGCACAAGCACAAGCACAAATAGCATTGACTATTCATTTTCGTTTTTTGACGGTATCATTAGCAATTCCTTGAATTCCAAGCCAAAAAACCAATCAAAATCCACTGCGAGAAAAGTATCGTCGTCAACCGGCTGTGACGTTTGGACCAAGGCCTGTTCAGAGGCTGTTTTATCACTGGCACGGCAACCAGAGACGGTCACTTGGTTAAAGAGCGTGAGGAGGAAGATTCACGAGAATCCAGAGCTTGCTTTTGAAGAAGTCAAAACAAGTGAGTTAGTTAGATACGAGTTGGATAAGATGGGGATTGAATACAGGTATCCTTTAGCTAAAACGGGTATTCGGGCTTGGATCGGCACCGGTGGGCCTCCTTTCGTGGCTGTTCGAGCTGATATGGATGCTCTCCCGATTCAGGTAGCTAGTACCGAAGTTTTTTTTTTTGTGCGTTTTTGTATGTTTGCACGTGTATTGTTCAGGACGAAAGTGTTATTGTACTTGGTCATTAAGGATGACTTTGAACTTAGAGCTTCACAGAAAATTAGCCTTTCGTGAGGTTATTTTTTTTTAACTTTTTATTAATAAAAAGCGAATGGAAATTAGTTATCGTAATCTGTTTTCTTCTTTTGTATTTTAGACTTGAATTAAAAGCATAAAAATTCCTGATTTAAATAGTTATTAGTGATTGAGATTTATAGCTTGCTGCTTATTTTGATCAAGCCCTTGATTTAAATTATTTTTTTCTTAAGAAAATTAAAGGGGAAAAGAGAAAAATAATGTAAAATGAGAATTTATGCACGAAAATTATTTTATTGTTTATATTTATGAATACTTGCACAGAAGATAACCTCGTTATGTATATTTTATAACATCTATTAACACTCGTCAAATTAAAATAAAAACTAGTGAGATTATTTGAGCCTGTCTCGTAAGTGTCAGACTGATATCGGGTTTACCGGAGATAAGACAAATTATACAGTTATTCAATTTCTAATGTAGAAGTTCTCAGAGTATAGTGACAAAATACTTGAAATGTTTTATATGAGGGCAGTTATTAATATTACCTCTATGGGATAGGGAGTCACTTTAGGCTTTTCGGGCCACATGGTTAGTAAATTGGCCAGCCTAGCTTCAAAAAAAAACTAAATCCCGGAGTTGCTTGTTTTAGGAAGCTGTAGAGTGGGAGCATAAAAGCAAGGTTGCCGGCAAAATGCATGCTTGTGGGCATGATGCTCATGTCGCAATGCTGATGGGTGCTGCCAAGATTTTGAAGAGCCGCGAGCATCTCTTGAAGGTTCTTTTTTTCCATACACGCACACACACATTATAAAAGTCTTAAATAAATCGTAATAATCACGGTTCTAGTTACCAGTTTCACTTTCTATAAGGAATTGTCGGGGTATCATAAATTTAAAGAGAATGTTGGGTGCATGGAGAGAGCAATGTTTGTTGTTTACTGGGTACTCACCACTGAACATGATGCTATGGAAACTGGCAAAAAGAGTAGAATAATGCCCTTGATCCGTGTAGAAACTCTGTTGGACCTCATTTTGAGTGGATAGCATTATTTTTTATGGAATAAACTTTATTTCTTCAAAAATAAATTTTGAATGTCCAAATAAATAAATAAAATCTCAATTATTTCAAATTTTTATAAAGAATTCATGTCCTAATTAGACTAAAACTTATTGCATAGATTACAAGTTATTTGACATCACAGTATAACATGTACAGCGTTGCATTTCATTGGCATACAAAAAAGTACAGGAAGGGGATGGTGTCGGGTCACTTTCTCTTAGCCAAAAATTGCCATAACTCGAAAAGCTTTTTTGATCACTTCCGCTTTGCTATTTTCATCATCTGATGTTGTCTTTTTTACATGTCTCCACCCTTCATTTTCTGGGCACGAGGTGGTTTTTGAATTCGTGGTCTATTCCATCGCACTTTAGACATCATTTGAAGCCTTTAATTTTCCTTTCCTGTATCCGTATCGTTGATTGCAAGCACGAAATTCTCAAACCCACCTCCCCGTTAAACATTTGAAAAGATTAGTGCCACACCACATACAGCGGTCAATTTTAACGCACGATTCCTAATGATTTAGAATTTATTATATTCACATGTTATCATTAGTTTACACCAGTTTGTAAGTGAATTTAGTAATATCTCTTAAGAAAAATTATTTTTTCATATAAAAAATGGGAAATAATTTACAAACATATATTTCTCACTAAATTCACATACAATCTAATGTCATCGTGTGAGTGTTAAAATATGATTTATTTATTTTTATTCTAAACGATTAGATTTACATGGAAAACGTAGTTGCTAGATGTATTTGTATTGAAAATTTGTTTGTACATAAAAAATTGATGGCTATACAGAAGACAAAATCAACTCAACTCCCTCTCGAGTCTCAAAAACGTCATAGGTAGTTTAAATTTCTGAGCATCTCGTGTAATCCAATGTGCGTTTTTCTTTTCTTTTCAAGGATTCCTCGCTCATGCTCTTGTTTTGATCAGTTTGACATATGAGGAAAGCAAGTGCTTGATAGGTGTTCAAATCATACATGGGCTTCTTGCTTTCTTCTTTTCTCATTTGCTTTTTTGTGTGCTCATTTTAGTATGGGTTGGAATTTGTAAGACGTACGCATTTTACCACTTTTTAGTGGGAGGCCACATTCCGTGGACAATATTTGTTTACAAGATGCGCTAGTGATGACTTTTGAGATATTTGCCATGTTAGATTTGATTCTTATGAACACGGATTGTTACTTGATTTGTTACCTGCATGGACGAGACACCTAAGATTTCGATATGCACGGTAGCTTAGCAAAGCTGTTACTGCAAAGTGAATCTCCTCATTTTCAGAAAAAAAACAATCTTCAAGCTTTTAAGCCTTTAAATTTATTTCACCGGTTTGATAGCACAGAATAGCACCAATCTGCTCCTACAGGATACAATAGGCACTAGACAAGATATTTTGTTGGAGTAAATGTTGCATATTTATTTTTAAGATGCCATGTGCAGCCTTAGCTGTCTTCCTACCTACACAGAGTGTATATCTTGCAGAAATATGGAAAGACAGCATTAAAGAATTAGTGTTTCGAAGAAACAAATTTCTGTCCATGGCTCACACTTTCAGTAAGAAATAAACCATATGATAACCCAAGCGAAATGCTTAAAGATTTGACCCTATAGTCTATACAACTTTCTCTAAATTCAACAGGTTGCCACAGACGTGCAAGCCAATACAGCTTAGGTCACCTTGAGTCGAGTAATGAAACCAACGGAAATCGATCATCATCTTCCATGTCTGGGACTCTTATCTTGATGGGAACCCTATAGTCTATACAGCTTTCTCTAAATTATAGTTTAAAACAGAAAATCTTTATTCATGTTTTGATGATACCACGGTGGATATCTAAACGTGCTAGTTTCACTGCTGCAATTACAGGGAACTGTAATATTGCTCTTTCAGCCAGCAGAGGAAGCTGGGAATGGAGCCAAACGGATGATAGGAGATGGGGCTCTTGATGACGTGGAAGCTATATTTGCAGTTCATGTATCCCATGAACATCCGACTGCCGTCATCGGTTCAAGGCCAGGAGCTTTGCTTGCTGGATGCGGCTTCTTCAGAGCAGTGATTGGTGGCAAAAGGGGCCGTGCTGGCAGCCCTCACCACTCTGTTGACCCCATTTTGGCTGCCTCGGCAGCTGTGATCAGCTTACAGGGCATTGTGTCTCGTGAAACAAATCCCTTGGACTCTCAGGTATCCATGCTAGAAAGCCCACCTTCCAAAACTGTTTTCCTTCTTCAGAATTGTAATTTTTATAACCGGGAATTTTTCAATTCAGGTAGTGTCTGTTACCACAATGGACGGAGGCAACAATCTGGACATGATTCCAGAAACCGTTGTACTCGGTGGCACTTTCAGGGCATACTCAAGCACAGGTTTTTACCAGCTTCTTCAAAGAATTGAAGAGGTTTGTCCTGATTCCCATTTTATAATAAGGTCCCTCTTTGCTGAATACCTGTCAAATGTGAATAATCGATCATCTAACAGTTTTTGAGCCTGTATGAAACAGGTGATTGTTGAGCAGGCTTCGGTTTTCAGATGCTCGGCAACAGTTGACTTCTTTGAAAAGGAGTCCACGATCTACCCCCCGACGGTGAATGATGATCATATGTACGAGCATGTCAGAAAGGTGGCCACTGATTTATTGGGTCCAGCGAACTTCAGGGTGGTACCGCCGATGATGGGTGCCGAGGACTTCTCGTTTTACACACAAGTGGTCCCTGCAGCTTTTTATTACATAGGCGTGAGGAACGAAACACTGGGTTCAATACACACGGGCCATTCACCCTATTTCATGATAGATGAAGATGTTCTCCCCATAGGTGCTGCAACACATGCAACAATTGCTGAAAGATATCTCATTGAGCATGGTTGAAGTGAAGTTATAAGCCCTAGCTTGTTCAGCGAGGCAAAAATTGAATCTCTCGGAGCAAGAACTATGCGGGAATTCGACACGTGGTTCCTGCTTTCTTATTGGTGGCATGCACGGGGTAGGAGAGGGGTTGATAGCGGGGATTAATTTCCCTTCGCCAGTGTAAAGGATCGAGGGAGAATCCATACTCATGGATGAGGTTGTAAGCAGTGAATCTGTTTGAATACTTTCAAGCTATAGTAATTCGCTTTTAGTTGTTCTGTTCAAAGCTTTGGAGTTTCACGTTCATGAGGCTCTGAAAAGACCAATTTGAGGAGGCAGAAAACATGGTTAATGTTGTTATTTAACCTAGTAATTTCCAAACTATATCCCTCTTTCAACACTAGGAGATGTTTTTCCCCAGCCCAGTTCTTGACCCGTGGAAATCAATTAAAAAAAGAGCGAAAAAAACACAATAAATCCCATTCCCCCAATAGCCTCTCCACTTCTATTTTTAAAGTGTTTTTTTCTTCAAAAATATTTTTTTTTAATAAATATTTTTAATACCAGCACATTAAAACAGAAAAAAAATTTAAATCTAAAAATAAAAAATATAATTGAACTTTAATGCTAAACAAGATATTATTTGACCCACCTGTTCAAATTAATCCCGCCTTAATCCAATGAACAATGAAACCCGACCATGATTTTAAAAACAAGCCACTACGTGATTTAGACAACTGTTTTGTGCCCATGTCTGAGAGTGATTGAGGTTGATTTTTAAAGTATTTTTTATTAAAAAATATATTAAAATAATATTTTTTATTTATTTTTTAGAAATTATTTTTGACTCAACACACCAAAATGATTTAAAACTACCAAATTTTTTTAATTTTAATTTAAAACAAAAAATAAAAAAAATCATTTTTTTTAAAAAAACATTGTCAAACACCCTCTTAGTAAATATCTTTTAACAGGTGCAAGGAGCCAGAGTGACCGGGTAAAGGAGGAGGGGTATCCATTCAGATCGAACTCCCATATCATTTAAGCATATACACCAAACCCGGTCAATTCAGTAGAGAACAGAATTCCCGGCCAATAAAATCACATGTAAAACACACACAAGTTAGTTGTCAATACGCAGGGCCTCCTTGAGCATGTCACTCCATAAACACAAAAATAAGTTCATCAATAAGCCCCATATGTGGATTTGACATGTTCACTGACGATGAGCAGTTCCCCTTAAGCACTGAAAATGCTGTGCAACACAATCCTACATTTCTCCTGTGTATTATTCACATAGAAGGGTGTGCATTTTATTTAAACATGCCACAAAATGTTCCAGCTTTTTGACAAGGGCAACAGCGGGGTAAAAAGATGGTGTGCTAAGCACATCCATTCAGATTCCAACTTTATTCTAATGCCACATAATTACGGAAAACGTACAAGATAGTTCCCTCTAAAGGTTTTCCGCAGCTAACAGTGATTGAATTGTAGGAGACTTACCTCTTCTCACCACACAAACATCTTGCAGCTTGTAGAGCGAAATATGTTAGGATAATGTCAGCACCAGCCCGTCGAAGACATATCAAGGACTCCATCATAACTCTTTCTTCATCAATCATTTTGAGAACCCCACCAGCCTTAATCATTGAGTATTCACCAGAAACCTGCACTCATAAATTAAGAAAAAAAAATCAATATGAAGAATATGGAAGTTCAGAAGGGCCATGAAGGGGCACTATAACAAAGTTGTGGTCAAGGGACAACCAGCAATATGGGAATCTGGCTGCATTGGCAACACTACAATTCTACCATTAACTACAAAATATAATTTTTATCTAGGTGGCGGCATAAACATCCAGCTGCTGATCAAAACTTTAGTTTTTACAGGTAGAGGCAGGGGCAGATAGTATCATGGGCTTTGTCGTACAGGTTAGAGATGGAAATGTTTTCCGTGAACACTGAAAAGATCAGGACAAGACATCTGGTGCAAGACCATAATATCCAAATAGTTACGGGTAGTACCTGATATGCAGCAATTGGCAGAGGAGATTTATCTCTGAGAAGCCTTATAATATCCAAATAAGGTAGACCAGGTTTCACCTGTGAAACAAGCAGAAACAGCTTCAGCATGACAGAATTTTTCCAATTAATAGAATCCATTTCAAAGTTCCAAAGAAAGCAATGACAACCAGAAGGATATCAGCTCCTTCAGACTCATCTTCATGGGCCTCAACCAGAGCCTCTCTGTAATTTGCTGGGTTCATCTGATAACTTTCATTCACATGCCAAATAATATCCAAAAGTGAACACCAAAACTGCATGTTTATTAAATCTGCCACATCTAAAATATAAAAACATTTACGTCTTTTTGTCTCCAAAGCGTGGGTTTGAATCCAATGCCTCTCGAAATGGCCCATAAAATGAACTGGCATATCTGTTTAGATATAAGGGGGATTAGCACATAAAATACACTAACCATTGCATCATATCATACAGTTGGTATGAAACAGGGTGGAAATAGACATGGATTGCAGGATAAAACAATAGGAACCGTCAACATGTGGTGTGTGAAGAAAGAAAATAGTTGCATAACATAGGGAGGGTTTAAGCATTTGGAAATTGGAAAGTGAGAAGGGGGGAGTTCCCTCCATTTATTCCTTTTTCTATATAATTTATAAAAGCTTTCTGAACAAGATTGCAAACTCATGGTCGGTCTCCAGTTTAAAAGCTTGCATTAGTAATTGGAGAGTTATAGCTAAATATCTCCACACTTGTACATGGTTTATATAGAAAAAAGAAATTAAACCCATAGCGCAGGGAAATGAGGTAGTGTGTGTGTGTGAAAATAAATAAACAGATAAATTAAAAGAGAAATCAAACTGTTGAATTACTTTGCTGTATAGGACATGATTGAAACATGTTGAAATCCTTCTGCATCAAGAGCTTTCCTTATGGCTCCTATTCGGCCATCCATCATGTCACTTGGACTAACAACATCTGCTCCAGCCCGAGCCTGTTGGTAAGTGACATCAAAAACAGTTAAATGGCTCAATTCATAAAGAGCATAAAGCACCATTTATCCCAGCTTGGTGTCTAAAATCAGAGTTCATATATTTTTGTGAGAACTGAAATCATCAATCTCAGGATATGCATCAGGGAATGAGGGGAAAGGGGACCAAATGAATTTTCTGAAACCTCGGATTGGCCCTAATGTCTTCAAAAACTCAAATAGAAATGCTTCATGATGATCCAAATGGTGAATTGTGCAACTCATCCATTCAGAATTACCTGAGAAACAGCTTGTTTACATAATTGATACACTGTCTCATCATTCATTATGACTCCTGCAGTGTATCAAGGACAGATCAGTAATTCATATTCATGTGTAGCTACTTCTTTCAAGTAGAGCTCATCATCAACCCAGCTTTCATGCTTATGCACAGTAATGTTTCAAATAGAGAAAACCATGACAAGACAAATATTTGGATAAAAAATAATTTGTGTTCTTAATCAAAGTGGCTATGTAATTCAATAACAAAGGAAATCCTGTAAAATATGTGAAAGGTTTCGGTAATTTAATTTCAATCCTTGCATTGTGCTCATTATTTTTTCCCCGGATATATCCATTTTTTTGCTTGACAACCAAAAGATAAAGCTTCTTCATTGCTTAGGGAGAGCTTCTCTAAGGAAGCTGACCCTATATGTTAATTAATGATATTGAAATAAAAAGAATTTTAATGCATTTGATTCCAAGCTTGAATTACTGGCCATTCATGAATATTTAAGCAAATATCATATCTTGCAATTTGGCAGGTGTCTTAAGTAATCATAGTCACCTCGTATTAAAGTGATATTAGTAGTTACAGTTTTCTTCTGAATGTAACAGCAACACTTGAAATATTAAATGCATCTCTTACCATCCTCTCTGACAATGCCATCATGTCCATCAGAGGAATATGGATCTAGAGCGACATCAGTGTAGATAACCTACGGAAACAGAAAAGAGTAAAATAGGTTACCATACTAAAAGCACAATTTCTTCAACTTGAAGAAGCTTCCTAAAAGATCCAAGAACTAAGGGACTAGGTACTTTGACTTACAAGGTCAGGGTATTTGTCCTTGAGCAGCCGTATTGCTCTGGGAACAAGACCATTATCATTGTATGCTTCATCTCCTGTGGAAGACTGGCATGCAAAAACTGGTTATCTAATACTTATCCAGGCAGGAGAAAATCTAGAGTTTTTTCAATAAAGAAAAAAGAAACCAGAAGAAAAACACAAACCTTCAAAGCATCTGGAACTTTGGGAAAGAGAACAATGCTATTTACACCAACATCTCGAGCCTTTGCAACCTGCACCAGATTGCTTTTGTTAGAAGTGCATGATAGTTGGGTATATAGATTAATCTTGTAAAGCAAGAACAAAAAATACCAACAGAAATTTTTGGGTTTGGGTGTTTTGTAATAGGAATTAACGCAGAATCTTCAGTTTTTCCACATCATTTTTAACTTCTGACTGGTAAATTTTTCAATGTTTCGAGTAAATTCACTAACTGTCAATAGAAACTATTTTAGTGGATTTCTTCAGTAGTTAAAGGATTTTCCTTTAACTGTGAGGAAATCCAAGTCAGTGCAACGTAATGGATATGAAACATATATAAAAAAATGTGGTTTTAAATAACTACAAATATCATTTCTGACAATAGATAATGAAGTGGAGTATAAGGCAGGGCCACACGACCTCTTCCACAAGTCCATGTCTCCATCCAAGCCTATAACATCCAGGCATTGCTCCAATAGGTGTGTCTTCCTCACCTGCAAGTCTCAAGACACACAATGCAAACTGAGAAAGATAAAGTTCCCTCAGAAAATTAGGAAATCACAAATTAAACTAGAAAAGGAAGCACATAATCATCACCTGCAAAAATACCAACCTTCATGAATAAAAAGAGGGTAGACAAAATTGGCAGGCGATATACTAGTTTCTTGGAATGATGCTCTCATGGCAGGTGACTTGCGATTACGACGTGGACGACGATTAAGTGGCTGACAAAAACCAGCGTCAACAATCAATCAGATTTGGGAATAAAACTTGAACATCGAGGTGTACCACACAGTGGATGCGCCATTATTACACGAATAATCAGAATTAATTTTCTTACAAAAAAAAACTATATATATGACATTAATAATCAAACAGTTGAAAACAAAGCAATTGCTCACAACATGTCAAATGATTCAATGCAATTCGAATCAAGTTGAGGAGCTTACGAGGGAAGGGACAACAGGAGTCCCAGCGGGTGGGGCAGGCCTGGGCGGCACAGGAGGGGCTTCGGGCACGTTCCCTGCCACAACAGCAGCTTCGCATTCCGCGTCATTTAACCCCAGCTTCTTTAATGGACCATCCTTCTTGTCACTGGCCCTCACAGTAAAAACACGCCTTGGAAATCCGATAATTGAGGTTGTCTTGCCAACATCAAACCTCAAGTCATTATTAACAGCTGGTTTCAGACCAAAATAGTTTTTCCCGTTCACAGCAGGAACCGTACAGGGAGCATTGAAGATTGAGGAAGCCATGGCTGTCTCAGAAACACAAATAAATAACCAAAACTAAATAAATCAGTGACAGAAATGAACTGGCAAGTGTAAATTTGCAAAAGAAAGAGGGTAATTAAATTAAATAATGAGCCTTTCAGCGAAGTTTGGCAATCCGATTTATCTATAGCTTAACAACCAAACAGAGGAAATAAAAATGCGAAATGGAAACGTAAAATTGGCGAGAAAGGGGAGAATCGTACCTTGAAAGCGAAGAAGCCGTGGAATTGGAGAGGGGGCTTATCTGTTGATGGGGAAAGGAAATGGAGGGGTTCCGAGAGGGAGGTTGGTAGGGACGTTGACAGCGTGTGTAATTGACAAGGACCAGCGGTAGACGGCTGTTGTTGCGATTGCGCGGTACCTTTTCAGCCCAGACGTGCTTTTCAATTTTCTTATATTTTTACATGCTATATTAAATTTTAATGTATTTAAAAAACATATTTGAAAAATGATTTCTACCGGCATTTTATTTTGGGCCTGGTCTTTCGATAAGGCTTAGTAAGGTTGGGCTTGTGTCTGAGTAATTAGTTATCTGGAAAATTCCACCGCATTGCTGCCCACCCTCCTAGCATGAGAGACCATCTCATTATCTTTTTGCGTCGCGTCTATCTGACACCGAGCGAGAATGATTTTGGCATTTCAGTAAAACGACGACAGATGGGGTCGCATCAATCAGTGGTTGATTTATTTATTTTTATTACATTATAGATATACATAAACAGCGTCGCGGTTTTACTATGTGTTTTTTTACTATTCATATAGACATAGTTTACTATTTACTATGACAGTAAAACTACCATTTACCCCCAAGTCCATTATTTTTTAACCCTAGATACCAAGGGTAGTTTCAAATTTTCCACGGGACACGAGCGGTATTTCTATATTTGTTGCACAGTAAAACAACTCATATAGCCCTCGAAAATGATAAATTAGTGCACAAGAACTAGTGGCTATACTGGTTTTTTCATTTTATTTGCACAGTGAATCGACGAAAACAACCACCGAAAAAAACAAAATAGCGCATAGTAAACAAGGGCAGCGACGTACTTTCCCTTTCAAGTTTTTCGTGAATATCAGTACGGTCAGGGCCTCTTGGTAATTAGCTCATTTTTTTTTGGATAAACTGCTGAAGCATCATAGGGACGCACCACTAGCGTTCCACGCTAACGTGCCTTTGAGGCAACGCATGCGGCTTCATCTCGCCGTCAAAGATTCACCTCCATCGTGTCAGAAGATGCGCTGACAGGTTCTCTCTCTTTCTTCACGGCGCGTTCCAGTCATATATATTCAGGTAAACAGCGCCAAATAGTTTTTTGTTGGCTGTTGGTTTTCTCTCTCTTGCCGCCACAAAGTCAGCTTCAATCCCTGATGTTTGTAGTAAGTTGATTTTGGCCCCTGAGGTTTTCATTTCGGTTTTATTACTGATCTCTTTAATTGAAAATTTGATTGTTTTCAATTGTGCCCTTCAACTAAAACTAATTATACAAAGAAGTTTTTATTTTAGTCTTCATACTTTTGATTTTTGATTTATTTTTTATTCCTTTAATTTTTTCGATACGGATGTTTTGATGTCTTTAATTTGGTCTTCCAATTTAAATTGATCATATATACAAAGTTTGATTTTAGTTCCTCTTCTTCTAATTTTTTGATAAAATGACAGTAATTATCATTATTTATTTTTTGTTCTCCAACTGTTTTTTTTCTTCAATTTTATCCTTCAATTAGAATTAATTTTATATATATTATTTTTCATTTTGGTCTTTATTCTTTTAAATTTTTATTTTATATTAATTCATTTGTTTTGTTTTTTATAATGTTTATTTTTATTGATATTTATGCATCTATACTTTTAGTTTTTGTCTTCTTTTTTTTAGGTTTTATTTTTAATCTGTTCAATTCTGAAATTTTAATTTGTGTTGATAATTATTTTAAAATTAATATTGCATATTTTTTCCCTTTATTCTTTTTTATTATTATTTTAATTTATTTTTTAGATTAAATGATTTTTATGATTTTGCTATTTACGCAATGATAATGACAATTTTAGTGATTATTTTTTAATTGTTTTTATACAAATCTTTTGCTTTTTTGTAATGATTTTTCAGGGCAATTTAATTATTTTAATTGTTATGACAATAATATTGATAATAATTTTATTTGTTATAGTAATTATTTTACTATTAATATTGCTCCCTTTTTTCCTTTTTTCATTTTTTTTTTGTTTTCTACTGTTTTTTCTTTTTTAGATTAGATGATTTTTATGATTTTATTATTTATGCAACGATCATGATAATTTTAGTGGTTGGTTTTTGTTTTTAGAAAAATCTTTTCCTTTTTTTTAATGATTTTTTAGGGCAATTTAATTATTTAAATTGTTTTGACAGTAATGTTGATAATAATTTTAATTGTTATAGAAATGATAATGACAATAACATAAGGATAAATTTTCAATTTATGTATTCATCTTTAGAAAATTAACTATTTATTTTTGTTATTTGATTATTGAAGTTTTTTTTATATTAATTCATTTAGTTTTTTTTAATTCTTAAACAATGTTTATTTTTTATTCGTATTTATACATCTATACTTTTAGTTTTATTTTTATTTTTTTTTAATCGGTTCAATCCTGAAATTTAAATTTATATTGGTAATCATTTTAAAAGTAATATTGTTTCCTATTTCACTTTATTCATTTTTTTTTTGTTTTTTTGTTTTTTGTTATTTTTATTTGTTCTTTAGATTAAATGATTTTTATGATTTTACTATTTACGCAATAATAATGATAATTTTAATGATTGGTTTTTTATTGTTTTTTTTTATAAATCTTTTGTTTTTTAAATGATTTTTCTGGACAATTTAATTATTTTGACAGTAATGTTGATAATAATTTTAATTGTTGTAGTAATGATAATGATAATAATATAAAGATATATTTTCAATTTCTATTTTTGTCTTTTTATAGATAGAAAATTAACTATTTATTTTATACTGGTTATTTCATTGAAACCTACTAAACAGATAAATTTATATTCATTTAAAATTCATAAATTTTATAGAAAACTTGCATTTCACAAAAATCATATATATATTTATTATTTTGTCTAAATTTATGTTATGATAAAAAAAATCACACATAATAAATATTTTTTTACATTGAAAAAAATATGGTTCCGCCCTCAACGAGGCACGGGTGCCATGGCTAATGAAAGATAAAAGGAGTAATTGTTTTACTGTGTACACAAATTCATTTCACTGTTTAATATTTATTGCTACATTGTAGTTATCATTTTACCCCTATGACCAAAAATTTTTAAACCTCGGGATTGGGGGCATTTTAGAATTTTCAGGGGTGACAGATAGTATTTCCAGATTTGTTGCATAGTGAAATGATAAAAATAGCACCCCTAAAGAACAAAATAAGGCAAACCAGACCAGTCCTAGGGGATATAGATGGTATTTCCAAATTTATTCCATAATAAAACGATGCTTTTAGCCCTCCTAAATGACAAAATACAGGTTGCGTACCAGGGCGTATTTATACATTTTTCACGTTGGTTTTTTCATAGTTATCGTGTGGGTCCAAAGGTGTGTTGGTGATTATCCATTATTTTCATATTTCTTTTTGAAAACACTACAGGCGCGTCGTACGAACACGCCTGCAGTGTTTGCGTCGCACTCGCCTTTTTGATCGGCTCATGCACCTTTTACCAGTGGTATGAAATCGGCTTCCGCTGTGTCACATAGTGCGCCACCATGTCCTGATTCTTCCGATGCGGCACGAGTCCAGTTATGGTGGATAGTAAAGCTCCAATTGGTGGTTTTATGTTCGCGCTCCCTTTTCTCTCTCCGGTCGCGCGTAAATACAAGTCGGTCCTTAAAGTTAGTGCAATGTTTATTCTGGTCCATGTTCTTTGATTCTTGTTTTATTATTGTTTTTTTAAATATAATTTTTGATTTGTTGCAATTGTGTCATTCAATTGAAACTGATTATATATTTCGGGTTTCAATTTAGTCCTTATTCTTTTGATTTTTGGTTTGGGTCCTCTAATTGAAATTTGTCATATATTCTATCTTTCATTTTGGTCTTTATTCTTTTAATTTTGTAAAAACATTGTAATATTTTTAAAATGTCTTTATTTAGTTCGGTCCCAGAGTCTTATTTATTTCAATTTTATCTTTCAATTGAAATTAATTATATAGTCTGTTTTAATTTGTTTTGATTGTGTCGTTTAATTGAAATTAGTTATATTTCAATCCTTATTCTTTTAATTTTCTTAACAAAATTACATCGCATTTTTTAAAAATATATTTATTTATCTCGGTCCCAATATTTTTATTTTTTTAATTTTACTCTTCAATTGGAATTAATTATATATTTTATTTTTTATTTAAGTTCTTATTATTTGAATTTTTTATTTTCTATTAATTTCTTTAGTTTTTTATGTCATTCTTGGACAACGTTTATTTTTTTTTCATGTTTATACATCTACACTTTTAGTTTTTATTTTTAATTTTTGTTGTTTATTTTTTATTAGGGATTTATTTTTATTTCATCCTATCCTAAAATTTTAATTTATGTTGATGATTATTTTCAAATTAATATTGCTCTCTTTTTTCTTTTGTTCTTTTATTTTCATCTATTCTTCATACATATAATTTTATGATTTTATTGTTTGCATCATAATAATGATAATTTTAGTTATGATTTTTTTTGTAAAAATGTTTTGCCTTTTATTTTAATAGGAATTTTTTATCCATATTTATGCATCTATGATTTTAGTTTTTGTTTTTGATTCATGTGTTTTTTTTTTTATTTCGTCTCGTCCTAAAATTTTAATTTATATTGGTGATCATTTTCAAATCAATATTGCTCAACTTTTCCCTTTTTTTTGTTCTTTTTTTCTCTTTTATTTTATCTATTATTCAGAAAGATAATTTTATGATTTTATTGTATGCGCTATAATAATGTTAGTTTTAGTTATTATTTTTTTGTAAAGATGTTTTGCTTTTTTATTTTAGCATGAATTTTGCACAGATTTATTATTTCATTTAAATTTATATTATAATAAAAAATATAATTGTTTATTATAATATAATAAAAAACATATTTAATTGTTTTTGTGTTGAAAAAATATAATGTCGTCTGCTATAAATAAAGAACGTTCTTTTTGTATTCAAAAATGATTAATCAGTTAGTGTAATCACACACACACACACACACAAGAGTAATCCATGTTAAATACAGTAGCAGTAAATAGAGATTATTGTGGATTATAATTATTATATTTGCTCCTAGTTTGTTGAAAAATTAACTCTTAGACCTAGAGCATTTTATATTTTTTACATGGAATAATTGTCATTTTCTAAATTTTTGGGAATTTTATGTCCTTTTCAATTTTTTTTATGTAGTGCAACTACAATTTTTCCTTTGTTATTGGATAAAATAACGTGGCTAATCAAGGATATTTTGTTTTGTCAACTAAGAGTAAAATAACTATTATACCATTGGATGAAACAAAACATTATAGTTCCTAGTAAGGATATTTTAGGTTTTTTGTTGTTTGGTAAATAATGAAACTATGAACGTGCCTTGAAAACGAAAAAATCAAAGAGATAGATTGTAGTCTCTATCATTTTTTCTTTTACCGGGGTTTTATTTTTATATCAATTTAGTTTTGAAATTTTAATTTATATTGAACAACATTTTAAAAATGATACTATTCTTTTTAACAATAATTTATTAAAAATATATTATCAAATAATAAATTACTTAGTTTATTATTTCTATTGCTATTACGATGTTTGAAGGTAAACAATAAAAATAATTCCTAGACAAAAGCAAACAATGAGAATAGTTCTATGAAAACAATTCCCGAACAAGATCAAAAGTATTGTGTATTTTATTTTTTATTTTCATCATTGTTCATTTAATCTTTTGTTTAGTTATAATACTATATTTTTGTTTATCCTTCTTGAATGATCTTTATTTTTTTGTTCTTATTTATGTATTCATGTGTTTTAGTTCTGGTTTATGATTTTGCTTTTCTTACAAGGCTTTGTTTTTATTAAATTTAATCTTGAAATTTTAATTTATGTTGATGATTATTTTAGAATTGATATTTTTTCCCATTGTTTTAAAATTGTCAAATCCTTATTCCTGTCCTTATTTATCTATTCATGCCTTTTGTTTTCTTTTTATTTTTATGGATAATTTAATAATTTTATTATAATACAAGTGATTATAATAATAATAATCTTACTAATTTTACTTTTGTACTTTCTAATCAAATAATAATTTTTTATGTTGTTAATATAAATTTTAATTTTGCCTCTAACCATACCGATAACTCTAAAAAAAAATGGATCTATAAACTTATAACAATCAATCTATTTACCACAACAATCAAATAACTCATTTTTAGTTTATTTTATCAACTATAATTTTATTTTTTTATCAATTAAATATATAGCCAGATAATTAAAGCAAACCTAACAATCAATTAGTTTGTTACAAAAACAAATAACTTATCTTTAATGAATTTTATTAATCATGTGCTTATAAATCTATCAATACAGTTGTTTTTAATTTTTTTTATCTTATTTTTATAAAGTTATATTATTTCATATTATTATTGAACATTAAAAATTGTTTCATAAATATATTTTTTAATATTACTTAATAAAAACCCTGTATAAACTAATTACTGATGCAGAGCGTAGGGAAAATGGTTAGTGTGTGGGTGTATCAACTAATATTAAATTCCTCAAATTTATATAACATCTCGTATCCATCTTTTACTTTTCTCATTGATGTTAGTGACCCAGTGCAAAGGCCGAAGGGGACTGCTTTGTGAACAAGTTATTGCTCCTAATTTCCCGACCCATACCAATATGTGATGATTTGGGCTGCAAGTTTTTGATTACTGGGCCAAGCACTCATCTCTCACACTGAATCGGTAACCGAAGGTACCCTGGCACCCACACGCCAAGCTGCAATCATGGTGATGAATCGAGGTAAAGCTATTTTAGATCGCAAACACGATCACAATGTTGGTTTTAGTTATTTTTATTTTTCAGCATAATATAAAGTTTCAGATCTCTTGCACCGTCTCTTGAAGAGAGAATGAGGGTGGAAAGCAACAAATTAGTTAAAAATGTGGAACTCTCCCTCTCAACAAGGAGGTGTTCGGGGTTTTTTTTTTTGTATTTTTAGATGGTTTGATTAAATGATATAAAAAATAATGCAGAGAGGTTAAAACGATGGTGAATTTTTCCGCTAAGAAAAAGGTTGAAATTTAAAATCTTTTCTCACAGGAAAAGACATTTTAATAATACCCATTTGACTGCAAAAGGATAATCATAATAAAAATCAGGTCTTTTCAAAATACAGAATAGTGATATGGTGGTCTACATAAGATCCTTCCGAGATGCCCGTTTGAGCTTCAAGCAGCCGCCCCACATGCATATGGTCTGGCCAATCGAGATCGCAGCCTGGCCCAAAGTCAATTGCGGTTTGTGAAGAGCGACGTGAATCCTGCAACGACAAAATCTATCGTGATACACACGGGACATTTCACTGTCATCCAATTGAAAATATTTTCTAATTTTGGAAATTTGAGTTGACAAGAGAAGAAGAAAAGAAAGGGGAATATTTATAAGTGGACAAAATGATCGATGCAAAATCTTTGATATAAATTCGAGTGCTTCACCAGAAAAGGAAGAAGAAGGAGATGTGCAGTTGAAGAGACTACTCATAGAAAACATGGCCTGGTTCCATGCTAGCGTTACCATCACTGTAGATGAAAAAAACCCAAAGAAAAAAGGACGTACAAATTCATGTGACTAGATTTGATTCTGGTTGCCACAGCAAAGCAGTATTTTTCTTAAAGTAGTGGGTTTTCACGCATGGATTTTTTTATAATCACGAGGACCATGTATAGACTGTTAGATGAAAGCAAGATAACACAATTGAGCAAAGAATGCTGCTTTTCTTGCCTTCTCTTTTCCATCACAAACCCTAAGCATACCGTGGGATACTGAGATCACTATTGTGGCCCCACAAAAGATATAGGATCGGAAAGAACAAAAAAAAAAAGTTCACGGATTTGCAAGCTCCTCCCAACAGTACTCGAAAGACTCTGTCCACTTGAGAAATAGTGCGAGAGCAGGATTCATAGCTTGAAAGAATATATATACATGTATATGAAGCATGAGAAGAAACAGTGATTGATAGATCGATCCAGGAAGGTCTGTGTGTACGGAACATCCTGAATATACAACATGAAACAGACATGTGATGAGCACTCATCAACGCTTCCATGATCTCGAGCCTTGATTGTAAACGTTGGAAACAAACAACATAGTTGTCTATCTTTTGTTGGACCTTGTCGGTGTTCATACTCGTGTGGTCAGAAAATTGTCTAAATTATTGTTCATATGCAAATTTATAGGTTTACGTAATCAATATAAACCGATGAATATTAGCCTGTTATAGTGATCGATGAGAATAGATCGCTATGCGGAATTTTGTGTTATGTGTCACGTGTAGAAAATGAAATAAAAAATTAAATCAAAACATGTGCATATGCTAAAAAAAACGTTTCACATATAAAAATTTCATAATCAAGAAACCTCAAGATTATAAAGAATACAGATTACAAATCTTGAAATCTTTTTTTATTTGTAAATCTATCAAATTAGTTAACAAATACCGTGAAAGACATGAGAATTTCAATAAAGTAATAGATACAGTTTATTGTTGATTACTACAATAAAATTATTTATTTGCTCTTTAAATAAATTACGTCCTTAGGATGGGTAGACTTGGTTTATTTTACTGGCTCAGTTATCATTAAAAAAATTATTCAAGAATATTTATATTATTTTTTTAAATAATAAATATATTCTTTTATCTTTAGAGTCAACAAAATTTAAATTTATTGACCAAGGATTTTTTTTGGCTTTCTAAAACTTCTTTAACATTGAAATGTATTTTTTGCTTTTAGTTTCGATAAGATATTGAGTTTTTGGTATTTTTATTATTCATGTGCAATAAACACATGTATTCAACAGTAGAATGACACAGAAAAGCATATTTTTTTACTTTCATGCATATTCTGTGTAATTACCAGGGTCAATGGGGGGGGGGTGTTTTGGTATTTTGAGGTTACTTGGTTAATCTTGTATTTAAATGTAGGAATATTTAGTTTACCTTGTAAGAGAGTGTTTTCCTTTACTGAAAGATATAATTGTATCTATATATTGCATCATGGATTAAAAAAAAAAGATTTATTCACAACAACACTTTGTTTAGCAAAATACGAGATCTAATAAAACCATAAACACGAGTGAATAAGCAAATGTGTGATTTTGTTTATCGAATATGCGGTTTGGCCGCACTTTTCAATTTTCTTGAATTTTTTAACTTCAAATTAGTTTTCTGTGTGTTTTTGTAATGTTTTATGAGTCAATGTTAAAATTGATTAATAAACTATTAATATATTTTTAAATCAAAACCCTTTAAAAATAATATCTATTACAATCCCAATCACGCTAGTTAAAAACAATGATGTAAAAGGGAAAGATGAATAAAGAGGTGGCACTGCGCTCGAATAACATGTGAGCTCCATTGCATGCAGCATTAAAAAGCTAAAAATTAGTGTATGTTTGAGAGTGTGGTTGTGGTTGTTTTTTAAAGTGTTTTTTATTTAAAATATATTAAAATAATATATTTTATTTTTTTAATAATTATTTTTTATATCAACATATCAAAATGATCTAAAAATATTAAAAAAAAAATTTAAATAAAAAATAAAAATAATTTTTTTTTTCAAAATTATTTTTAAAAAACACTCCCATTCACGCTGTCAAGTAGGAGCTAGCGCAGTAAAACATCAACAGGTTGAATCTGAAATCATAACCAAGTGGCATGCTTCGCAAGAAACACCGACAGAAGCTACAAGTAGCAACTCTGAAATTGTTCGGATGAAGTTTCTTGCGTGGCAACACAGCGATAGGCCCCAATCCATTTGAATTCAACTTGGGGCGAGATTTAACTATAATATGTCCCTCGAACACTGCAGAAATTGTCAATGCCATGAAAAAGTCTGAGGATCAGTTAACAGGTAATTTCTATTGAATAATGAATGTCTTCAATGTGAAGTCAATCAATTCTTTTAATTGACGAAGAAAGAAAGGGTTGCGTGGGCCACCCCTGAGGAAATTTCTGCCAGACCAGTGGAAAAGCATCGAATTCCATAGCAAAGACGCTCGAAATTTAAGTGGGGCCAGAAGCTAGATCTAATGAAATCTCTCGTTTGATTTTCGGAGACCTGGTTAAGGTAGATGATCCTGAATTTAGAGAGAGAAAGGCCCCATCTTGCTTGTCAAGTCAAAGCAACTAAAAACTGTAGCCCTTTACCCCCACTGGATCTGTGCAAAATCTGAGAAAAAAAGAAGAAAATAACCAACAAACACGCTTTGCTTTTGGACCAGAGAAAAAGATAAATGAGATTTGATGAGATGATTTCTTCAGTTGCACGAGTCTGTACATGTAATTACCCGTGTACTCACGATGCCAATATGTTTTGGGACAATGTTTTACTTTTCACCACTGGCGTGGCCAATATTTTTTTGAAACTTTTTTCACTAGCTAGGGTTTGCAGCCTGCCAGTCAACCAGATCCTTCCTGGCCTGGCCTGTTTTTTTTTCCAATGATGTTACTACGCAAACATGCCCACAATCTTGCTGGATCTGAACTTTCAGGTCGACGTCGCCTTTGGGTTATTATTGTCAATTGCCAAGTGTCCGCTGACAAGTGTGATGTAAGAAAATTATAATTGATCGTCAAGATTTTACAGATCCTGTGTTTGTAATTGCTGATCTGTAAAACACGACCAGTTAAACACTTGCATATAAAACAAAAATACTTGCAGCAATAAGTTTCTCTGCATCAAGTTCTAGCTGAAACCACATATTTAACCCCTGTTTTTTCATGAATCGTATTTTTAAAAAAAATTTAATATTAGGCAGCAGATTGTTCTAGTATATATTTTTACATAAAAAAATTAAACTGTCTATATAACACTCAGAAAATTCTTATATATATATATTAAATTATGCACGTCCTATTTTCTTCACAAATGAAACGCTTTTCTAGAACTAAGAAGCTTGGATTTTATCAGATTCGAGATTATAAAAATAAATAAAGTGGATATTGGATTGAAAGAGGCGTGGTTAAAGTTTGCGTTTTTTTTTTTATCGATTCTATGAAATTAAATATATTTTTTGAATAAAAATAAATCTAAATCCTAAATATATTATAATTATTATGATTTAGACTTTAGAGTTTAGAGTGTCTTGCTTTATTTGGAAACAAAAAACTAATTTCACAGTGGCCAATAAAATTAATTTTTTTATTACTTTTGAGCAAGAATTTGGTCGTGGAAATTAAAGATTTTTCATCATTAAAATGAGATTATAACCATTTCTTAACTCTATATTTTTGTTGTTCCACTATATTTTTCTTAAAAGGCAACAGAGTATTCTACAAAAATTGAGATGTCAGAATCTCATTCAATGATTTCTAAGTTACTTACAATAACTTTAAAAATACAAATATGAAAATTTATAATGTAATAATTTATAAAAGAAGATATTTATCATTTTGATTTTTTAATTCAATTTTTGTACCTATACTTGTATAAATAATTTCAATTAAATGAAAAATATTTTGAAAAATTTTTTAGTAGCATTGCTTGTAGGGCGAGCAAAATAACTGATAAATTAAAAAAAAAAAAAGCCAAATCAGGATATCAAATTAAAAGAATCAACTAATACGTTGAGTGGATTGAAAGATTTAGATTTGAAAAACTAGAATACTAAAATCATTTTTTAAGAGAACAGAAACCAACCCGGTTCATTATTTCAAAACCATTTCAAAAATACCATAAATATTTTAAATAGAGAAATTAATCGAATCATTCTGTTTGAATTGATTTTCCTATTTTGAAAAAACAGTATATTGAATTGTTTTATCCAAACTTAAAGTCTATTTATTTTTATATTTTTAAAATTTTGTATGCTGATATTAGAAATAAAGTTTTGATAAAATAATGAAATTATCACCATAACACAAAAGAGTTATTATAATAAAGCATACGTGATCTGACGATTATTATTATAAAGTATACGTAACCCTGACGTGATCCGATGATTCCGGGTCACCCGCTAAGCTCCACTGCACTCTGTTTTAGGCTTTTAGCATGTACAGAGTGGGTGACACGTGGCGTACATTACTGGGTCTCACAATACTCAAGGGTGAAAAAACCGAGTAATTAAATGGGCTGACCCCTCCTTGAAAAATTAAAAACTTTCTACTCTGGACACCCTCGATGGGGACAGATTCGAAATTTGGGGGAGATTTAGAGCAGAGGGGACTGGGCCCCGCAAAAGATTATATTTGATAGGGCCCGCCAAAGATTTTCATATTTTTTGTTCTTTGTGGGCCCATTTATGTGGCCCCTCAATTTGTTTCTTGTCCCCGTCATTATTATTACAAGAAATTGATTGATTCTGTGCTGCTTGGCTACATTCCATGCATACCGTGGTCCCATTTTTATCCTCTTTTCAGTACTCAAATTTCTAATAATTATGTTGGCTTTGCGTTCGTAAGAATCCATTTCCATTTGAAATTGGAGGAGAAATTTCCTTGCTTTCCCCTTTTAATTGATGTTTACTTCAGGTTCATCCCTCTCCCTCTCCCTCCCTCCCTCTCTCTCTCTCTCTCTCTGTGGCTAAATAATTATAAAATATAATCTCTCTAGTTTTATTTATTTTTTGAATTTAATGGCAATGTTTAGAAACAATGGCGATTTTTTTATCTTTCAATGATGATGATTAGGGTGTGTTTCGTTTCATCAATTACAGTGCATAAGTAGCTAGCTATATATGCCCGCCGTACACCGCAGTCTGTACATCTTTTTTTCTATAAAACAATAAGTTTCAGATATCACGAGAGTATTTTAAATAATAATAATAAATTTAACAGGCTGATTTATTTTTAATTAAAAAAAACTAAACAATATGCAACAATATAAAGTAAAACAAAAACAAAAACAATAATAAATCTAACAGATATTATTGTTGTTTTAAAAAAGACCACGATACTTCAAAATTAATGCAGACAATTAACAATATAAAAAATGTCTAAGGTAGTTAAATAATTATTTATTTTAGATCAATGAATAAAAGCAGAACAAATCTAATATAAATACACACAGGGAGAGAGCTGAAGCTGTAAACAGAGAAGAAATATTATTTTTTGACAAAAGTATGAAGGACATAAATTAAAAAATTAAAATAAAAAGGACCAAAGTAAAAATATTAAAAACTAATAAGACCAATCTATAATTCACAAGGAAGAACAGGAAAAGAAATGTTAGTCAACGACAAATCATCCACTCTTTAATGACACGTGATGGACTAGGTGAAAATAAATAAATACAGGTTTATCATATAGCATTACACTTGCTTGTGAGAGCCCATATATGCTATTCATGTGTTGACAACTTTTTAACGTTAATTAATTGATGTAAAAATATCTTAATATCATAGCAACACGACGAGAAAAAAAAACAATTTTAAAAAGTCAAAAATAAACTTTATCACCCCATCAAACAAGATAAATATAATATGATTAAGGGGTAAAATTATTATTTTATTATTATAATCTACAATAAAATATATGTGGTGCTGCAATGAAGACTTTGATCAAACCTCCATTTCTTTTTGGTGTATTTGTTATATTTTTATTTGTAAATTATTAGATGGATTGTTTATACCCTAGCTAATGTATTTATTAAAATAAAATTTTAAATTCAAAACTAGTAATAATTACACGGGAAAATTACATTGTGATTTTATCGACTATATAAATCTAAAAAAAAAAAGATTAAATTCACCTGAGTTAATCTAAAAACCCACAAACCTAGTTATAAAATTTACCAAGTTATTATTATATTTTTAATCTTATTACATGCTAAAAAAATGCAAAAATAAACCCATAATAAATCAAATAATGAACCTTCCAGTAACGTTTTTCTTTTGCTGCCCCGTTTAGGTCGCTCGAGCTCCTCCTTTTCTTTCTATTTATCTCCAAGGTCAAACGTCATATCCGAGCCCCAACAAGGCAACAACAGCTAACGAAAATCACCCTCTTCGTCTTCCAAGATCGTGAACATCCAAACATCACTCATCTTTATTGCTCTTATTTCAATATATTATATAATGTTTTTTTATTTTTTAAAAATCATTTTTGATATCAGCACATCAAAATGATCTAAAAACACTAACCGTATGTTTTTAAAATTCAAAAAAAAAAAAAAAAAAAATGGACCAAAAGCACCCAAAAGCGCTTTTGGGTGGCTTCCCAAACACCCCCCTTATTTCAATATATTATATAATTCGCCATGCAAATTGTTTGTTTTTTAAAAAATTCCTAGTGTCCTTCTCACTAATTTAAATTAAACATCAATTTCAACCATAATTTGAATTAAATATTTTAACATTTATTTAAATCAAACCAAACACAGCTAAACACGAATTTTCTAAGCCTAATTTTTTCAAATCTCAACCATAAATTAAATCCTCTCTAAATACCGGGCGCAACAAGAACACAAAATTGTTAATAATTTTTTTTTTATTAACATGGTTATATAAACACAGTTATACTGGTTTCAGCTGCATTTTTAATTAGCATATCAATATCTTAGATTTTTTTTTAAATAGTTCAAAAGAATATTTTAAGCTTAGTCAATGCAAGCATAGGCGGAGGACTGGGTGCCTGACGGTCGCTCCGCACACTTTGACAATGACGAGTTATGGCGTCAGGGATACCGTTGCATGACATGGCTCTCGTCTCTAACAGTTAACCAATTTTAATTTTTTAATTGCAATTTTCAACTAGTGAAATAGTACAAGAAATTACAACTAGAAACTGTAACCTGTCTCCTCAGAGCCTATCTTTTTCCGTTGCGCGGGCAAAGTAAATATTATCTTGTTTCTTATGATCTCATCACACATGAGCCCTTCACATCTTTATTTTCTCAAAAGAAGTTAGGAAATTGACTTTTGCTTTTAGCCGTGGTTAATTTTACTGATACCAAGTTGTCGTCCTGTCGCGTGAGACCAATCGTATTTACGAAAAATGCCCTTTCAGTTTGTATTTTCTTCAAAACCTGAGAAATATTACAGCAGCTGGAATACGCACGCAAGAACTACACCCTGTCCTGCGTCTTATACCATTTATACTTGATTTCTTTAAATTTACGGCGAGGGAAAACTTGGAAGAGAAATCAGAAGGATTTGAAGTGGTGGTGCTGGTGGTGGGGCGGGGGCGGGGGCGGGGGAGTATTTACCTTGCTGGTGCTCCACGTTACCTTGCTGCAGCTCCACGTTAATAAAAAGTCACATTCGGCTACTGTTGATTAGTTGGAACAGAACACCCCCATCAATCAAATTATCCAATCAAGAGCAGCATGCAAAGCAAGATTGATTTTCTATCAATTACAAGAAAGAAACAAAAAAACGAGAAATATATATTTAAAAATGTAATAGTAGTAGTAGTTTGTTTACTTAAACCGCATTTTTTATGCATATCAAACTATGATGTTTTGCACTGGCTGTATAAATATTTTTTATTTTTTTTATTTTAAATTAATTTTTTTGATATTTTTATATTATTTTAATGTGCTGATGTTAAAAATAATTTTTATAAATAAAAAAATATTATTTTAATATATTTATAATAAAAAACAATTACAATAAAACTCTCAAACAATGACTAAATTCAAACAGCCTTTTACACTATACCGTGGCCAACCGGGAACAAATTAAGATCCTGTGGATTTTCTTTTGCGTTCAAACAAAATCAAAAGCAAGAAAAGAAACGGGAGGGGAGAGAGAGGGAGAGAGGTGAGAGCTTATAGAAGCATTGTGTAGAGAAAAAGTAAGAGCGAGTCTCACAAGCACTAAAACAGGAAGAGAGAAAGAACTATGACATCTGTCCCTTAATTATTCCTTCCCCTGCAAAAACATATACACTTGCTACCTCACCTACTTGAAAAAACCTACGGCGTACAAACTCCTCACTTTCACCGCCAACTCCTCATCCCCCGCCTCAATCTCTTCTCTCTACACAGCTACTAGCTATATAAAAAGGGCTCATACACGTATATGATGATGCGAAGACTAGCCCCCAGCAACTGAAACACGAACAGTAGGCAGTGGTCCAGTACTCTTTCATTTTGACCATAAATGGAGATAATGGAATCAGGTGCTGTTCATACACAACAGCAGGAAGAAGAGAAACAGAAGCAACAGAAGGAAGAAGAAGAAGAGAAACGTAAGCAACAAAAGGAGGAGGAGGAAAAGAAACATTTTCATGTCCTGGCAGTGGATGATAGTTTTATTGATAGGAAGCTTTTAGAAAGGCTGCTTAAAGAATCTTCATACCAAGGTATCATGGAATTAATAAACCCCCCCCCCCCCCCCCCCAAGACTGAGTGAGCTTGTTACATAGCTTACAGCACCATCAATACAATTAAGTTTTTGTGATTTCAACCAAACTTCTAATTGCATACTTGGTCTGCAGCTGGTTTCGTCCTGAATTTATTGTGGATTTATATATGTTCATATTGTTTTGTGCTCGTTGCAGTGACATTTGTGGAATCTGGGGATAAGGCTTTGGAATACTTAGGTCTCCTTGATAGCATAGGCAATGTCAATGCAACCTCTTCGTCTTCTTCTTCTTCCCAATCACCACAACAAGAGGTTAGGTTGTCTTAATAATTCAAGCTCCTCCCCATCCTGCTGATACCCCCCCCCCTCTCTTTCCGGTTTCAAGTGATCTGATTCCTCGAGGGGAGTAAAGATCAACTTAATATGCATTTTAGGCAAACTGTATTATCACATATGTAGAGCGGAGTATATGGTGAAATATGAACAGGACCTGGTACAAATATATTTATAGTAGTATTCATTTCGTTGGAACCAGTACTGTAATCCATCCTCTGAATGAAAATCTGAGCTGTCATGCATGGATACCTTTCTGACTTTTTAAAGTTTTGGTTCAAAATATTTTCTCAAGTGTTTCTCCATCATTTGTCACAGTACTATTAATTAAGATGGTCGTTTCATTGTTTCAAGATGAATTATTTCTGAAATTCTAATAGTTTCAAGCTAGTCCATCAGTCTGTTGCAGGGAATCCATCACTAGCACACCTTTAGATTTTCAGATATATTCAGAAACTAGCTTAACAAGGTTTTGGATGCTAGTTGTGGAAGAAATATTTTGGAGATTGAAAAAATGCGCATTTTATATGTTAATCATGATGTTAGACTTTAATGCTAAATATTTCATGTATGTTAAGCTCAAATGGCCACACACTCAGCGATCTATTCAATGCATTCGATAACCCGTAATTAACAGGCATGATCAAAGAAAGAAGCGGAGCTTTTGTTTTGCTTAACTTAGATGTGAACCAGAAATAATGACTGTAGTCGTATACTAGATATGAAAATAGTGGGCACTCTTTATAAGTTGAAATTAGCTATCTTCTAAAGTTTCCCCGTCCTTTCCCCCCATCTTTTCACTACTCTTTTATTTGTCTTTGCTTCCCTCAATGCCTCTTTATTTTATGTTTTAATCCTGGAGCCATGGACTGAAACTTGATCTAGAAGTTGGGAATCGATCGTTGAAATTTACCGATTCCTTGTGTTTTTTTCTGATTCTTCTTTTAGTCCTTGTGGTACAATATATGCTCATACAGGGTTTCTTTTTTAATCTTTTCTGTCAAATCCAGGGAATGAAAGTAAATTTGATCATGACTGATTACTGCATGCCTGGAATGAGCGGTTATGATCTACTCAAACGAGTGAAGGTAATATCACTGAATTCGCCGCCATCTCTTCTCCTGGGTGTCTTTATTGTAATGCGAAGCATTGTATATATGCATGGAGAATGAATGAAGCTATTAATCAACAAAACTGCAACCTAACCATGGCTTGAAATATCGACAGCAATCTGGACACAGACTCACAAGGTGTAGAGCTAGCATCTACCACTAATTATGTTCTAGCACAGAATCTTATAGATGACCACTTAAAAGGGAATAACCGAGTGATCTGTATTTTAATCAAGTAATAATTTACCCTTTTTGCTTACATCGATCTGCAGGGATCTTATTGGAAAGATGTTCCAGTGGTGATTATGTCCTCAGAGAATATACCTTCCAGAATTAGAATGTAATACTTGCTTTCTTATAATCCCTTTAATTTTCCATTTCTTATCAACAAGAAGGAAAAAATGTCAAGCATCTCGAATATTTTTCCTTTTAGGTGCTTGGAAGAAGGAGCAGAGGAGTTCTTATTGAAGCCACTTCAATTATCAGATGTTGAAAAACTTCAGACTCACCTTCTAAAGTCGCTTGACAACTACTCTTCCAGAAGGATTGATGACAGCAGTTTCAATACTGAGAGCAGCAGCATTACTGTTAGCAACAAGAGCAGCAGCAGCAATATTGCTAGCAAGAGGAAGGCATTGTCTCCAGAGATTGAGGACAGGAGGCCTAAATTGAAAGGATTAGCTGTTGTATAGGACTGTGGACTGATAATATTAACAGAAATACGACCTATTTTTTGATAAATGGGTTGCTTATATCTAGAGTGTGGCATGTATCATTACTCGATGTTATGCCGGATAATATGAACAAGAAAGTTATTATACTGCTGATCACATCCACGTGCAATTCATAAAATATATATGAAATTAACGAGCAGGATGTTTCGTTCCCAGATTTTGTCTTTCGATCTCAATCTAAATTATCCAGTTTCAGGTGCAAGTTCTTGCGTTGTCCCATCCATGGAAACTCCATAGCCATTGCCTTATGGATTGCTGAAAGCAACCATATCGTTATTTAACATCAAGAACAAAAAAAAAAACTTTACGAGGATATATATAGCATCTGAGAGCAATCTAAAAGCAATTATATATGTAGCCTTAACTGTCAAGTTTGTATGTGACCTCGTTTTGCTACAATAACATATATAAAAATGAATTTGATTTGTCAGGGATAGGGATAAAATATTCACGTAAATAAATTTGATCTAATCAGTGAAATATTTTAGCGTGGAAACATGTCTTTTTTTAATCAAGTAACTAAGGAAGATAGACATAAACCCAACTATTTTATTTTTTCTTTCATTAATGAAATTCGTATACATTAAACATCGTATTCGACCACAATCATCACCCAATGAATATTAAAATACCCAAAAAATAAATCTAATTAGAAGACCAAACTAGAGGACAAAAAGTTATTTCTAAAGGATTTCATCTTCTTTATCATATCCTTGGCCCTACCCAGACCTGACCCTGATGCAAACATACCGACCATGCTCAGCCCACCTAACACAATTGACAGACAGACACGATTTGGCACGGCAGCCAAGCAAATTGCTGTTGTTGGTTTTTTTTTTTTATTATTATTTTATTTTAAATAACTGTAGTTTAGTGTTTTTAGATTATTTTGATACGTTGATGTTAAAAATAATTTTTTAAAAATAAAAAAAATATTATTTTAATATATTTAAATATAAAAAATATTTTAAAAAACAACCGCAACTCACTCTCAAACACTCGGAAATGATCGCGGGGAGTTGCAATCAACCTTTGTGTTGGTTCGTTATTAATTTGCAGGTCCCTGCAAACAGAATTCATATCCCAGCATGCATATGATTCGTGGAAAAAGGTAGATGCCATGATTAAGTACTTATTGAAATCACCCCGCAAAATTTGACATGAGTAACAAAATACAATAAGAACTAACTATCAAGATCATCCCCTTTAGATGGAAATCTCTTATCATAATCATATGCGCGGTGCCACATTCGTGCAGATCGAAGAGGGAGAAGCCATGTCAAGCAGCCAGTTTTAAACTAAAAAATGCATCCTCGATGATGTATTTAGGTTAGAAACCAGTTTCTGACTAAAACCCATGAATTGAATTGTGGAATCAAGAACATGGAATTCCATGAAAAGAAGATGAACAGTATATTGCTACTGGTAACACTACTTTACCACTACCAAGTCGACATGTTATTGTGAAAGATTATGGTTTTCATCTCATGACACCTATTCAACGAAGTCGCATTTATAGCTCCAGAAGTTAACCATAACCCACAAGAATTGCACCCATAGGAGGAGGGGAAGCATGAAAATGAAGACAATCCTTTGGAGGACCCGATTTTCTGTAACTTCTGGATCTAACTTTGATCCTTTCAGCTGTCACATCCAACGACCAATCGTCACTGCCCAAATCTAGTCCGATACATCCTGCTTAAAGGGGAAGGGAATGAGGGAAAAGGAGATGATATTCTGGAAAACGATTATTATCTATAACTTCTGGCTCTTCAAGTAATTATTTGGGAATTTAAGGTTAGAGTTAGGATCAAGAAACTAGGGGTAGACGCTTTTGGAAGACCCGGTGATTGAAAATTTCAAACAAAATCTTGATTGATACGAGTATCTGGTTTGTTCAAGAAGAAAAGGGAAAGATAAATAGATTAAAAACTAGATTTACAGCTTGATTTTAAGTTCAGATCATCACAAGAAGAAAGAAAAAAATAAGAATGAAGAAAAAATAAATTTTAATCCGTTGTATCATATATGAGAATAAATTTTTTCTTCTTTAAATTTAACGTTTTTTATTGTCCTACAATAAATTATAGTTTTCTAAAATATAATAGATAAATGTAAAATAAACCAGACTATTAAGGTAATTTTCCCTATAAAATATCAAGCAAATCAATTCAAAAGTTTATATAAAATAAAAAAAAATAGCTAGATAATTGAATGACTCTTCTACTATCAATCCGCCGCGTGAGGACAGTTTCCCGCGCTTTTGATATGTACTCTAACAATTTCATTTTTGATCTCTACACTAACAAATTCAGGTTATGATTGTTGTTGGTGTAATTTTTTAAAATATTTTTTGTTTATATATATATTATTTTTAATATTATTATATTAAAACAATTTAAAAACATTTAAAAATAAATTTCAAGTAGAAGTTTTTGTTTTTTACAAAAATATCGTTGAAATGCATTGTAGTTATTTATCCTTGAATTTTTGTAATATCAACCGGCCCGTTTATACCTTGCTTTGATTGAAGGCCCACTTCAATATATATATATATATATATAGTTTCACGCCCATGCCAGCCGACATGGCCTCAAACTCGCTCTATCTCGTATATAATAAACTACTACTAAGCATCCTCCCGATCACACCATTTCTCTGGCTGACCGTCGATGATGGATCAGTAATCACCGTGCATATAGAGGGGTATACTCCCCTGCCTGCCATAATCACGCCTTAAATGCCTCGTCATGCGAGAGGGTCGACTTTACTAGCTTTCCAGTTTTGGGAAGCGCGTGAAACATAATAATTCGGCCGAGTACTGCTCGGAAAATTTAAAAAAAGGAGCTAAAAAAATGAAGTATAGAAACCAGTTCTCACTTGCTTACGACCGTTCTTTTTCCCTAACAACGAAGGATCAGAGTACAGGGGTTGATTATTCAGGACTAACTATGCCCAAAATTGGTACATTAAACTAAACAGCAATGTTTTTCTCAAAGCTCATCTTTGGCTGGCTTTTCTTCTTTAGCTGCTGCTGGCTCTTGTTCGCCAATTTTATCCCGGTTCTTCTCAATAAAATCAATCATGTCTTGTTTGGTCCTATCTCCTTCATATTGCACCAACTTCCCAGTAGCTGACCTAAAGAAAATTGTGGGGAATCCTTTGACGTCGTAGGTATCACTAGGGATATCATTTGCAGTTGCGTCCTACGGGTGCCACAAAAAAATTAGCAACTGATACGCCAAAGAATCTTCTTAGGAGTAATGGCAAGTGATTTTCTTAAAGAGTAAACAAGTAGAAAATTCAAAGGGGAAAAAAAAAGAATGAAAGAAAATACCAAGACAGTGAGCAGTTTTATACTTGGTCTAGAACTCTAACGAAATAACATGCACGGCTTTTTCAGACAGGAGATGAAGATGAAGAAAACTTACAAGCTTCGCAATAAGAACATCAGCGTCGCTTTGATACGAGATAGCAACTTCGTCCAAGATTGGCGCCAATTTTTGGCAGTGACCACACCAAGGGGCATAGAACTCCAAAAGGACTGCAAAGGAAGAAAAGCCACCAAGTTATCATCGCAGGTTATGGAGAAGAAGAAATTGAAGTTATTTAACAAAGGAAAGGAAACATCCAATTACAATATCATAAATATCACTTAAACGAGGAAGGAGAGAAAGGGGTAGTTTGGGTGTGGCCATGCGGGAAGGAAGATCCATTTCATTTGATATGTACGAGACAAAAGGAGAAAACAATAAAAGGAAAAACAATGGTGATTTTGTTTATCAGGAAATATCATCTTCTCTCTGTGAAACAGAGATGAGATAGAACCCCTACTTTTCTGTGAAGCAGTCATATAGAAAAAAAACAAAAGGGCATAATATGAAAAGGAAATTGACTGCATCAATCAGGAACCATAAGCTAAGGGCCACCACAAATAACTTAGTTACTCAAAAAAGTGGTTATAATGCATGCCATAAGAAGAACTGTTGAGATACAGCACCATCAAGGATACATAATGAGCTATAAGGAACAGATGAGGTTCTCCTCTAATATCTCAGAGATGTAGTGCAAATAACCTATTAGCAATTTTGTGAACTTCTTGTAGAACCTGGTAAAGAGGAAAAAGGTGCAGAGAAAGCAATTGCACGTCACTAAATAAAAAGCAATGATGCCATCCAATGCACGTCACTAAATAAACAGCAATGATGCCATCCAATGGAACCATCAGGAGGAAAGTACCAATGAATCCTAATCTAGGAATATAGTGAGGAGAGAATTAATGGACTCTAGAATGTAGCAAAGAAATTAAAAGTATTCACAAGGCACCTGCACATCATTAAAATAAACAGAGACAAATTAAACGAAACTATCAGGAAAGCAGATTGCAGTGCATACCAATCTAACATTTTAGTGGAAAAAACACTGAAACCCTACAAAACTGCAGATTATATGTACCGTTTTTTCCAGAATTGGTAACCAATTCACCAAGGCTGTCAGCAACAACTACTTTCACTGGCTCGTCATTAACTTCGGGGATAGGTTCAGATTTCTTAAATGGTGGTACTTTGCCTTCCTGCACGGAGTATTTCAGTTAGATTTTTACATTTCAAGAAGGCTTTGCTAAATAAAGACGACAGAACACAGACCAAATCCTTTGGCATATTGTCCTATGACTGAAAATTATGTACCATCATGAAGCAACTCAGAAACAGGGCAACTTGTACTGGAACATTTCATTACGAATATTAAAAACACCAACATCACCTTGTATTCCTTCAACCAAGGAGCAATTTGATCAGACTCCAAGTTTGCCTTCAAGTATTTCTGTCCATCGGTAGTCTGTATGACGATAAGAGGCACTTGGTCCTCTCTGAGTCCAAAATACTGTTCGTCCATGCAAATCTTTTAAAGATTAAAAACATATCGAGTAAAGAATAGCACAAATGTACCATGTAAAAGACGACTAACTAACCTGCAGGGCACCTTGACTAGCCTCAACGTCTCCCAACAAAAAGACCAATCCATCTCCTTTGTGTTGCTCAGCAAGTTCTTGATACTTGGTTCTAATGGAATCAGCATGTTCACTGCTGAAATTCATAAACAACATAGCCTGCAAAAGCCAATCAGGCTCTTAAGAGATCTATAATATATGGTATAAAAGAACACATGAATGAAAGTCACCAACAGTTCATATGATAAGGCCACCGCTATTTTTAAAAAAGGAGTAAGCGAAATGAATGCAAAAGAATAAAAAGGAAAGGACCTTATTGTATCTGTTGGACATCGCATGGCAGTGTTATTTCATGAAGGGATGCAAAGAAGAATCTGGAATTAAGCATGTTTTGATGGAATGGACAAAAATGATTTGGAACCTTGGAAAAAAAAAATCTAGCAAGTTATTGTTCTACACGAAAAAATGAAAACCAGTAATTAAGCACATTATGGTTCAAGCCCCAAATCTTCTAGACTGGAAAGGTTGAAGTATTGCATAATTTAGTAATTTTTAAGCATGCACTAAGTAAATTATCAACACTAAGATTTAATGCTTTTATACCTTAGCAAGGGGGCTGTCAAAATATTTGACAACAAAAGGGTGATTGCTTGGGTCTTTATTGAAGAGAGTCACAATGGGAATGCTAGACTCTGCAACAAACTTTTCGAGAGCATCCACATTAAAGTCCTGCAAGCATGTGGCTTTGTTAGAAGAAACCAGCGATTCACGAGATGGTTGAAAACAAATAAATAAATATACAACACATTAGCAACTTAACTCAGAAAAACGATAGAAAAATTTACATCAAACCCACTGAAAATAAAGCAATACCTTAGAATCAACAAAGAGTTCATCAAATGGCTTGAACAATCTAACTAGGGGTCCAGAAACTGATGATTCCCCACGTGGAAGGTGTTTAGCATCCAAAGTATGGCCGAATTCATAGTCAGAACGCAATTTCTCTGCCACAGCCAAAAAGTTCTCAAATTCCTCCCCAGAGAACTTTGGAAACACCCCTACCTACAAAACCATATTAAAAACAGTTCGCGTGCGAAATTCGGTCACGGATAAAAAAACAAAAGAAAAGGGCAACGAAAGATGTACTTACAATTACTACTTTCTTGTCACCAATGAAACCAGTAGCATCGTCAGCTGATTTTAATTCAGCAGAAGCAGGGCCACTCTGTTTCTTCAGATACTCAACAATCCCATCTGCCTCACGAGGGCCTTTGTATTCTTGAATAGACTTCCCTCCCTTTCTCAAAATTACAATAGTGGGGAATCCCTTAACGTCATATTGATTAGCTATTTCTTTGTTAGCATCCTCATTCGCATCAACTTTGGCAAGAACAACTTGAGGATCATTGGTGCTCAGTATAGAAGCAGCTTTCTCATACTACAAAAGAGTATAACAATAATCCCAATCATATAACCATAATCTCAATCTTAATCGAGGCAATCAGATAAATATAAAGATAAGTTCTTTACCTCTGGAGCTAGCTTCTTACAGTGGCCACACCTGCGGTAAAACACAAGATTTTAAACTCCCCAAAATCAATTCCACAAAGATTTTTCAAATTTTGATAATTAAGAGATTAAAAAAAAAAAAAAAACATAATGAGTTTTAAATCCAGGACTCATAAAAAAAAAATCGAAATAAATTGATAACTTCATCATCAAAATCTATACAAGACGAAAATCACTCCATGCAGTTGCAGTCACAAGATCTAACTTCAATCCCGCTGCTAAAACCGTGATTTAAAAAATAAAATCAACAAATTACTAGATCCATCATCAGATCAAGACCAAATGATAAAGCATAAAAATCAAGATCCACAAGAACAAACACAGTTAACCATGTCTAAAAAAATAGTGAAAGAACCAAGAGAGACAGAATTTGAATTGTAGTGTGTACCAGGGAGCGTAGAATTCGACGACGATAAAATCGTGCTTGCTAACAGTCTCATTGAAATTGGAGTGATCTAGTGTCAACACATACTCCTTTGATTCATCCTCTCCAGCAGAGAGCGCTACAATTATAGAGAAGAGGAATATACAAGACCAGAACGAAACCGTAGAAGACATGGTTATGTGGTCGGGAGGGAGTTTCGGCTTTCTTCTTGTTGTTGAAGTGGGCACAGGGTTTTATGGAGGCTTGTGAGTAGTAGGAGAACGAGACAAGCATGGATGTAGCACGTGACATCGTTTACAGATATTTATATTTAACTTCTCGAGTATTGTTTTTTCTTCCTACTCGCTTTCTCTGTGGTGGTATTTCCAGGTGGATGGCTCTCATTGGTTTAGTAGCGTCATGCGTGGATAGTTTTGGTAAGTTGAATATATTAAGGTAAATTATATATCTTGGATTCTTGATCATTTTCCCTGGGGGAGTAATTTTATGACGTGGGTTAAATTGGTATTATTTCGGTGGTGCCGCGATTGCAGATGGCGATAATTTCAACCAATTGAATAAGAAAACCTCAGAGTCTGCATTTTAAAATTGTTTAAACTTTAAATCAGTGGTCCACGTGATTTATTATTGAGGATCTGCTGAACATCCGTTTGTTATTGCTATATAAACAGAGTTTTTTTAAACTATAAATTAATTTTTTTATATATGTTTTTATTTGTTGAATTTAAAAATATTCTTTTAAAATAATAATGATAACAATATTTTAATCTATTTCCTTTTTTATCATTGTTAATATGGTTTTCTTTTTTAGGAATGCATGGTATTTTCATATTAGTCCTGGGATCATTTTGAGAAATGAGTTCTGACATTGCGCTTTATTATTTGTGAACTATTAAGCACTTTTATAATATTATTTTATTTTAGTAATTTTTATTTAATCTTTACAGCCCAGTTCTATTTGTATGATGCTCTAGATTGCTGTAGAAAAACACATTGTTCATGACCCTGAAAATTATTTATTAATATCTTAATCTTTTTGGAATTATTTTAATCCTTTTTTATTTTTAAAAAATATTCCATCTGGTAATATTTTAATAGAAAAACAAAATAAAAAGAAACTGGACTACAGTGTTAAACACGAAGAACGCGCGCGTGTTATACTAGAATTTTATTTAGTGGGTGTTTGGGAGTGTGGTTGTGATAGCTTTTCAAAGTGCTTATCGTGCCGAAATATATCAAAATGATGTTTTTTTATTTTTTAAAAATCATTTTTTAAAATGCAAAAAAAAAAAATTCAAATTTCGGCGATAAGCAGTTCCAATCGCAATGCCAAACAGGTTATCAATGGAGTTTAAGCTATTTATTTTATAACAAAAACAATTTTGTTTCTGTATGATGTTTTTTTAAAAAAAATAAATAAAGAGGTCCGCATATTATGAGATTAAATATTTTTATACACATTCTCATTTCAGCTTTTCAACACAACGTTTAAACGTTGAAATCAGTAAAGTAAATTCGTTATTATTTATGAATGTGTATAATTTTTAATTTAACTTATTAAATGTATGCATTGTTTTTCAGCAGACGAGTAGCTAAGCTAAATTTAATTCTCCATTCCGATAAACGACAAGTCATCTAACTTATTAAATTCGAGAATATTATACAATAATAAATATATTATTGGTCAAAATAAGATATTATTACTCTAATCAAATAAACTTTTATCATGTGATTCTACAGTGTTTGACCTGTAGTTTTGGAGGTGGGAAGATGGTGTACTTAAAGAAGGAAAAATAAAGTTTGCGTGTTATAATGGGACAAGGCTAAATCAGTGTACCCCTATCTTGACTGTGCGAACATTTACCCGTTCGTGTGTGTACGGTCAGATTGAAGGCTATGATGGAATTGATCTGCCGGATTACGTGGACGGTTGATGGTGAGGAGTCACGTTCCATCCACTGGTCAGCGAGGATGGGTATCGAGGGCTTAGAAGTATATGATTAAGACTATTTTTAATAATATTTTTTTATTTAAAAAAACATTATAATAATATTTTATTTTTGAAATTAACATATAGAATAATCTAAAAATAAAAAATCATTTAAAATAAAAATGATCATGATAATATTTGAAAACATTAAATCATATTGTAATAAAAAAAATTATGCACAGCACATATAGAAATAAGGGAAATCACTTTGGCTAGCATGTCACTCTGCAGCTATTTTTCTAAAAAAAATATATTTTTGTATGAAGTTACTTTCCCCTTTTCTGTCAAAATAAACCTTCCGGGAAAAAGATCTGAATAATTTATTTTATTATCGTAATTTGTCGTTTTTATTTAAATACCCAGTTGCAACTTGCAAGCACAACAAATCTGACAGCGTCGGTAACATGAAACTTCAAGGGATGCTTTGGATCGTTTCAAATTTGAAGGACAAGTAGGAAATGATGAATAATTGAACATGCCTGGCACGTAAAATAATTAACTTATTGAATGAGTTGCTTAAGCTTGTTTTGTTTCGGTGATAAATAATATTTTTTTTGTTATTAAAATATTAACATTATTTTTTAAGATTTTTTTTTAAAATTTGATATCAAACCATTGAAAAATATTAAAAAAATCTCTTTTAAAACAAATATAAATAAATAAATATGAAAAAATAAAAAATTATTTACAATAAAAATTATTTTTATTTCAAAAATATTTTTAAAATATAGTGTCAAATAATCACAAAAAAACATGGGGGACTCTATTGTATGGTGTATGTTTGATAACGGGTTTTAAAAATAAAATTAAAATCAAAATTATTTTTATAAAACAAATTCAATTGATAAGACTCATCTTACTCTCACATGTAATATCCTGGTAGTCGCTTTTTTATTGAAATTTGCTTCTTTTTTTTCATGATATCACATGTACGAGTTATTCAAAAAATTATGAGGTTAAATATAATATTTTGTATATAAAATAAAATTAAAAATTAGAATAAAAAATAGTCCTCTATTTAAAATGCATTTAAGAAACTTTAATTTTGTTTCTAGATATTCTAATTTACTCATTATTTAATTCCTATAGTTCTAGATCTTTCTATTTCAACTCTGAATTTATTTATGTTTTATGTGTTTGGAAATGTAACTGAAATTATTTTTTAAAATATTTTTTATTTAAATTGCATCAAAATAATATATATTTTTTAAGTCTTTTGGCAACGTGGAGTTCCATTATGGAGATAATGGTTTGAAAGTTTCCTCTTCATGGAAAAAACTGGACCCATTATGGAGAAGGATTTTTTATTCAAATTCCTTTTGAGTCTTCGGACCAAATAAAAGGTGTTTTTGGAGATAATTTTGAGTTTAGTGGGGTTGCAATAATGTTTTTAGATATTTAATATGTGAAATAAAAAATAAATAAATAAGAGTTTATGAATCTCAACTTCATGGATAAAATCTAAAGTACAATATGATATATTATTTATTTATCTGAAAGAAAAACTATAAACAAGCCTGACTTTGATGATTCATGCAAGCCCAGGTTTTATTATTATTATTCTTATTATTATTATTTCGGGTCAACCACGATATTAGCTCATCAAGCCAAGCATTTGACATCTTTTTACATTGTCATTCGTTTTTTTTTATTTGATTCTACTAACTTTAAATAATTAATTAAAATCGTATTTAGAGTATCATCCAAATCCATCCTGGATTTCATATAAAAAATTAGTTTTTTTTTAATTGTTTTCTACTGTATTTTTTTCATAACTTGCGAGGATTATTTATCCTTTTCCTCTTCTTGTGTGCGAGGTATTCTATGATTTTTCATGTTTTGTTTATTGAAAATTGGTCTTCAAATCATGACAAATTTTTATATTAAAGAATGTGTTTTTATATAAAAAGATATTGGTTTTTTTTATCAAAATAAACAAAAATGAAAATAAATATATGAATAAATGGAGTTTTGACTAAAGAGATACATTTTTTCATTTTAATTCAAGCGATTGAAGTTTTTTCAAATATTGTAACAGCGCCAAATATAACTCAAGTTATATTACATATATTCATAGTTGCCAATTTAAATATACATGATTAAAAAATTGTAAATATTGTTGGCATTTTTTTTAAAAAAAATTATAAGTTATTTCAAATAAAAAATAAAATACCAAATCCGGAAAATACTATATTATTTGTAAATATATTATGATTTTAAATTTATTTCAAAAAATACAATATAATTTTTATTACAACTCTTCATGATTCTTTAAATAATTTTATCTTCAATTTCCTTCATTGTCTCTACTGGAAATATTTATTTTTATTATTATATAATTATATAAAATGTAATTTCAAAATTTATTATTCTTATATTTCTTCTATACATTCATCATAAAATTATCAAGATATAATTTTTTTTTATTTAAACTTGCTTTTAAGATTATGACGGATTATTGTTTTTAAAAAATAAATATTATGTTAAAAAATATAAAAGGGGGCACATCAAAACTATATTTTAGTTAAAAAGATACAATTTTAATTTTCATTTCAATTCATTTAATTTATTCAAATTGCTTTTAATTTCAATAAAATAAAAAAACACAGCTCAAAAAAGCTATATTTTGCTATTAAAAAAATAGATTGATGGCTCTAAGAAAACAATTTTATTGCCAGATGACATGGACATCACTGCACCAGTGACACTCAGATACAGACACGTTCTAACATAAGCAAGGAGGGTGGCCTTTGAGACCACTTTTCTTCGTCCTCCTAAATCATGCTCGCACAGATTTGCGTCCTTCGAACACGCATCCACCTATTACCCGGAGCAGTTCCAGAACACGACGATTTTTGCAGAGTGAGGATTCCGGCAGCCTTCAAAGTATATGCATCACTGAGACTTTATAAAGAGAAAATCACAGAGAAATTATTCAGATGAAATCAACGAAGATGGAGTTGATCATATCATTAACTCAAATGGCAGTCAAAAACGGCTCCACAATTTTCATGGCCACGCACTTTTTTTAATTAGTTTTTTAAAGAAATATACATCGAAGAGTCTACGTACACCCCATCTGAATCCTCCATCCCATCAGTTCAGTGACAGCAAATACATCCACCAGCAACCAATCAACCAATAAATGAATTTCTGTACAAAATTCCTACATATCTACTCGGGTGAGGGAAGAACCAGTTGACACGAAAACAACTGTTTGACTTGCCTCTCACACATATTTCTTCCCCCAAAACCTCCAGTTTTTCTGAGCAATTCCATATTGCGCTTGCATTATCCTATCCAAGTAGTTTTACCTGTTGTGACTAATCCTTACTGGAATATTCGTTTTATTCATCTTTCTTTACTTTCCTACGAATCTAACCCTTTTCCAGTGGTTACTTGATCCAGGTAAAGCAGGGTAACTTCACTGAAGGACCTTCAACATGGATGCTGATGCATTTCCTATTGGCCATCAGCATCACAAAGCCTAACTTCTTCATGAGCCTTCAGAACTTCGGAAGTGAATTTGCCCAGAGCCTGAAAAATTGGGACCAGACCTGCTTGTAAACTACTGGAAGCGGCATCATGGACTAAATTGGCCGCTTCCTTATGCCTTGCTCTCTCTTCTTCCAGTTTCTTCCTCATTGAATCCAAATCCACCTTCAGATCATCTAGCGGTGATATTCCACTCTCTGAAGGAACCTTTGACATAGTTTTATTTGATGATGTATCAAGCTCCTTCGCAATCCTTCCCTTCTCCATACGCAAGGTTTTGAGCCGTTTCTCAAAATCCTTTGTTAGGTACTCTGCTTTGATCCTCTGTTGCTGCTCCTCATCTTGCCGCTCACCCAACTGATGTAAGCTTGAAGTAAAACCAAGCATGGCATTTTCAACCCCCTGCTCAGAAATCCCATCAATTGCCTGGAACCAATCATTGCAGATTACAAAAATAGGTGGAGCACCAATTCTACTCGGGGAGAAGGGCACGATCCCATCAGCGGTTTCTTCAGGTTCCTGGTGTAGGCACCTTAACAACCACCCATTTAATGACTTCACGTATGATTTTTGGGTGTTAATCCAATTGTTAAAGCACGTGCACCAATTAATAAGCTCCATTTCAAGTTCAACCGTGGCTTTCAAACCAGAATCTCTCCGTGCCTTTAGAGAGCGAACTTTGCTATCCATAATAGCTTGAAACTGCTTCTGGTGACATCTAAGCATGGACTTCCACATCCTGATCAACCTGAAAATAGAAGTCCATTATCATATGAAAATGGAAGAATCCAAAACACTGGTGATCAAATAATTGACAGCACAAAAAAGATATGCACATGCACTGGTCTTTTCTTCCATTCATGCTTCACCCACACTAAACAGGCATGCCTAGCACTTGCAGGACTATAATTCATGAAAATCAGGATGTCTTTATCTTTTACAATTTCTGCTAGAGACACAAAAAAAAGCGTCCAAGGGTTATCAAGACTTAGGATGAAATACTTCACAAATCCGTAAAAACTTGAGGATGATATCCGAATCAAGTGACAGCTAGAAATGAAGAGTATTATTGATAGGTCTAAAACACAGAAATGCCCTCTACTTGTGCATATAACCATTATGCTTCAGTGAACAAGGAGAAATCAAGATTCAATCACCAGTTTATTGAATGCCTTGTCATAAAGACTGGCAATAAAGGTCATTTAACCAACTTAGGTATCCCATTTCTTTTCATCTCAACACAGCATAAGAGGCATAGGGTGAGTGAGATCGCCACAGTTCTCCGTCAACATACCGGCCCTGATTTAAGTAACCTAGCAGACACCATAACCTTGTTTAGACAAAAGGCTAGGGATAGTCCCCAAGGACCAAGCCATTTACAAATTTGCCCAAAAAACCTCTGTTATATTGCATGTACAAGATATGCAAGCTGTGAACCCCAAATTGATTAGCACTGAAAAGACCAAGGAGCACAGCAGAAAACTTACCCATGAATCAATTCAGTGATCTGAGGTTGCAATTCTTCATCCCTCAACCTGTGTATCTTACTGGATATGGCATCAACAGCCCGGATACACACATTGATTTTTGTCAGCAATTTCCTTATCGAAGCCTGAGTAGCATCAATTTTACTAGATTCCGCTCCACGCTCGTCCAATATTTTTAATCTTTTGCACTCCTTTTCATAGATGACCCGTAGCCGTTCTTCATCCTAAACATCCACAGAAATACTTCACTTAGTAAGAACCAACAGCAACTAAAGTAACAGCATTACTGTTTAGACATCTTCCATCATATAGAGACAACAATTCTCGAAAATTTTCAAATTTGATTTCCCAAAGCATAATTTTATTCTCAGAATAGTAGGCACGTTTAAATAATACTACAGCAATATCTACTACAATGAAAAATACAAAATGCATAGACATTTCCATATCAAACAAGGTATTTGTCGGTGATCCAAGGAAAAAAAAGGCTTCCTGTTCATAAGCTTGCCGGAGGAAATGGCAACAAAAGAAGAAACGCACAACATCATTGCCCCTTACCTTCACTTCCTTGTATAGTTTCTTCTCCCAAGCGTAAATTTCCTGTAGAGTAGATGAAAGGTTTTTCCGCCTCATGTCAAAGTCATTTCCAGATTCCTCGGAGTAAGCTTTTGCCATTTTCATTGTCCTAGAAGAAATGCGTGCTGATGGCCTTGCAGGAGGATGGGAAGAAACCAAATACAAGAATCTGGAAAGAATCACTGCACCAATGCATGTTAGTTTTACTTGAGAGGCAAGATTATTGTATTTGATAGATATAACACTTGAATTCAACAAAACAACGGAAATGAGTTGCTTTAACAGTAAGCATTCTCCAGTAGAACCCATCAAAGGGACGAGGAAAAAACATGGCACAAAAATTAACATTCAAGTTGATATCATATCGAATATTTTGGGTCACAGAGCAAATCTCCTATGAGTATTCTTCAAGGAAATATAACCATCCATAGAATAATTTTCTTTCACTCTAAACCTTCACACTGACTGTAATGGCGCGTGCAAGTGTGATAGACAATTCACAAAAATAATCAGAACAAAAGGAACCCAGACGGAAATTTGAGCACATGCCTAACAAACAAACTAGAAAACCGCTGAAATAAGCATGACAAAAGGATAAAATGAAAAAAAAAAAATCCAACCTTTAAGTAGGGTACTTCTTTGCTGGTATTGGTAAGGCAACTTGCTCACCTCAAGCATTAATGCAACCTCTTTTCCATAACCAGAAGCGGTCTCAAACTCATCCCTTATTTCCTTCACCACCTCTTGAAGATCCCTTGCACCATGAGCCGACAATGTAGTAGTAGGAACACTGCTAGGCTTTGAAGACTCAATTTCCACTGTCACATTAGATGCATCTTCAACCTCAAAATTAACCCCTTTTTCCCTCACAGACCCAACTTCAGGGCTCTTCGAAACAACACTATCAGGACTCTGAATTGTGTTCGGACTCATACTGCTATTAATTCCTTTACCTTTAACAGACTCAAAACTATCACTACTTTCTATGTGCACTGATTTTGAAGTACCTTCTCCGTAATTCCTCATCATTTCCTCTTTAAACTTCATTTTCCCGTTCAAATCCCTTTCCTCACTCCCTTTCCTCTTCTCTTTATGAACCTCTTTTATTACTTCTTGCTCCGTTTCATCTTCCAAATCAGGAATCCCTTCTCTCTCCCTCACCTCTTTCGAATCTGGACTACTTGTAGTTGACCCATATCCGTATCTCCCGTAAGGATGATAACCTGGATACCCGCCACTACCACCATTGTCGTATGCATCGAAAAAATTGAAATAATCCCATGTTGACACTCTTGGTGGTGACGGGGGCAACGGCGGTGGCTTCTCAGGACTTGGCTTCATTGCTGGTGAACTCATCATAGGGTATCCAAAATACCCACTTCCGTAATAACCCGACCCGCCATCAGAATACACATTTACTGACGGATCCTCATACACCACCGTTTTAGACGGAGTAGCAGACCTCTTCATATAATACGTATTGGCATACGAGTTCTCGTTCCAGTATGGATACGGATACTGGTTCAGATACGGGTTATCTCCTGAGTAATGAGGAAAACCCCAATTTCCTTGAGGTTGGGGATGATCATTAAAATTACTGTAAGTAGAAGGTGTATCTCTCACAGCCTCTTCTTCTTTAGGGGTATCATGAATATGGTTGAAACCTGAACCTGAACCAGAGTCCGAATCCAAATCCGACCCGGAAGACAAGTGCAAGTGCGAATCCCCAATCTCCTCGTCTTCACTTTTGGTGTCTACGGAGTGCGAAAGCGAGGCTGAAGTAGAGAGATTCTTTGAGTTGTGCCTGGATTTCCCTTCGCGAGATGGTAATGTTAGTACAGGAGAGGCAGGCGGGGAGGAGGAAGAAGCGATCACGAGCCCCTCATCGACAAACCGGCGAATCGCGTCGCCAACGTCTCTCAGAGAATGAAAATAAGCGACGTGTGCAGCAGCGAGAGCGTAGCGGTGGTCGGAGGCCGCTTTGATGACTTCTTTGCGCTCCCTACAGAGAGTTACTAGTGGTAAATCGTCCACTTTAGACCCTCCACAGCCCATGGCAATGAGAAAGGATAGCAATATCTGTAAAGAGATGAAACGGTGTAGCTTTCATGGTGACTGTGCAAGAATCCTAGAAGGAGAGAGCATTGTTCTGGAGATGAGTGATTTTATTCAGTGCACGGAGCAAGCGGTGGAAATGGGAATAGCTGGAAACCATAATAGCAGCAGCAGCAATAAATAGAGAGAATTTGAATCAGACGGCTGGTATTGGGAGTAATTTGATCAGGAAAGGAGTTGTTATTTAATGTTTTCTTCATCTTGGGTTGACGGGTGGTGGAAAAAACTGGGGATGCTGAATTAAAAAGGAAAAATCGATGTATAGAGATGTGTGATCGCTGCTGGGGATGTGTCAGAGAGGGAGGCGGGTGAGGGGTCCATGTCCTCTTCTTCTGTGCAGGGTTTTGCAGAGAAATGGAGGGAGAATTGAGAAGAGATGAACACTCGTGGAACCCGCCAGCCAATGCTAACGGGTCTTTGTCATTATTACTGCTTCCATTTTCGCTATTTATTTTTTCGTTTGCTGGCAGTAATTGATAGAAGTGGTTAAAGAATACGGCTGCTTTAAAAGAAAAGGTGAAAAAAAAAAAAAAGACGGAAAAAACAAGGCGCCATCTAGTTCGTGACAGTAATAGATATTATTTTTAAAAACTTTTATTTTTATAAATTGAGGAAAAAAAACACTGCGCCAAGCCATCCTATAATAAGCTTGTGTGCACAAGTGTACGAAAACACAGTCATTTTATTAGATTTCGTGATTGCAGGGGAAGGGAATGGATATTGTTTTTTATTTAAAAATATATTAAAATATTTTTTTAAGTATATAAAATAATCTAAAATACAGTAATTTATTTTAAATTTAAATAAAAAAAATCAAGAATGTTTTTAGAATAAAGTGTTAAGCACCTCTTTCAATTAGTTGTTTTTTTTACTCTATAGTGATTTTTTTAATTTTAAGTGTTTTAAAAATCATTTTGATGTTCCATGGTGAAAAATAATTTTTTTAAAATACAAAAATATTATTTTAATTATTTATAGATAAAAATATTTTTAAAATCAATATCAATTATACTTTAACATGGACACTGTATTGGTGATAGTAATGTTTTTGCTATTACCTTGAAGAGAAAGAGAAACGAAATATGCAAGCCACTTATATCTATTTAGAAGATTTATTCCGTAATGTTCTTTGCGTGAAGCACCAAGAAGCAATATATTATTAGAGCAGACGTTTTGTGTTCACAAATATACCGTATATAGTGTTTGATAGTGTTATTATAGTTGTATTTAAAGTATTTTTCACCTAAAAATATTTTAGAATGTTTTTTATTTAAAAATTATTTTTAATATTAATACATTAAAATAATCTAAAATAAAATATAAAATCAAATTTAAAAAAAATATATTTTTAAAAATAATTCCAAAAACCCTTTGAGGATGGATGGATTGCTTTCTTCTATCCTCGAAGGTGAATGGATTTCCTTGTTTATCGACCCCTTTCCACGGCCATGGAGCATTCCAAAATAATAATAATAATAGTAATAATAGTAACTTTGGATCCCTTAAATTGATGATCAAAAGCAGCTTAATTATCCGAGATGGCTTGTTCAAATATTAAATTGGGACAGCAGATTCAATGATGCTAGAACCTAGAGGTGTTCATTGCTGACACTGCATTCATTGGAATCTGACCGGATGCTTTCCTCCGATAATCTATTAAACAAGTGCATAGTTTTATTCTTCGAGCTATATGAATACATCACGGCACTTTCTCCTGTCCTTTTTATTTTATTTTTACTCACACACTCACTCATGCTTATCGTTTCCAGTACCAGTGTGGGTTTTATTAATTTTATTGTTTAATTCGGCTGCTAGAGAAGGATTCGAATGCTATATTCTTTTACGGTTCATATCGATTATAATTGATCTGTAATAATTGGTTTTTAAAATATTTTTTTATCTAATAATATATTTCAAAAAAATATATAAACAAATATACATGGGGGGGATGCTAGAAAAAACAAAACGACACCGAAAGTCGTGGGCATCCCATGCTGTGTTCCCGCGCTTTTTTCAACTTCATTTTTCACTCCATAAAGTATACAGTTTTATGTTTTTTCGAGGCAATAACTCTGTTTGTCTCTTGAGTATTTATTAGGCGGGATGAAGGCTGTGATGATGGCTTGCACCGCCGATCGAACATGCTAGATTCGGACACTGTTTATTTTATTTTATTTTTGTCAAATCATCTTTTTACTTTTTAAAATAATCTTGGTTTTTTTAATATTAAAAACAGAATATTATCTTAATATATTTTTAAATATAAAGTATATTTAAAGACAGTGACTATTATAGTCAAACTCCGGCACGTGACGCTCTAATTAAGTGGGCTTTTGTTTTTGCAAGCACAGTTAAACAAATCTCAAGTCACGATGTATTATTCAATGACTAATTAGTTATATTTTATGATAATTATTAAACTACAATGTCATTAACCATGTGAAAGCTACGAGCTCGTTCAACTATCATTTTCCTGTCTGCCCACGGCCTTTCACGCCTCCAATCGAGAGGTCCTGGGGGCAGTCAGTGAGAACGAATTGCGGCTGCGCCGTGGTCGTTGTTGTTGAGTAGAAGTTTGATGGGAACACTCCACGTAATTAGATGGCCAAATACTGGGTGTATTTTTCTAATTAATGGCAAAACAAAATCTCCCTTGCGTGTAATATTTTGCTAGACGGAGTCTGATTACATTGTAGCCAATCGTGTGCCAATTCTAACCATAGTTCATGAAAAAAGGCCTGGATGTTCAGCTTAATATTTTTATTAATTTTTATTATTTTATTTATAAAATAATAATATCTTTTCTAGCAGTTAATCAGAATCATTAAAAAATATTTAAAAAAAAAACTAAATTGGACCTGGATTATTTTTCAATTTAAAATTTTTGTAGTACATCACTAGAGCCGCCCGAGTTACGTCGTTTTACAAGAGCATGCTAATTTGACCTGGGTAATTCTTATTTTAATGATATTAAAGTTATTTTTTAAAATATTTTTTTATTTAAAAAAGTATTTAAATTATTTTTAAAAAACTATTTTGATATGATAATATCAAAATAATTTTAAAATACTAACAAAAATTATTATAAAAAAATATTTTAAAAAAATACAATGACAAACGAGCACTTTGATTTTTCCTACCAGGCCATTTCAAATGAGAAAAACATATCATATTGATAAATAAATTTTTTGATTTAATAGCCATAATATTACAAGTCTTGATATATAACCGGATCTTATAGACTTTAAGTGTCGATAGATAATTAGTAAATTCCTCGAGAAAAAAATAATTTGAACCGGGCTCAATAAAAACATATTGCCAGCACTTTTTCAATAATCATATTTCAGAAATATACTCAAGAATTCACGCACCGAGAGTCCCTTACGCGCTCGATAAAAAATAAAAACCAGTTTCCGTCTAAGAGAACAAAAGGAAAGGGAGAGAGAAGAACGAGCAAAGAACTATGAGATCGGAAATTTTTACCGACAGGTTGAAACTCGAAACACATCGAGAAATCTTGGCTTTTATACATTTGGACGGCTTTTGTTGCTTGCTTCAGCAAGATTCGGAGGACGGGACACGTGCCTTGTACCCGAAACATTGAAGATATCAAATGACAACACCCATGCAGGATATTGGCTTATGTGGCAGGTAGTTGGTGGGTGGGTGGGTGTAACCAGAATTTGAGAGATGAGATTCGAGGGTGAAGGTTTAAAACTCTAATGCACAGCAAAAACTTCAATTTATTTACAATAGCTTCCGTAATATTTTTGAGAATTCATGTTTTCGTTCATCATGAATGTAAAAAACAAATTATGGAGAGGAGAGTAAAAATATTTTTCTAGTTGATTTTTTTAATATAAAACTGATATTTGATACAAATGTAAATCTGTAAAGTTTTAAAAAATAATTTTTAAATAGAATTTTAAAGTCAACTTTTTATTCAAATTGATTGCGTATTTTGGAATAAGATGCCATGCATAATTAATTATAAAAATAAAAAATTATTTATACCTATAGGGTTTTGTTCACCATCTAGATCTATTGATTTTGTATCTTTGATATTATAAAAAATAATAAAAATTCTTACAATTTCAGTATAAAATATGTTTTTTATTTGTCTAGTATACAAGCTATCACATAATAGTAGAAAGGGTATAGATACTCAATATAGAGTGTTTGTTTTGAAGCTCGTCGTGAAAAAGTTTTAACAGCAGGGGAGGCAATACTTTATGACTCTTGTCATCATGTATATGGAGAGGTTGCTTACCGTTATACAATCAATCTCTATCATGTAATAGACTAACATTATGGGATGTTTATTAGTTAGTTCCTAGATTTAAGCTCGTGTCTTGTCTACCGTCACCAAAGTAGGCAACTAATATCGTCATTAATATTTAATATATGATATTATGTACGTCCTCTAATCATGAAGGTTTACTAATAATACACAATTGCATAATCTGCTAAATGTTTCAGTTATCTTACTTTTGGTAATGCGATAAGGTTTGTTTTTGAAAATATTTTTTTATTTTTTAAAAAATATTTTTATATTAATATATTAAAATATTTAAAAATATTTTATTTTTTTTGAATATTTTTAAAACACGATATCTAATAAACATAACGTTAGATCATCCATGCCCTTTCTAAAGATGGATTTGGAGGATCATTGGATCCAAGCTTGCGTGATAACAGGTGAAATGTTTGTAGAGGGCAGCAAATTCAATCAGCTCGTGATTCGCTGCAGGATGAATTTTTTTTTTCTTCCTATTTCAATATATATGATTTTTTATTCTTGTATGTTTTGGATTAGTCTTGATCTCTTTTTTTTTGTCTTTATGGGGTAGTTTTTGTTTTTTTGCTTCTATTTATATTTTTTATTTTGATTTTAATTTTGAATTTGAATTTTTATTATTATTTATATTTGTATTATATACAGATTGTGCTAAAAAACACAGCATGTTTAGTTTTGGTTATGTGAAATGAGAACAAAACTCATTTTTATGAATGTATGGTGAATCTTATATTGTTTGTGATTTGTTATCTTTGTGTTTATTTCATCTGTTTTATCAATATGTGGCTTTGTATATTTTTAGTTTAAAATATTTTTAATTTTAAAAGAAATTTTTATTTTTATTTTTATTTTTTAAGATTTATTCTTAGTATTATTATACTGAAAATTTTCAAGAATACCCGGATTAGATTAATTTGAGTTTTTTTCCAAAAAAAAGTACCTTATTTTTTTAATATATTTTTAGGTGTTAATATTTAAAAAATATCAAAATATATTAAACTTAAAATATCATGTTTTAAAAAGCCTCAAAAGTCAAATTTGAACAAAAATAACATCGACTAATGAATTATATCGATCATTACCATATTGTTATTATCATGATTATTAAACTGTCATAACTATTATAACTTCAATTATAATTATTAAAGTCAATAATTGATATTATGATTATTATTGACAGTATCGTTATATTCGTTGTCATTGTTACAACGATGATCATTATGATAATCAATATTGTTTTTTAAAGTATCATTAAAATTATAATTAGTGTTATTATCATTATTATAATTTTTTATCATTATTTATATTATTTTGTGAGCTATCATAATTACTACTATCAGAGCCATAATTAGTAAAACCATAAGCATCATAACTATCACAATAAATTACAATTGTTATTATTCTTGTTATGTATAATGTCACTATTATCATCACGATTATAATACTTAAAATTACTATTATTATTATTTTTTAAATAATAAAAATTATTAAATTATCCGGATAAATAAAAAAAACTCAAAAAATTTAACAAAAGAATAAGCAAGAATAATAATCCAAAACTATTATTACTGCGTAAACAATGGGAAAAACAAAATTATCTTGAAAAATGAAAAAATCTAAAAAATTTAACAAAAGAGCAAGTAAATAAATAAATAAATAAATAAAATAAATTTTATTAGTCTTAAAAAAGTCACTTGACTTGAAGAATAAATAAAAATCATCATTATAATGGTTAAAACTACCAACACAATCACTGTCAAAATAATAATAAAATATTAAATTAACCCCAAGAAAAAAAAAGCATAATATTTAAAAAAAAAGAGTGAGAAAAAAACTATTAAACTTATCATTATTCTCATGTAAAAAATAAAACCATGAAATTATCTCGAAGAATAACAAAACTAAAACTTTAATAAAAAAGTAAAAAACCAAAAACACAAATAAATATATAATTAATTTTTATTGGACGACAAAATTGCAACAAATAAAAACTCTAGATCAAAAATATTAAATGCATTTAAAACAAAAAAAAAATCAAAAGAACAAGAGCCAAAATAAAAAATGGTATGTATTATTAATTAAAATTGGAGTATGAAATTGAAAGAAATCAAAAGTTACGGATAAAAAATCAATGGAAACAAAATAAAGATATTTTTTGGTTTTTTCAAGGGATATAAATGGTATTACCGGAATTACTACACAGTAAAACTATAAAAATAGCCCAAAAAAATGATAAAAGAATGATCCAGAACCGAGGGTAGTTTAGCAATTTTTAAGGGGTATGGATTATATTTCTAAATTTGTGCACAGTGAAACTATGATATTAGCCCCATAAAACGACAAAAACTAACGACTAGAACCGGGGGTATTTACGATTCTTGCCACATTTTTTTTAGTAGATATAGCTGGGTCCAGGGGTGTATGGATAATTGATCATTTTTTTTTAGAATATCGAGGGTGTGTTGTGTGGACACACCAATAGTGTTCCCCGCACCATTCGGGCGGCGCATGCGCAACATTTTGGTGGTCAAAAATAAATGTCCGTCATGTCATATGGTTTGACTTCATGTACTCTTCCTCCGGGGATAGTGCATGATAGTGCATGCCTAGTCACGGTGTAAGGTGAAGCTCTGACGGATGGTTTAAGTTTTTTCTCACTTTCTCTCTCCCGTCACATCAGAAATACACTTTGGTCCTCACTGTTGACGAATGTTTTAGTTTGGTCCCTGGTCTCTTGATTTCTCTATCATTACTGTTTTTTTTTTCAATATAATTTTTGATGTGTTGCAACTGTGCCATTCAATTGAAACTGATGATATATGCTGGGTTTCAATTTAATCATTATTCTTTTGATTTTTAATTTGTTTTTAGTTATTTTAATTATTTTGATATGCAAGTTTTTATTGTTTTTAATTGGGTATTGCAATAGAAATTTGTCATGTATTTTATCTTTCATCCGGGTTCTTATTCTTTTGATATTTTAAAAACATTACATGACAATTTTGTTGCAAATGTATTTATTTATTTCAGTCACAAGATTTTATTTATTTCAATTTTATCCATCAATTAAAATTAATTATATAGGTTGTTTTAATTTGATTTGACCGTGCTCTTCAATTGAAAATTAATCATGTATATTATTTGTCATTTCAATTTTTATTCTTTTAATTTTTTTAAATAAAATTACACTATAATTGTTTTTAAATATTTTTATTTGTTTCGGCCCCTGAGTTTTTATTTATTTTAATTTTATCATTCAATTATAATTAATTATATATTTTTTTTTATTTCAGTCTTTATTTTTTGATTTTTTATGCTATTAATTTCTTTGGTTCTTTTTATTATTTCTGAACAATGTTTATTTTCTGCATTGAGATTTTATTTTTAATTGATTCAATTCTAAAATTTTAATTTATACTAATAATCATTTTAAAATTTAGATTTTATTATTTTATCTAAATTTATATTAAAAAAAAATATGATAATGTCTATCAGAGCACGGCGGCATGGGCTATTGTATATAACTATATATACTCGCAAACGGTCACAGAATGTAGGAAGAGGAACAAAAGCGGGCAAAATGCTGCCCTGGTCCTGGGAAGCGGGCAAGACCTAGGGGAACGCTGTCATCCGGTACATAGACATGCACGAGAACTTTTCTCGTGCTCGAATGATGCTCGATGGGACCTCCTGACTTTGATGCCCCATCTCGCCCAGCAAGTTATAATGGGCTAAGATGCCGGGATCAAATGTCCTGGTTTACACTTCTTCTGGTCTTGCAAAGGCTTGGAGGTGTGGTATTTAAAGTATATTTTTAATTTGAAAATAAAAAATTAACTCGTTATTTTTTTTTTATAAAAAAAATAAACCGTAATGTAAAACTAGACATGCATGCATGCATGGTACGAGAAAAACTAACATTTTTGCTTTTTGAAAAGCTAAAAAAATCTTAAATGCCTTGCAAAGTGTTTTCACTTTTGACATGACAGTGTTGTTCGGAATAAAGGCTTTTTTTTAAGGTACAAATAAAAAATATATGTGTTTGTTTTCTTAAGAATCTAAGAAAAAACCTTAGCGCATGTTTTTCATTGGGATGCAATCAGTTTATTATTGAAATTTGAATTTTATTTTTGTATTTTAAATAAAATGATTTTTTTAAGATACATTTGCAAGCTGCGTTTTTTAAATTCTAGAGGTGGTTATGATTTTTTTACTATGAGAAATCAAAAATTTGCGAACCTGCGTTTCAAGTGAGATTCGTGATATTTAATTATATCCGACTAGTAGTGAAAGACAACTTTCTTAGCTCTCTTATTTACCCATAAGTTGCATGCCATTTTAAATTAAAACTACGTCAAACCATAAAATCTACTATTTTTTTTTTAAAAAAAATTATTTAACCATGTCATGAGAAATCAAGGATATTCAAATAATTTAAATTTCACGGGATGTTTGGCATTGCGTTTTAAAAATACTTTTAAATAAAATAAAATTTTTATTTTATTTTTTACTTTAGATTAATTTTTTTGAGAGGGATTCATATTATTTTCACATGATAATATCGAAAATAAATTTTAAAAAATAATAATAAAATTATTTTAATATATTTTTAAACAAAATTTTTCAAAATTAATCACAAATACACTGTCAAGCAGAAAATGTACACCACTTGTATATCACATGCATTGTAGAGGTTGTTTTCTCCTGCTATTCCGAGTGCACATCCCAGCATTAGCGAGATATACTATCAATGGCTTTTTAATACTAAATTATTATTTTTTTTAAATAAAAAAATTATTATTTTTAAATTCTTTTCATAGGTTGATATAAAAAAATATTATTTTATTATATTTTCAAACAAAAAATTCTTTAAAAAACAATATCAAAATGGTAACAACACAGTCAGTAACTCGCCAATAAACTAAAGTGTTAACATGTATTGAATATAATTAACTCAGATACTAAATTAAAAAATTAACACAATCAAGTAATAATAAAAATAAAAAACTTGCACGCATCAGTAACTGAAAATTACGTGGAATTGTCTAAGCAGACAAAATTATTCCCACACAGGCTCGCTGTCACTGGGAGGCAAGCACTCGGGTTTTGAAAGCACCTCCAATCTCGTAATGATGGAAGAGAAGACATGTTGGATCCACCAATAAGGTTAAAGAATAAATACTTTTTATAAAAAAGGCTGGAAAAGGTAAACTTCAAAAAGCAAAAAAGAAAATAAAAGGAAAACATCAACCAGAGTTCAAAGCTGCTCCAGCATGCCTGGCGTTGCAGGGCGTTCAAAGCTACTCATATATAGGTCTACTTTGTTTAATTTAGACTGTTTTTTTTTTATTTTAAATTATTTTTTAAAATCATTTTCATATATTTGATCTTAAAAATCATTTATAAAAATAAAATAATATTATTTTAATATATTTATAAAAAAATAATTTTAAAAATTTAGAGAATTTCAAACAAGGAATCACGAAACCCCAGAGTGCAACCCAAGACGGACTTTAATTTCAAACAAACAAGCAAAGTAACTCTAATAAAAACAAATTAAAGAATGAATGACAAGTCAAAACACGCACCCACAAATTTCTTCAAGAATCTCACTCCCGCTCCTTAATTTTAAAGTGTTTTCAAACTTGCTGGTGCTCGTGTCGCGTGACTTAGCCATTTTTATTTTTTAATTATATTTATATTTATTAAAGGATTAGATTTCTTCTCATTCAGATTAATTATAACTAAAATAATATTATAAAAATATAAAAACCTTTCTGGATGCAACTTCTTTTTAAAGGAACATGGTCAATTTATTGTTCAATAAAAGTATTACAAGATTGAAAAGCTTGTGGATCTAGTTTTGATTTTTAAAAATATTTAAGTCATCTCAACATGGATTAAAATATTAAATGTTTATTCTGTCTCTGATCAATATGATAATAATCAATTACCCGACTCTTTATAAATAGCTAAATAATTTTATTTAAGAGAGATAAAGCAATTATTTCATTAATCTAATCCACAATAACATTAATCTTGGTGTCCGGTAATTCTACTAATCCATTTTTTAAAATGTTAGGGTAAACCACGACTGACAAGTCCAGATTTAAAATCCAACCTTGTTGACATTAGCAATTTTGAATTTCTGATGATTGCATATGCATTAAGCAGTTGTATTTTTGAGAAATTATGATTTTTTTTTATTAATTTTTGAGTTATTTTGGTATGTTGATATAGAAAAAATATATTTTTTAAACAATAAAAAATATTTATATCTAAAAAAATAAAAAACATTTCTACCACAGTCACAAATCGCTGCACACTTAATTTAGTTTATACAACGGGCCAAGAGGTGGATTTCGTAAGCATAGCACACCCACTAATCCAAATGGTTCGCGTCCGGCGTCATTAAACAAATTCAGAACGTGCATGCATAGTCTTCTATTTAAAAAAGACATTCAGAGCGCAGAACATTGTTTACGCTCAATTCCAGAGGCCGAGGGGGTCTAATCCAATCTGAGAGGTTGAAAATTCCTGTATGGAATTCGATTCAATGAACATTGCTCTTTTTTTTTCCCCTTCTTGTCCTGAATTCAATGCCATTTGCCATATCATAATGGATGAAGGACATAGATCACTGGCTGGTTATTTATGGGAACAGCTGGAACCTCTGTTTCATGTTCCTGATTTAAGAATACAAAACTGAAGCACAGGTTTGTTTTGTAATGGTTGCTTCCAGAAACTAAGAACGGCTTCAGCAGGGGGAACAAGGGCAGTAATTGAACATTGACCAGTGGTGATGGAAAGATTTGTTGTTGGCCTTGACAGGTTATACAAAATAAAAAGTCTTAACGTGATACATGCCAAAATAATCGAGAACTGTGCATGTAGATATAGCTGTGAAATTTTCCAGGCTGTGGTGGTAATTTTTTCAATCAGCTATGCTGATAGCCTGATACTGATAGATCGATTCTCTTTAAGTAAATTGGGTGGTATCAACTTGTACCCGGTGGTTGAAGATAGGGCAGGGGCGTGTAGTTGCTTTCAAAACAAAGGGATAAAATCTCTGTCCCTCTTTCAGTTTAGTTCATGAAAATTGTTGATGATGGAATCCGGCCATGAGAAGTTTCAACAAGCCCCCTTCAGTATTGAAAAAGTTTGGAAAATTTCTCTCGATCGATCGTTTATTACTTTTACATCAAATCACCCACCTTGAAAACACCGGCAGCACTGATTACCATGCAATGGAGATGCACTAGTATTTATTCATTTTTTCTTGATTAATGTGAGTGATTAGTTGAGTTTATATTATCTTAATTAATTTTAAGAATCATAAAATTAATTAATTATATAAATTTTTATCTATTATTATATTAACAAATATAAAATTTAATCTAATACTATAAGAAGAATAAATCTTTTAATCATTAGCTATATAATTACTGACCAGCATTTATCCACTCTTACTCTCCCATAACGAAGAGATCGCGGCAAATCGACATTCAATTTATCCAAGCCAAATTGTTTGGTGTTTCCAAGACTCGTACTTTTGAGGATCTGGACAAATTGGCACCCCAGGAAATCCACATCTTCTAATTAATCGATTTTCCAGGCATGGAGGTTCCTGGTCTAGATTATGATTTTGGCAGTTTCTGGTGTGTCATGTAAGTTATGGAGGCATCTGGTCTCAATTAAGATTTTCCTGCTCGAAAAGAAATTCAAGAATCCAGGTGTGAAAGCGAATAATCTGAAACCCACTTGCTTTATTGTGCTGAGTTTTCATCTGGTCTAAATGACTTCATTATTTTTCACCGGTTTCTCTTGTTTGCCTCCTAACCCTGGAGCAGTTCGTGATAAGAGTCTTACTTGTTCAGTGTTGGGTTGTCTGTGTGGTATGAGTGCGGATGAGACAGAGCTCTAGAATTCAAATTTGGTTAAATGGGCCTGGTTCGAGTACAACGATCGTTGAAGTAGGTGATTTCAAGAAAACCAGTGGTGATTACTAGTACTTCTTTCGATCCTGGAGCTTCAGTTTCAGCTGTCCTTTGCTAGCTTGTGGATGCTGAGAATCAAGTTTTGATGAGAACATCATTCCCCTGACAGAAAAAGTTACGAGTTTGCTCTAACGTGACCTGCAAATGAGTGTGGCTAGGCCTCGGGATAGCCATGACAAGGTTTTGAAATGCAGGACAGAACACAAACTAATCATAGTTCCTCTGATAACTTAATTTAAATTGCAGAATTTTCGTTTTAAAAAAATCGAAACTATACCGAGTTCAGATTACAGCTGAATCTATTTTTCAACCCACGAATATGAAATGAAACAATCTAGTTATGGAAAACGAAGAGGGGAGGCACTCGTGGAGACAAGGGGGTGACAGTCATGGAGTGGAACTCGGCGTTTGAAGGCTGCAACAAGGAGGTGAGAAGCTAAGGACTAGTCCCGTCTTGGATCGAATGATACAGGTGTGAACTATGATCTATTTATGCCTCCTTGCGATGGTTTCAAACTTGCGATGGTTCTCGTTCCGCACAATCTTTGGTGCTGACATTTTAACCAATGAAAACACGAAAAGGAAAAGCACAGGAGACAATTAAAATGATAAAATCTCAACTGAATTATAGAAATAGAACGAGATTCTCACGTTGGCATTCAATAACCCGAGACATTGAACAGAATTTGGAATGCTAGAGGTCCCGGTGGCGAGCAACAAAGTTCCATCTCATCATTCCAAAGACAACCCAGAAACAAGCAATCCATGGCTACCATAACATCAATCAATCCTTAATTATGTTATGTTGACACATCACAATGAACCAAAAACTAGGCCTTTGCGACAAGCCACAATGCAAGCCTTTGCTTTCTTTTTATGTAATTGAATATAAGCCTTAATTCTTGGGAAAAAATCAAACAGAAACTATGTCAGGAATTTCAACAAAATGCCAGATTCCTTTTCAAGAACAAGAGTTGCCCGCCACTATTTAACTTCAGCCAACAACACCCTTCCCAAAGGGAAAAACGATTATATAAGCTAAGTCATTAGTCGTGAATAAAAACTAAAATTGCCAAGCCTTGCTAAAATTCCACCAAGTATCATCAGTGCTCAACTGTGAGAGCATGTAAAACTTTTTTTGAAATACACTCGTCTGCAGTAGACCGAGTATCTCTAAATTTTGTTCCTCACTCCAAAAACATGGTTGCGCATTATCCATGAAGTGACTTAGAAAAACTTATCAATACTATTGCTTATTCTCATGGGCAAATGGTCACTACTTCCTTCTGCTTCGATGACCTTAAGCCATCTGGACCACAGCAGTAGAGTTCTTATATAAAGGCATTTAATTGAGGAAGGCTTTGACATCTTCGTTTCTTCCAATTGATTCAACGACTATGATTTAAATCATGGTTTGGTAAATTTTTCACATCCTATTCTCAAAATCCCCTCTTCTTGGTAACTGATGGTTTTGTTCATTAGTTTTTTGAGGGGAGTTTAGACATGTTTGTCGTGAAGGATGTTGTATGTTGTACACTTCAATGACAGATCAATGCGTCCAAATTGAAAGGATTTAAAAATAACTCAGGAGTTAAAGGCGCGATATCTGAAATTAGAGCAGGTGATGCCCCAAGAGGAGATGGAGGAGGGATAATTGTGAAGGGGGGTGATGCAATTTCTGATGGTCTCCATGAAAACATTAACTGCTAGGGGTAGCAGAGGAAAGAGAGGAAGTAGGCAATTTGGACTAATGATAAATGAGAGGATGCGGGAGACTCTGCCATAGCATGCCCCAATAGAAAAGCCATTAGCAATAGCACGACACTCGAAATGGGTTGGGGGGGGTGTGAGTTCTTGAAGAAATCATTTTTGCCAACGGCGGTAAGACCCACCCGACCAATTTAATAGTGCAATTCTCTTATGACTACTTAAGCCAAACAGGTCACCATTTATGACCGCAAGTCCAGAACAATTATAACAGGTGAGTTTTGATAGGAAAATGTGTTTGGATATTTTTTGCCACCCTTATTGATGATGAAGCTGCAGTCCATAGTTATCCACCTCTACCACAGCCAAAACTTTTCCAAGTCTCAGATAGTTATATCATTCATTAGCTCACAATATTATGGTTTTTGATGCATGCAGCAGAGCTCTTTATTTGCCTCAGGAAACACCGCAATTAAAGCAAAGTGGGTAGAAAAACACTATTTTATAACAATCCTCAAAAGCAAACTTAATTTCCAAGAAGAGATGTTAAGAATGCAAGAACAACAATTGCGATCATGATATTTAGAAAATAGCTAGACTGGAGAGTCTTATCTGGGCTTCCATGAATTGCTTAATATTCTGCTTGTATCTTCTGTTTCATAGCCTCTGATAACTCTCTCTGTAATTCAACTAGGCAACACTAATTGAATTTTATACCTTTCTTCTTCATTTCAACCTCCAAGTTTTATATGTGATCTCACAGAAATTGCAGATGCATTCATCCTGTCTGTATTATTAGAAGAAACAGCAGTAGAAAACAAGAACTTGTTTTTTTAATCCTGCAGTGAATCATGAAATGTGAAAAAATGAACATTTTGCAAATGTATATTTCTGCCATAAAAACCAACCATGCAGCCTAAAAAAGTAGGGAATTTTGACAATTAATAATTAAAAGAATGTTTTGAAACAAGATGCTAGTAATCACAACCTTGCTGGAAGAGTAATTGGCTGTGAACTTCTCTCCTGCAACATCATCTAGCACAATTCCCTGATGACCAAATCATCAGTTAGTTTTTCAAGTTAACAACTTTCTCATAACCATTGTACTTTACAATTGAATCTAGTCATGGTAGTTCCAATAAATTAGACATAGAAAAGGAATATAAAAACTGCTGTTTGGGTGAGTAAGAATCCATAGACAAGTTAAGAATGGGTACTTAGAACCCAAGAGTGAATGGAAAGAATGTGCGCGCGCACTTAAGTGCAGATGCACATTCATGTGATATATTATTGATCAGGGACTATCTTAGAGGGCTTGGGAATTGTAAACATCAGTCATATGCAGCTCTCATGTGTTTATTATCTGAAAAAAACGAGTTGCACACATAAGATGGACATTCTTCCAAGACCTTTCAAATATTTTCAGGGGGATTACAGATCATGTAGATAAATCAGGCCTAAGACAAAAGGCATACTTTTAGCATTTAGGGACAACACTTCGCTAACAAACCTCTTGAGGATCAAATTTTGCCCCGAGATTGCTTAGCTTAGCATGGGCTTCTGCATAATCCTTGAAGAATGCCTCCTGATCTTCAGCATATTTCTCTGCATACACCTGCAGTTAATGGAAAACTATGCTATAAAAAGATTATTATGTGCTTCTTGACCATCTTACTCTCAAACTTCAATCCATTTTACCTTGAATGAAGGATCTTCAAAAAGAGCAGCATCAGTTGGCAATACAAGCAGATCATCATCCTTTCTTTCTTTAATGTCCTGTGCAGGTAAATAATAGTCAGCAAATAAGCATTGTTATACCCCCACCCACAAATTGTTAAAAATCTCATTATGGCATAGGTACCACTTTCTGATCGACAAACCTTGAAGTAGGAATTGTCAAACTTCAGCCATTTTACTGTCCAGGACTGCCCTCCTGGTGCTCCAGGCCCATTTTTCTGCAATGTGGCAGATATTGTAAATATCTAGCTGTTATTGATGCTTTCTATAGCTAATACTGTTTCTATAATTACCATCCATATAAAGCTTATGAGACAAGAATCCTTATATTACATATATTTGTCAACTGGGAACCATGCAATAAATCCCATGTCAAAATGATCGACTGCACAGTTAATTGAGGATTAACAATAGTTGTTAATAGGAACCTGGAATAAAGATCTAACATCTCCAACTGCATGTTTTGGCTTTAAAAATTGTCTTGGCAGTTAAAATCACAAGTTGTTGTGCACCGGCAAATAGGGAACGTAGAGAAAAAGAGAATGATTTGACTGATAGTCACTTTATAGCATCTCACTTGCCCAACTATTAGCCCATGACCAATAGATATGCACACCTCCCATTTCACAGTGATCTCAAATGAGAGAAAGATGTATAGAAATCAGAGTTGTTGGTTGAGCAATCAGGATTACAGGGTATTGGGGATTAGATAACCATTCGAGGTAAATCTGAAAATGAGGTTGGGCAATCTCTAGGAACCATCATCTAGAGTCCCTTGCTAGTGTATATATCCACAGTCGCAAAAGGAATCAATTGATTACTAATAATTAAACTGCTAAATGAGATATAAAAGTCTATAAAATCTTTGTATTTGACAGGTTACATTTCATTGAGGACACGTTAGTAACAGTCATAAATGATGATTGCCAAGTCTAAAATTAAGCAGCTCTAGAAAAACATATATTCTAAAAATCAGAAGATGCTGCTTAAATACCGTATACTTCGTCTCTGGTTTGCCCCAACCACTGCGTTCTGGTCTAGACCTTCCTAGTGTGTGTGCACCGGACAATGCAACTATTTCCTGCATTTTAAAGAGTTAAACAGCAAAAAAAATAAAAAAGCACAATGAGGAATCATCGCGTAAAGCATAATGTGAAATTAAAGTTACTCTGTCATTTAATCCCATTCTGTAGAAAACTTCTCGTAAATGATCCGCAGGTTTGGGGGGGCCAGCAGCTATACACCAAAGAGGATTTTAAAAATCAAACACTAAACTGTGGTTACTTTATAACAAACGTTAAGCTTCTCTGAAAGAAAAGGTTATGGCAACAAAACCAAACTAAATGAAATGGTTGGTAAGGATCCAACTGAAAAGACTAACCAGGAAGCCTCCCCTCTTCTGGGCATCCATCAGGAGCTGAGACATCCACCCTGCCATATTTCATAGGAATTTTCGGGCCACCCGCTTCCTGAAACCGCAACACATTTATCAGTAAAATGTTAAGATTATGATTTCAAACAAGTCACATAAAATCCAAGAAAGAGCAACCGTGACCTCTATTGCAGTTGCGCTGGCCAATTGGAACAAATCCGCAAAGGTCACGCCAGAATACTTGTCTTTGATAGGCTTAATCAGGTTCAATGCATTGACGAGCCCTAATATTCCAGTTGGTTAGGCAAAGACTATTTAGAAAAACCAAGCTAATTGTTAGTTACAGTAATTTCAACGTGAAGCAATTACCTGCGTTGGCTGCATGCTTAAGTTCAATATCAAATCTAAGACTTCCATTGGCTCCACCCCTTCTTGGCCACTCCTCTATGTTCTTGTTGTATGTGCCTGCGTCATGCCACCCCAACCGAACCTATAGAAATTATGATAATAAACAGTAACATTAAATCAGCATGGAAACTAGAAAGTTGTGGTTTTTTTGGCCAGCACATTATTATGAATTAACATTTGAATTTAAAGAGAGAAAATTGTTATATCAAGTAAATTAACAGAATAATAATACTGTAAAATGGTATTACCAGAATAGGATGGCAAGATTTGGATTTAAGTAGTTCTTTAATATCCTCTCTCGCACTCTTCAACTGAGCAGGATCAGACGCCGCAGCAACAGTGCTCACTGACGATCGCTTCTACGCTCAAAAATAAATAAAAACAAAACAAAACCCAAAAATGAGAAAACAAACAGCCAGAGCAACGTATAATTTAAATATTGACATAGAGCGAGAGAGAGAAGTGAGACCTGATCTTTAAAAATGTGAGGTGCGAGAGGAGAGAACTGGAGGCATTTGACAGAGGCAGGAGAGTAAGAGGAGGAGGAGGAAAGAGAGGATGAGGAGGACGCTGAACAGAGAGAGAGACGGACGCGAGAGGCGGAGTGGATGTGGCGGGCAGTGGCGGCGGCACCCCTGAGAGAAGCCATTGATTGCGATTTTGGTGGTGACAGTGTTGAATAGGAGGGATATAGTGCCATCCGGGGTTTGCGCAACTGTTTTTATGTGCTTGGGTGGCTAGTTGGGCTGGCTTGTGGTTTTTATGAGTGCCTGTGGTGCGCACACGCGTATTTATAGGTGGTGTTTGGCAGTGGATTTGCACTAACTTGTTTATAATGGCGCCTCTATACGGTCTTGGAAGGGCGTTATAAGGGAGTGCTGGGGATTATTACTGTGGTTATTTTTTAAAGTAATTTTTATTTAAAAATATATTAAAATAATATTTTTTTTAATTTTTAAAAAATATTTTTGATATCAATATATAAAAATAATCTAAAATTATTAAAAAAAAATTATTTAAAATAATTAAAAAAAAGCCCAAACACTAATTTGACTGCAATATCAAAAAGGCACTTAGAGTCGAGGTCCAAAGAGCCACGTGAGGTGATTGGATTAGCATAATAAATTGAATTTTTTACCCTTCTTTGTACAAAATAATTGCTAACATAACGAGGGTAAAATCACTTTTTCCAGAACATTTAAAGGCCATTTATGAATTGTTTGGGCAAAATAGTTATTTTACTCTCTTTTTTCATTTTATTTATACAATAAAATAACATCGAATTCAAATATTTGGTACCACTGTCCCAAATAAATACTTTTAACGGTGAATTTTGCGTGATGGAATAATAATCACTATCCTTAACTATTTATCCTCTTTTTTTAATTATTTAATTAACAATCTTTTTAAAAAATTAAGATGATAAATAAAATTTTATAATATAATTTATAATATATTTTCTCAAATAAAAGCTTTTTAAAGTTAAAATATGCACAAATTCGTATTATTTTATATTTAATTTTTATCAAATAAAATAAAAATAATATATTTAAATTTATAAGTGATGAGTTAATAAATCTATCATACCATGTCAAAAATTATTTTACTTTAAAAATTAAGTTGTTGAATAAAACATTATAATATAATTTATATTATTATTTAATATAATTATCCTCAAAACCCAAAAAATCACATTAAGTGAAGTTAAGCCCAATAAAAAAAAATTATAAGTGATAGGGCAAAGCCAGCAATTATATAAAAAGCCAAAAAATCATGGTTTCTCGTGTTTTATTTGCTTCTTGCAGGCTATGCTTTTTCTGGTACATTTCCAGTAGTATTTTACGCTCGAAATTTTCAAGCTGTCTAGTTTATTTTGTGCCAACGGGATTGAAAAAAAATATGGAGTTAGCGACCGCGGAAGAGGCGAGACTGGAGACAGACCAGTAGGGTTTTGACCGGGTTTGTCTTGTTGTCAAAATGGTTTGTTGAAAGTGGTTTTGGGTCAGGTTAGTCTGAACCGCTCATTCTTCAATTTTTTTTCTTCAACTCAGACCGGTCCGACTTCAGTAGTATGGGTTCCGGGTTAACTTCACATTAAGTGAAATATTTATTTTTGTTTAAAAATGAGTTAGAATAATACTTTTTATTTTAAAAATATTAACACGTCAAAATATTCTAGAAATATTTATATTGTCTTGAAAAAAACATGGGTGCGCTGCTATAACAAATCAACTCTTCATCTCCTCTCTCTCTCACTGGATTCTTGCAGGGCTTTTTATTCTTTATTTAAAAACGGAGGAATCAAAATAAAAGCTAATAAATAGCTAATTAACACGTTATTTTACTGTGTTAAAAATCCAAATTTTTAATACTGTATTTTAAAATGAAAAAAAAACGTAAATGGAGGAGGATGATGGAATGACTATAGCAGTAATAATATAGCAATAAAATATAATTTTTTAAAATTAATGTATCACCAAGGAAAATGATGATGAAAGGGTGTAAGAAAGCAAAATGATAATGATTTCCTCGTATGCTGCCACATTCCTTGCGTAATTCCACAAATTAAAATTAAAATTTCCTCGGATAATTAATAGATTTTCCAAGTTTCGACTCATATGTAATTAATTAGTAAATCCCGAGTTTTCTTGCTTGCGTGTTGTGCTTAATTTTTTTAATATAACAAACTAATTAATTATTATTTGTATTTTAATTGGTTAATTAAAATTTTAATTAGTTAAATTATCATTAATAAAATCCATTTCAAATGGGTTATTTGTTTTGTGCATCAAAGTGAATAAATGTTTCAATTGTTTGAAATATTTGAATAATTATGTAATCAGTAGATTGTCTATGTACATTGAAGCAAATGGTAAGTGGCTCGTACATTTTTTAATTATAAATAATTTGGTCCTGTTTTCCCACTTGTTTTGTCTATCCGTGGCTTCATATATTTTTTGTTTACGTTATATTAAATCTGAAATATCATACATGAAAATGCCATGAAGGTCTATTTTGAAAAAGAAAAAAAAAACTTTGGCAAGTGGCTCGTGTACTTTTTAATTATGAATAATTTGGTCCTATTTCCCCGCTCGTTTTGTTTATATGTGGCTTCATATATTTTTTGTTCACATGATATTAAATCTGAAATATCATACATGAAAATACCATGAAAGTCTATTTTGAAAAGAAAAAAAACATTGGCTAGTTAATTATTTTGATTATTATTACATTTTAATCATCATGATTCTTAAATTGTTATAATTATTATAGTTGTTATTATAATTATCACTGTAAATAATTAATATTCTGATTGTAACTGATAATACTATTATAGTCTTTGTTGTTGTTACGACAATAATCATCACGATAACTGACATTGTTTTTTATTAATATTATTTCAATTATAATTAGTATTGTTATCATTATTATAATTGCTGTTATTATTGATATTTTTATATTATTTTATGAGTTATTGTTCTTATTATCATTAGAGTCATAATTAGTTATATCATAAGTACTATAACTATTACAATAAATTATAATCGTTATTATTATGATAATTTATAATGTTACTATTATCATCAAGATCGTAATAACTTGAATTATTATTATTATTATCAGTACTCTTAAAATAATAAAAAATAATTACACTGAGGAGTAAAACAACTCAAAATTTTTAACAAAATAGTAAGTAAGAAAAAACACAACTTAAATTGTTGTTGTTGTTGCTGCATATGTAATGAAATTTTTTTTATCTCAAGGAGTAAAAAATTTTAAAAATTACAACAAAAGAGTAAAAAATAAAATAAAATAAATGACAAAACAAATGAATACTAATAGCCCTAAAAAAATCATATGAAAAAACATCTCAGATTATTATTATTATTATTATTGCATAAATAATAATAAAAAAATTATCTCCAAAAATAAAAGAAACAACAAATATAATAATAATAATAATAATAATAATAATAATAATAATAATAAATAAATAAATAAATAAAATATCAGCCTTAAAAAAATCATTTTGAAAAAAAAAATTCATTTAGCTTTTAGTGTAATATATATAAAAAAGAAATAATAACAAACATTGGTTCTGGATCACCAATACAAATTAAAATTTAAACATTAAAAAAAATTCCTAATAACAGTGGAATTAAAAAGAAAAAGAAAAAGAACTAAGAACATGTACATATAAATATGAACAAAAATAAGAATTATATAAAAAATATATTAAAAAAAGATTTTTTTTCTTTTCAAATAGTTATGAACAACGAAAATCATAGTTGAAATAAATATTAATTACTGTTTGAAATTACGATCTCTTTTGGCTATTCTATAAAATAATAATCGTGGTGCTCGTAGGTTGATCCGGACACCCCGATTGTAAAAGAAAATATATATATATATATATATATATAAAATAGATTCGGGGATTATTCGTGGCGCGCGTAAATATCTCGGATACTTCGATTATAAAAAAATATACACGTGGGAAAAAAAATCATGATGCGTGTAACCTAGCTCGGACACCAGTAAGTGAATATTATCACGCACCCCAGTCCACGGTGGACATGGGTGTGCGTGAATAGTAAGTGAATAATATTTTAGATCTGGGAGTGCGTGAACAGTATCACATACCCCAGTCTACAATGAATATGAATGTGCGTAAACAGTAAATGAATAGTATTTTATCGATCTTTTTAGCCTCTTTACTGATAATGGTCAATAAACAAACCTCAGCGTTAGACGAGCGGCTGCTTAGCAAACACCACAAGGCAACACTTTTCCACCGACTGTTAAGAATCTTTTGAAGGGATGTTCGACAGTCTCTTATAAATATATTTAAAAATTTTTTATTTTTATTTTTATTTTTATTTTAAATTTTTTATTTCTGATATTTTTAGATTATTTTTATATGATGATTTTAAAAATAAAAAAATTTATGTCAATGTATTTCTAAATATAAATCATTTCAAATTCATAGATTATTTTTATATGATGATTTTAAAAATAATTTTTAAAAAATAAAAAAAAATTATTTTAATATATTTCTAAATATAAACCATTTCAAAATCAAATACAACTACACTCCCAAATAGTTGCTTTAAAAATAAAATACTTTATTTCAAAATATTTTTTTAATTAGTTAATATCAAAAGTAAATTTTTATATATATTTAAATTTATTTTTATTTTAAAATAAATAAAATTAAAAAATAATCATTATGTAATACGATCCGACGACACTAATTGGCATGTGTTTAAAAAGTATTTTGTAAAATAATTTATTTTTAATTTAAATTATTTTTTAATATTTTTAAATTATTTTGATGTATTAATATCAAAATAATATATTTTTATTAATAAAAATCACCCCTATAACAACTCAACAAAAAAACACGGACAATTAAAAGGACAATCAGCCCAGCTTCATTGCCTCGAAAATTAATAATCCAAATCGAACCCAGGAGTTCAGCAACCCCTCCAGAGAGAATAGTGTCTCATATTGATCTCCGAATACAGAGCTTTGACATGGGCCTAAAGGTGCAATTGCTCGATCGAGCTGCTTTCATTTAGTACATCTTGGATGTGGGCTCGGGCTCGGGCTCGGGCTTATTTTATCTTGAGAAGCTTTAAAGTTTGCAAAGCGTTCTCGATCCATCTTCCTTGAAAACAAAGAAATAGAATCTCAAAAGTTATATTTAGCTATTGTGTCTGTCATAGAATGAATAAATATACAAAAAAACAACAATTATTTAATTGAAGAGATAGAAGCTTAAGATAAATTTATTTATAAAATAAATAAATAAATAATTTATTTATTCCCGGGTTCTCAGGCAAGTATGCGAATGACATGTTATTTTTATAAAATGATGCTCTCGAACAATTAGAGCCAAGAACATGACAAAAAAGAGTAATTTACTGTGTTATTGTACGGATAATTTCGATGAAAACAAGTACAGAAAATAAAAAATTTAATCAAAGTGTGCACAAATTATTCCGAACGGCTTAATTGAAATACAAAACCAGGACATTTGAAAGGCATCTCCATCACGTCTCGATCAGGTATTCCAGCACGCTATATTAAATTGACATCTCGCTTATCCTACTGCCTGGAGATTGTTACGGGCATTCAGACACCTCCATGAGAGAGAGGTTGTTGCTTTGTTGCTATTTTTGTTTTTAGATTTGAGCTATTTGAATATTAATATAATTATCACTATATAATTATTAATTTTAATTTTTTTTAAAAAATTATATTCACAAAAATAAAAATAAAAATTAACATCTCTATTATCGTAATGCCTAGAGATTGCTACGTGCATCCAGATACGTCCATGAGAAAGTGGTGGTTGTAAGAGTCCAAAATGCTTTCGAATTAAATACTTCATGCTAGAAACTGACACGTCAACGGATTCTGATTGGGAAAAGAAATTTTCTCATCAGAAAAATAAAATTCAGAGGAGGTTGAGCTAACCAGGTTCTGCCGGCTTCATCTACCCAGGAAAAAAAATAATAATCCACAGTGGCCCTCGTTTCCTTGACCCGTTGCAATAGGTGGCTGGCTGCTACCGAATGACGTCTCAAATTAATCTTTTATTGTTTCTGGATAGTCTAAAGCCAACCATAGAAGGCTGTTGATTGTCGTTGGTGGCATAAACATATTAAAATAATTTAAAATTTTAAAAAATATTTTTACAATACAACCGACTCCAAAACTTCTGGCAAGTCAAACAGTGAAATCGAGAAGAGAGCAGCATGATTTTACCCTTTTCTTGAGATCACTGCATTTGGTTTAAGCCTGGCTTAAATACCAGGCACTTCCAGCATGGTACCTGTTTGGCATTGCACCCGTTTAGCTGTGTTTTTTTTTAAATGAATATATTTTGATATTTTTAGATTATTTTAATGTGTTAATATTAAAAATAATTTTTTAAAAATAAAAAAATATTATTTTGATATATTTCGGCATGAAAAACACTTTAAAAAACTACTATACCAATAATAGATTTTTTAAATAAATAATGGCATTGCGGTAAACAGATAATTTTAAATATTAAAATTGGAGGCGGGGGGAGATAGTTTGGGTGGTAACGGGCATGCGATTGAATCCTCCATGATTTGTGGCGATTGGTGGCGATAAGAAGAGGCGGCAATTAATCATGAGCCTAGTTCTTGCCGTGAACTCTGACAAAACGGAACCTGCACGTTTGGTGATACAGTGCTTGTACAGGGCTTTGGTCAAATAGGGCAGTGAGATTCACTCTCCATTGCATGCGAAGTTGAATTCAATGGCAGGACTCTTTGAGGTCGAGGAGATCTGATTCGCTGCTAATTTCGTTCCAATGGAAGGAAAATGGGAATGTCAATGAAGAATATAAATACTGAAATTGTAAAGTGATGCCCGTGATTTTTGGTCAGGGGATTTCTTTATTTCTCTCACAAGTAGGTAAATTATTGGCTTATTTGCAAACTTTTTTTTATTTAAAAAAAAACAGATTTATAGAGGACATTCTAGTATTTTTACACTAAATAATTGCTTTTTATTCAAAAAAATTGTTTACAGGTGCTTATCACGCGTGGTTTGATTGGGTGACATACACATTATTTGGGTAGCGTGTGCGACACCGCCTGTGGGCAAACCTGCTATGTGATAAATAAATCCCGCCTTCGACAAAGACCAGTCAAGATTGGTTACATTCAATAATGTCCACGCGTCGATTTCCCAACACACCACCACATGTTGATTGCCACTACTTTATGACTAATGCTGTAGCGACAACAAGCATTGAATTCATATTTGATGCTGTTTTTTTTATTTATTTTTAATTGATTTTCTCCGTATCTAAATGGTAAAATCATCAAATAAAATTAAATTTTCAATATTATAAAAAATCATAAGATCGTATTAAAATAAAACGATAAAAAATGATTTACAATACGTTATATTTAAATTCGCAGCGCTTCAAGTGGTTGTAACCCCGCCTGCCCTCCCTCCCCGCCCCCCAACAGGACATGTCTAAAATATTAAAATACTGTACCCAGGTCCCGTAACACAAAAGGAACTTATCGTGTCATATATTTATATATAATTTATTTTATAGAATATAACTATACGTATAATATAAATATTTTCAAGTAGAATATATTAATGTTCTTAGTTGTGTAATGAAAAAACAAGCTGGAAATCTTCTGATCTTTGGACATATAAAAGTAAAAAATAATACATTTCGAGTTATTATTTTTTTTAAAGCAGCAGAATTTTTATTTTCATCAAATACTTCTTGGTGCTTGAATAACATTTAAAATATATTTCTTTTCTATAATATCCTAATTTACAGTAGAATTTACATGATTTAAAATATATAATTGTTTATATTATACCATGTTTTGCATTGTAATATATTTTCTAGCAATATTATTTAAATTAATTCATTATAGCATTAACATATAAAATTAATTTACTTTTACATCATATATTAATATATTACTTCATATATAAATATACTAGCAATTTATTATCTTCTAATAATATATATATATATATATATAAGAATAATTAAATACTGTATCACTTTAGTTTTTTATTTTATTTTTATAACAAATATTTTTTAATTGATTCTTTTTACATTTAGAGTTTATAGAGTCATTTAATATTATGGTAGCAAATGTTTTTTAATTTAAAAATATATTAAAATAATATGTATATATAAAATATTTTTTTAATACCAGCCTACCAAAATAATTTAAAAGTATAAAAAACTAATTAAAGCAATTTTTATTTTTATTTTTAAAATAAATAAATAAATTCCGTTTACAAATTCTATAAAACGGGAACAGAGAAGTGATGAAAGTTCCAATAAACAAACAAGCACATTACTTCCCTGCACAGTCCCATCAAAAACAAAAAAACAAGGTCCCTCCTTTTCTTCGTCTATTTGAACAATACACTCCAACACACCATCGACGCACCAAACTACCGCTCCTTTCAAGAAAGGTTCAGCAAAGCTCTTTTCTTTGTATTAATCGATTGGCGAAATGGCGACGGAGGGGGAGAACCAGACGGTGTTTGACGTGGCGGCAGCGAGTATGTTGACCAAAGAGCTGAGAGACGTTTTTGCTTCTGGTAAAACAAGAAGTTATGAATGGAGAATATCCCAGTTGAAGAGCATGATAAAGATGTGCGATGAACACGAGGAAGACATTGCTGATGCTCTTCATCAAGATCTCTCAAAACCTAAACTCGAATCCATCGTTTACGAGGTCAGAAAGATTTCAGGCATAGCAAATATTTTTCTTAAAAAAAATAACACAAGTCTTTTTTTTTTTGGTTAAATGATATCTGACTTTCTTGAACGTGAACGTGATAAAAAAATTTATGCCTTAGCAATTTCATGGAATAATTGACGACATAGAATCATTACCTGTCTTGTTATTTTTGAATATCTGTTAGAGTCGAGGAACCAGGAATTTATTTATTTTGTACTGTAGTTACGGGATAGTGAAATCACAACAACAACCTCGTAGCTTTGTCCCCGTGCTTTAATTTTTTCTGTCTTTGTTTGCACAGAACTAGAAGTTTGTAATCGTTTGGACTCCTTACTTTCTAGATTTAAACTGGATGGGAGTACTTGGGTTTCGATAGTCTAAGTGAAAGTTGGGTAGGAATGCTCCTGTATTTTCGAGAGAAGCTTTAATGACATCACTTTTTTGTTCCTGAGAAGGTCTGGTCTCTGTCTCTAATATGATATGCAGCTCAAATGTGGCAAGCAAGAAAAGATACAGGGCTCGGGCATTTTAGGAATATCCTGACAGAAATTCAAAAGCTATAATTAATATGTAGGGTTCCTGATATTCATGATAGCATTTTTAAAAAAAGAGGAAAAATAATAACAAGGGATAAAATCTAAGGAATAATTTCGGGCCTTTTTTTTCCGACTGTCAAGAAGTTAGTTCGAATAAATATGATGTTGATTTCCAAATAAAATACATCTTTCTACAGAGGAGAAATTTCAGTCAATTTCCTAACCAGATATTTATTGCATGAGACTCTAATGGTGGAAGTAATCTCTATCTCATGAAATAATTTACATGGCGTAAAGTTTATGTGAAATTTCATGGCAGTTTCCTCAGAAGTTGATTGATGGTATGTTGTGCAGATAACTATGCTAAAAAACTCCTGTACGTTGGCTATTAAGGAACTGAAACAATGGATGGTGCCAGAAAAGGTGGTTGCTCCAAATAACCTCTCTATTATTTGTGGTTTGTTTACAAATTCATTTTTTTGGTACTTGAGTTTGAGTGCAATCCGTGTCATTTTTCATTGCAGGCAAAAACTTCTCTGTTAACTTTTCCTTCATCAGCTGAAATAGTGTCAGAACCACTGGGTGTTGTGTTGATTATTTCAGCATGGAATTACCCTTTCTGTATGTTCATAGAACAAAGTTCTCTATATTTACTTGCATCTGTCGCTTGATACTATAATAATCAAATCTGATTTCTCTCTTTCCAGTGCTGTCTCTTGATCCACTAGTTGGAGCTATTTCAGCCGGTAATACGATGGTTTTAAAACCATCAGAACTTTCTCCAGCCACATCCTCGCTACTTGCAAAACTACTTCCAGAGTATTTGGATATCTCTTCGATAAAGGTTGTCGAGGGGGCTGTTTCTGAAACCTCTGCGCTGCTGGAGCAAAAGTGGGACAAAATATTTTATACAGGTTCGTGCTCATTACTCAGTTTCTACATGCACGAGGAGTCTGATTGTTAAATTATTCTACACAGAAATAAATGGTGGTAAATCAACAAGAAAGTAATCATATACTTATTTTCTTATAATTCTTTGAAGTGATGCAAGCAACATCTTGCTAGATGTTGAACAAGTTGTGGAATTCTTTTCCTGAAGGTGTTTGGAAAGGTTTGAACCCAGGCCCGTAGTTTGAAGTCTTAGGGGTCCTTTCTGCTTTTTATGTGATTTACGTAGTAGGAGGTGTAAATTTATTTAATTGAAAAAAATAGGGGAGCAGATATGTCATTGTGCATTCTATAATCTGGGTGTTCCTAAATGCCTGTCGATCCTCACCATGCCACTAAAGTTGTTCGTTGTAATTAGTGATGATGTGAAAAGTGTAGTATGCTCTTACCATCGCCTCACCTGAGGGCTGTCGCTTTTGTATTCCTCTAAAAGAAGTAATTTTGTCTCTCGCATTGTTGTGCTCAAACCATATAAACTGAATTTTGCTGGAAGGGCTTTGTAGAATCCAGATTTTCTATATACACTGGCTCCTTTACATGAGGCTGTTTGTTAGAATTTGGGAGTGCGTAAGCGTTCAAGTTAAATGATGTTTTCTTACCTCAACCCAACCTTGAACCCTAGAGGATGTCATCCTTGTTTTACAGGCAATGGAAGAGTTGGACGCATCGTGATGGCTGCTGCAGCAAAACACCTGACACCAGTTGTCTTGGAGCTTGGAGGAAAATCTCCAGTTGTTGTTGATTCAGGTATCGATTTACAGGTAAAGAGCTCCTCTCATCCCTTTGCATGTGATGGTAACCGGTGTCATTTTCTCCATGCTCATTTGCCACTCCATTAGTTAAGGCACCGAAAATTTCATCTTATTGTAATGTTCTTACACAATTCAACCTGTTTCTCCAAGATTGCAACTAGGCGGATAATTGCAGGCAAGTGGGGGTGTAATAATGGACAGGCTTGCATTTCTCCAGATTACATCATAACAACGAAAGATTATGCTGACAAACTGGTAATGCAGATTTCTAGCATTCATTTCCCGTTCCTTGTTTTCCCATTTGTTTTTTCAGTCATCCATTAACTCCATCGGTGGTACAGGTGGACTCTCTGAAAAAAGAATTAGAGGCATTTTATGGAAAGAATCCATTGGAATCAAAAGACTTATCTCGAATTGTGAATTCCAACCATTTTTCTCGTTTGACAAAGCTACTGGATGAGGATAAGGTTTCTGGGAAGATTGTCTATGGAGGTGAAAGAGACGAAGCCAACCTGTGAGCATCTGCTTGCCATTGTTTCGGTTCATTAATTTAATTTAGCTGGGTGCAATTTTCTTCTCATTGAAAACTTTTATGATGGCAGGAAAATTGCTCCCACCATATTGCTGGACGTTCCTTGTGACTCTCTGATAATGAAAGAAGAGATATTTGGTCCCTTGCTTCCCATTCTCATTGTAAGCATCGAGAGATCCTCGGCTCATGGATGTATTATTTGTGTTTACATCATATGAAGTAGGACATAAAATTGAATCTAAACTGCTTGTATAAAATTATCATTAGAAAGTGCAATAACATCACACTTTTCTATATATGCTCTCTGCACGTGTCGGTTGATCAAAATCTGCCAGTAGGAGGTTGTCTTCAACTTTAGCTGAGCATTTTTCCGCTGGAACGAAGCCTTCGTTGATGATAAATAAGTATATTCATGGCTGTTATCTGGATAGTAATTTTTAGTATAGTAGAGATTTTAATGCAACAGGTTATCACAGAATTCTTGTTATAAAATGTGGGGTGTCGTCAATTATGATTTCTTTCTCAGGTCTTTCTTTTTTGTTCAAACAGGTGAGCAAAATCGAGGAGAGCTGGGATGCGATAAATTCGGGAACGAAGCCACTCGCAGCCTATTTATTTACCAATAACAAGAAGCTGAAAGAGCAGTTTGTGATGTCTGTTTCTGCAGGGGGTGTGGCCATAAATGACATTGCAATGCATGTAATTCTTCTTCTCTGAACTTCTGGAACCTGGTGCACAAACATGCTTGCATATTTGGTCATTTATTCTAAGGCTCCTGGATCACTGAATACTTGGTCATTTATTCTGTCTTTACATATACGTGCTCTTGAAATTGGTGGATTTTGATCTGAATAACCATCTAATATCTGTACCTAACATGTTCGTGATGGTGTAGCTTGCAGTTCATACTCTACCGTTTGGGGGTGTGGGCGAGAGTGGAACGGGTTCATACCATGGCAAATTTTCCTTTGATGCTTTTACCCACAAGAAGGCAGTTCTGTATAGAAGTTTTATGGGCGATGCAGCTTTGAGACATCCACCATACACACTGGGAAAGCTAAGATTGATGAAGGCTCTAATGACTAGCAATTTATGGACCATACTCCGCGCTTTGCTTGGACGGTCTTAAGTTTAAGAGGATGATGATGTCTGTCTTCGTTGTGAGCTCAATCACTGTCATGTATTTTCTTCTTCTTAAATAGTGTAAGTCGGAACATTGATAAATCAAAAGGAATGAAGTGGAATTCAATGTCAGTTGTAAATTCTGATGAATGAAATTTGTGCACTTATATTGTGATATATCGGGATTAGTGGCTTGAGAAAAATGAGCATTCAACATCAAATTTCTTCCGTGAGCTGAGACTGATAGAACAATGTTGGTATTTTTCTTTTTTTCTTTGTAATAACCTTGAAAGAAAATTAAAGGGGTGGCATTAGAGCAGGGAACTTCCAGCGTATTTTGGTTTACACAGATATGCAGAGAATCATCCTCTGATTTGTTTATTTTTTGGGAACTGATAAGAATCCTTTGAATCTGAAAAGTTGTTATCTCATCAAAACTTCAAGGACAGAATCCATGATTAATCACAGATTTGAAAGTGAGAGCAGCAAATAAAATTTTGCTAGTTGTAGCTGTTGGGCATATAGTCAAATGGCATCAGAAAACATGCGAGTTCGATCCTTATGCCAGCAGCTGATAAAAAAAAAATCACTCTAAGGGGTCCAATAACATACAAGCTAGTACCATGAATCTTCTACTGTTGACAGTTCCCATTGAACTTGCAAAGCACTATCACCTGGACCTAATACTTGGTCAGATGCCAGAGAAGAGGAATACCATAGAGATTTTAGGTATATTTTAGGATGGTTAACTGGGTTGTAACGGAAAAACAAAGAAATTGGTTTTTGACTCCTATGGAAAACTGAATGGATTCATGAAGAATCCTGTAGAATACTAAGAATATCTGACCGTTGTTCACCTGTCAGTTCTGTCGGGAATTCTACTAGGAAAACGACTTTCAAATTTCCTCTCTTTCCTTGTTCTTTTGTGTTTGGCATACCTTGACCTTCTACGATCCTTTCATAGCCGGGGTAAATGATATCATCGATCATCAAACTCGTCTTCTTACCGCCCAACAAAGGGATTGAGATTTGGCAGCCAGTTAGAGCTTTCACCAGTGGAATTTCTACTCCTATTTCCAGATCTTCTCCTTCCCTTCGAAACAGAGAATGTCGTTTCTCAGCAATCACGAAAACTATATCAGCTGGGCAAGTACCAGGTCTCTCATTTCCCATTCCTTCGAATGTGATCTTCGTTCCCTTTTTCCATCCCGGCTTCACTTTTATTGTTAATATTTCTTCTTCTTGAATTATTTGCCTGCCAGAATCAAGAAAGACGACAAGAATACTAGTTAGTGATACTTTGATTTTACTCTATTCCAATCGGACTTTCACATGCCTTACAGAATTCCCTAATAAATGTACAATCATTCTGAAATAAACTTCGTGTTTCCCTGCAATTGAATCTTTCATTTTTGCGGTCAAACAACATCAAGTTTTTTCCCTGCTAGTTTTATGGCATTCTAAGATACAGCAGATAAGGTATGAAGGATTGCTATCTTGAAACCGAATCTAAATTTGAACCTATTATTAAGGGGAAGAACAGAAGAAATCCCCAAAAAAAGAAGAAGCAATGAACGATGAACTCAGAACATAGGAACAAACCCTGTGTTTGTAATGACATCTCTTGTTATCTTGATCTTTTTCATGCACCCATAACATAACTCATCAAGCGTGCATTCGAGAGGCCTTTCAATAGCCGGGGGTTTCATCTTTCCCATTGAATTTGAAAACATGATGTTGCTGGTGCTATTCCGGCTTGCATTTCTCGAGATAGATGCAGAGTAGCCATGATGAGAATCGGTACTTCTCCGGCTCATGTTTCTCTTTAGAAAAGATGGTTTCAGAGAAGGGCTCTTTCGGCTTCCACTTCTTGACAGAGGAGAAGATATATTAGGAAAACATGCATCCATGCTTTTATGTTTGAAGAATCCTCTTGGACTCGAAGGATTGTCACCTCGCATGTTATCAGCATTGTATCTTAAACTGTGGATTCCGTTCATCGTCTTTTCGTCTTCTGTATCGTAACAAAGTCCCTGGAAATCCACTACGTAAGAATTTGCAATATTCACAATGGAAGTGATTTTTTCTTGTTCTTAAAGATCAACGTCTTGATGAGATTTTAGGATTCCGAATTCTATACAAAACATTTTTTTATGCCAGTTTTTTCGAGAGATGATTGGGAAAAAAACTGTCGAAAATATTATTGGTCTTGAAAACTAGACAGTAATCTATTCATGCATGGAAGTATATCTACCTCAGGACCTTGGCTGATGGCTTCAGATTCTGCTTCTAATTCTCCGCCCCCTGATGATGTTGGACATGATTTTCTCTTAAGGCGATGCCATCCGGTGACTGTCGACAGATAGGCTTTGCAGAATTCTTTAAAATTGAAAGCTTGCTTTTTCTGCACAGAAATGAGGGCAGCTGGTGGTATGCCTAGTATGTCAGGATGATCTACCATGAGAAAGAGAGGGAGAGAAATAGGGGAGGATAGAGAAGAGTGACTACGACCACGAGAATGCTTGGCTGCCAAAAAATGAAGCTTTTGTTTAGGCCTTTAATTAGCATGATCTGTTATAAGAGTGACTGTAACCCTTTTTTTTGTTCCCCTGGAGAATTATAAAACCAATTAAACAATTTGTTTAATTTTTAATTTTATTTTATTTAAAAAGTGACTCAAGGACAACCTAACGTGGATAAGACGAGCATGGATTGTCCATGATGTATTAGAGCAAGAACAAAAAAAACTAGGGTAGGATTGTTTTTTAGTTGGAAATATATTTATTTTTTTAAAAATTATTTTTGATATATATACATGCCTTTTCAAATTATTATATTAAAAGCTAAATGAAATTTAAAAATTATAGATGTGATTCAAGTTATTTAAAAAAGAAGAAGAAGAGTAATGGATATGATATCTATATTTGCTAGACAATGAATATGATATAAATAGTATTTTTAAATTTAGTTAATGATAATAATGATGACATGATAATAATATCAAAATTCAATTCATAAATATTCATTATTATAATCTTCTATAATAATAAAAAAAATAAAAACCGATTGAGAGTGTTATGGTAAAAACGAGAGAAGATATTTAATTATTCATTAACCATGAGAGATAAAACTCGAATCTCGTTATATTTATTATACTGAAATCTAAAAAATAAAAAAATGAGGGTTGGTTCGACTGTGTTATATGAAAAGTAAACTGGATTTATATAGTTTTTTAATCATCTGGTTAGCAACTTCGTACCTTAACTGAGTTGGTTGACAGGTTATGGGTTTATATTTTATTTATTTATTTATTTTTAAAAATGGAATATACTTTTCAAGTGCTAAAAAAAATAAAATCATGTGCCCCTGTTAGTGAGAACACTGTTTAGATAACCACGTTTCGTCAAAGATTTTTTATGTGGAAATGGGGACTGTAGATTGGATGCCCGCAATTTTAAACGGTATACGTGTTTTGCAACTTATTATTTTCGAAAGTATTATTTGTTTAAAAATAATATATATATATATATATAAAATATATATAAATAAAAGTTAATAACCTTTTAAAAAATTAATATATATAATTAATTTTTTAAAAGTTTATTATTATATATATATATATATAATTAATTTTTTAAAAGGTTATTATCTTTTATTTATATATATTTTATAAAATAAAAGAGAATAACCTTTTAAAATATTATTTTTGACTAACGTCCAAATAAACCGCAATCCTAAACGTATCCTATATGAAAGCATTGAAGTATCTATCTTGAAATAAAGAAGAAGAGCAGGAGGCAGGTAACATCCCTTTGTTGAAAGCCTGAAACAATAATACAGGCCCAGGGAACAGACCTCACACGCCTGAGGGCAAGTCCAATGGTAAGAGCTATTTTTAAGAGTTAAATCTGTAAAATGGTTCCTTGAATAATGTTTATATGCATGGTTATTAAAATCGCGAGTTGACTCGTAAAATCGTATGATTTTACGAGTCAACTCATCAAAACTTGTTAAATCGAGAAGAAAAATCGTTTTTGGTCAAACTCGGACAAAATCGCAAAGTCGGACTGGATCGGTCCGATTTTGCGAGTCTGCAAATTGGCGCCAATTGGCACGCGCTCTCCATATCTTCATATAATATAACTCTCCCCGTCTATTTATATATATATATATATATATATATATATATATATATATATATATATATATATATATAATTATCTTTCTATATATTATATAGAATTATTATTGAAAATTAGTAAAATAACTTTAAAATTTATACTTAAAATTTTTGAAAAAAATAATTTTTTTTACTTAAAATTAAATTTTTTTATGTTTTTAAATCATTTTCATATCCTCATGTCGAAATAATTTGTTGGAGTTGGAGGTAGTGCTGATAATATCGGTGTTGATACCAGTATTAGTACTGATAATCCTTTTAATAATAATCCTTTTGATGAATGTATTAAAAACAATGAGGAAAATAACGGTCATGAGACTGATTTAAATTTATGTAGTACATCAACAAAATAATTATTTTAAATTTGTTAGTTTTTACCTAATAAAATTATATGGACATAATTGTTTTGTAATGTATTTTTAAGTTATTTTGAATCACGTATGAACCTTAACTAATGAAGTTTTATGACCATAATTATATTGTATTGCATTCGGAATTATTTCACTTACGATTTTACGATTTTACGATTTTTCTACCCACACGATTTTAGCTATGATTTTACGATTTTTGTACGGAAAAATTCAGGTACGATTTTACGATTTTACGATCCGATTTTACGATCCGATTTTTCGAAGCCCCTTCCGTGTCGTGTCAAAATCGCGATTTTGACAACCATGTTTATATGGCTTTTTTATTGATATGTGCTCCAATGGTAAGAGCCATTTTGAAAAGCTATTTTTTGTATTATTTTAAATATAGTGCAATTATTTATATGTAGTTTAATTATGCAATTAATTATACAATTAATATGAATAAGTTATATAATTAAATAATTGTTTTTGAAAAACTCTCAAACAATAAAATTATTTTTTAAATTATATTTAAATAAAAAAAATAAATTTAAATATAATTAAAAAAACTCATAATATTTGAAATTTGAAATTTAAGCTACTTATTGTATGTTTTTTAAGTAACTCTATTTTTTTATGCTAACTATTATTATTATTATAATTATTAATAATAATTATATAATTAATTATTATATATACATACACACACACTCACATATAAAAACCACAATTTTTTATGGAAACAACAAAATATAAATCCATCTTGCCGATAATATTCACATTTTTTAGACATTTGCCTGAAGCAACCGTGATTTCTTGTTAAAATATTATTTTAATTTTTTGGCTCTTTGTCCTGGAACATGTAGAAATAGCTCTTAAAAATCAAAATATCCATTTTGGATACTGAAATGGCTGCTGCATTGGAGATAAAAATTTTGATTCAAAAAGCTAAAAGGACAAACTTTTAGCTTTGGCTCTTGAAATAACGTAAGCGTTGGACTTGCCCTGAGCTATTTTTATTTAATAGGCCCAGCGTTCAAGAATGGTTATTTATTTATTATTGATGTTGTTTCTAATTGGATTTTCGATTGTGTTATTTGGCTCTTTTTTTTTTAATATAATATTTTATTTTTTTTTTATTTTATCATTTAGTTTTTATTTAATTGTAAATCATTTTTATATCTTCTATCATATTTTAAAATAAAAAATTATTCAATTCGATAAAATTCACAGATAATATTTTATGTGTGTGTTTTTCAATCATATTTTTCTAAATTTAGTTTTTTGTTGGCATAACCATTTAATATTGAGTTTAGTTGATTTATTTTTAATATTTTTATCATATTATGAAAACAAATCAACTCATTGGGGTCCGATTGCAACTTTTGTGAGTTGGCTAAGAAGAACACAACATGTTTTTCTTTTTTCTTTCTTAGACTTTTCAATCGACCATGTCATGACAATCATTACATGATTTAATTTAATACTTAACCAACCTACACAATTGATCTTTTTGTACTGGTATGACAATTGGTCCTTTGGGTATTTTTTTATTTTTTATATTTTAATATTAAGTTTTATCATTTGATATTGAATTAATAATGAATTCATTTGTATTTTTTATTGTATAATATAAAAAATTAACTCAGCCCAATAAAATTCACAAGAAAAAATACAAGTTTGGTAGATCGAATATATTGTAAAGTTGACCTGTTTTTTGCTTTAAATTTGTCTGATCAATAAAATTATATTAAACAACCTTTACATGGTTTAATTATAATTCTAAGCTTGATAATAAATTGAATATAAAAATTAACATGCCAAGCTTGATTGAATAACAATACTAAATAATTCTAACCATTATTATTACTTTTTGAAAAAACAGTCTTTGATATTAGTTTTGAGTGGGCATATTGCCGAATAATATACTCACCGACACTCAAACGTGGTAGTGTATAACTTTGATTATTTTTTGAAATATTTTATTGTTTATAAATGAATTAAAAAATATATATATATAAAATGAACACCCTCTCTGCATTTTGTTAATATACACACACACACACACACACACACACACATTTTGTTAATATATATATATATATATATATTATTTTCTAAATATAAACACATCAAGACAGAGAAGAAACAAAATGCAGAGAGGGTGTTCATTTTTCTATCCAGGTTGCACGCGTCTTCTAGCAATGCGTTGAAGGGTTCAAAGCTTGTGACCTTACAAAGAACAAGTCGGCTGTCTGGGTCATCAATCATCCTCTAATGGCTCTTCGTTAAGAGCCCCAAACGGAAAAAGGAACCTCAAACTGCACTTAACATGAACTCATTTTAAGGCCACTGCAAAAAAGAGTGAAAATGCACATTTGTTTTTCTTCCCATGGACGTGTCCTGTTCAAATCTTATAGCAATGTATTGAAGGGTTCAAAGTTATTGATCTCGCAACAAAGAAACAATGCTGGTGTTATACGCAAAAGCGAGACTGTGATGCGCAAGATGTCTGTTATAAAGCCGGTGATCGGACTGCGCCAGAAAAAAAGTGCAGCGATGGCCTGTACGGTGAAAGTATAGGGTAGCAATGGCAATAACAGCGATGTTGCAGATGCAAGAGCACTGTTTTCCCAGAATGAGGAAAGTAGAGGCCAACTGAGGTTGGAGAAAAACATCTCATCAAAAACCCACCTGGAACAGGAAGCACACAAATCAGTATTTGGAGATTGGTTCTTGAGCAGGTTATTTGGACCTGAGGTTGAGGTCAGCACTCAATTTATTTCTGGACATGGACTTTTAATTGAGTAATGGGCTTTTGGCCTTAAATCTCCATCTTCCCTGATTGGGCTCAATGGCCCAGTGTCAATTTGGGTGAGATTAAACGAATTCACAGTATTATTATAGTCATGAAACATGGATTTCTAACGTGTCAATATATTTAAGTTTTAATCAGTAAAATTTTTAACATATACCAATAAAATTAAAAGCACACCCTACACATCATCAATCGTTGCTAATATTTTGTGAATAAAGAACACGACACCGAGATTTCCCCTGCAATGTTTTGGGGGTAAAAAGCAACTTTTTTTTTTTTACTAATAAAAATATAATTTAACTCAAAATAGACATGTCATGTGATGTTTGCTTTTATAAATACCAAAATAAAAATATATTAGATTAATTATTGTCAAGTCAAGTTAACTCATGAATTTGCATGTTATGTCACGGGACCGTGATGATCTCTTGTAAAATAAATAAAAATAAAAGATCAAGGATAGTTTTCAGTAATCTCAATGTTGAGCGATAAAATAAAAATATAATAGAAATAAAAGATAATTCAAGTCAATCTTCGTTAATTTGTTAAATTTGTAATCTATGTCACAACTTTAGGATAACCTAACATGAAAAAATTGAAATAAATCATTAAGTATAATTTCAAATTAACATAGTGTCAAGAGATTAAATTAATAAAGATTTGATTGAAAAATTGATATAAAAACAACACGATTTAATTTGGGTTAACTAACCATACATGTATCTCGAGTCATCGGATAAAAAAAGCTCATGAAAAAACAAACCAGGATAATTTATAAAAATTACTCTCAATCAACTTAAATATTGAGTGATGATTTAAAAAAACAATAAATAATAATAATAAAAACTCTCAGGTGCTAAACAAGCGGTCCATGTCAAAAAGATTGTGACAATTTTGTAAAAAATATATTGAAAAAGATTATAAAACACAATCCCTAATAAGTTCAATGTCAAATTTTACAATTACTTTTTGCTATTCCTTTATCGTCAATATTATAAATATTTTTTAAAACATAAAAAAATATTATCTAAATGCATTTTTAAATAAAATATTTTAAAAAAACAACCATAACATACTTTAAGACAACTTTTTAGTTACATTAAGTGCTTGTTTGAGAGTGTGATTAATATTGTTTGAAAATGATTTTTGTTCATAAATATATTAAAATGATTTTTTTTTATTTTATTAAAAATATTTTTGAAATCACGACGTTAAAATAATTTAAATATAAAAAATATTTAATTTAAAATAAATTTTTTTAAAAAAAATATTTTTAAAACAAACAAAAAAAAAATATAAATCAAAGGTATAAATTTAACAAAACATACGGTAGAGGGGTAAAATCCACTGGAAATATTCATATAAATCAAATAAAAAGTGCACAGCGTTTCATCAAACCATCTATTCTTTGACTTTAAAGGTACGAGTATATAGTAGTGTTTTACAGCGTGCTAACATTTATTTTTAAAAATATTTTTTATATAAAAATATATTATTATTTTTTAAATATTTTTTATATCATTATTTCTTTTGAAAAATGAAAAAAGAAACATGCCATGAAAGAAAAAGTTTGTGATGCAGGCCATCTAAAATCCCTATCAAAGAAAAGGTAGAAGCAACATCAGGATAGAAAGTTTTATTCTTGCGAATTTTTCTGCCAATCCCAGTTCTTGGTCCCGACTGCTGACGTGTTTAGAGACGTCGCTATTTTTCAATCCTTCGTCCCAAATGCTTAACTTTTCGAAGGACGAGTCAAGTTACAAAATCATCAGCGTGTTTGTTTTCATGTATTACATATATTTTTGTTTTAAAATAATTTCTATAATATTTTTAAATTATGTTGATATAAATATTATTTTAATAAAAATAATAATTAGTAGTCTATAAACATCACCGTGCAAGCAAACACCATAAAAAGCATACCTTAGAGCAATTTTAATGGCAAGAGCCATTCTAAAAAGCCAAATCTTTAAAATGGCTCTTTAAATAGTGTATATATAGCTTTTTTTATTGATGCGTGCTTTAATGGTAAAAAGCCATTTTGAAGAGCTATTTTTTATATATATTATTTTAATATAGTGCAATTATTTTGTACGTAATTTAATAATACAATTAATTAGAGTAAGTTATATAATTAAATAATTGCTTTTGAAAAACCCTTCAACAATAAAATTATTATTATTTTAATTATATTTAAATTAAAAAAATAAATTTAAATATAATTAAAAGATATGTGATATTTAAAATTTAAAATTTAATCGATTTATAAAAATCCCCGTAAAAACCCTACTCTATTATTATTATTATTATAACCCCCTTATAATCCCTTCTTTATTGTTATTTTTATTATTATTATTATTATAAAAACCCACAAACCCTACTACCCTCCTTTCATTATTACTGGTATAAAAGCTCAACCCTTTGCTTGCGTTGCCCCCCCCCACTTTCCCTTTGCTTCCCTCTGCTCCCCTTTGCTTGCTACTGCCCTCCATATAAAAACCCAGCAACCTTACTGCCCCCCCTTCCCTTGCTTGCGCTGTCGCCTCCCCATCAACACAAAGAGCTGAGCCTCAAATGCAAGGGAGAAGAAAACAATGAATATTTTTATTTATTTTATATTTTAGCTTTTTGGTTTGAAGTGCTAGAAATAGCATTCGAAGATAAGAAAGTCATTTTTGGCTATGAAAATAGCTCTTCCGTTATAGTAGATACAGTAAAAAAAAAAGCTAAAAAATACATTATTTTAATTTTGCCTTTGCATTTGCCTTATCCGCTGCAGTTGCCCTTATAGCTTTCTTCAATCTTCATGAAGAAAAAGAAACACCGTGAGGTACAGCTGCGATGCCGAGTTTTAAAACTAAAAACAAAAAACAGTAAAGCGCTGGGGGGTAAGAAACAGGTTCCCGCCTCGAACGAGACTAGCCAGATCCGCTATAACCCGCATCCCAAACCCGAGTCTTATAGCCAAAAGGCCCTGAACACCTGACCTCGACTGACCACACCTCACCGTGTTTCGGAGTGTGTTTTGGAAAATATATTTTTTTTAATTTAAAATTAATTTTAGATAAATTAATATTAAAAATATATTTTATATAAAAATATTTTCAATAATAACCTCGACACTTTCAAATAATTACTTATTCCTCTAAAATAAATTAAAAGCACCCTTCTCACCAGTAAACTAAAAATTAAAAAAATAGAAACTTTTCCTTTCCATATAAAAAATAATCTACAATACGTTCCAAAAAAAAGTTAACCCCCCCGGCGCTGCACACAAATAAAAATAAATCGGAATCGTTGTAGTTGTGTTAAGTATTAATTGAAAAGACGGTGTTTATCTCTCCTTCCATCCACACCAGCTTCTGTTTCCGGGTTTCAGGTACAGGCTGCACTTTTCATTTCACTGACTCTTTTTTTTCATTCTCTCTAACTGAGAGTGCTAATTGTCATTTTAGACGTCCTGATTTCCGTTTATCTTTCATAATTATTAATCATCGTAGCAATCTCACGTTCTTGATTTTTCTTTCTTGATGTTTAGTTGATGAGATAGTGCTCGTGCTAAGATGATTTTTCTAGGGTTCTTTTACTTCTCCCTCGCATCAGCTCTCTTCTTTCTTTCTTCACGTTCTTGCAGTGATTGTTTCTTGAAATTCTTACTTGTTCTTAACATGTTGTTTCTTTAATGGAAAAATCAATTTTCTTTTAGCTCCATCTCTATTCTCGTGTCCCATTTTTAGCGATAGCTGTAGTTTATCTCTAGAAAATATATTATCTTCCAAAAATAGGTTAGAAATAGGACTGATGCATTGTTATAACTGATGCTTTTTGCTTGTCAATGGGAATTGTGTCATATATATATAACGCGTTTAACTATGGTTTTTTCTGTCAATGCTGTATGCTTGAACATGATATTCTTCAAGAAGGACAATATTTTTGGAGATGAAAATATTGGATGCTTATTTTTTTTTTTAAAAAAAACTATTATGCACTTGATGTTTGGTGGTTTTATTTTACGGGTGAAACAATTGATTTTGATTTCAATCTGTGATATTGTTGCCCATTTGCAGAGTAGGCCGATGATAAAATGTCTCCACCAGCGACGCGTGGAAAAAATAAAAGGAATAAACAGGGCGACAAAGATATCACTTCTGAGATATTAAGGTGCTAGAGTTAATTTAATTTAACTTAATTTAATTTAATTTAATCTTGAAATTTATTGCTTCTTTGATAGGAAAATTCATGCTACTGGTCAAGTTAACGATGGTGATGTAAATCAGCTATACATGATATGGAAGCCAGTTTGTCAAGGCTGCCGTGTGAATACCAAGGACAACCCCAACTGTTTTTGCGGTTTGATCCCACCACCTGGTGGAAGTCGGAAATCTGGCTTATGGCAGAAAATGCCTGATATTCTCCAAGCAATTGGCCCAGACCCGGTCATAGATCTTCGTGATACGGATGAAACTCCTGCTGGTCTAACAAATCTGGGAGCAACATGCTATGCCAACAGTGTACTCCAGTGTTTGTACATGAATGCCTCATTCCGACAAATTGTTTTCTCTGCGGAACCAGATTTGTTAAATGAACAGCCTGTGCTAAATCAGCTTGCCCGGCTTTTTGCACGGTTGCATTCTAGTAAAATGGCTGTTATTGATCCAGCTCCATTTATAATGACTCTGGAGTTAGATAATGCAGTTCAGCAGGATGGCCATGAGTTCCTGACCTTGCTTCTTTCACTGCTTGAACGCTGTCTGAACCACTCGAAAATTTCTAAGGTGAAAAAAGTTGTTCAAGATCTTTTTCGAGGAAGCGTGTCTCAAGTAACAACGTAAGATAAGAGCCAATTTTGACTGTGCTTTTCATTTGCTATTGGATTTCCTTTTTTGTTCATCTGGTGCTCTGATAATTATCCTTTCATGTTCATGTCAGTTGCATATGTTCTTTTTTGACTCACCTTTATGTCTGAGAGGTCATTTCTGAGTTTTATACCCCTTAAGTGCCTACCATTTCAAATTGTCACTGATGTAGAATTTTACAGTTTTTTTTTTTTTTTTGCTTTGTTTGCAGGTGCTCAAATTGTGGAAGAGATTCCGAAGCATCTTCCAAAACTGAAGACTTCTACGAGCTGGAGTTGAATGTCAAAGGCTTGAAAAGCTTAGATGAGAGTCTGGACCAGTACCTTAGTGTGGAACAGCTTCATGGAGAGAATCAATACAATTGTGAATTGTGTAAATGCACCGTCGATGCCACTCACCGCATCAGGCTACGAACACTTCCTGATGTTCTTAATTTTCAGCTTAAGCGTTATGAGTTCCTTCCGAAGGTACTCTGTGATGTGCTTTCAAGATTTAACTTTCTGTTGTCTTACCATTACTCATGAAATTTTATAAAAATAAGCTCATTTATCTCTCTTTCCATCTTTGAATTTCATTTGTTATATGCTGATATTTTTACCTTGGTGGTGCCATGACTGGGTAGTAGCCTTTCTTAAACGATGCACTGCAATTGACAAATGATAGTTTATTCTCCGATCTTATGGTGAAGTTTATTACTTGCATATGTAATGAGATTTGAAGTAGCTTGAAATAATGTATGGGTTTCTTGATGGAGAAAAGGCTAATGCGTGGCTGGTGGTGAATCCATAGGAAATTGTTAATAATGAATTTTCTGGCAATCATGTGAAATAGGTATTTGATCACAGGCACATAAATGGTGACTATCCTAAAACCTGCAGTAGTATCCAATTTTTAAGTTGCTTAATGGTATCTGTAGCTCCGCTTGTCATAAATGACGTGTTTTGTGTGGTGTCATGGTGTTTTTTGTTTTTGGCATGAGGGTAGCTTTGTTCTTTAATTTTTTGCCTCCACTGCTTAAGATTCTTGGCTCTTTTCACACCTCATTGTTTGGGGGCTTAAGATTCTTGGCTCTTTTCACACCTCATTGTTTGGGGGCTTAAGATTCTTGGTTATTTTCACACCTCATTGTTAGGGGTTTTTGGAACTAATTATAAGAAATGAATAGCTCTGGGGGACAGGCAATCATGTTTCTTAAGCACTTTGTGTATTGATTTTTGTCAATAGACCACTACAAGGAAGAAAATCACATCTGCCTTTGGTTTCCCTGGAGAATTGGACATGGGGCTGAGACTGTCTGAACCTTCTCAGCTGGAATGGATTTATGACCTGTCAGCTGTGTTGATTCACAAGGGAACAGCTGTAAATAGTGGGCATTACATTGCTCATATCAAGGATGAGAATACAGGGCAGTGGTGGGCTTTTGATGACGAGCATGTCTCAAACCTAGGTCATCGTCCATTTGGAGAAGGCTCTTCAAGTTGCACTTCAAAAGTTGTTCATAACAATAACACTGTTTTGCCATCACCTGCTGATACCAGCAGAAGTCATGTAGATGTTGTTCTGCCAGAGTCTTTAGAATCTAAAGTGGGCAGTCATAAAGAGAGTTTTTCATCTGTTGATGCATACAGACTGATGTATAATCTTAAGCGTACCAGAAAGAATGATGATAAAAGAAATCATATTGCAAACGATATTCAATTAGAAGGTCACAAGGGTTTACACAATGGCTTTCCTCATCCACCTCACCTCTTTGAGGATTTAAAGGATGTGAATGCAGCATACCTTTCTGTTTGTGAAGAGTACAAATTGAAGAAGGAAAGAGAGGTGCATCATATAGCAGAACGGAGGCAAGAAGTGCGATCAATACTTTCAGAAGCTCCTGTCCGGTCGCTTGAAGAACCATTTTATTGGGTTTCTACAGCCTGGCTTCGCCAGTGGGCAGACAATGTCATTCCAGGGTAAGTGTGTATATGCAGTGCTACATTATTCATGCATAATTGCTGCATTGGGGCTAAAGTAGTGACAAGGCTTCACCAGGATTGTTATGATTCGTATTTACCAATCTGTCATATGCACTTCAGTCTCTGATTATCTTAATTGTGCATATTTTGTTTTGTTTGTTTACTTTTGTGCTGTTGGCATATAAATTCTTCCAACTCCATTAAGGATTTGTGTTGTACTGCAGTGTTATAGACAACAAATCTATCCAATGCTCACATGGAGAAGTCCCAGTGTCTAAAGTTCAGTGCATGAAGCGGTTGTCTGTCAAGGCTTGGGAAATCTTGTTCTCTAAGGTATCTCACTTATTTTATTGTTTATGCTAAAATAACTCATCACATGTTATTATTCATTCCCTAGCTAATTGTGTTTTCAACACTTTGTGTGCCATGCATACATGATGGATTTGTTTTTTGTCATTGCATTGCATGCAACTGAGTATGGAGGAGAAGTGTACTGGCACTTCTAGTTCACTAGCTCAGCAACTTATTTTTCCTCTCCCTCTCTTTACCCGCACACATACATGCACAATGTGTCTGTCTGTGTTCATGTTTGTCCGCTTCACGCTTCATCTTTCCTTTCCTATGCATTATTTATTACTAGGTTGTGCAATAATTATTGTTTCTCTTCCGTTAAATGCCTGAAAACTGCAGTATGATGGAGGGCCAGCACTGAGCAATAGCAACTACTGCATGACTTGCCTTATTGATGGTGCTCAATCTGTGGTCTCTGCTGATAGTTATAGGGATCAGAGAATATTAATGAGAGATCTTGCAAACGATGTAATTGCTAAGAAATGTTCAGATGGAGCATATTTTGTGTCTAAGACATGGTATGCTTGGAACCTTTTTGTTCTTTTCACATTTTCTATTTGATTTGTTGATTCTTTTATCAGTGATTATTAGGTGTGGCTTACCACGAGGCTCTTTTAATTTAAAAATATTCTGATTTTGGGAACATGCCTAATTGTAAGGTTAACATGTACCCAACCCCCTTGAACTATTGATCAAAATGCCATCAACCCTTGAACAAAAATATTCCACACCTGAAAAAATTGTTTGATTTGATTTAGTCCACTTGTCAATTCAAATTTGCACTGACTAATTGCTGTGTGGCATGTGTAAATGCTGCTCCACTTCCAAAGAGACAAACATCAATTCATGACACCTGTCTCACAATAATTGGTCAATATGAATTTGAATTAAGGAATGAACTAGATCAAATCAAGCAATTTGTTTAGGGACCAGTGGCACAAAAATTTATGCTCAGGGTTTGACCAACAGTTTAGGGAGGTTGGGTATAATTTAGCCTAATTTTAATTATCTTTCATTTTCTCCTGTGCAATAACTAAACAATCTCATGTGCTTTTATTGCCATCAAGTACTGCATTTCTTCATCATCTCTTTCAAACTCGACTCAGTGAGTGTGGACTGGTGTGGTTCTTGTGTCCTGTAATTCTGATCATTTCATGTTTTTAGGCTGCAACAGTGGGTGAGAAGAAAAAACATTGATGCTCCGAGTGAAGCTGATGCAGGACCATCAGTTTCAGTTAGATGTCGACATGGGCAACTGAAGCCTGAGCAAACTGGTGCCAAGCGATTGCTGGTTCCTGAGAAGCTTTGGCTCTTTTTGTACAAGGATGCTGTTGCTGTAAAACCTGATGATCCATTGGGATGCACAACTTTTCCTTCAGATTCTGAAATGTGTCCTGAATGCAGCGATGAACTTTCTGAAGTTGCCTGCTTCGAGGATTCTTTAAGGTTTTACATATTTTATCAATAACATAGATCTATCCAATCTTCCTCTCTCTTCTTGAATTGTGCCATTCTGCAGGGAGATAAAGCTCAGACATCGCCAAAATCATGAAAAGTTGTTTACTGGAAAGGTTATTGCCCTGTCTTTGAACTGCACATATTACCTGATGCCTTCGTCATGGCTCACAAAATGGAGAAACTACACAAGTGGAAGTGGCAAGAATACTTCTTCATCAGTGGAACCTGAAGTTCTTGATCCTGTTGTTGATGCACTGAAATGTGAACAAGTAAGTTTCCAGTTGCCAAAATCATTTCCAGTTGCCAAAATCATGAAAAGTACACAATTTTTTTGTATGGTTCAATATGGTTAAAGTTGCTTTATAACCTGTGGAGTGAACAAAGGGCTGGGATTAAGATAAGTATGTACATCAGCCTAGGCTGTTTTCTTAACTTAAATTGTAAGGAGACTTATTTGTTGTTCTACTCATGTTATCCCCCCTTTCTTTTCAGCATTCCCGGCTCCTAGAAAGGCCCCCTGACCTGATGAACAAACGTGGCATGCTTATACAGAAGAGTTCTTCTGTAAGTTTTACATGTACACAACTCATATTGATGGCGTATGTAGGCCAGTATTTGCAAGAAACATTCATGTGTACAAATCTTATTGTAGTGATTAAAATGGTGCTGAAAATGTACAACTTGCTGTATTTTCTCAAGAAAAGTGTAATAGGGAGGCACTTTCTACTTCATTTCAATCTCACTTAAAAACTTCGAAGAAGACAAAATAGAATGACATCACTAGTTTGAGTGCACTAATTTCAGATTTTCTCCTCCGACCTCCTTCCCTTGTTTTTCGGTTATAGACAGATGCTTTAACAATCATTACAGAGAATGACTGGAACAGTTTCTGTGAAGAGTGGGGAGGCAACAAGGAGAAAGGCATAATGGCAATGATTGAGTCCAGTGATGTCGCAGAAAGTAATTTGGGTGGGTGCAGAGAAGACGTGTCACGATGTGAAGACCATCCAAGCTCGCAAGATGAAGCAAGTAATGACCCTGAGATCAGACAGCCTGTAATTAGGACCACTCCAGAGGTAATAAAAATTCTACCTAATTTTTGTTTTGGACTGTGTTAACCACCATTCTCTGCTAGCTAGTAAAAGACTTCAATTTTCCATCTTTAATTCTTTTTTAGTTCTTGGAGGCTTCTGCCTGGTCATAAACACCTTCCCCTATAATCTGGTTCCAATTTCAGACCCAAGACCTCCTTATCAGGAGGTAATGGCCACTGGGATTTGACTTCCCTTGTCTCTAATGCTGATATGGCATTGATGATTCTGCTAGATTTGTGAGGATTGCATTGGTGAACGAAAAAGTCATGAGTTGGTGAAGAAGCTGAATTACTTCAATGAGGACATAAGTGTATCTCTTGTGCGTGGCAAGGAAGCTCCAAGATCAATTTTAGAAGCTTCGGCAGCCACTTCTGAGACAGATCGGAGGGCCTCCAAGCGATCTCGAAAGACCAGCTATGGGACTTCAGTAAATCTAAAAGTCTCTGGTTCCACATCATTATACCGGTTAAAAATGATGATATGGGAATTGCTTGGGGTAAGCTACAGTGAGCAGATAACTTGATAAATATTCAGAACTTGATCATCAAAACATATTGGATGCCATGTTCAGTCATACTAGTACAAGCACCAAAGATTTTAAGCAGTAAGGTTTGGGATGTTTTCATAATTTGAACTAATGTTGCATCCATGGAATTCAAAAATGTATTTTAGGAAAGTTGTATTCTTTCTGAAACTGACATATGAAGTTTTCTTACTCAAAAGAGATGCATTGGCACTGGATAAATTTTGAATTATTAGAAGTCAAATAAATAATCTGGATAGGTTGTGATACCTAAATAGTTTTGTATAGGTTGAAATTAGTGTACAGGTTGCATGAAATGACATGCGTGCCATCCAAAAAATCTGGATAATTGTGATACCTAAATGAGTTTGCATATCTTCATGTATTTGATGTCTAGATGAAACAGATATCTAATATTTGGTTTCTGATCTGCTACCAGTGGTTGTCCTAGACAAATATGTTTTATCCCATGGCTCTGCAACATTAATCTTTTTATCTCCACTTGATTAACTTTAATGTCATAGCTGTGGAAACGTAGATATACTGTCTGTGCTTATGTGCATCAGTTAACCGAGGAAATACTGCAGGTTGTTAAGGAGAACCAGATACTTCACAAAGGTTCGATGATTATTGATCAGGAAAGTGCTACGCTTGCAGACTTGAGTATATTTCCTGGTGACAAGCTATGGGTGCAAGATTCTGAAATGCACGAGCATAGAGATATTGCTGGTAATATGAGTCACCATTCAATCAGTGGTCATTTTATTTGAATGATAGTCTCCTCTTATTTAAGGAAAGCTTATTTCCAAACACAATTATATAACAATGGAAATGGCAATAACATGATTGTCCAGTGTTTTAGATGGAATGGTATTATGTTTAAAGAATTTGTTGATATGTTCACAGATGAGATTGCTGACCAGAAAGCAAATGCACAAGATCCTGAGAAAGGGTTTCGGGGAACACTTTTGACTACAACTACTAAATCCCCAGCTGTTTAAGATGCATGCTTTGATAGTTGTCTCCATGACACATTAGATTCTCTGGGATCAATATTCTGGAAGGAAGACCTGAATGTTCGACTTGCATAGTGGAGGTAAGGCACTTTTCAAACGTGTGCATATGCCTCTACTGAATATTCTTCCTGTAACCCTGGCTTCTGATTGTTGGCATCTTTATATCTTACCATTTCGGGTCAGAACCAGTGGCTGGCCTTGATTGATTTTGGCTCCCAGCATTTTGACATTGAAGGACTGGTTCAATACATAGTTTTAGAACTCTCCAAGCACTTTGTAACATTTATACCTAGAGATGAACTGGCCCTTTTTGGTACTGTTGGCTGATGTCCGTGGAGGCAATGAACAGAGCGACTTTTTTTTATCATTCCTCTCTTGGGCAGACTGGCTGAACTTGGTGGATTTTGGCAATTGTAGACCCAACGAAACATTCTGTACCTTTTTACAATTAGAGATGAATTAAACAATACAGCACTGTTGGCCAAAGTCGATGGAACTTTTGTTGTGCATCTGCTGTGCAAAATGTCTTGAAAGCTTTGTCCCATGAATGCTGGATTTCAGTGATGTTACGGATGGTCTTTCCCAGCCATTGTTTTTTGGTTTAAATGGGAAAACAATATTCCTCTATCGCATCAGCTTGTGACCAGACTGTCAAAACTTGTGAAAAGGCTTGGTATTCTTGCTGTCATGCTTCATTAGGCCATACATTTGATGGACTGAATGCTACATGCCATGCGAACCATGACAACCCCACTGTGCATGCAGCATCGTTGAGCACCTGGACCTCAAGATAACACGTAGCAATTTTCTGCAATCTTGGGTTTGTCTTGGTGAGATGTGCCACGAACTGCAATCCGGTGGCTGTTCAGACAGGTCAAGGACTGTAGGTTGAGGAACCAATAAATTCTTTAATGTTTAGGATCGTGTCAGTCTTTTTTACTTGTTTATTGTTTTGTGTTGATTGTTCTTCTTTGCGGCCTGATCCTGGAACCAGATTTTGGCTTGTTTACTTGGTTTTGACTTTTGAGATGCTTGATGAACCAGTTCAAACTCGAGCTGGCTTGTCTGGAGTGAAAATATGTCTGAAGTTACTAATTTATAGCCACAGCCAGTGTAGATGAGCACAAAAACAGCTAGTATAGAACAAGAGGCCATAGAATAAGCCCCTCGAGGAAGGTGCGAGCATTTGATGAGAAATGCGTGCGTTCTTCGGGAGAGGACGACGAAGACCGCTCTTTTAACAAGCTTACAGTCGTCTGGAAGAATGATCGGATACAATCCAAGTAAAAAAGGAATGAAGAGTGGGATAAATGAGTGAACTAGACTCGTCCCAAAAGATTTATAGATGAAGATGATTTGCTCTGCTGGGATATAATAAAAGCATTTAGCAGGGGAGGCAGGTTGACCTGCTATATTATTCATTAATTTACTTGAAGATCAATAAAGGTGGCCTCCGTATCAACTGCACTGCACAGCCGCAGCTTTTATCTTTCTGGGTAAAATCACTATCCATTTTCTTCAAAATAAAATAGAAAGTTTCACGTTGTTGATCTCTTATGCGTTCAAACATTATTATATTGTAATCAATACTCATGGCGGATAGAATACTAATTAGATCCACCGTCTTCGCGAGTTCTGGTATCCTGTGAACCACCGATCCCAGCTAGCGTTTACCGGACCTTGAGTCCTATATATAATAAATAAGTAAATAATCAATTATCATCACACCAGCAAATGATCATTGACGATGATAATACACCGAGGCAGTAACAATACTAATGACAAAAATATATTCTTACGATGGAAGTAGCGGGTCAGGAATTGATTCAACACCTGATACGAGTCTGCAGAGCATGTAATAAAAAAATGAATTGAAAAACTCAAAAACGAGGAAGGGCTAAAAATAGAACATTTATTTTTCTCTAGCTTTTGCTTACTCTTTGCAAACAGTCGATGATTCACCGAATGTATCAAGTTGGTCCAGCTCCTCCTGCATATATAGTTAGCACATCACATGTTACTACAATACATGCTCGGAGTTTAATTTGTTGCTGCTTGTACTTGAAGTACAAATTACATGAAAGCTAACCTGTATGGAATTGATTTGACTCTGAAGTTGGGTGATTGCAGCTACCATTCTATGCTTACTGAGGAATTTGTTAGGCACTGTTCTTGGATGCAAACTTGGTGTTTCTGCTGCCACTGGCTCATCCCTTCTTGGTTCTTCAAGCGATGGCTCGCCCATTTCTATTGAATCTGATCCCATGGTTACCAAGACAGACAAGTGTTTATGGAAAACAGGGAACGAGAGGAAGATGCTAAAAGAGGAGAGAGAAGTGGAACAAGTGGCAGGCAGACATGATTAGAGGAGAGTGGACCAACTGTACAAAAAAAATATTCAACGATAGAAAGTACGCTGGCGCATAAACGAGGACTGTTTAAAAAGTATTTTTAAAAATATTTAAATTATTTTTATTTTAAATTAAATATTCTTAATTTTTTTAGATTATTTTTATATGATTATATCAAAAATAAAAAAAAAAAACATCTTTTTATTATTATTTAAAAAAACAATTTTAAAATAAACTCAAAGAACACTGTTCACAGCACAGATGCATGGATTGAATGAAGGCACCGCAGGTACCAACTCGTGTCAAGACTCAAGAGGGATTCATCGCTTGTCACTTATAGTTTATCTTCTCAAATTAACTAGTGTCCTCGATTAATATCAGAAAAAAAATATCTTTACTGATGTTGACCGTCCTCGATTCACTAGTTTTTTTTCTCTCTTTCAACACTTAGTTTGCGGAAAATATCCCCCATTTTATTCAGCTTTATTTTCTCTACTCTATGTTTCAAGAAAGGAAAAGGGAATAAATTGACAAAATAACTAAATAAAAAATATATAATTTCCATTGATTAATTAGATTTAAACTATTAATAAATTATAAATGATATGCCAAAAATAATGGTTACGGCCCTTTTCAAATGGGCCTGTACTGGCGTCACTGTAGGCCTTCCACTTATAGGATTCTAATCTTTTTAAAACCAGTAATGCAGGCTGCAGAGAAGGATCCCACTGATATTTTCAAAAAATAACGGGGTTGGAACTTGGAAGTTTGGATGATGATGTAGGTGGTTAGCAGCCGGAGAAACGGCAAAGAAAATGATGTCTTGCTGCCTGTCAATCCCATTACTCGCAGCCAAATACTGTTTCTTCAGTATGTGTTTTCATCTGAAAGATAATAGAGGGACATCCTGAATTGGAATGTTGTTCCATGGGAATGAATGGATGCTGATCCATTTGCACGTTCTCACGTTTATTCACTTTCAACTCATTCTAATTTGAAACCACATTACTTTTCAAGTATATAAAATCTGTGGTTGGTGAGATTGATGATCAGAATCTCTTGAGGTTCTAAGCATGTTGATGGACCTTGGAATGTCATCCATGCGGGTTTATGTTACCAAACTAAATTCTTGTTTCTGATTACGTACTAGTTAGCAGCATTTAGTTCTTCGTTGGTTGCTAATTTTAATTTATAGTTGAAAATCCTCGAAGAGAGTTCAATGTACTTGCTGATGGATCTTCGGGTATAAGAACCCACCCGTCAAGGACCTGTTATTATGTTTATGGCCAGCAATATCTTGTCTTGTTTAATTTCAAATTGCAAGTGTATTATCCGTTGTTTCTGCTAGCATAGCTTGTCTGAAGGTTATATATTTTATTTGAACCGAAGGTGGTGAAGGTTAATTTGCACCGTTCGGTTTAGAAATGGTTGTGGGAAGACGAGAATAACGAAGACAAGATGAAGGGTGAAAAATTGAGTATGACTGGCCACACATGAAGATTAATTAAATTATTGAGCCAATCTAGTTTGGATTAAGACTTAGTTGAGCTGACTGTCCATGGCTGAAAGGAAAACTCAGGGAAGCAGGCCAAAAATTAACTGGTGAGAAAATCTCATGACTTGCTATCTGTGTTTCTGTCTTTCAGTCCTCCGGTGTTCGATGCTTTTCTCCTCGAGGAGATGTAAAATGAGGGCTATCTTCTATACTTGAGGCTCGGTGGCACCCATGCCCCCCTCCCCTTGAGAGGTCTTCGGTTTGATATATTAATTGTTTTTTCAAGCGTCCGCGGTCGCTTTTAGAAAGAAAACTTTGAAGATGCTGATTTTGCTCATCTCGGAATGAATAAAAACTATTCCTTAAACCGACTGGAACAGGCAAACGACAAGCAAGTGTGAAAGCAAAAGACATTGAATTATTGACCAGATGACGAAGTGGGCAGAATTCTGCGGGAAGATGGAGAAGAAAACTACCGGCGCTGGCTCCAGAAAAAGATGGTCCAGGCTCGTCCACAGGGTCGTTTGTATTCTACCGGCGAGCTAAGAGGTGTTATGCAGGGTGCAGCTCTTGGAACAAGAGGTGATCTTGTCTCAGAAAAAAATCCGCCATCGCATCCTTTTCTATTTCTTGGAAACTTCAGTTGTGCAGCAAGTTACGTGGCTAAATCTTTGCTGGTGCTCGGTACCGCACCAACCGCTGGTTTGGATCGTCTCCACAGAAGAAAATGGGGGGTTGATATTATCACAGGTTATTTAACTGTTTACACACACACACATATATATACATATATATGTATATATAAGGATTCGGGTTGAACTTGTTCGTCATAAATGACACTAGTCCAACACCTACATCATTGAATATTCCAAATTCCAGCATCTAAAGTTAAATTGATGTGTGATAAATCCAATTTTAACGGGTTTAAAAAACTTTAATGATCCATTATTCTATTTTTTGAATATGCGAGAGTTTGTTTTTATGACTCATCAATTTTTAATGGAATGAAATGAAATGAACGATTGTGTCACAAAATCAAAGTAGAATGGAATAAATCCATGGGATAACATCAAAAAACGAGCAGCTAGGCACTTGATCTTCCCCATCACAACCAAAACAAAGATGCCAAATCTAACATCAGAAGGAAATCCGTAATCCACAACAAGCAAGCCAGAGATTTAAGGGCATGACAAAGAATTTATAAGTTGTATGATAAATTTTGAATTTAAGTGAAAATAAATATTTTTTTTTTATAAAAATCTAAAATAATTATAATTTTACTTGTTTATTTATATCTTTAAAATATATTTTCCAATCAATAAGTTTGATCGCGTTAAAAAAAGAGAGACCCGGCTACATGTGTGTGAAGGAGACCCATGGTATCAACAAAACTGAATTAATTTCTCTATGACCCCCCTCATTTATTATATTGTTGTACACACTGGACTGCTTCAGCCCACCCACAGTGCCGAGACAATTATGCCCTTGGAAACAAGATTTGAATGAAATCTTTGTGGGCAGTTCCGGCCTTTCCTGCTTCGAAGAATGACGCGTTCGAGACGCTGCTTAGCTCTCTCCGAGAAATTTCCTCGGATGAAAATACGAGACCACCTGCCCTGCCCTGCCCTGCCCTTGTAAGAAAACAAAAGAAAGGAGAAGGGGACTAGCTGAAGTTGCTGGAATTCGATATTATTTATTTCCAGCCCGTATTTCTTGAACCCTATAATATCTCTCGTTTCAAAAAGAAAAACAGAGAGAAAACACTGTTACCCAGTTTTAATTGTTGATCCTCACGTGGAGAGATGCAAATCTATTAGAGCCAAGGCTCATGCCCCCCTTCAGACAAAAAGCCAAGTAGATTTTACTTCTTGAGTCTCCAGCTTCCTTCTTTCTTTCCTTCTTTCCTTTTCCTTTTCAAGTTAAAAGCCATAACAAGCCTCTTTTTGCTTACAACATAATTGGCTGTAAAGACTCGAAAAGATGGAAAAGAAAAGCAAAAGAATCGTATCGTTGGCGATGATGATGCTCTTGTTCTTTATAGTAATTGCTGCTAATTTTCAAGGCTGCTTCTCTGCTGCCAGTCAAACAACCATTAAAGGAAAGTCAATAACGCCTGCTAATGATCGAGGTGGCTCCGCTGTTGTCTTTCCTGTCACCGGAAATGTTTATCCTGCCGGGTGCGTGTTTTCTTGATTATTTGCAAAAAAGAAATGAAAATATGGATTCATGTTTGAATTTTGATTTTTGCGTCTGCTGGTACCATTTTTTGACGGTCTGGTTTTTAGTTTGCTTTATGAGAAGGATTTTTTGGTCACTGTAGTTTGTTTGGATATTTGCGTGCGCGCGCGCGTGTATATTTTTTGTTGGCTCGGAGGAGAATTGCTCGGCCATTCATCAACTCTGAATTCCATTGCCGTCTTGGATAATTTCATGATCATTTGTTTTCGTTTATTTATTTTGGGCACACTGTCTTTGTAACTCTCATTTTATTTGTCTAATCGACTTCTACAACAGGGTCTGGTTCTTTCTCCTGTTTGTGGGAACGACCCGCGTACTTTCTTTAGCATTTCTTGAGATCATCTCTCCTTCTCTAGGAAGTGCTAACTTGACCCCTTTCTCGTATATTAATTCTATATTAGGTGTCTTTATTTTTCGGGAAATAATTTAAATTCTTATAATTGAGATTTCAAGTTTGTAACTTGACTTGTAAAGCTTTCTTGAAGTGGAATAATATCGAATCTTCTTCCAATTTGCAGGCACTACTCTGTGATTCTGAACATAGGCAACCCACCAAAGGCTTTTGACTTGGATATTGATACTGGTAGTGATCTCACCTGGGTCCAATGTGATGCTCCCTGCACAGGCTGCACTAAGGTAAGCGTATCCTCGTATAGAAGACAACAACCAACGATGTAAAAAGGTATTATAATGGTCTGGAAAAGTTTTTAATATGCATTCTAATGTGCAGCCTCTTGATAAACTTTACAACCCAAAGAACAATCGCGTGCCTTGTTCAAGTTCCTTGTGCCAGGCCGTCAGCACAGGACAAAAATACAATTGCGACACCCCAACTGAACAGTGTGACTATGAAGTGCAGTATGCGGATCTTGGTTCATCTTTTGGAGTGCTGCTGGCGGACTACTTTCCGCTACGATTAACCAATAACTCTCTTCTCCAACCTAGAATCGCCTTTGGGTGGGTGTCATGCATTCCATCCCAGTTTACGCTCCCTTTTACATTTTTTTTCTGTGCTTGACAAGGAGCTTAAAACAAACTGTGCTTCTATTCTGTTAGCTACTGTAAAATTTGGTGGCATATACCAATTTATATGATTTTGGAAAAGCTCAGATCACCATCTTGAAATACGTTTGCAATCATGCAGGTGTGGATACGATCAAAAATATCTCGGCCCACATTCACCGCCTGACACAGCTGGGATTCTTGGCCTTGGCAGAGGCAAAGCAAGCATTCTTTCGCAGCTACGAACCCTGGGTATCACGAAAAATGTGGTTGGCCACTGTTTTAGTAGGGTAGCAGGTGGCTTTTTATTCTTTGGAGATCGCCTTTTGCCGGCTTCAGGAATCACTTGGACTCCCATGCTACGCAGTCCCTCAGAGTAGGGTGCTCTAGCTCTGTTTTTTTCCTTCTTTAGACCATCGCTCTCAGCTTTTATTTCGCTCGGTTGCTTCGATTAAAATGTACGAATTATTTTTATTTTCATCCAGCACACTATACTCGTCAGGACCAGCAGAGCTACTTTTTGGTGGAAAGCCCACGGGCATAAGGGCACTACAGCTGATTTTTGACAGTGGGAGCTCCTATACCTACTTCAATGCTCAAGTTTACAAGAGTGTACTTAATTTGGTGAGATGTGCTTGATTTTTTTTTTCAGGAAAATAACATTGAATTAGATAAAGAAACATACAGTAAAATATTTTGTTACACGAATCATTAACTTTCTGTCTCAGGTGAGGAAGGATCTTAGTGGAAAGCCATTAAAAGATGCACCAGAGGAGAAGGCACTTCCAGTATGCTGGAAAACTGCAAAACCGATCAAATCTATTTTTGACATCAAGAGTTTTTTCAAGCCCTTAACCATAAACTTTACAAATGCAAAGAATGTGAAGCTGCAGTTGGCACCTGAGGACTACCTCATTCTCACTGTAAGCACCTCAAAAAAACTTTTACAAGTTCCCTGCACTTAGCAGCCACACATTTAAACATCAGCATGCATATTCATTACCTCTCCCCATTTCAGAGAGATGGGAATGTATGCTTAGGGATTCTGAATGGCGGTGAGCAAGGACTGGGAAACTTCAATGTGATAGGAGGTGAGAGATTAACAGAACCATGGACCCTATCTAATAAAACCTTTTATATATTCTAATCATATAAATTTGATTCCTCCGTTCCATGCTATACAGACATTTTTATGCAAGACAGAGTGGTGGTTTATGACAATGAAAGACAGCAGATTGGATGGTTCTCAACAAATTGCAATAGACTTCCCAAGTCCTGAACCATTCTCTAGTCATATCTTCATTTTATTACTTAATCTTGGAACTCTCTCACCAGGATTTTCTTCCTCCTGTTTATTTAACAGCGTGGACCGCAAATACAATGAAGGTTTTTCCCAGCCTTACGCAGCCTACTTTGGTATCCTAGAGGAGCATTGTCCTGCAACCTATGCTTCTAAGAAGACCAAACTTTTCACCAAAAAATAGAAGGCAAAAATAATTTAATGTCATTAGACATAATTGATACATACAACAGACCTTTTGATATTCAGTAACATTTAGCATAGATGATGTAAATGGGTCTGTCCCACATATATATATACGAGTCCTTGTTCCATTTCTGCTGCATGTTAGCCACTGATTAAATGGAAGAAAAAATGTCATCTGCCATCCCCGTAACTGTAGCTTCTACAAGGAGTTAGCTCTGTGAGAAGTTGACAGATTGATTTAGTTACTATTTCGATGACTGTACAAAAAAGATTACACCTGCAAAAAACCAAGAGGGATGTGCATGAGTTGAGATTTGGAGCAGAAAACGTGTTTTGGGGCTCATATGGACACATCAATAAATGCATAGAGACCCGCTGTCTGTATCCCATTTCACCTATTCGGTTTTTATTTATCCCCCCAGATTTTCAGGCAGAGGGAAGGGTATTGATGCGTTAATTGAGCTGCGTGGTGAGGCTGTATGTTTGGGTTTCTCTGTAACCTAGATGTTATAAGAGATTAGATTATTAGTACATTGGCGTGACCATTATGTTGTGGATGAAGAGTTGCGTTTACATCCCTCTGAAAGCATAATCACTCAAAGGTTTTAGCAATTTTACATGTTCTTGGTTATCATAGGAACTTTATTGATGGTGAATTAAGGAGAAGTCTGATTCAAAGAAATGTAAATATCCTGACAGGGTGTGGCCAAAAATCACGATGCAACAAGAATCCAATTGCAAAACATCAACACAAATTGTAAATAGATTGCCTGCCCTAGATGAAGGATTTTACAAAATGTTTTGTTGACAAGAGCTGATTATCAAAATCAAAACCCTAAGATTGAATCTTCACAAATTTAGGCAGTGACATCAAAATACCAAAGTATTGTAAATATAGAAATGACTCGATTTTAGATTTACACTGGACCAAGTGATTTGCTAGAACATGTCAAAGCAGGCACTTCTTAGGAGTAGATAAAAATTGGGATAGGACTAACCTAGGTCAGCAGCTCTGATGTCGGCAGCATTCCATAAGTTGGATTTAGTATGCTATCAGAAACGATTTGCACACTGCATGGTAAAGCAACCATAAGAGATTATCAATATAATATGCAGTACTCACGTGAATCCCAAAAATAAGCGCTAGTCACTGTACTCAGACACATTGCATGATCAAACTCCAAATACTAAACATGAATAAATTTTATGATTTAGAAGAACATGTTGAAAGGCGAAAATATAAGTTGACAAAGCAGCAAAAGAAAGTACATCCAGCAACCTCATTTAGAAGAGCGAGAATAAAAGAATGTCACCTTTGCATGACAGATTTTAGTTATGGCTTCGACATGAAAATTCTGTAGATCTTCAAGCTCCATGACATCCAGACCATCTATGTTTTCAACCTAATAAAATATTTGAATTGATTAATTGTAGTCAGTAGCTTCGATCTGTGTCAGTATAAAATTAATTCTAGAGAGATTATTTGATTTGAGTCAAAAGCCAGGATTTTGAATATCAAAATCCTATGACATGCTTAATTCTTAAGCAGTTCAACAATGAAATTGGAATCATGATAAATTGGAATGTTGGACCCCACGATGATCTAATTGCTAAAATTTATGCCATTGAATTTCTGATGAACTCTAAACGGGGAACATTTATTGTTTCAGTGATCTAAAGACACTCAACCAAACTGGTGTGTGCTCTGATCATCTATTCATGCATGCACATGCATTTGCTCCTGTACAAACAGTAGCAGTTCAGTACATCTAACCAAGTTAGAATACCTGATTATCATCCAGGCAAAATTCATCCAAGTGAATTTGTTATGCAAATTCAATTTGGTCAAGAAAATAATTACCTTCAATCTTGAAATAATGCTTTCCAGCTGTTTGCATTTTCTTCTCTCTTTCTGATAGTTTACTTTCAACTCTTCTAATGTCACCATCCCATCAATGTTTTCATAGGCTTCATCTTTGGATACTCTAGAAGAATGACCATTAGATAGCAGAAATCCACTTTTAAGACCTGCTCCAAAAGTGGTAGATACATGGACTTCTTCAGAGGGCATGTCCTCAGCATTAACACCAGACTTTCTCATCTTTGCAACCAGCACCCACATATTGGCAAGCGCATTTTCCAACTCTTCTTCATGATATTTTGCTTCATCAAGTTGTTTTCGTAGCTCACCTTCTACCTCGTTTCTCTCAGAAAGTGCCATTTCCAATGAAGCTTCTCTTTGGTATCTTTCATTTAGTTCCTTCTGCAACTCCTCAACCAAAAGACCATCCTCGGTTTTTCTAATGCGTCCATCAGGTAGAGAACCATTGGAGTTACTTTGTTTAAAATCATATGAAACAGACCTCTGACAACAGTTTGATCTGCATTGGGTCTCTTTTGCAGCAGCTAGATCAGCAGTCAGCTTCGCATTTTCATAAGAAAGCTTGGTTACTTCTTCGGCCAAGTTTCGCAGCTCAACTGCGGCGGCGGCGGCCAATTCTTTTGCATATGATGCTTCCTCTGCCAGTTTTTGGCTTTGAATTTCAAGCCCATCCTTTTCTTCAATCAGCTTCACCTTTTCTTGCTTCAGGTCCTCTATCTCAGAAGCCTACACATACATACATTACAGAGCCCATCACTCAAACTGTTAAAACCTCCAGAGAAAAAATGAGGAAAAAAATGGGCTCCTGTCGATTAGTAGATCCATGAAGATAGCATAAAGACAAAAAATTGAGAACCTATAAAGACTGCCAAAAAATAAAAAGATAAACTAACCAGTACAAGAACTTGAGAATTCAATAAACTAGTGCCATCGCATTCTTTGGGGTCATCTTTGGAGAATACTTGATTCAAATTCATGACACTTTTTGGTGTGTTTTCATCAGCATAAATTTCTTCACATAACCAAATCCCATTCCTCCCTTCTTTGCTCTTTCTGTGTGTGGTAGACTCAGATTCAGCAATTTGATGTTTGCTAGAGCTTTTTTCTGATAATGAATTTAGCTGTTGCCGCAGCAAAAGAATTGTCTCCTGCATCTCAGTGTTCTCTGATATCTGTTACAGCAATCATGTATCATAAAAAGCTTTTCACATTTGAGAGCAAGGAGAATTTGATTATACAGCTCTAGCATGTACCTTAATCTGCAGTTGCTCCTGAAGTATCCTATTGTCTGCTGACTTAATCTTGAGTTCCCATACCAAAACAAAGAAATCAGGTTAGTAAAAAATCCTGCCATTTGATGCGTAAAAAACTATAACCTTGCTGCTAGCTAGTAAATAGGATAACAAACCTCAAGTTCAAATGTTTTTTCATTGAGCTGAGTAGTAAGCTTGGATAAAGCCTACAAGACAGAGCAGGAGATAAATTAGAGGCCAAAGGTTGCTGAATGTCACTAGTTTGTCCTATAATGTCAACTTGCCAAAAAAATACAAATTCTTCTAATTTGTTGAATTTCGACGATTCAAAATAAAAATTATTTCTCCATTTCACTTAAATACAATTCATTATTTGATTTGGAAAATAGCCACAAACAACAGAGAGAATTTCAGATGGGGAACTGGTGCAATCAGGTACCATTGTCTTGGGAGTTGTCATTTAGAACATCCCTTTCATTTGACTGTCTATTTTAAAATAAAAATCCTCTCTCCATTTAATTTTTTCATTCACTTTTTCCCCCAACTTCTATTCTGCCAAGCTCATCACATCACACAGAGTTACCTTCGGCATTTCAATGCTTGATGATGTATATGATGTCATCTCAACCGATCCAATCATGCGTCGCTCCAGAACACGCATCTGATGCTTCTTTTCACTAATTTCAGCTTTCAATTTTTGTATTTGTTCCTATGTCAAACAATATGGCCGTCAAAATAAATTCATAATAAAAACAAATTTTTAGTTCCTTGTCAAGGAAGAGACCTTAGAAATCAAAAAGCTTGACATTTTATTGAAATCTAATGCGCAAGGAGACCATCACCTTCAGCTGTAAATTTTCAGGGTTGCTAGCTGCTTGCTCTGAAAGTCTCTTCAGAGAGCTAGTGCACAATGCTACCTCCCCAGCTAACATTTTCACCTGCTCACGAAGAAGATCCATTTGATCTGTTATTGTGGTACCAGTCTGCATGAAAGTCATTTAAACCATTCCTGTTAACCCTTGACCTTTGCTGAAAAGCACACATTACACTTATTTTAAGGGATTCGACAACTCAACATCACTGAGCAAACTACCACAAATAAAAAACATACACCTACAACACATTAACAACTCCACTATAGTAATCAAGGGATCAATAGACACTTGCTGAGTTGATTACATAATGGATACTGTCAAAATGAAATGTTGTAAATTACAGAAGATGCCTGTGTCCTACAACCCAGGTTACATCGAGATGACAAGTACTTATCTCAAACTCCCCAGACCTTTCATGACCTTAATTGTAATGAAGTCGTGCATGACTTTGCTTGCAAAACCCCAACGGGAAGCAGGAAACAAAGACTTCTTCGAAATAAATACTTCCTGTACTCCTTGAGTTATTTGTATTCTAAGTCACCTTTCTTTTACCACTGAATGTTGCATGCTAGGGCAAAAACATGGTTATCCCACTATCTATTTAAAGGCAACAGCACACTCCATCTTTCAATTTCACCTAATATATTATCATGAAAGCATAGCAGATATAGTTGCTTGTTATAAGCAATTTTAGGAAAAATGACTGATTCAGCAGCATTACACCACAATATATGTATATGATACTTATGAAAGAACATGGCAATGTTAAAATATTAAAATAGCAATTAAAGCTCGTCTCACTGGAGGTAATCGGCGACCTCCAATAGTAGCACTAAACAAGTCGCCAGCTTGTGTTCTTTCTGGAAATGAATCGATGAGGGTAGTTTCATCTCCCGTCCTACTGATAGATTTTCTCTGTCCATCTTTTATATCATTGAATGTGACCCTATTATGTGACAATTTGGAATGAGAGGCAGGTGATTCACCAGCAGAGCTCTCACTATCTGATCTGGGTGACGACCCTACTGGATTCTCTGGCTTCTGCAAGGGAAATTTTTAAGAAATTTATCGAGTTAGCTGCAACTAACAGGAGGTTTAGCAGAACAGATCCAAATATCAATGAAAATTGTACACTCTCTAGAATAATTGAGTAATAAATTATATTAACATCATCCTTATTTTGGATATGATCTGTCAAAATTTCTTTGATTCAGATTACAAAAGTCCAGATTCAACTCATAATGCAAATGAACCATTCATCCAGTTGTATGATAATTACTATTTCCTTTGAAAATGCCAAACAAGCTATCTTCCAAACAGATAGGTAGTTGAGAAGATAAATTGTTGCAAGATGAAGAACAAAAGTTTCACATTTATTAACCATCAGCACTCGATTTCAAGATATCTGCTGATCTTTCCAAACTGTTTAAAGGTCGACAAACTTTTTCATAGGTTATCAGAAAGATGTGAAGCTCTTCTGACTACAGCTTTTACAAGTAATTTAAAGGCTCTTCTAAACATGACTTCTTCACTGAAAGAATAAAAAGGGATTTATTCCATAGCCCAGACTCTCTGCAGATGGATGGGCCAAAACATGAAGTACATTTACCGTTTAGCAAAGTGCTGCTCCAATGTATGGCCATAGCAGCCTTATAGTTAACAAATTCCAATAGGAAACAGTCATGGAAATATCTCAGCAACCTATCAAAGGTCTTGGATGCTTAGATCAATTAAATTGCACTATAGGATGGAGATGCTCATCCCCTATACAAGAGGCCATACCTTAAAAACCCAATGAGGGGATTTCTCTAACAGCATTTAAATGAAAAACAAGAACATGTTAGATGTAGACAATGCATGTGAGACAAAAGTAAAAGGAAAGGAGAAGTAGCTTGAGGAAACTTGAAAGGAGAAACACGAGCAATAATGTATCAATGAAATCCCATGATTATCTCTCTTTAAAACCAATATAACATCATAACAAACCAGATCCATCTCAAAGTAAACACATATGAAAAGGGTCCTCTTTGAAGCACAAGAACATACCTTCAGTTTAAACCAGCCAAGCATCCCCCGCTTCCTGTTTCGTTTAAAATCCTTCACCAACTCATCTAGATTAGTAATCTCATCTCTTCCTTCTACAGAGAGCTCAGAAGCATAGCTTCCAGAATCTTCTTCTGTCACATATTCCCTTTTCCTATCCGGCAAATATGCCAGCTGCGACAACAATAAAATCAAGAATCCATAACCATGCCATCTTGATTGAAGATCCAGAAACGGCTTTCTTGCATACTAAGCTTACAAGCAAATAACAAACCTCGTCTTCCCCAAATGAGTGCCTTCTTATATGATCAGATCTTTCAGGTAGACTTGATTGCATGGAATTTTTTGTGGAAACTAAGATGAGCTTGGTCAATCGCTGGATTCTTCCCATTAAAGCTGCCTTGGCTTGTTCCTCCTCTTCCAATCGTGACTGTAATTTGACCTGACCAGCTTCCAGCTTTGACCAAGGGAAATTACACGTCAGAACCTTTAAGTATAAGAACAGAATTCATGTGACAAATAAGTATTGTATAGGTTAAGGAAAGCTTGATCACATATTTAGCAACGAAAAAAGATGCAGTATCATACACCACGCTACCTTGATCACATATTATGCTCCATTCTGAGGAGACATTAATTAACATGTTCAAGTCAAGAGTAGAAGAACACCAGTGTCACAGATTATCACTCACTAAATATTTATAACCCCTTAAATTTCTCATCCATACTTTATGAAGAGATGATTGCACGCTCTTTATTTAATTATCAAACTTATACAAGACCTCACAAAACCTACATAGATTCCAAATATGGAGTGGGAGTAATTGGTTGTCATCCAGAGTATTAGCAACAACTAAAATAAAAAGATTCTGATATAAGGAACAGAAGTCCACAGCAAAAACCTGAAGCTTCAAATTGACAAGATCTTCTTGGGTAGATGCAGCCATATAAGGATTCTCCATCATTCCACGCTTTAATTGATGAAGCTCTTGCTTTAAACAGGAAATTTCCTTCTGGTATTTTTTTATGAGAGATTTCTCATCCAAAATCTAAAGAAAGCACCTTACAAAATTAATGAACATTTTGAAAATGCAGCCTTTTAAGTTAACCACACTTGGCATGAAAGGGAAGCTAAAAATTCACCTTATTCTGAGAAGCCTTGATTTCCACTTGCTTGCTCCTGTGAGCAAACTTAAGTGTATTGTGTGTCTCTTCGCTGTTGCTAGAGGCAGGCGTCACTGTGCATATAAGCTACATGCAAGTTTGTGAAGGAAATTTAGTAAAATGTAACAGTTTGACACTCCAATAACAAGGAGAATAGCAACAAAACAAAAAGTGTAATAACAATCCCTTCCGTCCCCACCTCCCTAGACCCACAAATAGACACAAAATATTTTAAAACTTCCTTGTTCACATAAACATGACAAAACTATTTTACACCAAATTTACATTGCAGCAAGGAAAAGATGTCACTATGTGAATGCTAAAAAAATCTGAAGTGCTATGCTGAACATACAGAAACACGCCCATGGCCACTGAGAGATGATTGCAATAAACGAGTGAGTTTTGAATCTCGATATGGAATGTGAGTAGCTTTCCCATCTGTTAATTTAGAAATAACCTGCAAGGAGAAGCAGAAATAGTGTCAGGTTATATGAATTGACAATCTGGATACAGAAGGACTTGGATAAAGTTCCCCGCTCCCCAGCATTACAACACATTCTACACACCAATTGTCAAGAATTCATGTACTCCATGTCCCCAAACAAGTTTTAAGTGTCTTGCCAAGGTCATTCGAATTTGGATGTACGTTGTCCAAACCTTTTATGGTGCCCAAACTAATTCTGGTATCCATCCATAATTGATTATCACCAGCTCAAAATTAACCTAATCTGGCATTTGCCAAGAATCATTGAAATTTTAACCAGTGAACTGACAAATTAGCATTAACAGTCCAAACTTCTTAGCTAATGGGACATTGCATAAAACAGAAATGTGAGGCATGTTAGCAGGTTGGAATTGGTTTCAATATAAATGTAACAGAGCGAAAATAAGATGTCAGATAGATAAGGGGAGCAGCATCTTACTGTGCCTAGAGTAAGCAAGCTTTTATTTATGTATGAACCCTCTTTTCTCCTTAATCCCGTTGTTTCTGTTTTAGAACTTTCAGATCCAGCAAGATCAATTAAGTTCTGCACGGAATTTAAGTCATTTAGGGTACCCAGAAGCAGGCTGTAATGAACAGAAAAATCATATTCAAATATCTGACAAAAGAATCTACCAATTGGGACAAAGTCACATCTTCATCCCCTTGATATTCCCCACGTGGGCTGCTTTCAATTGTCTGATAGATAATGATGCGTTAAGTACCACAAAATAAAATCTAGAGAAAAATAAGGAGCCATCCCATTAAGGTCAAATCAGTCAAACAAACTTTAAATGATAATGTAATCAGCATGTTTAGTTTTAGAAAGTTCAACTCTAGCTTCGAGCAGTATTGAACAGGAAGGGGGGGAGCTACAGCAAGTAAGACTTCATAAACCAAAAATAGAAAATAGATACCAGGGTGAAAATTGTGTGACTTCGACTGCTTAGAAGATTGAAATTATTAGAGCCCACATGCCTATGCTCTGCACCAATCAGAAAGTGTCATTAGATAGGTGCCTAGCTGCACAGCATCATATGCTTGATAAATGTATAGAAACTAGAACAGTGCAAAAGGATAATCCAGTGCTTGCACTTCATAATGTCTAATGTAAGTGAACTAACTAAACAACCTTATAAAAATACATTGCCTGAAAGAGAATAAAGGAATCACATCAACTGGAAGTGATCATGTATGGCAGCTAAATGTGGGTCTCCAAACATGCATAACAGAAGTCACCTACCTTCTCCAGATGCTATCAAGGAAAGAGCATGAGCAGGTGACAAGACAACTTCTTCTTTGGTTCCCTCAACATATGTTCCCTGGTAACATGATAAAATGCCCCTTAAAACAAGCTCACAGATAATTGACAACTCAGGTTCTGTGCATCAAAATTTATAAATGGCAGGGGAGTTCGAGTTTAAGTTGCTTTTGTAATTCTTTTTGTCACTAATACAGTTTTCATCGGGGGGAAAAGCAAATAAATATTTCAGGAAAAAGTTAAAGGGAGGGCCAGGTTTTGATTTTAGTTTGAGAAACAATCCAGCTATTGGCCACGACTTGATCTTGCATCTACAACTAGAAAATGCAATTTCAAAGAAGGTGTCGCTTCCATATCAGTGACTAGAGTTGAGGTGATGGTTCAATTCATCTGTTGCTGAATCAACAAATATCCTCCAATAGGATGGGTAATTAGACCAGAGATATGTAAGGTACTTTCTTATTTGCATGCATGATACTGACAGCAAATAATAGATTTGAGAATACTGGCACAGTATCAGGCAGGAAGTAAATGGTCAGCACTACCGCACTCCAGGCAACCATATCATCACACTCTTAAGGTTTTATCAACTTCATCAAAAGCGAACTATTTTAGAAGCACTTCAACAACTTCATATATCCCTCTTGATAAAACACAATTTAATCACATGGTGCAAACTAGAATGAAATTTAAGCACCTGAACATCCTCTCGTATTCTTAGATTCTGCCCCATTGGATTAAGCAAATCATTGATAACCTAGGGAAAGAAAAGGAGAGTCAGTAGGAAAAAGTAGGTACCAATCATGAAGACGATCAATTCATTCAAATTACAATTTCACATTTATTTTGGAGGAAGGTTTATAATAAAAACAAATAACTAGTTTTGCAAGTGATGCCAATTAAGTAGGTGAAATCCACAAAGCATATCTATCACTACAGCTAGAGGAACAATTCACAGGCATCTTTCCTTTGCTTCAATCACTGATGATGAAGATTTCTGCCCAAGAGTGAACTAGTAGTGCAGTCCACTATCAATGCAAACTAGAGAAAGAGGTACTTTAATGAAAACTGGATCAATTATAGGTAATGAGTCATATTCATGGACTGAAAACTGAAGTTAAAAGTCAGAATGTATTGTGTTTACTGCTAATAACTAGGAAGTCTCAGCGATCCATAAATTTCATAGTGAGCAATGATAGATTGACTAACCTCGTTGTAAATTTCTAGGTATGAAACACGAAGAAGAAATTCTCGCCCAGGTGTCTGAAAATGACAATGTAAATAAGTTGGTCACCAAAATATTCATTTCAATCACAACCAATAACACACGGAGTAATCCACTACCTCTTGTATAATTCCAAACACATCCTTCACTGCCAACGGGATAATTCCAGGTGACTTTTGCTCTCCCTGTAAAAAGAGAAGGTACAAGTTTGCACCTCAATAACTTACGAGCATTCAGAACAGGACAGCTGATTGATTAAAAACAGGTGCAGAAAAAATGAAAAACCAGTCAATTCTATCCACCAGTTGGTTAGATGGCTTATTTTGTCTCCATGCTTTTGCTAAATAAGATTCATGTCAGGCATCCTAGTGGAAGAAACATGTTGATGCATCATAATTTGCTAGTCTGGAACCTTTTCTCCTTGTCAAAATACAGAAAGAATTGAGAACAAAGAATAGTGCAGAACAAAAGTCCACCGTCTTTATGAGTATCAATCAAAATGCTAGACGGCTAGTCTCATGTCAGCCTCCCTTGTATAAGAAATGATGAGATGCATTTAATTCACTAGTCCGAAACTCTCCCAGTGTAGTAAAAAAACCAAAATAACAACTAGAAAGTAAAATTAGTTTCCATTGTCCTCATTAGCATCAAATGATACCATGACAGCTATCTAAGGCATCAGCAGGGCCCACGGGTATGACAAGTAGGCCATTGTGAGGTCCCCGGCAAAATGCTAGGAAAGACATGGCCGTTACAAATTTTGTGCATGTGATCACCAGCTAATAGCTTACATGCATTGTATGAGTCTTGCCACTGCTAGTGACACCATATGCAAACACAGTGCCTGCATAAAAACAGAACATTTCATACATTTAGCAAAAAGTCCTCCCAAATTTGAAACAAATACTGTTATCACATTACAAACAAGAAATTCAGTCACTATTAATAGTTATCAAACACAATCACCCCATCAAAGTACGGTTATCAGACAGTCCATACTGTTGCAAATTACAAAACAAATAAAATAGCCAACGTTTGTTGCATTGCTAGTGAGCACCAGTTGAGTTTTAGTGGATTGGAAACCAATTCAGTTGGGCTCCATTCAAAAATATTTTCTAGTAAATGGAAAGATTTAGGTTCAGTCAATAGGAAGAAGATAGTTACCATTAATCCCTTTCATTGCACCACTAACCACGTGCTGGGCTGCAATATCATAAACATGGCGCGTTGTGGTTGCCGGACCAAATACTTTATCTGGAATCAGATAAATAAATAATTAAAAATAAATTTCCATTTTTAAGGCAAACAAACAGATAACATTCTTAGAACTTGGTATTTATTGATTGATTAATCATGAAATTCTCTTCAAACTCGTTAGGTTTGTAATTTAAGGGAATTCATTTATTTATAAATACCAGAAAGTGAAAAATAGAATTTAGAGCTAACCGAAACCATAAGCAATTGAAGGATTGTACTCGTTTCTCACTGTAGAATCTCCATCAGCATACCATGCTATCTCGTCCCCTTTATTAATTTCCCTGACACTAGTAGTGACACCAACATAGCGTCACTATCAGATAAACAGCTGACCAGTCACTGCAAGTCAACAGAACAAGTCAAGTAAACGGTGTTGTTGCGATACCTGAGAGGACGGAACCTGACTGTGACAGTCACGTTTTCCTTGCTCCGGTTGGTTTCGGGCCGGTCATGAGGCGCTGGGCTTGGGCCCGAACTAACTGGAGAGCTTGACAGTCTCGAGGGGGGCCTCGAAGAAGTCGTCGAGGAAGGAGTTAACGGCCTTCCGGTGGACTTCGGAGCCGGAGGCGGGGGTTGCGCCGGTGACTTCCGCGAACGGAACGGCGAGATGCCGGATGATCTTTGGGACCTGCTAAATGACATGGAGGGGAGAGGAAGAGAGAGGGAAGCGGCAGCAGGGTGTTTTGGAATTCCTGGAGAGAGTAGGAATTTAAAAAAAAAAAGGAGGTCAGGTCGAGGTCACATGCCGGCCAAGAGTGTGTTTTTGTATGTGCCGCCTTATGGACTTTGTTTGGCGCCCATTGTCAAAACGAGGGGCTATTGCACTGCCCGACTTTTTTAAGTTTTCGTACAACTTGTTTGTTTTTGAAGAGAGAGTTTGAGCCTTGAGGTGTTCACTCCAGTAAAAGGCAAGTTTGGTGGGAGTGCGTTTTTTATCAAGGGATACTTGGTAAGTTTTTTTGAAAAAAAATAAAAATAAAAATTTTTATTTTAAATTAAAAAAATATATTTTTCAATTATTTTCATAATATTGAAAATAAATTTTAAAAAATAAAAAATATATATTATTTTAATATATTTCTAAACTAACTTTATTTTTACTTGTATTACTAATTACTGATCACGTCATAAGTGAACTAGAAGGTATAGTTATGCCATTATAGCATTTTTATTATAGCACGCAGTTAGCACATAAACACTCTTCATTTATATGGTCAAATTTTTTATTTTGATCACTATAATTTTTTATTGAGATTTATTCACTTACAATTTCATTTTCAAAAAATTACGATGTTAGGATTTATTATGCTTCGTATGATCTTGTATATGAAAAGTAATAGAGCATAGTCTATTATTAAAATAAAAATTAATATTATAAAATTAAATTTTAGATAATAATCAAAGAAAACGAAAGAACAATTCAAGAAACTTTGTTTTACATTTTTTGTTTTCATGATGCATGGGAAAAAATAATTGAGTCTATGAACTTCAATTCATGCATTATTTTGTTAATTGTTGTTTTCGTAAATTTATGTTTTAATCCTAATTTATTTTTCACATTTCACGTGTTGAAAGATGAGAGAGAAAGTGATCCATTAAAATGAGAGAAGACAAGAAGAGTATGGCTAAACCACCACGTTTCAATCATGAAAAAATAATACTGGCCTTTAAATCATCAAGTTTGTCTGAAAATAAAAAATTAAATAAAATCGTTTTTCCTCCAGATATGTTATAAAAAGTAGATATGTTATTGTGAAGCTTCTTTTCTTTTTTATTCTATACCTTTAACTTAACTAAATGGTGTTCAAGGGTCATGATTGAGTTCTAATGAGATCTCTAGGCTATTGATTTTCCACTCATTTAAGGTTACTCAAAAACATCTCAATAAGTCATGTATGTATGTATGTTTGTTTAATTTTTTTTGTTTTAAAATAAAACCAGACATGCTTGGGCATTTCACTTAAAAGTGAGCACGTGTCAAACTTGGTCAAACCTGGACTTTTTTTTAATATATTTTCCTGTGAACATCTTCTCTTTTGTTTTTTAAATCGTCCAGCTTGACTCTCTAAAACAATTATTAATCTTTTAAGTTGTTTATTTGATTCCCTAATGCCTAAGATGAATTGTTGTCATTTATCTTTATTTTATAATAAATCTAGATACAGTACTTGCACTTGCATGAGCAACTCATAAAATCAAAATCATATGCACCTAGTAATCAGGATTAGTCTTTATAACACGCCCGTGTTTATGAGTTGTGATCGAGGTAGATTCTCGGCTTTTTTATTCTTGTCTTTGATCAGCATCTATTACTCTTCTCACAATGAATTAGACCTCGTTTGTTTGCTGAAAAGTGATTTTCTTTTGGAAAGTGAATTTCAGAGAAAAAAAATCATATTCACCTAGTAATAAGAATTAGTCTTTATAACACGCTCGTGTTTACAAGTTATGATTGAGGTAGATTCTCAGCTTCTCTATTTTTATCTTTGATTAGCATCTATTACTCTTTTCACAATGAATTAGATTATTTATTTTTCAATTTTTTCCACGAGGTGCATGCATCATCTTTTAATTTTTCTAATGAGAAATTTACGTGATGTCGAAAAAAAAAAGTTACTGTTGGCACTCCTTTCTTTGAGATAATTTTGAATTATACCCATGACGCCACATGATATATTTAGTGTGAAATATAGTTGAGGTTATTTTTTAAATTATTTTTTAATTTATAAATATATTAAATTAGTATTTTTTTAAAAAATTATTTATGACACCAATGCATCAAAATAATCTAAAAATATATTTTTTTATTTGAAGTAAAATAAAAAATAAAAAATATCAATTTATTTTTAAAAATATTTTCTAAACGCAATCCCAAACCCCCCTTGCCGAGCTACTTTTGATCTTTTACTTGAAATGAACCGATGACTTTCATGGAGATGTTCTGGTGAAGTTGATTTTTTGTTTATAGCAATGCACTGGTTTCATAGTTGTCTTCTCGTTAAGAGGTCAGTGACATTAAGAAAAAGTTTTGTTCCTTTTGATTTTATACAGTTAAGTTATTTTTTGCATAGTTCAAACAAATCTTGCTTGCCTTGACTGATTTGTTTGCTCCTTGTTCCCGGACAAAATACGAGTCATGTCATTCTAGTATAGACTGTTGGGTTTCTTTGGCTCTATACTGAAAATCTTGGTACACTAATATTTTAAATTATGTTTATAACCAAATCTTTTATTGAGAAAGTTCTTTTAAATTCTTTAAATTACACATATATTTACATTGAAGCTAGGATAAATATTTACATTGAAATGAAGTTTTTTATATATATATTTTTAAATTGCTTCGATGTACTGTACTTTTCAAAAAACAATAAAAATATTATATTTAAATATTTTTAAATAAAAAATACATCAGAAAACATATCGTACACTAAACCTAAAAGTTCTAACCTAAAATCACTGTTTTCCCTCTGAATTCATCACGCTCGCCTCTCATCCTCAATCCACTCATTACTAACGGAACATTCATTTATGTTGATAAAAATAAACACAAAACCAAACAATATGACTTGATAAAAAATGATAAAAAAAATCATTTAATAAAAAATGTTACAAGAAAAAACAGAGAGAGTAGCCGTGCTTTACGACAACAAAGAAAATGAGCAGGTGGCGTGGAGAAAGTATATGGGAGATGGAGAGAGAGTGGGAACAAAACAACACCACGACTCAACTGTACATCGAGTATAAAAAAAAGGCACGTGTAAAGGATTCTTCAGTAAGGACTCGCATGAGAGAGAGAGAATTGACAGGTGCCCGGGAGAAAAAAAGGAAGGGAAAAGATCAGGAATGGGGTTATTATATTTAAAAAATTCACCAAATCCAAGTTTTCTCGGTGGATGGTATTTGTCTGGATTGGTTTATTTTATATTTCTATATATATATATATATATATATATATATATATATATATATATATATATATATATATATATATATATATTTTGACAATAACGTGAAGATACCAAAATAATAGAAAACAAGAGATTATTTTTCATTCTTGTCACGAGAGAGATTGCTTTTTCTTGCAAGTACATTTTATATAAAGAGAAACATAGAAAAATTAAATAATACCTATAAAAAATATTCCATCTATTTAAAATAATAACTCTATTTATCTATTATATTTTCGCATAGAGTTATAATAGATTTGTAGTTTGTAATGATAAAAAAATAAAAATAAAAATAAAAAAGAGGATGAGAGCATAGAAAGAGCTTGATCTATCATAATATAAGATTGTTTGTTTGCGAGTTTCAAAAATATTTGTTTTTTTTATTTTTAATTATTTTTATATGTTGATGTTAAAAATATTATTTCTTAAAAATATAAAAAATATTACTTTAATATATTTTTAATTAATTTTGATATTTTTTAAAAAGCAAAATGCAACCATAATTCTATCATGAAAAGCCTTGAGAAGATACTAAGGTTCGGCATAATATTCATAATACAAACCGACCAAAACAGAAAGATTCTTATTTCTCCATTATTCTGGGATGTTTCGCTTGTTTTTGTTTTCCAGTTATTAAATTTTAACCCCCCTCCCCCCCTCTAGCTACAAAATTTTGCAAATCTCGTACTGTTTCATGTTCAGGAAAGCTGGAAAAAATAACGACCTGTCGTGGAATCTCGAGACACGTGTAAGCGCACGTGAATTCTGAATTAAACTAAATAAAGGAGAACTAATTTCTTAAAACTATTCCCGTGATATTTTAAAAGTAATTAGTTCGTTATATTAATTAGTTCCTGATTCGACCTAAGAGACAGATAAAAAAAAGAGAAGATAAAATCCATATTACTTAAAAAATAATAAAAATATTACCATATATAATTTATATTTTTTAATTATAAATATATTTTTATTTAAAATAAATACGGAGAATAACTAATACAACACTATAAAATTTCCTCTTAATTTGTTGACGAGGAAAAAGAAAATATCTCAACAAAAGAAAGAAAAGCCCAGGACCCATTTCAGCCTGGACAGCAGCCCTGTAATCGATATAAGAAAGTCCCAAGTCCCAAGATCCAACTGTGTCCAGTTTCCAGAAGTCTGGGCTATCCACTGCCCTGGCTTAAGCTCAAGGCACCATGTTATACCATGAGGATGATACGATAATGAGTATTTACGGCTCAAGATCTTAAAATATCTACAAGCCATCAACTATTTTTCAGTGAAATAATTAGTTATTTATAAATTATTTATTTAATTTTAAGTATTCATATCCGTATCATTATATTACTATGATTTATTGTCCAATATATCTATATCTATCTATCTATCTATATATATATATTAAATGATAAAATTATAAATATTATATGTATATATGTGTTTTTATATCAATATATATCTATTATATTATATTAAAATGAAATTATTTAAACACTCTCTCTGTATATATTTAAAGTAAAACTTTTGATATGTTTCAAGTTGGGTTTAATAATATTTATACTCTATCATAACCAAAAATATCAGCTCATTTAGGGTATTTTTGGGAATATTAATGTTGTTGGATTTGTTTTTCAGTGTTTTTGGTTTAAAAAATAAGAAATTATTTTTTTAAATATTTTTAATGTTATTATTTTTTAATACTTTTAATGTGTGTGTGTGTATAAAAACAAAAGCAATTTTAAAAATATATTTCACCAAAATTCTTATATTTATTTTTGTGATTTGGCTATGCTTTTCTTTCTTTTAAAATATATATATTTTTAAATATTTGTTTTTATATTTTGAAATTGTTTTGATGTACATGTTGAAAATAATAATAAAAAATTTATTTTTATATTTTTTAAACACTTTTAAAATCAATAAAAACTACTTAAATTGCCATCCCATCGCATTCACTTCCAACAAACCACCAGTCTCAAAATCTGCTTGGCGCCATCCCTTGCATTTTCACTGAGAAAGTAAAAAAAAAAAACCTTCTTCCCTCTCCCTCTCAGTAGTCAGTACACAGAGCGAGCGGAACAAACCGAGAAAGAGAGCAAACGACATGGCGGAGGCGATCGCACTCATGGACATTGACGAAGAAGAGAACCAGAACCACTTATCGAAACCAAACAAAGGCGAAAACGTCGTCGTACCCGCCACAACGCCCGCCAGCAAAGCCACTCCCTGGGTTGAGAAGTACCGTCCTCAATCACTCGCCGATGTCGCCGCTCACCGTGACATTGTCGATACCAGTTACTACCTCCTCTCATATTCTCTATACATGGTTTCAGTTATTTACAAGCGTGCCTTTTTTCAAAGCTAGTTGTATTAAAAAACCAGGGCTTCAGCTCTAAATTCACTAATTCTTTATTCTTCATCTAGGGTTTAGTGTCAATTCTGTGTGTTATCTGATAATTACGAATTTGGTACTGGCGATAGTGCTGATTTTTATTTTGCAATATGTTTCTAATAACATGTGATTTTTTTGTTCATGTGAATAGTTGATCGCCTGACCAGTGAAAACAGATTGCCGCATCTCTTATTATATGGCCCTCCTGGCACGGGCAAAACGTCTACAATTCTTGCTGTGGCGCGTAAACTTTACGGAGCGCAGTACCACAATATGATTTTGGAGTTGAATGCATCAGATGATAGAGGAATAGATGTTGTGCGGAAGCAAATACAGGATTTCGCTAGCACTCAGAGCTTCTCTTTTGGGTAGTAATTGATTAAATGCACATGATTATGATGCTTTTTATATTTCCAGCCTCCTTTTGTCATTGCTATGTTATTCTATGTGCTTGCAATTATGTGTTTGGTGTTTTAGCGTTGCTGCAATCACTGAAGTGGGTTTTGAGTGGTTGACGAGCTTTGGTTTAGTTGTGCATTTGCCTTAGTAGGGGAGGGGGTCTTGAGTTGTCAAGAGGGATATTGTGTTGTTTATAGAGCATTTTTTCTTTTTGCAACTCAAAATTTGCTAGTTAGATCAGCTTGAAAAGCATGTCTCAATGACAAATTATCATTGGAGCTGATCACTAAAGAATCTTATGTTTACAGTGCAAAGGCATCTGTAAAGTTGGTTTTACTTGATGAGGCAGATGCAATGACTAAGGATGCGCAATTTGCCTTGCGTAGAGGTATGAGTTGATCATGCACTTCATACTTTCCCGGCTTTAAGTTAATTTCCTACCACTGACTTTTTCATCCTTTTTTGTGTAGTGATTGAGAAATATACAAAGAGCACCCGTTTTGCACTTATCTGCAATCACGTGAACAAGATTATCCCAGCACTACAGTCTCGATGTACTCGATTTCGATTTGCTCCTCTTGATCCAATGCATGTTGGTGAACGACTTAAACATGTCATAGAGGCTGAAGGGTGAACATGCTTTTCCTTGTTCTCATGGAATCTGTTTCTATTGCTTTATTTTTTCTTCCCATTTTGTAGGTTGGAACCTAGATTTATTTTAAATTCTCACTTTTGTACTGTTATTTTCTCACAAGCATTTCTCACCATTTTTAGACAAGGCTCTTACTTTCTTAGTCTGCCAGACAGGGGCTTCTATCTTACTTTTCTTGCAGTTGAACATATATAGCTTCTTCAAGCTTGAAATTGTACTGGGAATTTTAAATGAAAACAAATGAAAAACTTTAAGGCTTGCTAATGTGAAGGCAAAAACCAGGGTTGCCTTTTAGAGTTGTTTGCTTTGATTTTAGGGGTCAATGAATGATATGGTAAGTGTTTTATGCTCCCAGAGGAAACAGGAACTCTATCTTGCTTGGAAGAACTGCTTACTCTTTCTTTGTTTTTTAACTTTGCACTAATAGGTTTTTGACTCATGCAATGCATTAGACTTCATGCAGCAATACGTTTAACAAAATGCTTCTGAATTAGGCTTGATGTACCAGAGAGTGGCTTAGAGGCACTTAAACGGCTTAGCAATGGTGACATGAGAAAGGCTTTGAATATACTGCAGGTACTATAACTACTTGGTCTTTTTATTCCTTCATGTCTTTGCACAATGTGTCTGCATGCTTAGGGTGATGGTGTGGCTATGTATTAATTTCTGATACATGGATCAGAGAATTCAGAACATTCTTCTTTTTATGTTACAGTTTTAAGAAGTGGTGGCTATTCCTAGTTTATTGGGGACATGGGACTAATGTGGCAAATGATCGCCATTTTCTTTTATTTGCATGTTATCTGCAATTGTATTATCCTTTAATTGAACCTGACCCTTGGGATTTTTCACTATTACTGTCAACTGCTTTTCTCTAGAATATTGTAGAAATGCATGCTACGAACAAATGGTTGCTTTATTCGTTCTGAGTGTGTGCGTGCATGCTTCAATGTAATCATGCATGAAAAGACATTCAACCCTTGAGACAAAGGGAAAGCTGAGAGCCTTTTATAATCTTTATCAAGGCAGAGGGCTGGGGCCCAGTCCCTCTGGCATCCCTTTTGTTTGCCCCCAAATTTCTGCTGATTGTTGTGTTGTAGAATCTAAAATGAAATTCTTGATGTTTTTTTTTCCTGCATGCAGTCAACTCACATGGCTTCTCAACAAATCACAGAAGAAACTGTATACCTGTGCACTGGAAACCCATTGCCCCAAGATGTGCAGCAAATAACACACTGGCTTCTGAATGAATCTTTTGCAGAGAGCTATAAACGTATGGGCAATTTTCATTTATGATTTGATTGTTTGTTTTAATTTGCAAATTATGGTTGATTTTCTATTTTTCTGTACATATGCTCCACAGGAATTTCTGAAATTAAGACAAGGAAAGGTTTGGCCTTGGTTGATATTGTAAGAGAAGTGACCATGTAAGTGCTATGCATAATTTCAGGTACCACTCTGATTATTATTGGTCGATGTCATCTAACTGTATTATGCCAGCAGGTTTGTTTTCAAGATTAAGATGCAATCAGATATCCGAGTGCCATTGATCAATGATTTGGCTGATATAGAGTATGTGCACAATTTTCTCCCTTATTCCACTGCATTTTCTCTTTTATATGTGGATTGATGTCTGGCTTGGTATCCTTGTTCTGTAACAAGGGTGAGCGCCAGATTGTGCATTAAACCATTGCAGACTGACATGCATATGCATCAGGAAGCTGAATACACATTTTATCCATTGAAAAAGAAAAACAAAAACAATGAACACAGGTATATTTTTGCTTTAATCTCTATTCCTATAATCTTGCAGATACAGGTTGAGCTTTGGGTGCAATGATAAGCTACAACTTGGATCACTTATTGCATCATTTACCAGGACTCGATCTGCATTGGTTGCAGCCGCAAATTAGTCTCTATGCTACTTTTGTTTGCCCTATGGTATTTCTTCTGAATTCCGCTATGAGACATTGAATTCTTGCTCGTGAAAATTGAACTACATTGTTTTAAAAAAGAAATAACATTGAAATTTGTTCCTGTTTATAAAACACTCACATCTAGCACTTGATTTATTCGGGTATGTAGATGGTATTCTTCAATTGGTTGATTTCTCACTCTTGAATTTATATAGATAGATAATCTATTATATCTGTAGCTTTTAAATATACATCTAAAATAATGTGTAGATTCTTTTGGAGAAAAAAATATAAAAATATTTTTTATGGCCTATGTATTTATTTAATGAAAATTGGTCATGAAAAAAAATCATAGAAACCTCCAGTGAAAGTGCATCTCCGATGCAGGCAAAATTTAGATGAATGAAATTTGTTCCTGTTTATAAAACAGGGACGTAGTTCGCCCCATGGAACATCCCTGGTCATTGATTAATGCAAAGTAAATTAGCATACACAACCAGCTTATGCATCAATACTACGCATAACATTTTAGATACACGAACAAATACTTATAATTTTATTTTAATTTATTACCACGTATTTGTAACTTAGAGCTTTGAGTAGCATGTTTTTCCACTGTAAGTTTTTTGGTTGTGAAGTTTATTGATGATGTCCCGATATTCAAAATATGTAAACAACAATTTAAGTAGTGTTTGAGATATTGATTAAATAATGTCCCCATTTTAAACCCCACGAGAAGGAATCCTTCCCATTCTGGAGCTCGACAAAAACAGATGATTTCAATGTGAAATGTAGCACTACCTCAGCTAGAAACAAGCATTCAGTAGCCAGTTTGCTCAGGATCCAATGTATTATTTTGGCACAATACTAAAATTACGTTCATATACTTAATATTTCCCCAAAAGGATGAATAATCTTAATAGACCCATTCGGTGTACATATCCTGTGTTTGAAAAAAGAGAAACTACAAACTGATTATCTCTTTAAGAGAGCAACGGCCCCATAAGCTCAGTCATCCTATCAAACTGGAAGGCAATCATGCTAAACCGAAGAAAACCCAACAATTTCCGTACCATTAATTCTTTAAAGAAGACATCAATCTATGCAAACTGCAAAATAATTGGTTTGTCATGAATATGTTGTTTTTTTATTACTATTTATTTTAATTAAATTAATTTATAAAATTAACGGTCTTTTTAATTCCATCCCATTTCAATTTTTTTATCTTTCAAATTTAACCCTACTTTCTCAGCTCTTTTAAGGCCACGCAAGAGAACACAATCGTTGCGGGGCTCAAGCAAATACTGTGAGGTACTAGGAGTAGGATGTATGGTATATAAAATTGGCCCTTCAGACGAACAGTCCGTCCGTTTACCGATACAGCTGTCCCAACTCCCACTGCCCTCCATTTCTCCATCCCACAGCATGGATAATGACAACCACCTTTTAAGTTCCGTATTTATGTGAATTATAAAAGAAAATACCCGATGATTTATTATAAGATCCATTAATCTCAATGTAGGAGAGATTGCGTCCACCATATAATTCACTCCCCGCATATTTTTCTTAACTTTTAGTTTTCGTAGCTCAAAATTGTTAAACAAAGGAAAATTTTGGTAAAATGAAAAACGGTATAGAACTTCTACAAGGCAATAGAGGTGGTATTTAATAATTGTGTATAAATTTAATTCAGATTGTTTTTAAAAATAATTTTTATTTAAAAATATATTAAAATATTTCTTATTATTTTTTAAAAATTATTTTTGATATCTGTATATTAATATAATTTAAAATAAAAACTTTTTATTTTTTTTAAATATTTTTAAAATACAGTGTGTGTGTGTGTGTGTGTGTATATATATATATATATATATATATATATATATATATATATATAATTTCTCTAATTTCTCCCCGCCAGCCGCCCACGTGGGCGGCCCTCGCGTTCCACCCTTACATTCAAGTAGTTGACTATCCCTTGGAAATCTTTTTTCGAGTTCATCTATAAAACGTGCGTATTGTTTTTCATCGCGCACATACCATTTTTCCACCACTCACATCCAATGGTTAAGTGAAACACACGTCAACAACAATCAAGAATTATCCATATACCATCGTGCAATATAATTGATAGACAAGCACAGTTTTTTAATGGTTTTGTACCGGTAAAACTCAACCACCAAGTGTCAAAGTTAAAGTGTGTCCAAATGCCATCTAAGTAGATTTCTGCAGTGTCTATTTGTTTTATAAATAACTATTAAAGGTTATTCTCACAAAATAAATAAATAAATAAATAAATTGAAATTTTTTTCTTGTAGTTTCACTTGTGTTGTCTAGATTAAAATAATTGTGTTGTCTAAATTAAAATAAATGTACTATCTCATATTGAAATTTTAAGTTAGCTTATTTGAAATTTGAAATTATAAGGTAACTGAACCTGAATTTAATTATAAATTCATTCATGTAATCCCAAATTTATGTTGTAAAGTTTCATGGGTATTAATATAATTAAATTCACTTTATATAAACAATAGTTTAAATAAAAAAAACTAATCAAATAATTCAAATAATTCAAATGCAAAATAACTCAATAATTTAGAAAATAACCATTTATATTCTTAGAATGATTCATTTTCTGATTACATCTACCAATAAATTTATTAAATGATAAAATATGTTTTTGGTATTTTTTATGAAATTGAAATTTCAAGGTTACTAATTTCAAAGAAAATTTTAAGCTTACAAAGTTATCACTTATTGGTTTTAGGTTTGAAGGGTTCTGAAAACTTGACAACCCACCATGTAATTATTTGAGTTTGAGTTAATGTTATTTTTTCTTTTGTTATTTTTCATTCTTCCTTGCAATCCATCTTATAAAGCTAATTGTGTGATATTTTCATTAATTGTCAATCAACTGTTGATAATCTCTTGTATTTTTTTAAATCTTGACCAACTTTATTTTTTATAAGTGTTTTGCTCATTTTTATCATTATCTCTTATTTATATTATCTTTTATCTTTCTTGACATGACAATCAACCAAGAGTAAACTCTAAATCAAGTAGTCTCACCATGAACCATGTTCTTGCTCCTTTATATCCGATCTTTAAAACTCTGTATAGCCCAATATTTCTCTTTTCTTCAGGTAAATACGAAGTACATTCATTTTTTTCCTTAAAGTTTTTTTTTGGAACAATGAATGCCTACATTTATATATCGACCCACTCTTATTCCATCTGTGAATTGAAACTTATGAATAGTAGAACGTTATTTTGGTAATTTTGGTTTATAGAATTAAAACTACAAGCTTGTAGATTAAAAAAATATATATCCAATCGACAATCTCTTGCAAATTTATCGTTTACAGACTATTTGTTGAGTTTAAAAGTTTGCATAAACTCAATAAAACTATAAACTCAACAAAACTATATGAATTTGAGTTATTGTTGATTGTACTTTAGTTATTTTTCACTTTGTTTACAACTCATCTTATAAATGTAACTGTGGGTTAGTTGCCAACAACCTCTTACAGCAGTTATTCCTTCTAATTACAAGACCGCTATCTTGTGTGAATATTCATATATCTCTTCTGCTCTTTAATTTTTGCACGACATAAACATATTCAAATTAATTTAATTAGACCGCTGCAAGTTTCCAGAAAGGGAAGTCTGCTATTCCAAAATATGTAGATTCCAATTATATTCCCAACAACAATAACAATAGCGACAAGGAAACTACTACTGCTCTACACATGCTACTGCCCTATACACACCCCCGAAATCTAAATCTTTCAGGGACCGTCCGATCACCCTACTTCCTCCACTTAACTCACAGGCACACTCACAGACTCCAGTCTCGTGTTGCCGTGAGATTGCTCTTCGATTCCCATTCCGACTTCAAAACGGCTTCTGTAGGTGCATAAATATATCCTGGAGAGGCGACATCTGATTACACCCCTGCAGCTGAGACGCAAATGGAATATCCATTGTGGCATCCATGTAATTATAAGGATTATCAAGGGAATTTACGTTCCCCCATTCCTTCCACCTAGGCTCACTCTGCACCTCGCACGTGAATTCCGGCGACACCACATGCTCCGAGCAGCTCGAATCTGTGTGCAGCCTCGGCACAGAGTCTGAGGTGTCAAAGTACATGTAATCATTAACCGTTCCTGTCGCCGTGGATGGAGCTGCTGGTGGTGGCAGCAAAACAACCTGTTTCTTCTCATCCTCCTCAATCTCCGTCGGATTCGCATTCTTGACGCTAAGATGCTGTTCTTGCTTCTCAATTGTACCTTTCTTGTTGTATATGCGACAGAGTACCCAATCATCCAGCTGCAAACAATCAAGACTGTTATTATAGCGAATTGATCATCTAAATCGGAACAAAAAGAAATATTTTCCAGAGATAAGAGGGAATATTTCCCTTCACTGGAAACAAATAAAAATACAATGGCTTCTTCAACTTGCTAGAGTGACAGCTAGCATTAGCATCAGTCGCGGTCAATCAGTATTGACACATTTGTTTTTTATTTTTTTAACAACTCAATTAAATTAGAAACACAATTTTTGCAATTTTATAATCACGTCGACCTGGTTTTAGAGATTCATCTGCATCATTCAAAAAGTATGTGATCAGATCAATAATTGTTTTAAATCCAAATATCTTCGTGAAAGGGCCAAAAATGTCTTTTCAACCTCGACGTTCATATTTGGAAGCGACTTCATTCATTAAATGCCTATACTATCCCTACGGATGGACGAGATGACACCGTACCCTTAAGCTGTTCTTCTTGCGAGCCGAGCGATCCACGTCGGCTAGACGATACTCGTGCATAATCCAGTTGGTTTTCTCTCCCTTAGGAGCTTTCCCTGCGTAAAATACCAAAGCTTTCTTGATTCCAACTGTCTTCGGCTGCCCAATCGGCTTGTCGGCTCCCGTGGCTTTCCAGTAGCCCCTCCCCGCAGCACGATTCGGTCTCGACCCGTTAGGGTACTTCCTGTCCCTCGGAGTAAAAAAGTACCACTCCTTTTCTCCATACAAGGCCATACCTGTAATTTGACAAAATAATTAATGAAACAAAAAAATGAAAGCTAGTTTTTTTTGAGTATTTAGGAAATGGAAAGAAAAATAAAAACAAGAAGGCCTAATTACCGGGGAGATCCCATGGGTCAAACTTGTAGAGATCAATTTCAGCGATAATTGGCACAGCAATGCGCTGTGATGAGCATTTACGGCAGAGATAGTGCAGAACGAGCTCCTCGTCCGTTGGATGGAACCTGAAACCTGGTGGTAACTCTAATGCTGTTGTAGCCATCATTTTTTGGCTGACCCTTATGCCCTTCCTTCTCTATTATACGTGGTCTCTCTTGCTGTCTCTCGGAGGATGTCTAATACTGCGAAGGCGCTTGAAACTTAGAACACGAGGGAGAAGCGTGAATTTATAGGAGAAATTGAGGGACACGTGGCGGGGAAAATTTCTAGAATACACGTGAGTGATCAGTTCATTTTTTCTCTTTCACTCTGGCATAAAACGTGGCAGGTAATGAAGTGGGGATGCGTGCGTGTCAATGGCTCACAGAGGCTGATTGATTTGGTCACTGCTTACGACACCTGTTTTGGACTGTGGCGCTATGTATACTGTAGCTATCCACACACCCAGTCGGTCCGAGCGAAAATAAAAATAAAAATCTGGGTCCCTAGGATCGGCCGGGTTTGTTAAAAATTTCTCGCTTCTGAGCGCTTTCGTGGACGCGGAGTCGACAGTTAAACGGTGGGTGGGTGTACACGTCAGAGAGTGGAAGAGCCACGTGCGAGTGTGAGCATGCTAGAAGGGGTGATTTTGAATAAAATGAAACATGTAGATAGATAAGGGGGATATGGTAGGAAAACAAGGGAGAGATTCATGGCAGTGACTCGTCGAATTAATTATCGTACTCGCGACACGTGACGTTAGTTGTTGGAGATTCATGGCTTGCTGTAAAATTTATAGTATAACTGGCTAAATCATAAGCAAATGATAAATATCTGTTTTCAATCTCCGGGAACACCGCCCACCTGAATTCATGTCCAGGCGCTGTGCACGGGCTTGAAAAGGAAAATCATCTAAACTAGTTGATGTATCATTGAATTCAGACCAATTATTGTTTTCGATATCTCGAGCGCCTGAACCTGACCAGTGAATTTCAGCGGACTCACAGAGGATTGCTCTGTTAATGGATCTTTCAGATTATTTATTTTGTTCTTGTTATGTACTTTTCTCAGGCTGGGAAGAAATGATACAGAACTGAAGAAGAAAACCTGTGGCGTTAATTACAAGAGATAAATTTTAACATTTAGATTAATTATTCGATCTAGTGCTCAATTTTGGTCGATGAATATGCATGAAATAATTTACCCTACTAATAAAGGTTTTTGGGAAACTTAACGGGGTTTCAACGATTAAACTCTTTTTTTTTTAAAAAAATAATTATTATATTTTCTCCTCCCCCCTCGATTTTAGCCTAAAATCTTATGACAATCATTCAAGTTATTTTTATACTATTTAAGTAGACTAAATTATGTTAAGTCAAGTTCTATGCAATTTCATTTTAAATCCGAACAGATCAAGAAAGTCTGGTTGAATGATCCCCCTCAATCTCATCATTTCTTTTATCAATTTTATTCTTAATCTATTTTTATGGGTGACTAAGTTGGTTTTAATCGAACCAAGTTGATTGGATCATGTTAAGACAGTTCACTTATAATTTAATTGTAAATTTAGACTATACAAGAAATTGTCCTTGAGAGTTTTTTTCTTTCCAATTTTATTTTTTCTTCTTAATTTTATCATTTGAGAGATACATGATGGGGTTTTTTTTGAAGATTTTTGCATGCTCGACGGTGCACAAAAATAAATATCCTTGATATTAATACTTTTTGTTAAGGATTATGATGAAAAATAAGCAGAGTATTGTGTCTTAATATGAGACCTAGAGAGATAATTAATTCTATATATATTTGGGCTTGGTGAGATAATGAGCCTCAAAAGATTAGGTTTACGAGTTTATTAAATTTATATATATTTAGACACAGCTTATAACTGTCAAACCAATATATAAATAGGTTCAAGCATGTAGCTGAACTCAATAATATTAAATTACCATCCTATATTTTTTAACATGAATTTCAAACTAGATAACATGTATAAAAAACACTAATATATAACCTATGAAAAGAAGGAAAATAAAAGCCAAGCTAACTACAACTTTACAAGGAGGCAGACTGCAGTAGATACACATCAACACGAACCATGTGAAAACTTGGCTACTGGGAGGTCCTGCTCTGTTTTCTAGGCTGTATGTTTTGGGTTTTTAGCTCTCTAATTATCAAAAAAAAAAAAGAAAATTCCATGCGAATGAAGATAAAGAAAAAGTTGAATGAGAATGAAATTAAAAAAACATCATTTTGATGCATTTCGGCACGAAAAACACTTTGAAAAACAACAGCAACCACACTCCCAAACACCCCCTATATAAATAGGTTTAAGCATGTAGCTGAACTCAATAATATTAAATTACCATCTTATTTTTTTTAACATGAATTTCAAACTAAATAACATGTATAAAAAACACTAATATATAACCTATGAAAAGAAGGAAAATAAAAGCCAAGCTAATTACAACTTTACAAGGAGGCAGACTGCAACAGATACACATCAACACGAACCATGTGAAAACTTGGCCACTGTGAGGTCCTGCTCTGTTTTCTAGGCTGTTTGTTTTGGATTTCTAGCTCTCTAATTACCAAAAAAAAAAAATTCCATGCGAATGAAGATAAAGAAAGAAGCTACTCGGCAAGCACCGCACCCGCCAGATCATACTCTTTTCTCATTATTCTGTCAAATTTCCATCTTATGCGTCAAAATACGATCCATAAAAGTTCCAAAACTCTGAACTTGCTAGTTCTCTACGTGGATTCAACTTTCGGTGGATCCATAAAAGCTATCAAGGTGTCGCAGCTACAGAAAATGATTTTTATACCAATGAAATCGCGACACGCAGCTGCTCGAGGACTTTCTGCTCATCGAAATGGCCCATAATACTTTACCTCCTGATTGCGAGCGTCTCCCCGTTCCTCATCATCTTATTGCTTGACACGTGTAGAGAAAACAACAAGTGACCTACCCTAGGGACAATGAGTGACCTAGGAAAGGAACCTTTACGGCGAAAGTGTCGTTCATTCATGATTTGGCATGCTGTCATTGGCTGGAAGATGAAGATTGCGCACAGTGATTCTTAGGACAGCACCAGCCAGTTCAATGCAAGGAATACCAACCACCATATTGGGACCAAAACGATCCTGCGATTGAATCACATGGGTTTTGTGGATTTATGGTTAAACGCCAACGTTTCTTAGCACTTATCTGTTTGATAAAAAGTATTTTTCTTTTTTTATAAAATGAAGTATCATCGTGGAGTCATGAAAAATAAACAGCACTACACTTTTTTAATGTTTCACTGTACAATGAAAAATTAACTATTTATATGATATAAATATTTTAAATATAATATAATAGATATATAATCATTTTTTTGGTATTTGATAACATATAATATAATAAATTCATATTATTTGGATAACACAGTCCACACAATTTAAAAAGTATGATTATTGTGTAGCAAATGTTTTGTGTTCGAATGTGTTTTCTAACAATGTTATCTAAATTAAAATACTATATGCACAAATATATCAAATTAATATTTTTTTTATATTGTATATTATAATGTATTTTTTCAACAGTATTTTATTTTAAAGTATTTTACTAATATAGTATTGTTTTGTATGTATAAAAATACTTAATAAAGTAATGTACCGCTTTAGTTTTTGGATACTTCATGGAAATATTTTGTGATATTTTAAACTATAATTTTCCCCCTCTAAAATCTATAATTCCTTTTTTTATCTAGAAAGTAAATCTTATTGGACAGTGAATCAAGAAATTTCTTTCGATGAAAACACTTAAAAAAGAGAGTGAATCTTGAGTCAAAAGTCAATGATCAGACGGCTAGGATCATTAATTAGGTTTTGAGATCGGGACGATGAAGGGTCAAATACAATTAGATGTGCTAATTAGACCCTAGTTCTTGAAATCAAGTAATTAGTCCTATGCCTGAAAGTTATTCTCCTCTGAAATACTTTTCTGCAAAATCAAGTTTTCTCAACTTATGTGCTTTCCCTTTCGTTTCCAGCTGTTAAAAAACAAAAACAAAAACAAAAAATATTTATTAAAAGTCAAATGATATTAACGTTACGAAAAGACTAAGCAATAAATAAAATTTAGAACATAAAAGATTAATTATATAGCTGTTGAATTCACAAGGATTATCTAATTAGTTTCAAAAGGACTAGATTTAATTATACAGGCGTTGGACTTCTTCATTTGATCGAGTGAAGATGGAAAAAAAAGAGAGAAAAATCTCACAAAAATATTTAATGTAATCACCGTGGAAAAATCTCAGCTGCTCTATTTGATACTATATTTTAAAAATATTTTTTTAAAATATATTTTATTTTTTTTTAATTTTTTTAAATCATATTCATGTGATGATATAAAAATAATTTTTAAAGATAAATTATTCTAATATATTTATAAACAAAAAATATTTTTAAAAATAATCTTAATCACATTTTAAAACCAACATTGAGTCCCATTAACGAGATCCCTTCATTTAAAGAACAAGATTTTTTTACCAATTGATTTCCCAAAATAAAAATAAAGGGGTATTAAATTTGCAATACTTTTGAAGAAAGTAAAAGAGCAAAAAGGGTGCCATTATTCACATAATTAGCAGATATTGAAGGAATTTTATATTATTTCCTGCTGCAATGGACAGCAAATAACAATTTTCAGTTTGTCACTAAATTTGATTTCATGATAAAAGTCAAGGGATTGACTTTGGATTCTTTTTAAGATAGGGACAAAAATTAAGGATATTAACTCTCCAATCTCTGTAATTTAAGTTGCCAAGAGATATCTGTTGGGATATTTTATATTTTCTAAATAAATAAAAAAAATCAAACTCGCCACCTGTTTATTTCTTCTTTCTCTCCAGGCTCCACAAATATCTTTACTGCATTTAATTTAAAATTGTTGGATTCGATAATCATGTGTAATTTTAGAGCGTTTATAAAATATTATTAATATTTAGTCCTTTAATTCTTTTTCCTTATACTTTAAAATTCCAGTCATTAAAATTTAATTCCTCGGTAATTAACCTTCAAATTTTAATTCATCACCAAACAAAATCTTATCCTCAAAAAAATCGCTTTATATATTCTACGTGGACCATGCATGCGTCTTCATGCTCTAAGATCTTCCAATGTATATAAAAAATAGTAATTAGTTGATTCAATTTTTATAGTTGCTTTACATTATAATACCTTTTTAAAGAAAACAGCCGATAATTTTGGAAAAATATGAAGTGACACCGCATTTCAATATATATATATATATATTAATTTGATGGTTAAAAAATATGCACTTCAATTATATATATATATATATATATATATATATATATATATATATATATATATATATATATTAATTTGATGGTTAAAAAATATGCACTTCATTTTTAATTAAAAAGTTTAAAATCTTGAGCTATATCACGAGAAGCGAAATTCTTACAAATTATTTATTCTTGAAGTGGATAATTTGCTTTCAATGCAACAGAGTTGGACTCAGTCTCAATTCATGGTCCGAGGATAACCATGATAATAAAATCAGAGAAAAGGAATTGCAATCTACTCAGATTCATTGCAATTAAAGTCAAATTGGGCGGATATCCCTGCTTAAGAAAAAAAGAGAGTATATAAATGTGTATATTACAATCCCAAATTAAATTACAATTACTTGTTCGGTATTGTATTTCAAAAGTGTTTTTGAAAAAAAATATTATTTTAGATTTATTTATTTTTTATCATCTTCATGTGATGATATCAAAATTATTTTTAAAAAAATAAAAAAAACATTATTTTGATATATTTATGAACAAAAAAAACTTTAACTATACTGCCAAACATACATTAAATCATGGTGAATTGGGATTTTACTTGATATTTTGTTTTGATGGTTCATAAAGAGTTTGAAACAATTAAATATGACTATCTTATTAGACAGAATAGGTTTTTTTCAGTGTCACGGAGTAATACGGTGCTTGGTTGATACTTGATTTTATAAAATCAAATCAAATTATATTGATTAAAAACATTTGAAGTTACGAGGACTAAAGTTGAATAATAGACAAATATTTATTTTCTTTAATTTTATTCATCAACATTGAATTTGATATTCATGATTTTCTTTCTATAAGGTTATTACATTCTTATAATCTAAGTTGCGAGTTTGACAAGTTAGCTCGAATTCATTCAAATTTTTTCTTCAAATATTTCTTTTTGTTTTTGTTAGTTTTAGATTTGGGTTATATAAATAAACCCAAGTTTGTTGGAGTTTTTTGTTCCTCTTCTCTTACTGTTATTTTTTTTTATTTCATCATTTAAATTTGATTTTTTTTTAAAACATGTTTCATTTATTTTTTATAGGATTATGTTTGTTTTATACTCTAGAATGCAAGTTTGACAAGCGTATTAGCATATTTGTTTTTGATTTTTTTTTATTATGATATTATTTTCCTAGATAAATAAAATCAAGCTATTAATAACAGATTCTTCACACTATTTTTTTTTTTTTTGTGTGTGGAACAGTGACGCTAACATAGTATAATATAAATCACATCTTTCGCACCTGCAGTTTTTTTATTTCTTGAAAAACAAGGGGTTCGGACACCCCTGCTTTTGCCCTCACGAATGACGAAGATATATATGATTTAAAATTCTCATTTCCTCATTTATCCGATAAAATAAATTTATTATTTCCTTCACTCAATTCTTCATCTTCCCTTGTTGACGCAGACAATTCCAGAGCCTGGAGGACTGGTTCGGCTCTCACCTGGGGTAGGTCGAAGCACCTTTTCATCACAGAATTCCGGCAGCCGACATGCATCGAACATGGACGTAATCGTCTGAAATCAAAGGGTTTAGACCCTAAATAATTAACAATGATTACGACAGCACTTAATTTCAGCGGCTAAACACAGAGAAAAAGTTGTCTGTCAACTTTATAACTAGTGGAGTATCTAATATTAAACCGCGATTCAATGAGCTAATCCACGTCAAATAAGCTAATCATAAACTGTAAGATTTGGAGGGTGAGGTCGTTTTTTAAAATAGTTTTTCTTCAGAAAAATATTATAATAATATTTATTAAAATTATTTTTAATACCAACAAATTAAAATAATTCAAAATAAAAAATAAAAAAATATTTTTTAAAATTTTAAAAAATGCCTTTGGAATTTAATAATAGCATAAAACCACGTCCATGAAGGTGGGCGTGTCCCTGGAATAATGTGGATTGAAAACATCACATCATCTCATAACTTGGCGAGCAAGATTCGTCATTGGCTGGCGTGACCTTGTGCTTATCATATTTTTAATTTATGGAGTATTTTGTCCAGGTTAAATGAAAAACTCAGTCTCTCTCTCTCTCCCTGTTTGTTTTTTTTCTCTTCATATTTACGTGTGATAATTTTATAGTTTCGAAATAAATTTTCATCATCACAGGGTTCGGTACTATATTTTAAAAATATTTTTATTTTTTATTTTAAATTTATTTTTTTATATTCTTAGATAATTTTTATGTGTTAATATCAAAAATAATTTAAAAAAATAAAAACAATATTATTTTAATAAAAAATATTTTTTAAAAAATCACAGCTATAATACGAAACATGTACCAAGTGAGATTTCAAAATTCAAAAACGGGTTCCCGGAAGTCGTTTTCTCAATCACTGCACTGCTCAAATACCCTTCAAGGTTCGAGGTGGACAACAAATACCAAATATAAATCACAGTAATTCTTTCAGATGTTTCATTTAATTACTCGTTTTCTTTCCTGTCAATGTTAGACAGGAATCGAGTTCATATGACGGGATACCATTTTTTGGATGTTATGGGAAGTTAGATCTACGGTCCGGATCAGTTTGTTTATGACAATCAGTGCAGACACCTTGGGAATCGTGACGGGTACTTTGATCGAGGCGGCCATGGATTTGAAGCTCATGGAGTTTCAATGAGAGAAGGGCACGCTACATATTTATCTACGAGCTCGGCATTTATTTATTATAAATAATTGAAAACATAAACTATCAGCGATTTTTATTCCAGTATTTATCTTTTCATATAATTAAATAATAAATGAACTAAATTCTTCATAGGACGACAATGCTCTGTTTTTTTCTTAGAAAAGCTGAGATTGTAAAGTAGAAAAGGTAAAAGGTAAATAGAAAACGTAAAAAAAACTTTAACTTGTCTAGCTAATTAGCCGACTATTTGTCCCCTGCACCATTCAATGAACCGCAATTATTTCGACATCAGTCAATTGCTAGTCTCAACTTGCTGTATCGATGAAGTTATCTAAGCAGCCATCCCTTACAGGTGTTTTTATCCCCACCAAAACCAAATGATTCATGCTTCTCCACCGCACAAGGTGATGCTGTGAGGGCGTGTTTGGTGAGTTGAACATGGCGCTGCAAGGATATGTGATTAAATTGCACTGTAACATGACACGATATAAGTAGCTATGATCAGGTTCCTTGTTTCGTTCACGCTCAAAATAAGCACTCATGAACTGATTATGAATAATGGGGACAGTCTGAAAGATTTGATTTTTTAGACACCAAATCCAGACATTCAAGGCACATCAAAGAGCAGATAAAGAGAAAAGACAAGTCAAGTTACGTAAAATTTGGAAAGTTTGCCGTGGACTTTATGGATGCAGATTCCAGGATCGGTAAAACTCTCATCTTATCCCTTTTTATTTTTACGTAAAATAAGGACGTTGAATCCGAGCTCGAAGCCACCTAGAGTTGAAGCTATCTGAGCCCGGTACAATCTGCCTAGAAGCCGTCCATCTCAGTTAAATCGCCATGCCTATATATCCTCTCGATCGCCCTTTTCTCTGCAAGATGATGGGTATAGATCTTTATAAGGGATCCATTCTTAATCGTCGGGGCATCCTCTTCGGGATGCCATGGCAAATCTTTTTAATAAAATTTCGCTTATTTGATGAGAGAGGGTAAGAAGAGAAAGTTAATTACTCATTAACTGAGAAAATGGAATGGAAATCCCTACAGGTTTGCTTGGGGTTCACTCCCACCCTTCGTTTTTTCACACTTGGATCTTCCCCATTTTTAAATTATTTAATTTTTGTCGTTGTATGATCGACATGGTCTTTATGCCGCCTGCTCTATCACAAGACATGAAAGTTCTGCTCTCATCGCGTGCTTATTTAGTTGCTGTGCTGATAGCATTTTGTTTTGGAGGTGCTGTGACAGTGATGTTTACGGCCCAAAATAATTTGTCTTTTTCCGGCCAGGTAGGGACAAGCCAGGGTAAAGACAGGCGGAGCCGGTGTATTCGTAATGGCAGCCTCCAATTGGGTGGAAAACATTTTCAACGTAGATAATCAATCGCTTCTCTGTTTTGATTTCTTAATTCTGACTAAAGAAAAAATCAGTGCTATTTTCCTTGCCGTCAAGTATTATTATCGGCTTGCTTTTCTTTATTTTTATTTTTGATGCCATTTTCTTTATTCAATGGATCACTGCTGTCTTCTTAGCAGTAAATCAGGACTCCCTCCCGATTTATCGCTCCGGTAAGCCGGTTTGAGTGACGGACCCCTCGGGGTAACAAAACTACTTGTGCCGGTTCATATCCATTTAAACTAGTCATAAAATAAAATCTAAACAAAAAATTGATAGATTGTCCTCAAATATTCGGGGGGGGGGGGGGGGGATTGTGTTTTAATACTCTTTGTAAGAAAAGTCTTTGGTCCTTATAATTTTTTCAATTAAGTTTCTGGATGTTAAAGGTTATCGAAATTAGTCAAACATTTGAATGGATTGATTGGTAAGTAAAGAAAAGGTCAAGTGGGTGGGTACCAATTCATGGATAACGAGTAAAACATGACCCATACTCATTTTATCCGATCTTTAATAATACACATCCACCCATTTGCCATGTGAATGCACCGCCACCTATCCAACCAAACATTATTATAAATCTCTAGCTCATTAGTATATAAAATGGTAACCATTGGACCTTAGTGGGCACCTTGAGAAATTAACAAAGAATGATGTGGAACAAGAACAGGAGTAAGATGCAAAGCTAGAATAATCATCTACGAAGATGGTGTTGTTTTTCCTATTGAAAATGTTGTTGCGAAGAGTTATTCTCATGGACGAAGAGTTTTATGTATTGAAGACTTTTCTTCATTTTGTGGATCCGGTACTATATCTCTCAACATGAAAGAAAGTGTTGTGTAGAAAAAATATTTGAGTCAAGAGAAGTCTGAAAAACTTTAAAGACCAATGATGTTAAGGGTAAGAGCTCCAAGAGAAAGATTTCAAATCTTTATGGTGTCATTGCTTCTGAAGAGATAGAATTAAAAATTTTAGTTGATAGCATCAGAGGTATGCTGCAAGAAATTGAATACGTTTAAGTCCGAAAGTTTCTCTTAGAAAAGCTATGAATCCAGTTGAAGGTTTGGTAACACAAAACATAGTTTGAAAAACTACAATTAATGCCAAGTACAATGATGAAATTGTCCATTTCAATGTCAGAAATTCATGTTTGGTAATGATAGAATGATGGGGAAGCTTTCGAGAAGGAATAAGTGGTCTTCAGGCCTTGCCAGTTCTTATAACTGTGAGTTGGATTTCCTATCGGACAAGAAGCAAGTCTAGCGAAATCATCTTGGGGTTCTGTTTCCAAACAGCGGATTTGATAACAGTATTCTGTTTTTTCGAAGACAAAGCACTGGTGGCATGCACACACGCTATATCCGGGAGGATCCCAAATGTTCTAATTCATCTCATTACAAAAGATCCCCCACACCATGCAAACACGTAACTGCTTGTATAAGAATGATGACATTAACATTGTTGAGGTACAGAAAAGAGGTAGAATGATTGCTGCAGTGAGTGTAAGAATTCAATGTCAAACGGGATTCAGTCTTATAAGAATTTAGAGCTTACAAGAGTTTTATTATTGTATGGAATTGGGTTGTCGATTAGTTTTATTATTTTGTAAGATGAGGATAAATTTTAGTTCTATAAGGATAAAAGTTCTAATATAGGTAGGACTTGTAAGGCAATATATACCAACCTCAAACCTTAGAATATAAATCATAAATAGAAAGTGTTAGCAGTGTTTTTTTTTTATATATATATACATAGAAAAAACAACACGAGTTACAATTTATTATGAACCTTCACAGACCTTTATTTCTTGATTTACAATTTCAATCGAGTGCATGAAAGCTAATGTTACAATCAATTTAATCTTGAATCTTAGGAATTTTACAAAGAATACCTAATGGCCATAGCTAAACATTCGTCGAAATATTCTTAGGCGATGAAACTTCGGTGCTACAAATGGGGCAAATCTTGCTGATCTGAAGCCACTTGGCTATGCATTCTGAATGATATGGGTGATCACAAGAAAGAGCTACCAATGATTCATCTTCTTCATATTCCATTTGACAAATCACACACCGATCAGTCCCAGTTTTTCTTGCTGAAGACTCGTACTTACATGGACGCAAGCACGTAGAAATTTCATTTCCTGATAGTCCTCTATTCTCTTGCCCTACAAACTCTCCCAGTGCAATCAAGCCTTCATAAGATAGCTCGTCCGGGTCAACCTCATCCTCATCCCCATCCTCTTCCATATCTTCATCGCTGTTACTATCCTGTTCTTCCTGCAGAGATTCCATTTCAGACTCGAATTCATGGCTTTGGAAGAACTCATAGTCACTGTAATCAGCATTGCTTTCAGAACTTGAAGCTTCATCACTTTCTTCCTCGTTACTATCGCTTTCGATGTCTGGGAGAATTGTGAAAGCCCGTTCTTGTTCCTGCAAAGCCATTGCCATTACAAAATCTGAATGAACCTGCTCCAGTTGGGTATAAGGGACCCTGCTCAATGCCTGTTTTCTCTCTTCATCCTTCACTCGCTGTTTTCTCTCATCATTGTCCATCGAACAAGACTACTGAAATCTTGAAATAGCTGCAGTCAAGGAAAGCAATATCGATTTTGCTCTATATGATCAGGATAATCACTGACATATGAAGGAACACGTAGTGGGTAGGAATTATTTAGGAGGTTTCTTTAGACAAAAGGGAACTTTCATGCAAAGCAAGGGAAAACCATTTCTCATGTGTTAGATGTAAAATTCCAGATTCCTATAATTTCAAATTCAGACACTAAAGTTTGTAACATTCTTTCCTCTCACATTTACAAACAGGCAGCATTGTGCTTTCTTTAGGGAGAAGGAAGCTTTCGTACGTGCTTGAAGCAATTGAAGACCATTTCCCATAAGTCATATGATATCTTATTCCAAAGTTCAAAGTTCAACCGGTGAAGCATTGTAGAGACCTTGCTGTATGTACCGGCAATCTCCCATGTCTAACCAGCTGCATGTCTCCAGTATCTCGTATGAACTTACATCACATAAAAACTTGCTACAATTCTTAACTGTTGATTCAAGGTTCAAGAGAAATATGTGTAGAAGGGTTGACCTCATATAAATAGTAACAAAATTATACACACACACACAGACCCCTTTTGTTAAACATTGATCAAAATTATCTAGCCAAGATGGATGAAATGATAATGATTTTGTGAGTGCTCTCGGCAAGAATTAACGCATATCGATGCCAACAGAAGACAAAAGCACTGGAAAAACAGGCCGCCACCTTGGCGCCCTTTTAAAAATCGAGGTCCTCAAATCCGAAAAAACTGTTTTACACTTGGCCTATAAGAGAGTAATTGGTTAGCATTTAAAGTAAAAAAAAAGATTAATCGAGAAGTTTTTATGTAAAAAAACTTAAAAATTCATAAATTCATTTTAATACCATATTAGAGATATTCATTTTATATATTTATCTCTTCAATTAATTCTATATATATATATATATATTTTATTCTCAAACACTAATCAAATACAATCTTTTGGCTTACAGCAAGAAATACGCGGTGCTTATTTCAGACTTGCCATTGGTGTGGAATTGATGAAAGGTGAAAATTTGTTTGACTTGTAGAGAGTTCACAAGCAAACCAAATGAATCCTTCCCTTGTTTGCGGTAGCCTATGTTTAAAGGCATCAAAGTTTAGATTCCAAAACCGCCGTCTTACAAGCAATAATTCTTAACCGAGCAAAACGGGAAGCTCGTCGAGCTCTTTCGTTACCACCTACAGGGGAAGAAAGCTCTCAAGTCTAATGACAACGGTTCATTCAATCACGCTTTCCATTCACCGGAATCTCTGATCAGTGACAGTTCCTTAGGATAATAATTCACCAGCCACGATTCATTGATCGCCATGCCATGTAGCATATGAACACCCGTTGCTTAACACAGTAGAGCTGCCCAATCAATTCCGCATTCGAAATCTTTGTTAATCACATGGCTGTTTCGGGATTAGAAATACAAAGTGGGGAGAGGTGAAGAATCATGTCTCAGGAGTACCTATCTAGAGTTCCTGAACTCTCCTGTAATCCGCAGTTCGACGAGATAATGATCCACAAATTTCCACGGTTCTAGGTGCATAATTATAATCTTCTTCACTTGTATCAAACTCTGATAAGACACTTATGTGACCATGCCTTAATTATCCTTGTGAGCATTATAAGCTTGTCACTCCTGAAAATACAACTGCACTCACACATAACCAAGCATGCCCGAGCCAATTTGCTGGGGCTATGGTCAATACACTCGCAAATGCCTATTCTAAAGAACAAGCAGAAGAAGAAGAGAGCTGGAGGTGATCAAAATGTGAAACTGTAAAACAGTACAGATCAACTGCTATCTGAAATTCTATATATGTTAAATTAAACCTAGACATTCAAACTCGTCAAAGTAAAACAGAGCCAATACGATGACTATCTTTAGTGGATTGAGAAATTATATATCCTTCGCAAAGAAAATATAAAAAAGACAAATTCAAGTTGGAGTCTTTATAAAGCTCTAAATATTACTCGGTGTTCGCATTCAAGAAACTCTTGTTTATGAACAATATTCTAAGGAAGTTTACAATTAAATTCACATTAAAATAATCACCGCTACTCTTTTAAATTGTTTGACATTAGTTGACTGCCACAATCTTTTTTAACTCTGGACTCAAGAAAAGTAAAGAAACAAAAAACCAAGTGTAAAAGTCTAAGTCTTTCTCCAGTTTTAGCGATGTGAAGTGCAATGGTGTCGCAACCAACGAAATTTTCTATCCATCCAAAAAAGAGGGTCGATTTTCTGTCCAGTGAAGATGGAGTCTAAATGAAAGGGTCATCATAACCTTATTTTGACGTTTGTAACAATCTTTCAAAACATATTTTAAGACCCGTTTGTTTTCTATAATAAAACAATCATCCTAATCTCTCTCTCTCTCTCTCTCTCTAGAGAAATTATATGAAATCATAAATATTAAGTTGGACCTCGCCCCAACCAAGATTTCTTTACATAATTAAAGGTCAAATATCTTACGTGAAAAACACCATTAAATTAATATGTAACATGGTAATTTTTTACAAAATTACAGCCTACAGTGAAAAACTGAAAAAAAAACTCAAGTCTGACTTAATTGAGCATGAGTAATGTATAAAACATGATCACCCTAGATTACTACCTACGGTAAAGCATGGGTCGCTATCAAGTTTGGTTTAATGGCTATAAGGCTCGTTTGCACATGCGAACGTGCTCTTCTCAGCCGAACCCATTTTAGGATTTGTTTTAACACACATGACGTCCATTGCCATCCAGCCAAAACATGATAGATGGGCAAACATCAATCCATGGTCACCCTAGATTTGTAATAATTATATGCATTAATAAAAAACATTAAAACTAGTAAAAATACCAGATCAAGTGCAATTTGAGTAAACCCACATCACCCACACCCAACCGAATCAAAAATATTTTCCAATTTACTTGGACCCAATCAAATTGGATAAGAACTTTATCCAACTAAGTTGGAAAACATCAAATATTCTATCATATCAGATTTGGCAATCCACGGACTCAGATGATCATGCGTGAGAACCTGGTTAAACAGCAAAAATCGCCACATGGACCGTTAATGATTGTCACAATAATTACTTACAAGTTGCACCGCATCCTCCGATTTGCCAACTTTTGAATTCTGGATTCCCGGCTTCTGCTTACAAGTGCAGAACAGAAAAGGCCTTCACAACGAGTATTCAGGTAATGATTCAGCCAAAATAGTTGTCATACATGCGTACCTCAAGGCTTTCAGACTCATGGAAATAACCGATCCATATGATGTGATTGAATGTTAAGTTCACCTAGCATAACAATAACTGGCATATCAATCTTAGAAGTAAAGGCCACATTCAAAACATCATTTCTTGGCAATAAAGTTAACTTTGTTAATGAACTTCGAGATTTTATCCAAATTACAAAATTTAACCATTGCTGCAAAATAATAGCTTTCATTAACAACGAAACCAGACCGTTTCCATTCAAACTCCAAGCCTCAGGTCTGGCAAGAAAGATCCGGTGCCCTATTAGACAGGAGGGGAGCTGCTGTCAATCCATCCTTCCCTTCAGGATTTTCTCTTTAGTATCATCAGGGGTCCTGAAGCATAAACATAAAATTTATTAAGACTCGCAACAATTGAAAGACTCAATGCCAGTACGTTATATCCAATACTACACTGTCACAAAGATGTGCAATTTGATAAACTATATGAATATGCATTGAAAGAGAAATTAATGGAAGGCTTACACAATATAGATGTGTCCTCCCCGACCACTCAAGCAGTCCCGATCAACTGAAGCTAGCAACGCTTGGGATACAACTTCAAATAATTCATCAGGTTCCTGACCAGAGAATATAACAAACAGCTAATAAGTAATTTCATGATCAGGTAGAAAGAAGAGGCTTTCATTCAGCAATCACAATGGCAATGCCCAACCACATCACTAACTGCTTGTTTGAGGTTGCCAAATAGGATACTTAAACAAAAGGGATAGGTTCAATGGAGTCACAAACCAGGTCTAAGTATTATACCACTAACTTCTTTCGCAAAAGTTCTAGCATGAAGTAGAACATAACAAATCTCATGCGTTAGACTGGCAATTAATGACAACTACACAGTAGACCACACACCATGTTTCGAACTTGGCTTGTAACAAAATTAAACTTGAAAGTTATGCTACAGCTCAGTGCTTACACTCACCAAGAAAAAAGACATTTTACATAGATAACTGAATTATGGTTTTCACTTGAGTGGGATTATATTTTTAACTGGCAAGTATATCAATTTGTTGCTGCTATTATCTTGCACAAACAGCAGAATGATATGCCATGGATGTCAAGTCACATAATCCATACTCTTTAGGTCAACTTCAGAACATAAGTAGCTATATTAACTAACCATGTCAGGCTTGAAAAATGCTTCACAGGCACCATAAAGTGACTCAGAGGCTGAGCCAGCAACTACACAATCTTTTGCAAGTTCCCTGCATTTGGGAAAGAAGAAAATATTACGACTAAAATAAGGATAGCACCACATCAAGAAGATAAATGTATCTAAGGTTTTCAAGACAAGTTACAGGTTTTGTCCAATGTACATGAAATAACCTAAAAGTCAATGGTTCAACAAGAAGCTAGAGAGAAAAGGCAAATATAAGAGAAAACATCACAAAAGAAAATATTATCTTGACATAGAGTTTCCAACATGTCAAGAAGTAATTATATGAACGCGAAATAAACAGGAGAAATTAAAGAAACAGTAAATAGTGTTCTCCACCAATTTCCAGTTGCTGACAGAACCATACAAGCACTTCTAAAGTTTGAAAAGATGGAAACGATGGAAGAAGAATGACATACTTGACCATGTGGAATCCATTGTGCAAATGAATGGCTTGTCATCATCACCCAATCCAGCAATAACAGGTTGGCAGAAATACGGACCAAACCTGAGAGAGTAACAATTGCATTTCATTTTCATGTAGATATCATATGGTGCTCTATATGAAATGTGACACAGAGAACCTCAGACTGCTACAAACATATCAGTCTTACTATAGTTGTGATGCCTGAACATCACAAAGCATTATTGAAATGCGATCAAAGATACTCTTATTACGTATTACACCAACGAAACTCTATTCTTCCTAATTAAAATCAAGTCAACACAGCATAAACTGAACAAACCTTTTCTCATAAAGCACAGCAGAAACAAGGTTAGCAAAAGTCTCAGGCTTCATGTCCCTTTCTTCTCGGAGCTGATACAATTTGTGGCGGAAAACAAGCCTCTGATACCTACACATTATTACAGCCACAACCACAAACCCAAGAATCGGTCCATCTCCTTTTCTTTTTCTTTAATTCGGAAAAATACAAAGCCTAGCCTATGGAAATCTCTACAATTCGATAAGCTTACCATATATCACAAAGTACGAAAAATTAAGCAAAAATAACAAAACTCGGAAAAAACATTACAGACATGTGAAAAGAATTAAAATAATAGAAAATAAACGGTGCACGAGTGAGATATACAGAGTTTGAGCGTCAGTGCCGAGGCCAGAGAGACCGACGAGGAGCTTATCGTGGAATTTGTAGATTCTCTGGAAATCAGTGGCGACTGTTTGAAGGTTAACTCCAAGTCGTCGATCGCTAGCTATAGCGAAGCAGTTCTTGCCTACCATACCTACTATGGTACTTCCATTGTACTCGAATACCTGCCAACCAACAAAAATTAAGAAAAACAAATGTAATAACATGAAGAAACTAGGGTTTCACAGACGAGAAAAAGTAGGAGTTTTATGGAAGAACGGGAAATAACTGAGGGCTGCGGAGAGAGGCTAGAGAGGAGGAGAAGACTGAAAGAGTTTTTAGGAGATCCTTGGGTTTTTCTTTTACTGTTTCTGTAGAGGAAGTTCCATGTAGAATAGAATGCTGGCTTGGGGGAGAGGCAAGAAGTTGATATGGGCTGGGCTCGAAAGGCCTTGCTAGGAAAATATAATTTTCATCAAATATTGCTGGCATCAAGTGTTCATGAAATACCCGTTCTTTATCTTGGAAAATATAGTCCTGTCTGTCATATGCACAAAAGTTGAGAGACATATCAGATCCATAAGCAAAGTTTGCGGTTTCCCCCAACCGAGAGATGCAGAGCAGTTGAGTCACACGTTTCTTCTGAAACAGTGATAACTCACAGTATAGTTTTCTTAACTTTCTTTTTCTCTATTTATTTTGAAACAAATTATCCCCCGTTATTAAAGAAAATTTCCATTTACATGCCACTGTGTTAATTAATAATAATGCTCACCTCTTAATTTCAAAACAGTAGTATATAATAGGAATGATAATAATAATAATTAAATGATGAGGGAAATAAATTAAATCTATTAAAATGATTCAAATTCCGCGAAGATTGCTGTTTCTTTAATGAGCAATATACCTGCCAAGAGTGTATTTCCACAGGGAAGAAACGGGATCCAGTAAGATTCCTGAGTTGTCTACGAGATTGGTGAGTGGGAGATCATCAGATACAGTTGTCAACTCATTTTCTACACACCTCCACAGAAAAGAGTTCAGAAGCCTACCGAGTGGTATTTTCATTTTCATAAAGAGATAAAGAGAGATAATCAAGGCAGATTGATGGATCAAGGATAAGGCTTTATTTGAATAAAAGAAGAAGTCTGTTTCAGATAGGCAAAACTGTCGCCCCTATATACTCAGAGAAAAGAGTCCCAGTACCTTAAACTTCAACCATTTTTTTTATTCCGGTGAATATATACGTTGTCGACGATAGAGTTGCTTGAGGTTTCTCTGGTCACCGAGGATCGGTTAGGGCATGCATACAGATATGAGTCGGTTGCTATGGTGGTGTTTATCGTTAACAAGTGCAGTAGCCATCATGGCTCATGGAGGCAGTAACGTTACGTACGATTCGAGATCTTTGGTCATCAATGGGAAACACAAAATCATTTTTTCTGGTTCGATTCACTATCCTCGTAGCACTCCTCAGGTACTTATCTGTATCCTTCTCTTCTATATATCTCATGTTTTAATTTGTTGATCATTTTTGTTGTGGACGATGATGTTGGTTTTCCATCGAACACAATCTTAAGATATTGCTGCTCAAAAAACCTTGTTGGTCCAGGGTTTCTTTTTCTACCGTGAATGGTTTTTGACCTAACCACCATTGCTATTTTTCTTGGCAGTCCTTTGAATTCAATCCGAGGACTGGAGGATCAGCAATTTCTTTTCTTTTTCAATTAGTGTTTCTTTTTTTTTTAAAAAAAAATAGGTTTTTAAAATGTGAAGCAAATTATTAACACCAGAGCTGGTATATATTTGTTAAAAAAAAAAAGGGTTATAAAAGAAACGAAAAAGCTTATATTTTTTACCGAGAAATCATTAATTTCATACGTTCTTATATTTGAGTAAAACATGGAACGCTTCTTTCGCCCTCTTTTCTCCCAGGTTTTATTATTCTGCTTCGAAAGGAATGTTTGGTTATAATTTTAAAATAAATCGCCTTGAGAGGTGATTTTTATAACAGTGTATTAGCTTATACTTTTTAAAAAACTCGGAAAGTTACACGTGAGGTTGTTTTTAAAATTAAAAATAACCTTGAATATTTAAAATTAGCCTAAAATCATTTTAAGTGTATTAGATATTCACTTGTATGCCCTTATGATACGTGATATTATGACCCTGTTTGTTTTCCGGAATTCATTTTTCTGGAAATCACTTTCCAAACTTTTCCGTGTTTGTTATCTTCTGGAAAATTGGTCAACGGAAAACACTTTCCGGTCAACGGAAAACACTTTCCAGTCAAAGAAGAATTTGACTTGGTTTTCAGGAAAGTGTTTTCCAGAAAATTTGGGCGGAAAACACTTTCTGGAAGTTGTGAAAAATTTAAAAATGTCATTATTTGCTGATTATATCAAATTTGATCCTCAAACTTTTGATTGCTATATATAATTTGTTTTGAATATTTATTTTTCAATTCCATCTCTTAAAATTTAATTTTTATATTAATTTTGGTTCTTATTTTTATAATTGCTATTTGCTTTTTTCTTATCATTTTTTTATTGAAATTTTTTATCTATCAAATTTGGTCCTCATTTTTTTTATTGTTACTTATTTTATTTGAAATAATTTATGAAATGTTAATTATTATTATTTTAATTTATTCACCTTTTATTTTTTTTAATTTTTTTTTAGATTTGATCTCTATTATTTTGATTATTATTTATTTTATTTGAGATAATTTATGAAATTATATTTTTTTTCAATTTCATTCTCATTCAACTTTTTAATTTGTAAGATTTGTTCCTCATTATTTTAATAAACTTGAAAAAAAATTAATTTATTAATAAAGTATTTTCCAGATCATTTTCCATAACATAAACAAACACTGGAAAGTGTTTTCCAGTTTATTTTTCATAACACTGCCAAATATCGGAATTCACTTTCTAAGAATTCACTTTCCAGGAATTCATTTTCCCCGGAATTTACTTTCCAAAAAGAAACCACTTTCCAACAAACAAACGGGGCCTACGATAAATTACTTCTGATGTGCATAGTAAATCTTGGGTTAAGATTAGAGCATTTATTTTTTATAAGAGTTTGAGACAAATAGAGTTTTATTTATTTATTTGGACCTATAATATATATTTTTTTAAAGAATTATGTTTACTGCATCCAAAAACAGATATTAACTTGTGCGAGTCTTAATTAGATTATATAATTTATTTATTTTAAAAAAAGATAATGTTTTGATTATTGGTACTTTTTTTATTATGTTTTTATTATAATATTTGTTTATTGTTTAGGAGCAAACAACTCATTCCTTAAGATATTCATTTAGTTTTATTTAAATTAATTTATTCAAAATTTGTTTGATTTAAACTATATGTTCAATGATAATTTCAATTTAAATGATTGAATTTATCAATAATACAGTCAGGACAACGAATTTCAAAATAAAACAGCAGCAACAATAATAGAAAAAAAGTTAATCCCGCCATCAACACGGCCGTTTATTCTTGATGCTGAATTTTATGAGATACCATATGCGTTCACGTTGAATCTCGAACAACAATCATATACATGTAGACGGCGAGGCTTGCATGCTAAGCTTCACGAAAGGAAAAGCTTGGGCCAGAGTCACAAACGACATGTCACATTTCGTGGGAGAATGAATTTCTCATAAACGGCCTGTAGTCTACGTTCGTAACGGATATAACCTCCTTGTTTGGTCAAGCAGTTATACCACTGTTTGGTCAAATTTTAATTTATTTATTTTCGTATTTTAAATAAAAAAAATCTAGTGTTTTTAGATTATTTTGATATGCTGATGTTAAAAATAATTTTAAAATATAAAATAAATATCATTTTGATATATTTCTAAACAAAAAATATTATAAAAAATAACAACAACCACACTCATAAATACACCGGAGATGATATGATGATACCGTGGATTTGCAGATGTGGCCATACTTGATATCCAAGGCCAAAGCAGGAGGTTTAGATGCCATTGACACTTACGTGTTCTGGAATCTTCACGAACCCCAACAAGGACAGGTGACCGTCGATTAATCTCTCAACATGAACCAAGTCCTGGTATCTTCTAGACTATCTGTGCTGATACCAACATTCGCTGTGCCATTGCAGTATGACTTTAGTGGAAGCAAGGATCTGGTGAGGTTCATTAGAGAAGTTCATGCGCAAGGACTCTATCTTTGTCTTAGGATTGGACCCTTCATCGAAAGTGAATGGACTTATGGGTAAGAAAATCTTGGAAAATATATTAGACATATTAAAATTTGTTTTTCTCCCTTGTATATAAAGGAGTGTTACCTGATGGATATTTATTTATTTGCAGAGGATTACCATTTTGGCTGCATGACGTACCCGGAATCGTTTTTCGTTCTGATAACAAGCCATTTAAGGTATTATAAAGTGCTGCTGGTTATTTATCGATCATTGATTGATGATTAAAAGAATAAAATTACTGAGCTCATTTCCATATGTTAACTGGCAGTATCATATGGAAAGGTATGCAAAAATGATAGTAAAAAAGCTGAAAGCAGAGAAGTTATATGCTTCACAAGGAGGGCCGATTATACTCTCACAGGTTTCAATTTCATGAATTTATGCAGTTTTTGTAACATCTCTGTAATCCCATTTAGTGATATTAAGAGTTGTAAACATGTAGATTGAAAATGAATATAAAAATGTGGAAGCAGCATTCCATGAGAAAGGGCCACCTTATGTGAAGTGGGCAGCAAAGATGGCTGTGGGGCTTCAAACTGGTGTTCCCTGGGTAATGTGCAAGCAAGATGATGCTCCTGACCCAGTGGTTAGTGCCCACAGCAGATTTAATAATTCTTCAAAAAAATTGAGACTTCAATATATATTTGAAACTCCTCTGGCCTGGTGAAATAAGGACCTGATATTGTATTTGCAGATAAATGCATGCAACGGGTTGCGATGTGGAGAAACATTTTCAGGACCGAATTCACCAACGAAGCCTGCAATATGGACAGAGAACTGGACAACTGTGTACGTGTTAATCAAATTCTCTGTGCTCGTCATAAAACCACCACTTTGAATTTGAATTTATCTTGGAATATAATTTCCTGATTCGAATACAAAAGATGGAAGGCAGTGTAGATACCTTTTTGGTTAAATTCTCTGCCAGTTTTTAAGAGCAAGTCATTCAAATTTACTTCTTTTGGCATCCAGACACCCTTTTGGAACTTGCTTTGAACAGGAGAGTTAGTGTCTTTCAGGGTTAAGATTTCTTGTAAATTAAGCTGTGTAGAGCAATGGAAGTCCCTTAAACTAGCTTTATCATCTTTTGAGTTGTCCAGAATTGCAGAAACCTTTCAATGCAGATCTGATTCTCTCTCGCTTTGCTTCTCGCTTTTATGCTAATTACAACGTAAAAGAACATGTCTGTTTGATAAGCAATCTTAAAGGGTTGTAAAATAGATTGCTTCCACCTAATGACTCTGTTATCTCATGAAGCTATCAAGTATATGGCAAAGAAACTAGATCGAGATCTGCTGAAGACATTGCATTTCATGCTGCACTATTCATTGCAAAGGGAGGAAGCTTTGTGAATTACTACATGGTTTGCTTCTCTTTCTCATGGCCATCTTACTCAAGTGTCTCTTTTCAAGTTTTTAGTGATGGAAATCTTCTGGCGCCAGAGTGCAAGTTTTATCGATGTTTCTGAATGTCAATAAATCATAAGAAAATATCATTCAACATACATGGTTTCTTAAAATCATTCCTTTATTCTAGTATCATGGGGGAACCAATTTCGGAAGAACAGCTGCTGAATATGTACCCACAAGTTATTATGATCAGGCCCCTATTGATGAGTATGGTAAGTTCTTCTTTAATATCAAGTGCCTGTTTTATCTTATCAAAGACAAATCTGACTTGCCGAGTGGGTGCTTAGGTTTGTTGAGGCAGCCAAAGCATGGTCATATGAAGGAATTACACGCTGCCATAAAGCTATGCAGGAAGCCTCTACTTTCCAGTAAATGGATAAATTTCTCTCTGGGCCATCTACAAGAAGTAAGAACTTCGTCCTTTTTTCCTCGGAATGCATTTTTTTCCAGTTATATTAATCTTGCAAAGTGAAAAATGTATATCACGACTGCGTTGATTGAAGGCCTTTGTATTCGAAAGAAATTCACACGAATGCGCTGCATTTCTCGTGAACCAAGATGGGAGAAGCAATGCCACGGTCCATTTCAAAGGGTCATCGTATAAATTACCTCCAAAGTCAATTAGCATCCTGCCGGACTGCAAAATCGTTGCCTTCAACACTGCACAAGTATGGTTCGGTCCGAAGCTCTAAATTTTACCTTACGCATACGCTCAGATATGATATTCCTGCCAATAACAAGGAATCATTCGTTTTTTCTCCATTTTTCATTTTCTATTTTGGACAGGTAAGCACACAATATGGTACAAGATTGGCCACAAGAAGGCAAAAATTTGATTCAATTGAACAGTGGAAAGAATATAAAGAATATATTCCCAGTTTTGATAAAAGTTCATTCAGAGCAAACATGCTACTAGAGCACATGAATACAACCAAAGATTCATCCGATTATCTCTGGTACACTTTCAGGTAAATAAAGATGATGATAAGATCAACTAGCTAGACCTGAAATCTGGTTATATATGCCTGAACCACGTTTTCATGCACTAATATGCACTACACTGTATAATGTTTTTATACAGGCTTCACCAAAATTCCTCTAATGCTCATTCTGTACTAACGGTGAACTCCCTTGGACACAATTTACATGCATTTGTCAACGGAGAATTTATAGGTAGGTTATCACATCTATTCTAGTTATTTCTTGAAGGACCTGATATGCGAACCCAAATATTTTGCCACGCCCGATTATTCAGAGTGTTCTTAAAATACAATCATTATAAAGCACAGGGGTTTTCACACAGACCATGCAGTTTGAATTCCTGGGATTTTAAGATCTTTTGTGATAACTATCTCTCTGATAATCAAACTTCCCAGACATAATGTTATAGGTCTTATTTTCTAGGATCTGCCCACGGAAGTCATGACAATAAAAGCTTCACCCTGCAGAGGAGTCTTCCTCTAAAACGTGGAACCAATTATGTTTCCTTGCTCAGTGTGATGACTGGATTGCCGGTACTTTTCTATCTTAGTTCTATAGCACCTGACTGCTATAGAATGTTTCATTACATCGACAGCATTCCAATGCTAATTCACTTTTATTTGTGCATCGGCGTTAAGGATGGGGGGGCATATCTCGAACGAAGAGTTGCTGGACTACGTCGCGTGACCATTCAGCTTCAGCACGAACTTCATGATTTCACTACATATTTATGGGGATACAAGGTGCTTGTCTTCTGGCAAATAAGTTAATCCTTATCTTTATGAGCTTACTCTTATTTTCAACATTTATGATATTGTTGTATTCCCCCTCCGTTTTCTGAGATGCACATTTCCTCCATTAGTGAAATTGACTTGCCATCATTTTTTTATCACCTTTTCTCGTGAAAATCCCTTCCTTTTCTATGGTTTCTTATTCTTGGCTGGCCCATATTTTTCACATTATCGATTATTCCATGTAATTCCTGTACAAAGTGAAGCTGATACAAGTATAATTTTCCCCAGGTTGGGTTGTCAGGTGAGAATATACAGCTTCATAGAAACGACGCAAGCGTTAAAGCTTACTGGAGTCGTTATGCAAGCTCATCTCAACCACTCACATGGTACAAGGTACATTAATTGGTCAATACAGTAATTGATTGAATCAGATTTGTGTTTAGACCTTATCAACCTCCTAATTTATTGCAAATTTGCAGACTATTTTTGACGCACCTGTAGGAAACGATCCTGTTACATTGAACCTTGCATCCATGGGCAAGGGTGAAGCTTGGGTTAACGGCCAAAGCATTGGCAGATACTGGGTCTCATTTCTTGACTCTGATGGGAATCCCTATCAGACATGGTAATTAGCTTTAGAAATAAAATTTGTTTTTCGTGCATGCAGATGTTAACGTAATTGTTCTTTTATTTCTCGCATAACACAATCAGAATTATTTATGTAGCAGCGAGACTAATCTTTGCTTACAATATGGTCGACCTTTATTTTCTTCAAGGAACCATATACCTCGATCTTTCCTCAAACCTTCAGGGAACCTGTTAGTTCTACTGGAAGAAGAAAAAGGAAACCCTCTCGGAATTTCCATAGGCACTATGTCAATTACGAAAGTGTGTGGTCATGTGTCCAGTTCATATCCACCGCCGGTGATCTCATGGCAAGGAGAAAACCAGATTTACGGGAACAGAAAAAGGAATCATGGCAGGAGGCCTAAAGTTCAGCTTCGTTGTCCACGCGGAAAGAAAATCTCAAGCGTTCTCTTCTCAAGCTTTGGAACTCCTTCTGGTGACTGTGAAACTTACGCCACTGGAAGTTGCCATGCATCTAATTCTCGAACCATTGTAGAGAAGGTAAGATATCTGTTCCTTTCTCTGATTAATGGTTGCCGAGGATATTAAAATGGAAGTATACATGGTTAATTAAACTAACTTCAATTCTTTCCAATATCAGTATTTATTTTTTATCCATGATGAAGTATAATCTTTTCGATTTCCTTTGATCTGCACATTTTGATCAGTCTCCTGGGCTTTGTAGGCTTGTCTTGGTAAGGAAAGATGTTCCATTCCTGTGTCAAGCAAGAACTTCCATGGTGATCCATGTCCAGGCATTGCAAAATCTTTGCTGGTTGATGCTAACTGCACTTAAGGGACACTTTTTTATCACCTCTGTTGCAGCTTCTCCAAGGGACTCCACAGGTTATTCAATTTACTGTTAAAAGGGTAGTTTTCATAGATCTATTTCATAGAACGAATAACTTATGGTTTCTTTCTCCATCAAACTGACCATGATGATTCTTTATGAACTTGATTTGCTTGTATTTCTATATATGGGTTGCTTCTTGTTCATGAGCAGCATTTTTCCTTGGTTGACTATAGATTAATGTAAGTCGATCACTGTGGTTCAGATTCTTCAGCACAGTTTGTACGACCTGCTTGTCCCAATTATGTTCCTTAAAATCCGGCAATTTTCTTTATGTTAATGCTAACTAAGTCGGACAACGCAAATCTAGTTGAGCAGTTTCCTAAAGGCAAGAGAACAGTAATGTGTGTCAAGTCATCAAGTCAACAATATTATAGCTTTATTCGCATGCTGTACTGCGACTGTTGGATTAATGGATTGTTTTGAAATTGTTTTTATTTAAAAATAATTTTATTTTTTAAAAATAATTTTTATAAAAATTTATTTTTTTTAAAAAGTGTTTCTGAAATGAGCTCGAGTCTACTAAAAGGTTTTAATTTTTTTTTATTTCGACTAAATTACTTTAAATATGCAGTATTTTTCCTAATAGTTACGTGTAGTTTTTTTTTTTTTGCGTAAGATAAAGAAGAGGATGTTTAGAATTGTGGTGTAATAGGAGATTATAAAAAAATTGAGAGTTAGAGTGTTTCGTTAATTTTGAAAATCTAATATTTGATCATGAGACCCATTTAATTTATTGTTAAACCAAAGTTTCATGAATTTTGCTGCTTTCCATGTTTTTCGGTGGAGTGGGGGACATGAATATATAAAAAATATTATTATTTATTATATTTTCTTATAAAAAATATATTTTTAATATTAAAATAATCTAAAAATTAATTACAATAAATAATATATTAAAAAAAGATTACAATATAATTTCTATCTCTCAATTCTAATTTTATTTCAGATGATATTTTATTATATGTTATTCTAGGATTGCAGAGGCATTCACGTATGAATTTATAGTTTATGATGAAATTACAAGTAGTTTGATGAGATAATAAAAATAATTATCTAATTACTTGAATTATTGAATATTTAAAAAAATTATATATATATGTATATATTATATATATATATATATATAAAAGTAATTTCACAAGTTGAAAACAATATGAAAAACATGGTAATCAAATACTTGAAACTGTTTTTCATTAATCTCAAACTCAACAACAATTTTAATTAAACACTTTAAAAATTATTTTGAACCTGATTAAAGTACTTTTCATGGGAATAATTTTTAAAAATTTCAACCATAAAATAAAAAACAATACCAAACACTCTTAAAATTTGAAATAATCGATAGATAAGAAAATCAGAGACAGATTGTTACAGAGATGAGATTGTGAAAATCGCGCAGAAGGTGGCACCACACATGATTTGTAAATGATGAGGTAGCCGGGGAAATTTGAGTCCTATTTATAGTTTAAACTAGATAGATGGTCATTTTTTATAGATTACAGAAATAATACTCAGTGATAAGAAAATTATGGCTTGGGTTTTTTATTCAAATAAATTAAATAACCAAGTCAGTGGCTAGTGAAAATAATAAATGTTTACTATAGATATTATTATGAAAAAAAAATATTTTGTAAATATTCTTAAATTATATTGATAATTTTTTGACAATAAAGCAAAAAATAAATAAAAAACGTGATGACCTTGTAAAAAAATTTAATTACTACCAAATATAAATTAAGGATAAATAGGATGAAATGAAAATAATATTAATTTTCTTAAAAATAAAAAAGCAAAAATTTTAAATTTATGGCCTAGTTGTGAGGTCAAAACTATGAAGGTCAACTTTATAATAAAATGCAAAATTAAAAACAAAGGAAAAGAAGAAGAAGAAGCTGTGAGTCAATAATTGATCCTTGGTCTATGATATGAAATAAAGCCAGCCCCATATGAAGGAATGCAAAAAAAAAAAAAAAAGTTTGAAAGTCCAATAATCTAATGTTACATAATAAAATTAAAAAATATATATATAAAAAAAAAGACTAAAATCACATTAAGTTAATATTAATAACATGAGACATTAGTCATGAGATCGATCACATTAAGTTAATATTAATAACATGAGACATTATTCATGAGATTGAGTTACCTCATAAAAGGCAAATCAAGTGCAAAATTTTTGCTCATCCAAGATAAATAAATAAAATAACAATCAAAATAATAAGAGTCAAGTATGAGTGAAATGTTTTTAAAAAATCAATGAAAATGATAGAGAAATAGAAATAAAATAAAGAAATACCAAATATATCAGATGAAAAAGTTAAAATTTATCTGAAATAATTTTAATTTTTTAAAAATTATTTCAGATAAAACAAATAATAATAACAATAATAATAATAATAAAAAGCAAAGCTGAGAGCAAAATCAATTAAATGACTGCTTTAAAAAAATGAAGGAGGTATAGAAATCTATGGGAGAAGAGAAAAGAAAAGAAAATCATTAATGACACCGAATATCCACTAGCCATACACATTACCAAGGTATGCCGAGATCAAGACAAATTGAACATCACCGTTAAAGCTATTCTAAGAGGGTGTTTAACCATTCATTTTAATATATTTTTTTATTTTTATTTTTATTTATTTTTATATTATTTGTATGTGTTGATATAAAAAAATAACTTTTAAAAAATAAAAAAAACATTATATTATATTTCTAAATAAAAAGCATTTTCAAAAATAATTTCAACCATATATAAAATATGGTGTTATATTGATTCTCTTTTAACTTGATTATGAAAAAAAATGAAAAATATAAAAATCTCATATCATTAACTTAATTATTTTTTTATTTTAAAAGTAATTATATCATTTTATTGTGCTTAAGAAAAAGACAAAGAAGCTCCCTATACCAAATTAATATTATTTTATCTTAGGGATACTGAAATCATTTTATTATGTTATAGAAAAAAAGATTAATTTATCTCGGTTAATTTGGTAAATAATAAATGGATCATATGAAAAAACAATATTACCCTTGTATGTAAAGCTATTGTTTTTTTTTTTTTTTAAAAAAATAAAAATATAATTAAATTGTTTCAATTCACATTGTTTTATTTCCTGGTTTACAATGAATCACATATCTTTTTTATTTTTATTTTTTTTATCGGCAGACCATGTAGTAAAAAACCCTATTAGGATAATTAGTAAGAAGATTTTATTACACCGACCAAATCCAGAAGATCAAGATCATCTAGAAAGTTTTATGGTGCATCAGGAATCAATTAAAGGAATTTTATTAATTACTGCTTAAAATTTATTTTTTTCAAAAAGAAACAAACAAACTGAAAATAATAAAAAATATTTATACTTGTGATTTCTTTCTTGTTCCTGAGCCCTATAAAAAAACTATTAAATTATTATTATTTATTTCCTAAACACCATAAAATTTCTCAGATTATCTCGTAAAATTCGGCAAGGATTGTATAGATCTCAATAAAAAAACAAAACTTTCGAGCACGTGCCGCCCACTCTCCATCCACTTTTAACATGAGAGATCATTCACGCCGTAGGTCGCGTGTCGCTCAGTGGACACTGGCACTCTGCTCCACAGCTACACGTTGTCAGCTATTACAAGACGGCATAAAAGAAAGAGAGAAAATGATATAAAGATGCGAATTACATGTTCACCCCTGCGGATTCACAAATGTTCCACTTCGACCTTTATATTTCTAAACTCTTATAGTACCGCCTTTAAAAGGTCTCATTCTGGACTCTGACTCGCGAGTCCGTCAAGATTTTGGAGCCCCCCCTAAAAACCAACAAGAAAATTATTCAGTGAAATTCTAAAAATTAATTTAGAATATTCTTGAAAATTCAGAGCTAGAAGCACAGGATTCTTAGGATTTTGAATTGCGTGCATAGCATAAATGTAAAAAGAAAATGCATTATTTTGTAGTTTTATTTTAAAAGATTTAATCCGGTAAAAATACGAGTAATCAAATAATATGACATAGTATACATGATTGCTGATTATAATTTATTATATAAAATATATTTTGGCTGTTTTGCATGATAGACACGAGCATGCATGGAAAGAATAATAATACGTACTTTTTATTAATATATATTATGACGAGGAGTGATACTTAAAAAAGAAAGGGCATGTGCACGAGGATGTAAGATGGACGGACATGGTTATAAGATGGAGAAAATTATGTTATAAAAATAAAAATAACAGCAAATGGCTCTCTAAATTCCAAATTTATTTATTTTTTATAAAAGAAAAAAAAGTCATGTCTGAAACTATTTCATTGAAGCTCTATCCAAGCTCCAAGGATCGAGTACCCAATAGCTTATACGAAACTAATAGCAAATCGTTTTTATCAAAAAAAGAAAACTAATTACTTTTTAAAGTATTTTCCTGTAATATTGCCACGTGGAAAATAAAACCGAGAGATCAATGTGAAAAAGTAAAAGAAAACATGGAAAAATGCATTTTCAACTATCCTGAACAACATTGGAATCTTAAAAAAAAACATTAAAGTCGACGTCAAGAAATTTTAAACGATAGGAACCGAAGTGTAATATAAGTTAATTTACAGGGACTAAAATGTATTTTGAACAAACTAAACCAAGATCGAGAGAGAGAATGCCCCGATTGATGCTTGGGTTTGCAAGAGACCAAACAAAGCACAGCGCAAAGCTCACAATCAGCTAGATAGATAGATAGAAGAGAGACATCATCTCTCTCTCTCTTCCATCCCTTTGATTCCCATTCAACCAATCAAAGACCCCACAAATCTCCACATTTCCCTCTACTCCAACAATGCCAGCTTCCCCTTCTTCAGGTACTTCTCTTTTCCCACAAAACCCCTCCTCTCTCTCTCCTTCTCTAAAATTCAAAAATTTACTACTATCATCACTCCCTCCACCCAGCAGTCAAATTGTTTTATCCAATTTGTTCTCTTTGCTTTGATTTTGACAGATGGCAGGGGCAAATGGAAAAGGCGAAAGCGAGGAGATTCTCAAATCACTCGAAAACCACCACAGCACCACCACCAAGAAGAACCTGAAGAGCCCGAAGACGACGAAGAACCGGTTGAGGCAGACGACCATAACAACAACATCGTCTACAGAGAAGATTCCGAAGACCCGAACCCACATCAACAACCCAGCAGACCCGATCCAAACCCTCAAGAGACCGAGGTTTTAATTTACGGAGGGGTCCGCGTATGCGATTTCCCTCCGGTCACGCGGCTTGCTGTGAATCGCCCTCATGCGTCTGTGATGGAGATTGTGGCGGCCGAGAGGATCAATTTAACTGGAGAAAGCAGTAATAGAGGCCAATTACCGGTGAATTTGGAGAATGTATCGTACGGGCAGCTGCAGGCGGTGTCTGCTGTGACAGCGGAGAGTGTTGGGAGTGATCTGGAGAGGAGTGATGGAGGGAATTCGGGGTACGTCGTGACGCCGCCGCAGATTATGAATGGAAAGGGTGTCGTGAAGAGGTTCTGGAGTAGATTTCATGTGGTTCCAATGCATTCAGGTGTGAAATTATCACTCTCGTTTACTATTATTTTTGGGTCTATTTTTAGGTTCCTCTCCTCCTCGCTTATTTACATGTAGAAGTGAGTGTTTCATTATTACTGTTGAGATGGACATGGCAGAGTTTTGTGTGATTAATTAGTGTTTGGAAGAGGGATTCATGTTTGCTTTAGCTATGGAAAGTTGGTTTCAGTGGTGGTATTGAACTCGAGGTTTTGAGCTGGTTTTGTTTTTAAAACACTAAATATTGGAGGAAAAACAAGCAGTAATCGGGGAATTTCATTGTTTATTAGCTAGTTTGAGGATTTTATTTCATGGGGGTTTGGTTGTATATCAGGGACTGCATGAAGGGCTTACCTGGTAAAATAGAGAGGCAAGTTGTACTTATTACAATCCTGTTTTGACGATATAATTCAACAAGGCAACTCATATTTTTGGGAAACCTTTAGTTTTTATTTATATCAAACAGTGATGTCATTTTAGAGGCCTGCAGCCTTCATGGATGATTATCTAAGTCAAGAAGAGCAAATTTGTTATCGTGGGCTCCCAAATTGCCTTGGGAATCTGCATTTCAGGACCTTGCCATCAGTAGTTTAGTGGAAACAAGGGACTGGCTGGAATCACATCCTGTGATCTGGTGACCTAGCTAGTTGCCTTACCAACTCAAAGCACATAATTTCAAGTTTCTATAGGTTATAATTGTTAAGCGATTTCACACTAAGAGATGTGTTATGAATTAATTTAATGAGGCTAGAATCATAATTGTCTATCTCACTTAGATGACCTTAACTTAGATATAACTTCTCATAACAAATATTGAACATCTTTTTTCTGAATATTTCTATGATTATTAGATTTTTTATTTTTCTTTGTGGGACAAATTGACATTCTATATGAACTCCTCTCTAGCTGTAGTTTATTCTTACTTTTATTGATTTTGGTATGTTATTGCTGGGAATCTTGGGGAGTAGATTGGTTTTCACCGCTCTCAGTAAATCGAGTGGAGAGACAGGTAGTGCCACATTTTTTCTCTGGAAAATCTTCAGATCACACACCAGAGAAATACATGGATTGTAGAAACCGCATTGTTGCTAAATATATGGAGAATCCAGAGAAGAGGATCGCAGTTTCTGATTGTCAAGGACTGGTAGCCAGCATTGACAATGAAGATTTAACACGAATTTTTAGATTTCTTGATCATTGGGGAATTATCAACTACTGTGCAGCTCCAACAAGCTGTGAATCTTGGAGTGGAGGGTCCTATTTAAGGGAGGATCCAAATGGTGAGGTTCATGTACCGTCAGCTTCCTTAAAGTCTATTGATAGTTTGATCCAATTTGACAAGCCCAGATGTAGGCTCAAGGCAGCTGATGTTTATTCATCATTTTCATGTCATGGTGATGATTTCTCTGACCTGGACAACAGAATTCGAGAGTGCTTATCTGAAAATTGTTGCAATTGTTGTTCTCAGCCTCTTCCCTCTGTTTTCTACCAGTCACAAAAGGAGGTAAATCCTCATTTCCTCTGTCCCTACTTTTGCTTATTGCCCACATCAGTTTGTCACTGTTGTGTTGCTCTATCCATTCTGGATTTCCCTTTTACTCCCTGCAAGCTCTTTCTATTAAGACTTAATTTTGAGATCTCCAAATTCATCTATCTACACACGGGGTCATAACCTGGAAATTCCTCTGGAAATCTTCAGTCAACCTAAAACCCTAATTTATGTTCTCTCAATCCCTTTTTTTTTATTTTATCTGCTGTTGATTTGTTATTGCTGATCAGCATCTAATTTAACAGGTTGATATACTGCTATGCTCTGATTGCTTCCATGAGGGGAGATTTGTGACTGGTCATTCAAGCTTAGATTTTACCAGGGTAGATTCAACAAAAGATTATGGTGATATAGATGGAGAAAATTGGAGTGATCAGGAAACGTTACTACTCCTTGAGGCAATGGAGATTTACAATGAAAATTGGAATGAAATTGCAGAACATGTTGGCACCAAGTCAAAAGCACAATGCATCCTTCACTTTCTGCGTCTGCCTGTGGAGGATGGCCTGTTGGAAAATATTGAAGTTCCAAGAATGTCCAAGCCACCCAGTCCATCTAACAGAGATGATAGCAGAAGACCACACTCAAGTTCAAATGGTGATCTATCAGCTGTTTCATATGCATATGATCTTATCACTTCAAAATAATGGTGATGTATCACTAATATTCTGTGACCGCATTTCTCTTTGTTTCTGTAGGATCCTGCCTCCTAAGTGCTGATGCTGAAAACAGGCTCCCCTTTGCAAATTCTGGCAATCCAGTTATGGCACTGGTAGGTCACTTTCTTTATTTTGTGCTGTATATATGTTCACTCGAAAGTTGATGAAGTATAAAAATATCAAATTGGCTATCAATGCATTCATGCTAAAATGATTTGCTAATTTTATATACTTTCTCACATTTTTTGGGGGTTTCAATGGTAAAAGTGGAGGTCTTAATAATTAACTTTGCTGCATGCTCATTGTGGATTCTGGTTTGTTTTTTGTGTTTTCCACATTGTTTTTTTTATTTATCATGTGGGTGGTTGAGCAATGAAAAAAATAAATCAAAGCTGGACCATCCTGAATATTTGGAAAAAATAACCCAGGAGCAAAGTGGATTGAATCTCACTACCTCTTCAATTTCAGGATATATGCAGAGAATAGCTTATAGCTTCATTTTCTTTCATCATAAAGATCCCGTGAATGATTATTATGACTCCTATTTTGAAAGGTAAAAAAGCATTAGTATTTAGTAGCAAACATAAAAGCAAAATCGAGTTTAGGAACTGTTCCTGAGTGCCACTGTTTTCTAAACTGGTTTTTGCATTAATTATTCTTTTTATACTTTTGAAATCTAAGAGCATCCGGTCTTGTAAAATAACTAGGAATTTGTTCCGATTACTTCAAGCCAAGTCATAAATCTATCTGTAAATTATGTATTCAATTGTACTTATTTGGCCTTCCTCCCTCAGTTTATTGAAAAAAATACCATTTGGTTTTACAGCACTATTTGATACTCATCATGCCTGAGTTCTAATTCAACGCAATGGTGTATTTAGAGACTGCACCCTCAGTGTCTATTTAGACTGTTTGATGCAATGTCTTTTCTGATGATTCTATAGAATCAACCCCCCATATGATAAGATCATTAATTTAGAGCTTGCCATACTTTCATATGGATTGACAAAATAAATTTAACTTTTTTCTTCTCATCTTACTTCATCATTAATCCTTCTAAGGTGGCATTTGGAACGAGGTTAAAAAAAGGGAGTGGATTATTACATGATCAATTTTTAAGGATGTTTGGTGTACTCATAAATTGAGGGGTTAATTTTAATTGAAAGAGTGAAAATAATTAAATTATTAGCAATGATCGATCATATACAATTAAAAATTGATTTGGTGTGTATCTTGAGACAAAAAAGGAGAGGAGAAACAAAATATTTTCTGCTTGGATGGTATAATCTACTCCCCAATAACACCAATTTGGGTGTACTTAGTACCACCTTAATAATTAACCCCCTACAAAAATTCAACTAAACATGGTCAAACAGGACAAAATTAAATTTTAATCCCCATTACCCTTCTACTGAGCATAACCTAGCTGATCCTTCTCCATCATTAGCCTGCTTGGCATATTGTCCTTGACAGTGCTCTGCTTATGTTAGGATGGTTTCTATAGAATGGCTCTTACACATGAATCCTAAATTAACAAGTATCTAACATCACCTGTTTTAATGATTGATTCTTTTCTGTCATTAATTTCCTACAAAAATCCATGTGGTCATATGTTTCTTACCCGCTAGCCCCCTGCTTTGGCCTCAATTTATCTGGTACCAACTCTGCCAACCTTGACTTTTCTTTCTCATCTAATAAAAGAGAAGATGCAAGAAAGATGAGGTATTGGCATTGTTGTGCAGTATATCTAGTGGTATTTCCTTGTGTTATGTGGTGTTAGGGTTTGGTTAAAGTGAAATCTTGGGGTTGCAAAACTAGGGTCCACAATTTATTGGTTAGATTGGGGTTAGATTGGTTGGATTGATTGGTGTTTGTGAGCAAGATGTTTCATCCACTCGAATTAATTGGACCAGGTTGCAGGTTTTTCTGCAGCAGTTACTTTTAAAGTGTTGAACAAATTAATTTGGTGGAAAGAAGAGTGGAGAATGGAGATATATGTAGGAATATAGGTCTATTGTTGGTAAATTGTGCTCGAGATTATTGGTGAATGGTGGAACTACACAGCTTAAATTAACTTGTTTCAAAAGTTTTCTTGCTTGAATTTATTTGGATCCATCTAACCAGTGGAGAATTTTGTAGGTTGCTTTTCTGGCCTATGCTGTTGGACCAAGAGTTGCTGCAGCCTGTGCTCATGCATCTTTGGCAGCATTATCTGAGGATAACAGGTAGGTGTATGTTTGTCTTAGAATACTTAGAAGGTTTATAGGGTGGGTGTATACATGTGATTTCTCTGGAACTTGTTGATTTGATTCACGTAGGATAAATCTCTTTTTGCTATTCTCTCTCTCTAGTATTAGCAACTGTTGAGTAGCTATGCTTTGAATCTAATAAAAGTTCTTTGGTATCATCAGTATGGCTTCTGCTCTACTGGTGAAAATATTATGCAGCAGGGGATTGTTTTGCTTATACATACATCGTGCTTGCATGTTTTCTATCCTTGAACTCAATTAATTTCCCTCCTTTTGAAGGATGGATTCAGAGAGATTACATGGTAGAGAAGGCAGTTTTCATGGAGAAGTTGCAGATTCAATTCAACAAAAAGGTGACCATAAGTTGTTTTCGGTGTTTTAATTATATCGCCCGTCCTTGTCTCTGTTTTCCTTCTCCTTCATCTAACATTAGCAAATGATTTCTGTGGATCTTTCTTCAGTAGATGCCCATCATGGTTCACGGGGTCAAAATGGGGCTGAGATTGCTCCTTTGTCTGCTGAAAAAGTTAAAGCTGCTGCCAAAGCTGGTCTTGCTGCTGCAGCAACAAAGGCTAAACTGTTTGCTGATCATGAAGAGCGGGAAATCCAGAGACTATCTGCCAATATCATAAATCATCAGGTAGAACTGATGTTGATGTTACTTTCTTCTTTACTTTCATTTTCCATGTTACTTCTCTCTTAATACTTGTATATTTATAACTATGCTTTTGTTTTCAAGACCAAGGGGGCACTCATGAACCTTATGGGGATAACCTTAAACATGCTGTTCTTTTATTGGTAGCACATGTTTTCTCAAGCCACATAACTATGCCTGTATCACTTGTATTTAACTTGCATATTTATAGCGAAACTGAAATTTGTTTGGCTTCACCATGTAATAATTTATGATCAACACATTAAGAAGTTTTTGATATGGTTACAGTTGAAGAGACTGGAGCTTAAGCTGAAGCAGTTTGCAGAAGTGGAAACCTTTCTAATGAGAGAGTGTGAGCAAGTGGAGAAGACAAGGCAATGGTTTGCTGCTGAGCGGGTCCGCTTGCTATCTACCCAGATAGGACCTGCAGGAGTCACTTCACAAGCGAACCCTGCTAGTGTTGCTCCTTCGATGGTTAACAATAATGTGGGCAACAATAGGCAGCAGGTGATGCCTTCCTCCTCTTCACAACCAAGCATTCCTGGATATGGCACTTCACAAGCGAACCCTGCTAGTGTTGCTCCTCTGATGGCTAACAATAATATGGGCAACAATAGGCAGCAGGTGATGCCTTCCACCTCTTCACAACCAAGCATTCCAGGATATGGCAATAGTAATCCAACCCATCCGCACAACAATCAACAAGCCCATCCTCACATGTCATATTTGCAACGGGGACATCCACAGCCCATGTTTCCATTAGGGCCGAGGCTGCCCCTGACAGCTATACAGCCATCCTCATCAGCTCCGTCAAATGTCATATACAATGCCTCTGGGAATTCACAACCTAACCTCAATCAAATGCCGAGGTCTGTGTCCGGCCCTCGTTCTGGCTTAGGTTGAAACATTGAAAGTGATGTAGCTGTGGAGTTTTATGGTTAGTTCCACTGGTTACTTGCTCATAATCTGTGCTGTAGCTGGGGTCAAAGGATGAAAAAGGATGGAGCCAAGAACGTTTCATCTGTCTTGCGTTGTAGTTTTGATCTGAATATAAATTATTCTGTGCAGTTTGTAGGCTTGTAACAGGTCTAGTCGATGTATCATTTGTATGGAATTATGAGCGTTGCCCATTAACATAGGAAAAATTATTTTCAGAACAAATAATCTTTAATATAAAATGTGTCGTGAAGATGGCATCTGACGACTATATTTTCTGGTTGTTTTCTTATCTTTTTCTGATTAGTAAATAAATTGTTACTGAACATATAGGCATTTCACTGTAGCCCCGCCGATTATTTTTTGTGTTTTTGGTACAAGGGAAGAGTTTATTCAAGTGCTTCTTCCCTTGAACTTGATTGATTTGGTAGATCTGAGCTGGTTCTGGATGAATTGTGTTCTTTTAGGCTTGTTTTGAGGTCATGAATATGTTTTATAATGTGTTTAAGGTGATTTTAAGAGGGTTTTAGGATGAAAATAGCGTTAAAATTATACTTTTTTTGTTTGAAATTTCACAACTTGACTTTCGAGCTACTTAGGATTTAGGTAGGCAACTAATCGTCTAATTAAATTAAAGGATGAATGATAAGTTATTTGACCCAAGTGTGAGCTGCTCTAGGCGCCGGCTCATAAGCCCTGATCTCCGGCCATTTTTTTTGTTTTCTCCCCAACACAATTGGGTTTTTATTGTTTATTTTCTTAAAAGAATTATTGTTTAATATTTTATTGGTTATTAATTATGCATTATAATTATTTTATCTGATATTTTTTTCTTAATTTCCATGTTATTTGGTATAGGTGTTTATTTTATATAATGTTTTTTAGTTCAATTGACTCTATGATCCAAATTATAAGTTTTGCTGGTTAAAACTTTGATTGATTAGAAATCAGATTGTATATATGTTTTTTTAATTTCCTAGATAATTCTTAATTTATTCAAATTAAAAAAATAGGTTAAAATACACATAAAAAATGTGCTGTCGTATTGAAAAAAAATATATCCCGATCTACGCGCGGGTTAGCTACTCGCTCTCTATTTCTCCTTGGCCAATTTAATTCTTCCATAGGTGAACTACTGATTCATTGTGCTATGGCTGCATTCCTCGGTATTAATTAATTCTTTTCTTTCTAGAATTAATTATTAATTAACAAAAACTAAAAATGCTGCTTTTACTTTCCATCATCCTATAAAACACTATTTATTACAATTGTTTTCTTTTAAAAAACAATTGGTTTATTGAAGGTTAGGCTTCACAATTTATTATGATTTATATTTTTACATGGTCATTTTAGTATCACGATTCATGTAATGAGATTGACAATTTAATTTAATTGATTGAAGTTTTTTTTTTAATTTAGATATTACAACCTCATTCTTTAATATTGAATGGATTAAAAATATAAGTTCATGATTAATTTCACTAGTTTTATATAAAATTACCTTGTTCTAGAGACACAAGTTGTATTTTTTTTTAATTTCATCATTCAAAAATTAGTTGATTGATAATTAAATTTCATAATTTTGTTACAATTTGTTTTCAATGAGTTGTCTTAGTTTGATGACTCTAGTCATAAATTTGGAAGGTTAGCCCAAGTTAATTGAGATTTAAAGTCAATTTTTTTGTATTTTTTTAATAACTATTTTTTATCAATTTCATCATTCAATATTAAATTTATTAAAACTTGACTTTATAATTTGTTTTGAATTATTTTCTATTGCTCTATCATAGTCTTATAATTTTGGATCATGAATTTAATATATTAACTCTTGTTCAACCAGGCCAGTTTAATATATTATTGTATCAATATTAAAAAAAAAACTTCCTTGAAGTTTTCAAGTCACACTATATTTTTATTGGTTGTTATTAAATTTGTCAAGTCAATTAAATCACATAAACCAATAACTATTTTTTTTTTTAATAACATGATTGTTCGGGTTAGTTTGCATCTTGAATAATTCTAATGGTAATAAAATTAACAATCATGTAAACTTTTAGTGTCCATCATATTAGCAACTCTAAACCTGAGATCACATGAAAAATATTTTTTTTAGTTTCACGCTCTTATCCCTGGCCACCAATTAGATAATTTATTTATTTTTATTAGAAAAAAATTAATAACACTTGATTTTTGTTCACATTTTTTTTAAATGATCCCATCCACTGATCATTATACATATACTGGAAAAGTTATCTTTTATAAAATAAATGGCAAAATTAAAATCTTCTCATGTTTGCTAGTATTGTGGCAGCGAGACATGAATTTTAAGTTTTTTCTTTAAAATAAATAAAATTAAAAAAAAGTTTTTCTTATATTTTTCTCTTTATACTTGATATTTTTATCATTTTACACTTGGCCTATTTATCACCATTTCTTTTATTATCTTCATTTTATTTGTAATATTTTTATTACTTCTTTACACATTGTTTTTGAAAAATAAAACATTATTTTTTATTCTTCACACTTGAAAATTTATCGGTCATATTTTGACTTATTTATTGTAATTTGTGTTTTTTTTAATTTTTTTTCCTTACATTTTTTTGAGATATTATTATACAAAAACTAACTGAACGGTGTTTCAATTATATATATACCACACTGAGAATGAGCTTGAAATCTTTTTTTTTTTATTAACGCATATTATTTTTATTTTATTTTATTTTATATATGCATCAACTTTTTAATTCATAGTTTTATTTTTTTCTCATTAAAAAACATATTAATAACACCCACATATCAATTCATTTATGCTAGAAATCGTTTTTGACTCAACTTGCAACTAGACAAGTTGAATAGACACATTAATGTTTTTCCTTTTTTGTATTTATTGGGTACAAATAGCTATCGATTTATTTAATTAAATGCATGCATAATTTTCTTAATTTAATTTTTTTTTTATCAAAATTATTCAATTTGATAAGCTTATATATTTATTTATTAAAAAATATTCAACTCGGGACGCCATGCAAGTCAAATAAATAACTAATCATCCTCTAGACAACCTCCGTTTCATTCATCAATACCGTGCGCCGGTAAATAAAAACAACAAAGCGTGAGGGTAGCAAGTACTTTTTTACATTGATATAAAACATTGACTGACAACCTGAAACCCTGAACATCTCATGGAGATTATACAGTAATTTCCTTCTTCTGTAAAGGACTCCTGCAGCGGTCTTTGGAAAAAAGTAAGGCAACAAGTGAGCAAGAAAGGGCAAGTGAGGTGAGTGATAGAAGCCTGAAAGGGGTGATATACGTGGATATGGAACAGGGAACCCATTATCCCGTAGCTGCTCTAATAACCAAGCTCAATCTCATAACTCACAGATGAAAAATGAAAATGGCTACTGGTGCGCTTGAATTGTCCCACTACTCTGGTAGTGGGATATCAGCTAAATCCTCTCTGTAAGGTACCTGACCGAATACCATTTCCTGGCTAGATTTTCCTTGCCCGCTTTCCATTTTAGCTTCAAGATTTGGATCATTCTTTACTGGGTCGATGTATGTCACAGCAGTGTCTTTTCTAAAGGTAAGGTAGATGACGGAAAAAATATAGATTGCCATGAAAGGAAAGACTATGATCCCGATAATCACATTTCCAACTTTGGGCAGATTGTTATGAATCAGCCAGCCCACAAATCCTGTGCTTAGATAATACACGTTGATTCCAATGATCATGAATCCCAGAGTCCACGAGATGACAATTATCTGCATACATGTAAATGAGCGGTGTATCAGGTGCTGCGGTAGCAAATTCCACTACAAATTACCACACGAGAAGACATTTCGACGTGATTTCAATTGAAGGAAATCAGGAGAGCTTATATTATATATATAGAGAGAGAGAGAGGGAGGGAGGGGGGGGGCAAGTGGGGGTGGGGGATTTTGAAAAATACAGCTTACATAAATTGAGTTCTTGTGTGGTCCCATCTTGGTGTTACTGCTGCTGAATTTAAGAAGTGGGATGAGTGCGAATGGAAGCTCAAATGACAATATCATCTGAACAAGTAAACAATAATAATTATAGATAACAGAAACAATTAGCTCGACTATGGAAATTATATGACTCGTGGAAGTATAATTATCATTTTCTCTACCGATGCAATGATGATTAAGCGGCTTGCCCCGGATGGTCCACCTATAATTGAGACAATGAGACTTGGTAAAATGGCTACGGATCTAGTCAACAGGTTCCTCAGCCATTTCCTCATCTTCAGATCCAAGAAGCCCTGAGAAATTTAGATACCGAAAACATAAACCGGCAAGCTTTGAAATATTCACTAGTATGAGCCATACACGCTAAGATGGTAATATCACGAACCTGCATGATGTATTGTCCAGCATAAGTGCCTGTTATTGTAGAGCTTTGTCCTGAAGCTAATAACGCAATCGAATAAACGATCGAACTCGACTTTCCCAGCACATTCTGCAATTGTCGATCCCTCAGATGTTATGATTAATGTTAATTCCGTGTGCATCAGTAGATACTCAGTTATTTTCACTTGTACCTTGAGTAAGAAAGAAGCACCCTTGAGGGTGAGATCACCGCACCGTTCCGCATCTTCAGGTGAGAGATTCTTGGCCAAGCAAACAGTACCCGATACAGAGACAATCGATACATTGATTAAAAATGCTACAAATAGTGCAAATCCGCTCTCTATCAGGAAATATCGACATGCATCCTGTACGTTGAAAATAAAATAAAAATTACGCGCATCACATTGTATTCCACTTCACCAAAAATATCATCACGAGTTAAAGCATAAAATTTAACCATCTTTTTTGAGTCCTTGCTTACATTGATGCCACGAACAGAATTGGGAACTTTCCTAGAAAGCACAAGAGCAGAATGAAGAAAGAGGTTGTGCCTGTTGAGAGGAAAAAAGAAGAAGATGGGTGTGAGTGATGTAGCTGTCAAAATCAGGCAGTTGAAAAGTATAGCAAAACTTATTTATATCTGCAAAAATGGATAATTAATTGTGTGAAAACGATATGATTTATAGAGAATGGAATCTCACGGCATGACAAGGGCGCCGAGTAGAGCAATGGCATCACCGGTGGCTCCCTGGCCTGTGAGTTTAGGGATAAACATGCCTTTAAGCACATCAGATGCCGGTGGCTTTACATAACTAAGTTCACCAAAGAAACATGCTGCCATTGTAAACACCAAAACTGATATCAACAGCTCCAGTTTCCTGATCTGGTCAGTAGACAAAACGCTTAAAAGAGTTGAGATTTAAGAAAACATAACTAATGAGTGTCTCTATTGAAATGAATTAAAAAATAATTTCGTGCCGGCTTTTAGTTTTCAGGATTGGAATTGAGAAACGACAACACCGTACAACATGTCGACACTAAAATTATTTATTTATTAATTTATCTTGGACTTGTGTGGTGCGGCAGGTAATAAGAATATAAGATATTATCGACTGCTTATGAGCTTTAATTATTATTATTATTAACCGGAAATGAAAATTGATTTATAAGAAAAGCATGTTTTCTAGCTCTCTACTTATCCTGTAGATTAAAAAAAACATTAGAATGGCCGTGTTTCAAATTGTTTACTATAAAAAATAATAGCGTACTTAACTCGCCCCTTTTAATATTTTTTAATTAAAGTCAAACAAAACTCGTGTTTTTGTTTTTAAAATATACTTAACAATCATATTTATTTAATTTTTTATTAAAAGAATATCTTAATAACAAATAATAAAAAAGTTATTTTATGAAAGTAAACACTCTTGTCTAATTATCTCGAAGCAGTAAACGAAAATGAAAAATAAAAAACATTGTTAGCATCATCGAACTAATGACACCCATGAATCGACAAGATTCATGACGATTGAATGGATAAGAAGTTTTATATCTGAGAGAACGTCCAAGTTGAAAAATAGCTGGTGACGATTATCAGTATAAGAAACGTGGCAAGAATCTTCATAAACAATTCCTCTTAATCAACACTATCCTTTTTCTTTTTTATAAAACGTATCTGTCAAACTCACACCATCATGTAAAAGCTGGTGAATTATGCTATCAGCAGTAATGGAAATACTCTCTGAAACTGAGAACCGGAGAAAGTCAATGGATTTTACATATTTAAGGAGTATTTTATTTTAGAATAAAATATACGAGAAAGATTTTTAAGAAGAAAATATATGAGAGTTTTTTTTCATTCGGTGAATAATTACTAGAATAATTACCCCATATTTTTGGAGACCAAGAAGTAGGAGAGTGCTAAGACCAGTCATGAGAACTCCTGTCCATATTGGGATGTGGAATAGAATGTTTAATGCAAAGGCTGTCCCAATGACTGTCCGAACAAGCACACATTCGAAAAAAAGGGTTAGATGATGCTCTGTATAAATTGTGATAACCTAATTAAGAACTTAAAATCTTTTCTATCCTGGAAGTTTATGATGATAATCGGATTTATACATGCCTTCAGGTATATCAGCAGCTATGACAGCCAACTCTGCTAGCAACCACAGGCACCATCTCACGTACTTCGGATATTCAACCTTGCACAGCTCAGCCAGGTGTCTACCTGAAAATCCAATGCCGCAGCACAGAAAAAAATGCTAGTAGTAAGTAAATTATAGAAGTTAAAATATCAATAGTTTAATTATATGAGATTTTGTTCAGAAACAAACTACAGCTGGTTCTTTTCACTTCAGTAATTAATTAAATCACGTACCGGTGCTCACACCAAGATTTGCAGCGAGAGATTGGATTATGAGAGCGAAGATCAGACCGATAAGGATCACCCATAACAGCTGAAAAACAGATATGATCACCTTTAATTAGTCCACATTTTTGGGTGCCAATTCTCTCAATCATTGAAGCGTTCCCTCTTATTCTTTTCATTTTTTACCTCGTATCCATGGTTGGCTCCTGCTTGCAAATCTGTTTCCACTGCAAGTAGTTCACACGAGACCTTTAGTATATTAACGATTCGTACAAAGCTCTACAGGGAAGGAATTAAATACATAGGACAGGGGCTTACAGTTTCCAGGATCAAGATAAGCTAATGAAACAAGAAAACCGGGCCCAACGTAGGATAGGAACTTTCTCCATCCGGGTTTCTATGTATAATATTCGTCCAAAAAAACGCAAGTTAGAGAAACACACAATAATTTTTCTTCCAAGTTTACCAAGATATATGAAAGCAAGTGGAAACGAAACCTAAAGATGAGAGAATGAAACGGACCTGCTGGCCATGATCATCAATGCTAGGTGGGGACTGGTCATCCAGGTCAAGAGCTGCGATACGATTGCTGTTTCCCCGAGATGTTGGAGCAATCTCACAGAGTTGCTGTTCCTGCTGTAAGCTTGCCATCTCTGCTTTTCAATTTCTTTAAGAACAAGGGATTTTTAGGGTTTGGGTTTATGATAATAAGATCAATTCTCTTACACTAGCGACTATCTTCACAATTTAACTTAAACGCGATCTTCTCCAGTGAGCTGCTCTCTTACTTATAGAGCAGGCCATGGGGTGGAATCAATTTCACATTTTTTTATGAATGTTACTTGTTAAAATACTGAGTTTCTACTATAAATGAGCAGCATCCTATTTTTTGAACTCCAAACCAATTAGAAGTTAGCATCACATGCCATTTTGGCACAAACCAGCCCCCATGTTAAACCAAAGGGAAATGTTAAAATTGCGGGAAGAATTCTTCCGATTTAAGACAAAATAGTTGGTCTACCCGAAAGCATGCCTCTTTTTTTTTCTAGAAAGGAAAAGAGGGATGTGACTGCGTTCTAACCCCCAAAATAGATAGATAGATAAATAAATAAAGTTAATTTATACACTTTATTTTTTATTCATTTTCAAAATCCTAACATTAGTGAGATTCTATATTAACTTTATAATTATGTGCTAAGACTTTTCTAATAAAATATTAAGGTTTAGGCCTACAGCTAATATAAATAAGATCTAGTTTAACATATTTTTATATTTTAATAAATTAAGAAAGAGATTGTTAATCTCTTTCTCTATTATGAGAGATTATCTACAGCTTATAGATTTCATTATCAACCTCTTTTTTATTCAACCCTGATAGACATGTTTTAGTTTATTTTTTTTATTTAGTCTACTAATCTCAATGCTAGATGGGTTCTATAATTAATTATTAGGATTTTGTTTTTTGTCTTTAAAAATTAGATTTTAGGTCTAGAAGCCTTTTGAGTATCTAAAAGGCGTAGCGTGGTGACAAAAGGCTGGAGATTTGCATAGCAGGTCTCGAGTTCGAGTCAAGACGAATTTTTTTTGTAAAAACCTGGACCAACCAGGATGTTACTCACTCATCTAAACCAACAAAATATGTTTTCTAGAGATGAGATTTTCTCAAATAAAAAAAAAGAAGCTTTTTGGATAGATTAAATTGTTCTTCATAGATTAAAGTGCTTCATATAACACATCATTTTTAACCCCGGTTTTATTAGTTGTGTCCATTGTTGTTAAAATTGCTAGTCCACTCGCAAAATCGTATGATTTTGCTAGTCCACTCATCAAATCTTGTCAACTCGGGTAAAAAAATTGATTTTGATCAAACTCGAATAAAATCATAAAATCAGACCAGATCGTATCAATTTTATGTTCTTGCTGCCGCTTCAAAAATTGCATTGGCGCTCACCATTCGCACGCCCCCCTCTCTAGTGTGTGTGTGTGTGTGTGTATATATATATATATATATATATATTATCTCTCTTTCTCTCTCTCTTATATATTATGGAATCACTATTGAAAATTAGTAATATTAACTTTAAAATTTTTGAAAAAAACATTTTTTTTATTTTTTACTTTAAATTATTTTTTTTTATATTTTTAAATTATTTTCATGTCCTGATGTCGAAATAATTTGCTGGAGTTGGAGCTATAATTAATTATTAGGATTTTATTTTTTGTCTTTAAAAATTAGATTTTAGGTTTAGGAGCCTTTTGAGTTTCTAAAAGGCGTAGCGTGATGACAAAGGGCTGGAGATCTGCATAGCAGGTCTCGAGTTCGAGTCAGGATGTGTATTTTTTGTAAAAACCTGGAACAATCAAAATGTTACTCGCTCATCTAAAGCAACAAAATACGTTTTTTAGAGATGAGATTTTCTCAAATAAAAAAAAAGAATCTTTTTGGATAGATTAAATTGTTCTTCATAGATTAAAGTGCTTCATATAACACATCATTTTTAACCCCGGTTTTATTAGTTGTGTCCATTGTTATTAAAATCACGAGTTGACTCGCAAAATCATATGATTTTGCGAGTCCACTCATCAAATTTTGTTAATTCGGGTAAAAAAATCGATTTTGATCAAACTCGATCAAAATTGTACAAAATCTTGTAATATATATATATATATATATATATATATATATATATATATATATATATATATATATATATATATATATATTATGGAATCACTATTGAAAATTAGTAATATTAACTTTAAAATTTATACTTAAAATTTTTGAAAAAAATATTTTTTTTTATTTTTTACTTTAAATTAATTTTTTTTTGATATTTTTAAAGTATTTTCATGTCGTGATGTCGAAATAATTTGTTAGAGTTGGAGCTAGTACTAACAATATCGGTGTTGGTACCAATATTAGTACTGATAATCCTTTCAATAATAATCCTTTTGATGAATGTATTAAAAATAAAGAGGAAAATGACAGTCATGAGACTAATTTTAATTTATATAGCACATCAATAAAATATTTATTTTAAATTTGTTACTTTTTAACTAATAAAATTTTATGGACATAATTGTTTTATAATGTATTTTTAAGTTATTTTGAATCATGCATGAACCTTAACTAATGAAGTTTTATGACCATAATTATATTGTATTGTACTCAGAAATATTTCACTTACGATTTTATGATTTTTCTACGTGCACGATTTTAGCTATGATTTTACGATTTTTGTACGGAAAAATTCAAGTACGATTTTACGATCCGATTTTTCAAAACCTCTTCCGTGTCGTGTTAAAATCACGATTTTGACAACCATGGTTGTGTCTTGTCATTTTTAATACTATGATATAAAATATGTTTATGATATTTCATGATTTTTTATTTAATATACATGATTAAATTAAAATAATAATAACATGAACAATCTTTGATAAAGAATTTCAATCTTGAAAGAAGTTTATAATGAATCCAAGTACGCTTTTTTTTTAAAAAAAAAGAACAATTATGTAAATATGTATTTGAACGTGAAATCTCGAAGTTTTAACATTACAAACATGGAAATTTTATTACAATTACATAATTGCTTAGAAAAGCTTCATATAATACATCATTATCAACCCTGAGTCGTGTCTTGTCATGCAGCAACGAAGGAACCTGCATTTCTAGTTCTGAACACCATCTATTCTGGGCAGAGGGATATCAGCTAAATCCTCTCGATATGGTGCAATATCCATCCCCGGGCCCTCGGTAGATCTGGCTAGTCCGTTTTCCATGTTAATTTGCTGCTGGGGGTCATTCTTATTTGGCTCGATAAAAGTCACCGCAGTGTCCTTTCTAAAGGTTAGATAGATTACTGCGAGGATATAGATTGCCATTAGAGGAAATACTATAATTCCAATGAAAACGTTCGCAGCTTTCGGTAGATTGTTGTTAATTATCCAACCCACAAAGCCTGTGCTTAGATAATAAACGTTGATGCCAATAATTCCCAGACCCAAAATCCATGATAACACTATGATCTGCGTTCACAAGAAGGAAAATGATTAGTATATAAAAATTAAGAAGTTGTTGAATCTTAATTTATGTAAAAAGTGTTTATTTATTTAGCAGGTTATATACTGCAGTTCCAGGTAATTAAGAGGTAGCAGTAAATTAAAGAAAGTAGAACTTGCTTAAATTAACCTTGAGAGAAAAAAAATTACATAAATTGAGTTCTTGTGCGGTCCCATCTTGGTGGAACTGCTACTGAATTTAAGAAGTGGGATAAGAGCAAATGGCAGTTCAAAAGAAAGAATCATCTGCAAAGCCCAATTAGATTTTGTTACAATTAGTTACACTTGAAGATGGATATATATATAACAGTAGAATAGTTTGATGTGATCCATTATTCAAACCGATGCAATGATGATTAGTCGACCCGCGCCTGTCGATCCACCGATAATGGAGACGATAAGACTAGGTGTAATGGCAACGCTTCTAGTCACTAGGTTCCTGGTCCAATTTTTCATCTTAAGTTCCAAGAAACCCTAAAAATCACACCACTGGAAAGTAAATTTATTTATCCTGTAAAAAACTCTGAATAGAAGTTCAAAAATTTTGTCGATAGAAACCTGCATGACGTATTGTCCTGCGTATGTGCCTGTGATAGTGGAGCTCTGCCCTGAAGCTAATACAGCAATGGCATAAATTTTTGAGCTTGATTTTCCCAACACATTCTGTGAAACCAAACCAAAATCAAAATAAAAGTTATTTGCAAGAGCTTAATACTTGAACGTAAGTCTTACTATCACTCTTTTTATGTGATTTTAACCTGAAGAAGGAAGGAAGCAGAGTTAAGGGTGAGATTTCCACATCGATCTGCATTTTCAGATGATAGATCATGAGCTGAGCAAACAGTCCCAGATACGGAGATGACTGCGAGATTGATTAAAAATGCTACAAACAGTGCGAATCCACTCTCTATCAGGAAATAGCGACAGGCATCCTGTAAAATAAAGAAGCAAGATATTATGTCAGCACGTTTTATAAAAATAGAAAGAGTAAACTGAATGAACGTGGTTAGAAACGTGATATTTGAATTTACTAATTATATGTTCACATGTCAATCTCAGGTGAGCAAACCCGCCCCTAACAAATGTCTCTACAAGATAAGATTGTTTCGCTGTTTGGCTTACGTTAATGCCACGAACAGAGTACGGTATTTTCCTGGACAGAACAAGGGCAGAGTGGAGAAACAGATTGTGCCTGTAGAGAAAACAGACAGGTGGGTGATTTAGCATTAAAACAGAGCCATTAGTTGAAAAACTTGACACGTAAATTTCATTAATGTAGTCATGTTTGAGGATCGGATTTACGGCATGACAAGGGCACCAAGGAGGGCAATGGCGTCGCCAGTGGATCCTGGGGCTGACAGCTTGGGGATTAACATGCCCTCAAGCACATCAGCTGCAGGAGGCTTTACATATCTCAATTCTCCAAAGAAACACGCTGCCATAATAAACACTAGCACCGCTATTAACATTTCTAGCTTCCTCACCTGGACAGGAAATAAAATTATTATGAAAAAAAAATCTCAGAAGAAAGTAGAAACGCAATTTGATTTTCTTCTCTAGGACTTGTAAGAACCTTTCATCAATTGATTAACTTTTGGAGCCAGTGATAACGAGAAGCTTTGCAGATTACAGGGAAGACAACTTTTTTTTTTTTTTTACCTGTAGTTGTGTGCGATAATAAACTATAAATATTATGGTTCGATGAGATAATGTAATTGCAGTAAATCGAAACCACGAATGCATATACAGACAAGAACTCATGAAGACTCGAGACTTTGTCATGTGTTAATATACTATGATGACCAACAACATTTCAAAAATAAAGGCTAGAAATAAAATCACCACTATAGTTTGTATATATATATGCTGTTAATGATATAGCTTACAGTAATAAACTTACACCATATCTCTGCAGGGCGAGGAGTAGCAGAGTGCTACAACCAGTGCATAGAACACCAACCCATACTGGGATATTAAACAATATGTTTAGGGCAAAGGCTGTCCCAATTACTGTAAAAAAAAGAAGAAGAAATTCTACGTTAGAAATTTTGTTATTTATTCTCTAATTACTGATCGGTCACAACTTGTTTGTTTTAGCAGTCTAAAAGTGGAGAATAAAACCAAAACTGATATGCATTTGTGTCTCAAAATAGCATTCAACAGCAACTAAGGACATATGTTAGCATCCAAAATTAATTTTAAAAAATAGAGTTAGAAAATCATGCCTTCGGGGATATCGGCAGCCATGACAGCTATCTCTGCTAGCAACCACAGACAATAATTGACATATTTTGGGTACTCGGCTTTGCATAGCTCCGACAGGTGCTTTCCTAAATTTCCCACGCCAGATTAATGTGATTAACAACACTAATTGAAAGAATGATAAATCCTTAATCTAGCTGATTAAAAGTACAGTGGAATTAATATAAAGAGCACGTACGGTGAAAGATATAACATGTTTCTCTCTCTCCTAATTTCTTTGAGATAATCAAATGTTTAAATGTCTTACCGGTGGTGACACCGAGGTTTGCAGCGAGTGATTGGATTGTGAGAGCAAAGATCAATCCGATAAGCACTACCCACAGCAGCTGAAATGATACCATTACCATTGGCCGATTAGTGAATTTCTCCAGGCATGCATGCTGATTTTCTCGTTGCCAAAGAAAATTAGGTTACGTTTTTTTTTTTGTCCTGTCTCTCTCTTAATTACCTCATATCTGTGATCAGCTCCAGCTTGCAGATCAGTCTCCACTGTTTACATGTCACCATAAAACTATGTATAAAACATGGAGTCCAGATACATAACTGATGACACGAATTATGATTTGAGGTCCACTTACAATTTCCAGGGTCAATATAAGCCAATGAAACAAGGAAACCAGGTCCTACATATGATAGAAATTTTCTCCATCCAGATTTCTAGCCATTAAGAAAAAATTTAGACGTATTGTTGATAGCATAAGCTTGATAAATTTAATTGGAAATCAATTTAAATAATCTCTTTTCTAAACACAAATAGGACCTGTTGACTTGGGTCTTTAAGCTCCTGATCAGGACGTGGTCGAAGCTGTCCCTCCACATTAACAGCTGCTGTTCGTTTGCCTGGTTCATCCCATGATGCTGGCAATGTTTCATTTACTAGCTGCTGCTGCTGCTGAATTCCTGCCATCTCTCTCTCTGTATGATTTGCATGCTAACTAGTCGTGGTCTATATATAGCTAGTCAAAGGAGCGTGCCGCTTGTGTGGTTTGAAGAAACTTTTTCAGCAGCCATTTGACTCGTCCTCCATTGTCTTCTCTGGAAAGTTATGTGACGCGTATACGTTCGACAAACATATATACCTTCAAATATTAGTGGATGCTCCAACATGAAGTATTTATTGTCGATCCTTATTGAGTTTTCAGATTCGAGATGCATTCCATTTTCTTTTCCTCATCCCTGTGTAAAACTACGTGCATGAATTATTACAACCTCATTTTAAAAAAAAATGATGATCATGAATTAAGATGAGTTTTGAGTCTCATTTTTTTATTCATAATTCATTAACTCAAATCTTATTTTTCATGAATTACAAAAAAAATCTAAAATTTAGAGTCCATGAAATATTATTTCCTGTTAATCTTAAAATCTTTTGAATTCTGAATCAAACTGAACCTAATTTTGTATATTTTTTTCTCAAACTATTTTTTATTATTAAAAATTGATTATTTTTCATTGATTTTGATTACTTATCATAATTAAAACACGTGTCATGAAAACACACGTGGTTCGTGGGGGTAAAAGTTGAGGGGGGACGGAGAGCGACATGGATAGAGAGTCCTATTTTTATTCTATTTTTTTATAAACAAAAAACCAATAATTCACATCACTTAAATAATAAAATAAAATAAAAATATAAAGACTAAAATTAGTTTGACAGAATTAATTCAGGATATATATAGTTTAAAGAAAAGCAACTGATGCATAATTGGGTAACACACAACGTTGCATGAAGCACTAACAAGCTGGATCCAATAATGTCTTAAAGTGTGCTTTATTGGGTAAAAGTGAAACTGGTGGGTCATTTCGGCCCGAGACAAATTTTGACGACAGAGACAGGTTGGGAAGAAACGTTTGAAACAATCCATGCTTCAATTGGAACACGTGTATCATTGTGAGATAAACAGTAAGCAAGAAGAAGCAGGGGATTGCAATTGTAAATTTTACAGAATCCACCCACCTCATTGATCTTTGTCTTCATCCCAGAAATCCCAGCTCCTTTTTAGATAAATCTCAATTAACCAGCCCATAGAACCAGAAAAGCAAGCTACGGCACTCAATTAAAAAAACCATACCTAAAACACTAAAGCATGCACGCCCAGTTAATTACACTGAGATATCTGCTCATGGGACGGCCACTAATGGAACTTGAAATATCTTTCATCAATGGTGCTATTAAAACTTAAATCTGTCACTTTCTGGTTTCGATAGCATGGTTGCAGATAGAATAAAAAAAGAAGATGCATGTAATCTCTAAAGTAAGCATATATATACACACACACACACAGTCCACACGCGCGCTTCAGAAGGTCCCAGGTTTGTTTTGTTTTTTTTCAATAATTATATAGCGCCAGGAATAGAATCGCCATCTATGATAACCCACGGAGTTATTTTTCCATGCATGCTAACATCATGTAACCAATGTGATGCCACCGCTACTGTGAGCCTGACAGTTGCTGTCTTATGCTTCAAAACTAAGGCGACAGTGTCATAGATTCTGCAAACCATTTCATTAGGATACATGCAACTACACAAGCTGGAATAGATTAGTATGGTTGACCCTAATTAACCCCATGTCATGGGCTTAATAGATGCCATATCGAGAAAGACAGTAAATTATAATAACGACGCCGTGGAGGCTTGAGGATTCCACGAGTTTCGCATCTTTGACACGCTCTGGTAACGTGTCTAAATATTTTTTTAATGGTAAATTTCAATACCTGTCATATGATTGGGCTGACTGTGCTGACACCCAACATAAGTTGAAGAAAAAACAAAGTTAGAGAGTGTGTGCTTGGTATGCCGACCAGCACCGTCACCGCAGAACGTGGCGTATTGTTTATTTTAATGAGTGTCTTCCCTTTATCACCACATTTTATTGGCAAAACAAAACTCAAGTGGTCTTTCTAAGATGGTCCCTCAATTCTCTGGAGCATTTGGTTTGCTCCTTTGTATTGCCACGTGGAACTTTGAAGTTGCAAGAAATTGCCGGTTTACGGGGGTTTTATTAACTAGTTCACTAGCTGGTATGTCTTTCATCACCTTTTGCAATTATCCTGGATTTATAAAAATTAGCATCCTCGTTCGAGAGCATCTCCAAAAAAAATCAATGGGTGATATTTTTTAAAATATTATAAATATAATTTTTCTATGTACAAGAAAAACCATTTTAACAATTGATATGTATTTTAATATGTTTCATATTAAAACTTTGATTTTCTTAGAAATAATTAATTGATATGTAGAAATGACCCTTTTTAAAATAAAATATATTTTTTTCTTTTTTTTGCACTATTATAATAAAAAATATATATTTAGAAGAGTAAATTATATATTAATATATTTGATATATAACTATTTTAGCTTGATATAAAAAAATTAATTTAGAAAACCTATAACAGCTAGAATAATTTTCATTTAATTACAAAAACAAATGAAAAAGCAATTAAATTTTTTTTTAAGTCAAATGTGAATTCACAAAATTCAAGGTGCGGGTAATGAAACTAAGATAATCTTATAAAAAATAAACAGAGAAAAAAACTAGAGAAAAAAAAATTATTGTAATGAATAATAATATTTTGTAAGGTTTTGTTTTTTTTTGCATGTAGAAATAATATTTTTGCAGGGAAAATATTTTTGAAGAAACAACATATTAGAAAATTAGAACACTATTCCTTGTACCTTTGACAGTGACAATACGCCTTTGCTTTTTTTTCCTCTTTTTTGTTTTTGACGTTTATTTGTTCTGCAGTAAATGTCTCTTATAAGCCGTCAACAAAAGAAAAGGGTATAAAGTTACAAATAATTGTATAATGAACACAAATAGAAAGTCGTAAAGCACATATAATGGCAGAGGAAATTCTTTCTTTACTACTCGAGTAAAAATATTACTTCTTCAATATGATACGTTTGAATTTACAGTAAGAAATAGCCATGCATACCAGAACCTTTCTGGTTCAGTTTTGAGGTCCAACAAATGGGAAAAGATTAGCTCTTAAACTGTGCTGGTCCAAAATAGAGAGTTAGCCAGCCCGTTGTAGTATCTATTTTCAGCCATGATGCTACCCGCATCAGAGAAACATGAACACTATTGAGAGCAGCACCCTGATTGCATCGTCAGCTTCACTGTAAAATTTTTGCGGAACATAGGATAATAAACCCGGAAAAGTGGATAGTAGTTCAGCTCCATTGTGGAAGTCCATAGTTAGTGCAAGCCAGTTGAAAGAAGAGAAATATATAGATCGATTTCATTTCACTAGCATGGAAGATAACCTAACCACTAGCACCTGAAGATACTAGACGAACTTATAATCAGTGTCAAGTGTCTAGCCATCAGTGTGACAAATGAATCCTTCTCATTCTACTTGTTGCTTGGAGTTGTCTAGCGTGGCCTATGCTGCCCTGTGTGCCAGGCCCTCTAATTCATCCTGAAGTACTAGAATCAAGTGGTTTTATGCAGATAAGAATGTGAGTAGTAGAGATTTTAAATAACAGAAAATCTCTCAGGCACAGATGATACACCAGAAATTGAAGGAAATTCATGAAACGTAGCAAGTAGCCAGTATCTGAAAAGTAGGAACTCCCACATGCTACAACATCATCTTACATGCCTTTATTGGTTTCACATTCTTCACTTCCCTGTATCTATCCTCTATACCATCTTTAATTCTCTTATCGAATTCCCCACCTAGCGAGCTTCCCTCTCTCTTGCACTTCAGTGCATCACAAACTAACCTATAGGTATACTCTCTTGGTCTCAAACCCCCATCAACCAACTCAACAAGAAAATCTCGAGCCCTTCCTGCCTCGCACAAAGCATGAATAATTGGAGTATATGAGCTCGTAGTTGCCAAACCATGATTCATGTCCTGCATCTTCCTTAACATCTCAACATCCTTGTCAATCTCATTCACCACGCGAAAATACCTAATGAAAGAATTATACGTAACTCGGTTCGGCACACAACCCCTTTTATTCATATCCTCAAAAAGTTCAAGGGCCCTCTCAATCCTGTTTGCCTTACAACATCCATTTATCAAACAATTATAAGTTACAACATCAGGAACAAAACCTTTAGACAACATGATCCTAAACAAACGATTAGCCTCCCGCTGAATCACCTTTCTACACTCAGTTTGCAAACCATACCTACAAACAAGAGCTAATCAATATGGTACAGGTATAAATATCTGACGGGCATCTAAATCCCGGTAACTCCATTTGTTCCAACAAATATCTTGCCCTTTTAAAATTCCCAACTCTACAAAGCGCATACATAAGGGTATTATACACATGCACATCCGGTTTTAAATGACATTGCTTCATTCTATAAAACAACGCCAATGCTTGATGAACCAAACCTTCTTCTCCTAGATCTTTAATCAAACAGGTAACGGCACTGACATTAACAAGGCCTAAGAAAATCCCATGCTCTCTTTGAGCCATTTCTTTGAGAAACTGCCATAATTCATAAAATTTACTCCCTCTTGCCAACACAACGGCCATCTCTCTACATGTAATCTCAGTGTGTTTGAAACTAAAGTGATTTTCAAGCCAATAAAAGAACTCAACTGCTTTGTTAACACCTAAAGCGACCCTTTTAGGGTCTCTATAAGCACATGGGCCAAGAATGAGTACATTGTGGCGGGATTTATGGATTTCTTCTTTAAGGTTACGTTGTTTTAATGGAGAGCGATGGTGGGCTGTGTTTTGGCGGCCTATGGAACGTGGAGAAAGAAAGAAGAATCTGGGTATTGATCAGAGGATATCAGAGACCGAATCGATGGTTAGTAAATTTGGGTTTGTTGTTGATGATGCAAGTTTGGTGTCGAATAGGCGATTTGGATCATTACGGAGAGGACTTGGTTTATTACAACACTAGTTTGGTTTCGGTTTGTTAGAGGTTTTTATGGATTCATGTTTTAGGGGAAAATATAAAATTCTCTTGAAATTTATTCCTGTGAGAAGAGAACTGGAGCTCTGTTGGGCTAGTTCTTGAGGTGCAAGACTACAGCCTGCTAGGCTTGTTTGGGATGGATTGCTTCGTGCAGATTGATCTGGGCTTTGCAATGCCTCATAAGCCGGTCCTGGCTCATGCTACAATGGATTAATATGTTATACTTGTAGCGTATATAGCTACCAGATAGTCATTTACCAGAGTCACTGTCTAAGGTTGCCTGTGGAATTTCCTACTTTTCTCTGATGTGGAAATTTCCCATTTCCAATCTCTTCCTGTGTGCTCAAAATTAAGTTTTTTTTTTATATAAGCACAAAATTATTTATCACTTGAAATCAATATTTTAGAGTTACATCTTTCTTCTTATCTATATAGAAAACAACACTCCGAGAGTGCTCCATGGTAGTAAAACTCTTTCCTATATATAACAATAACTATCCACAGGTTATCTTGGGCTGTTGATCCAACAAAGCGGCAATACATGTGGCATAGTGCTTCTCCATGACGGCAGAGCAATCACAGTATTCAAAGCTGGCCAACTTGGTAAACATTCCAAAGCAACAATAGGTAGATTCCTTCAAAGAATCGATCTCTGAAAGAGCAGTGTATATACAGTAGGGTTCTTCAAAAAAGTCCAAACCCAGCCCATTCGGCATCACTCACAGGTCGAGGTGATGACTGATATGATGAAACTGAGGACGCTGGTGAGTCACGGGACGACGAAAGTGACTTCCTGCTTGAAATGGACCACCTAGAGAGCGTGTCAAGGTCAGAGGTATAATCAGGTTCCAATCCAGGTTTAGCAATGCTGAAGGTGGTCCTCCTCTTGCTTTGTTTTCTCCTTAATAGAGGTGATGGGAAACACCCAGCTGAAACACATTCAGGTCGGACACGGACTGGTTGCTCGAACCGCCAATGTTCAGACAAGCCACATGGAGCAGAGCGAAATGGTTGGGCACAGGGCTCCGATGGAGGGAGGAACATGGATCCGGCTGGTGGAGGCTTAAGCTTTTGCTTCTGTACCTGAGTTGTCGATGGACGAAGATGGCTGAAAGGTGGTGATGGCGATGATAGTTCTTTTTGTTGCTGTAATTGTTGTTGGATCTTTGGGACGCCAGGTCGGATCTCCCATTTAAATGGAACAGCTCCAGGCTTCTTGAAAGAATCGTCTATTTCTATTGCCATCTCGACTGAGAAGTAACTGACCACCGAGAGCAAGCTTAAGGAAGGCAACCACAGAAACAAAAATGACACAAATCTCTCCTTCCGAGATTATTGATATATAGGGGCGTGTGTGCGGTTAAGGTATGGTCTCGGCGGGATCAAAGGCATGGAGTGGGGCAGCTGATGAGCCAGTATAGAGGTTATTGGGTCCAAGCATGTAGTTGACTAAGCATGTAAAAACACAGAAATTTCGAGTAATCAAGAAGAAAGACAAACTAGCGTAGCAAAAATTCAAACCTCGGAAATTAAGACGTGAGATGATTAAACACCATCTCTAGTAAAGGACTTCCACAAGCCTGATGTACGGGTATAGACTATGGACTATTCAAGGCTAACTTTTTCATACATAAACAATATGTTGGGTAAGTCACTATATTTAAAAGGTGTTTTTTTTTAAAAAAAATATTTTTTTATTTTAAATTAATTTTTTAATATTTTTAAATTATTTTCATGAATTGATATCAAAAATATTTTTTTAAAAATAAAAAAATATATCATTTTCATACCTTTCTAAATAATTTGGAAGACAATTACAACCTTATTTTCATGCTAAAAATGGAGTAAATGTGTGTTTAGGATTGTGATTACAGTTATTTTTTAAAGTGTTTTTTTATTTACCATAAGGAACTTTTTTGAAAATCAGCGCACATCGAAAAAATAAAAAATGGAACGAGCATAGGGAAAAGGGATTTTGAAAAATATTGTAGTTCGGTAAAAACTGCAGATTTTAAGTTTGATTTTTAAAATACTATACCTGAAAAGAGTAGTATTTTATTTTCAAGCCAGAAAAGAGAAGAAGACAAGAGAGAAGGAGAAGACGCCAAAGCCATACTGAAGCTCAACGAGATAAATCCTTGATCGAGAAAAGTTATCACTGATGGCTGGCATGGCCTCACGCACCTCTTAACGGTGTCAGGTGAACTCGCTATAGACGACTCACTGAACTCCAAGAGCAGCATTTTTAAAATATCCCATTTGTAATCTGTGGTTTCACTGCTATACAATTTTTTTCAAAATCTTTTCTTAGCCCATGCTAGATTGCCAACAACAAATTTCATACTATTTTTTTTTTGGATTTGAGAAATTTTAAAATTGTATTTTATAAGTCTATATAATCGAATTAAATCCTGGTTATCTCAAATTTTTTTAAGAGATACATGTCTTAACTCGAACTTTAAATTTGTTATATAGATATCACGTCTTTTGCCAATTCATCAAACTAGCAAGAAAAACACCCTTCTATAAGCTGGGTTGTATTTGGGCTCAGGTAGGAACTCTATGTTCTTGTGCACATTCAGAATTTCAAATATTTACAAAGTGAACACGCATCATATGATGCCCTTGCTGTCTGGAAGCCCGACAAGCCTGCAACGTTAGAATTACCCCTTGTAAGCTGTGCTCATAATGTAAACGTGAAAAGGGACTTTCTAAACCAATTTATGGAGGGGCAGCTAGGATAACCAATTACAAAGCCATTTTGTCCCACCCTTCAGCGGTATTTCCACAAACAGTTCCTAAACCAAATGATCATCATAGGCATGTCATTGATTGGATTTCTAAGCCTTCATATGGTTGCAAATTTGAAAAGAAAATACACATGTAAAATAGACAGCAATTTCTCAATCACTTGTTTCAAGTTTTTAATCAATTAGAATTCAAAGACATGCAAGAAGAAAAGGATAGAAAAGCGCATGCATAAAAGTTCTGCAGGTGACTCTTTTGTGAAGAAGTTAAGAGTTACTCTTATGTATAGAACAGTTTCCAAACACTGAACCAGTTTCCAAACACTGAACCACCCAAATTACTAACTGCTAATGCAATTACTGTTATTTTATTTTTTCTCGCCAGATAAACATGCAAGAATTTTGTTCATCTGATACATCATCTGCTTCAACCACCACCTCAAATAACTGGAAGAAATCTCACATCAGTAGCAGATTTGCCTGGTAATAGGCGATGGCAATGAGAGTTGGCCAAGAATAGAAAAAAGGGAATTATCTGAGAGACTGGATATCCTTCCGCCATTATATTATTGACTTCCCTGTTCCCCGAATCAAAGTCGCCACTGCTGCATAAAGTGCATCAGTAACCTCTTGCGGAATGGCCTTGAAAACCACAGCAACATGAAAGGGCACAGAAGTATTACTACCACACATGACAAGAAGATATATTGCCATAACAAATGGCCCGAAAAAGTTTATAATATAACCTACCCCAGATACACTTACAAGGTCTTCGGATGAAATTGACGATTCCAATAGGCGAACAGCTCCCTGCAATAAACAAATGCTGAAGTTCAACTTCAACTGTGGAATGAGAAACTTGAACAGAAGAAAAGGCATCAGCTAATGACTGGGCGTTGTTTATTGTCAACATGGAAATTTCAAATAAATGATTAAAACTGTTGGGAAAACATAATGGCCATAAAAGTAGGGTTAATAATGTTTCATGTCTTATGCTAAGGATCTCTCATCAATTTGTTCTCGTGCACATTCAATTCAAAGAAAGATCAATAAGTTCAAAACCCCACATATGAATCCTTGACTAGGTGATCATTCATATATCACACACACAAAAGCCTTAATAACAGTACTAGAATTTTATCGAAACACTCCCAGGAAGGGCTTGACTGAAAAGGTCAATCAAGAATCTCATCTTCGACATTGCTACATCAGAAACTCCAGCACATGGTATATTTCTTTTTCAAACTGGCCGATGTTTCTGGTCCTGAGATATCATAATTGGGCCTGATATTCCTCAAAGCTTAAGACTTTGAGACTATGTTTGCACAACAAAACGATCCAATCCAGTGAAACAAGTTTTCATGATAATGAAGATCAACAAAACTGTCAATCATTCGAAGCAATATTCTGCAAAGCAAATCGCAAACTCGATAAATCCTAGACTTGTAGAGTTCAGGCCTGAGACATGAAGGAACCAATGCTAAATATGTCCCAATATGCATCAATTTTTTCCACTTATTAAAGGGAAGCAGACTCTACAATTTAATATGATAATAGCAGCATTTAGAAATGATATAAAGGAACGAAATCACCAGAAATAATCTCTGGAATTTTCACAAATCAGGTTTTTTACATAATAAAATTAAAAAAATGATATAAAGGCACCAGAGATCAATTAACATCTTCAAGCTGGCAATATAAAGTCAGTAAAGAGAAGAAATGATATATTTTAACAGCCATATGGACCAACTCGTAGACCCGGTAGCAAGCATGATTTGCTCCCGTCGAGGATTTAACACCCAGAAGGAATTAACTATAGGATATTTTCTTATTAGGAGATCAACGCATCTTCATTACAAAGGCATTCGGCTAGGTTTTAACACCCAGAAGAAGTGATATATTTTAGCAGCCATATGTACCAACTCCTCTGCGATACATTTATCAGGCTGAAACCAGCCAATGGTCAATCGGATAGCTATCTTCCTCAATCTAAATGACCTGGCCTGGGAAATTAATGCAAGGACACACACATGAATACGTAAACATATGTGAAGAAATTTTCAGATGGTGTGTTGCTATGATGACAGTCATTTATATTTCCTCTCCGGCCGGGCTACAGTCCTTTGAACTTCCACAATCCCACAGTTTATTTTGCTAGCACAATTCAAATATTGTATTTTTTTAGACAGCAAATGACATGTTGTTCATGTATTTATTTATTTATTAAAAAAAAAAGTCACCCGTCTCTTATAAAAAGAAAAATAATTATTGGGCCAGGTGCACAGATCTCCCTCATGATCGCATGCATAACAATTTTGTGACATACCCAACCCAATTCGGCTAAGTTCATAAAAGAAATCAATCTTGTTTAGATGTTGCAATGACACTAATGGCTAAAACAGTCAACTAATTTATTTTGTTTAAGTTAATTGATTGATCGATTCTTGCAAATTTCCAGGTAGCCATTCCTTATAAATAAGAGGTCAACCAGTTTATTTAGAATAGTCAAGCAATTGAGTGGTTTATGTAGAATTTCAATTTCGACAGTTTCAAATCTAGTGAACTATAAACGGGTTAATCTAGATTTTACCAAATCATATATCATCATATAATAAATATAATTTGAAATGTGTGAGTTTATTTTAATTGTATTATAAAGTAAGATGTTAATATTTATACATATAACACTAAAATGAATAGTCACAAAGTTTTAACTTGTTTTGCATCTTGGACTTGTTAATTGATTGTTTTGTATAATCATCCAAGCTTATTGATGGTCCTTGAATAATTTTGTCTAAATTTATTTATAATCAAGCATATTATTACTCTATTTTTAGTTTAATTATTATCATCATTTAAAAATATAAAAATAATACTTTATTCGAAGGTTAACAAACTCGAGTTACGAGTTTAGTAAATTAATTGTGGTGAACATATTTTTTTAACCTTGGACCAGCCAATCTTGAAACATTATGGGGGTGTTTGGGAAGCCACCCAAAAACGTTTTTGGGTGCTTTTGGTCCATTTTTTTTTTTTTTGAATTTTAAAAACATACGGTTAGTGTTTTTATATCATTTTGATGTGTTGATATCAAAAATGATTTTTAAAAAATAAAAAAATATTATTTTAATATATTTCGGCACGAAACACACTTTCAAAAGCTACAGCAACAGCTCTCTCAAACACCCTTACAAGAGAGTGATCTTAGATTTTTCTTAAAATTCACTTCACAGCAGGCGTAAGAAGCTCATTAGAAATGCATGATTGCAAATTTGTCTTACTTATGGCATGCCAAGTTTCTAATAAAGACGGATCCGGTGACCGTTTGAAATTCGAATTCAAAACTTTAAAATCTCACTCGGTAGACAGCCTGTGACCTTCTGACCAATAACCATATACTCGAATCAGCCAATCTCCATAAGGATAAAAAATCTCTATCCTCGTGGCAGGATTTTACTCGTCAGTGACGCTCTAAAAAAAAACCAGCAAACAGAATACACATACAGTGGTCCCCACCAAGGCTACGCTCCCAACGAATACCGAGCCTCAATCGAACGGTCGAGATCTCTCAGGAATTCAAATCAAGCCCTCTCCCCGCCTCAAAAGTAATAAAAAAAAGTAATTAAATAGTAAATTTAACACTCTCCTCTCCTTCTGTGCAAATAAGAGAACCAGAGAGCCCCTTTTGCTTTCTCTCTAAAATCCAAGATTGTTTTGTTTCCTTTTAAACTCCTCTCTTTCAATTTCTTTTTATAACGAACATTGAAGACAGAGAGGGGTTTTCTATTTTTACTGAGAATGTCGACTCAGACACGCCGTTCGTCGTTTTCGTCTTCGACGTCGTCTTCTCTTGCAAAAAGACACGCGTCTTCTTCATCGACGGAAAATGCAGGGAAGGCCACGGTGGTTGCGCCTCATTTGGCCAAGAAACGAGCGCCTCTCGGTGACATCACGAATCAAAAGAATGCGACTCAAAAGGGGACAAGAAACTCCATTCCATCGTCTACTCTGGTGGGTTTTTCTTGATACATGTTTTCTTTCCTTCTCTTTTTCTAAATTTTGTTATGTTCCTTCTGTGTCCTTGTATTCCTTTTTTTGTCCCTGGCTTTTATTTCTTCAGGGGCTCTGTATTTTGTTTTTAACCCACTAGGGTTCTGATAATTCTTATGTTTCTTGAAGGGAAATTTGTGGGCTTTGAAATTGGATGGTTCTTTATTGCATTTATTCTTGTTGTGTTTGTTTGCCGAGGAACTTTAATTAGACTCTGTTGATCATAATCTTGACGAAAACTACTGCGTTGTTATGATATGTGTAAAGTGCAACTAGATTTATTTTGACTAGATAATGTGCAATTTGAAGTTTATGCTTTCGTTGCATGCTTAGAGGCTGCATTGCTATCTGATGCTGCTAATATGCTATCCTCATAATGTCATGAAAGCATTGCCGAAAACGAAAGTTTGATCCCTCGATGGCTCTGTTTTTCCTTATAAAGCAGCATTGGTTGAATCCCCATAGACACTGAATTTCTGATTGAGTTCTCAAGTGCTAATTGATAAGTGAATTTTCACTTCCCTCTATTCTGATGTTTGATTGAGCTTGTGAATCTGTTCTAACAGTCAGAGAATTAGTTGATCCTAACCGGATTTTATAATTGTAGGCACCATTCTCAAATAAGATTGCCAAGGTGAAGAAGGGACCTCCTGCTTCTAATAGCAGTGCAGGTTTCTCTGGAAAAACTTTACCTGCATCCTTAAATGCTAAATCGAGTACAGGTGGTGTTTGTAAGGTGATCTCTATCCCAAGGAGAGATGAAACTGTCCCTAGTGTTGCTGCTGTTTCTGTTCCATGCTGCATGGATGTTTCTCCAAGTAAATCTGATGATTTTTCAATTTCTTTGGATGAATCAATGTCCACATGTGATTCTTTTAAGAGCCCTGAAATTGAATACATAGATAGCAATGAAATAACAGCAATTGATTCTATCAATAAGAAGACCTTGAGCAACCTGTACATCTCAGATCATGTGGAGTCTGCAGGTTTTTAACCTTTTCCGCTCTCACTTCAGCTGTCTTTATTATATTTTAATGCATGTTGTTTATTTTCGTGACTTCTTCATGTAGTTTATACATGCTTGCAGAAAATATGTGCATCAGAGATGCACTTGCTGATATGGAAACAGATGATAAAATTGTTGATGTTGACGACAATTACCAGGATCCGCAGCTTTGTGCAACCATTGCCTGTGATATTTACAAGCATTTGCGTGCATCTGAGGTTTGTTATTTTCGTGTCAACACCAATTTAATGCTGGTCTTTTAAACGCTGTTCATCAAGTATTTATAAATCGACTACATCAAAGTCCATTTATTTCTTTTCCTGCAATGGGTTTCGTGGTTTCATTTTCTTTTGTCCATGATGATGTCATCAAATTCCTTTCAGAATTCATTGGTTTTACAGTCTTTGAGTATTCAAGCTTATTTTCCAATACGAGTCTCCTTTTTAGTATAAGTTTTCCATGCTTGTGGAATTGCTACAAAGTTACAAAGCATTCCCAGAGTGCTACCTCAAGTTCCTGGACTTATGTTATTCCTTTCTTTATTGAATTTCATGGGATTTTAGATGAAGAAAAGGCCTTCCACAGACTTTATGGATAGAGTTCAGAAAGACGTAAATGCCAGCATGCGAGCAATACTGGTTGACTGGCTGGTGGAGGTAACATTTCTGTATCACGTTGCATGTTTGTCGTCGTATATGGATTCTTGGAATATTTCTTCAGGTGGATTATTAGTAGGCATATGATGAAATTGTGATTCAAAATGCAGGTGGCGGAAGAGTACAGGCTTGTACCTGATACATTGTATTTGACGGTGAACTACATTGATCGATATATGTCTGGGAATGTGATGAACAGACAACGACTGCAGCTACTTGGTGTTGCCTGCATGATGATTGCTGCGTAAGAATAATTTTTTCTGCGATGTCTTTGTTTGTTCCTGATACATGGCACCTCTTTTTTACTCTAAAAATTAACCATCTTATGTATTAACAAGGAACATGATCAAATTGTTAGGAAATACGAGGAAATATGTGCACCCCAGGTGGAAGAGTTTTGCTACATTACTGATAACACATATTTCAGGGATGAGGTATTGGTCTTGTTGTCGTTATTCTCAAGTGCATTTGTCAGATAATTCTGCCATCATGCTGCCCCCCTCCCCCCGACCTGCACAAGCATTAATTAATTTTAATGGCTGCAGGTTCTGGAAATGGAATCAACTGTTTTGAACTACTTGAAGTTCGAAATGACAGCCCCAACAGCTAAATGTTTTTTGAGGTAATGGCCAACTTATGGTGTTATCAACTCTGTCATCTATTCTCTATGTTCTACACTGTTTTCATGACTATTATCTATTGCCATGACAAGTAGGCGATTTGTTCGTGCTGCTCAAGGAATCAATGAGGTATCTATTTTTGTTCTGCTGGCCATAGAACTATTTTTAAAGTAATATCTATCACCTCCATCCCTAAATATATGGATAATTGTTTACCCTTTTCCTAGGTTCCATCAATGCAGTTGGAGTGCTTGGCCAACTACATCGCAGAATTATCTCTCCTGGAATATAGTATGCTTTGCTATGCTCCGTCACTGGTAGCTGCCTCTGCCATTTTCTTGGCCAAATATATACTTCTTCCTTCAAAGAAACCATGGGTACGTGTGTGTTTTTTTAAAAAAAAAAACTTTTAGTTTATGGGATTTATTTATGGCATCTGATGCATCTACTCCACTGTTCAAGTTAAGCTCACTATCATACCTGATCCTCCATTTCTTCTCCAACAGAATTCCACTTTGCAACATTACACACTTTATAAGCCTGTGGATTTGAGTGACTGTGTAAAGGATCTCCATCGCCTGTGCTGTGGAGGCCATAATTCTACTTTACCTGCGATCAGGGAGAAATACAGTCAGCATAAGGTAAACAAGATTCTCATTCTGTTCTTGCTTCTCAGTATCTCTCACATAGCATGAAACCCTAGTGCAGGCTGAGGAATGGCATGAAGTGCTCGTATCCTAATCTTATCTGGGTTATTTACTTTTTGTCGCAGTACAAATTTGTAGCAAAGAAATACTGCCCTCCTTCAATTCCTGGAGAATTCTTCCAGAACCTAGGCTGGTAGACTGTTGGATTTCTATTCCAATACTCTGTTGGATCAAGTTCAAGTGAATCACCTGCTTTTGGTGGTTCTTCTGGTTCCAAGCAATGCATTCCGTATGCATCACTGTACCATTTTTTCCAGAAAAATGTTGTAGTACGTCAGTAGTTGTTTTAGCTTATCTAGAGGTTTTGTTGAGTCTACTTTTCCGGCAGAGATCTGTAACATGTATGATATATCCTTCCTTCGTGTTTAGTTAATTCATAGTCAGAATTTAGCACGGCTCCTTAAAATAATTTTACTCTTCTTTTCCAATCTCTACCGGGTATTGAAATACAGTTACGCATCCACATTTCCCCTGGACGCTGGCATATCTCAGTTACAATTTTGTTCGTTTTTATCATCTGAAGTTGTGATTGGTTTTCAGGGGGAGAAAATAAATAATTCACAGACAGAACATGCCAGCAGAAGCATTACAAATTTGGCCAAAACACACGTATATATATTGGGTAAAAATAATATAGCAAAGACAATTTTCACATCAGCATTTCAGAGCAGCATTTCACATCAGCGAGCATCTATTTTACGTTCATCACACAGAATAAACCAGGGCTTATGGGCTAGTTCTGCCACATTGAGGCCTGGTGGGGTCCCACGGTGCAGCCCAATGACCAAGAACTGGCATTTTATTGAGCCAGTGGCACTCCTCAAAGGAGCACTGAGGTCCATAACTTGGCCACTCCACGTCCTTAGGCTTGATATATGTAGGGGCCCATGCAGGGGTTCCATCCTCGTACGAATTATGTGTCAACCTCTTCAAATCAGAGCCATCCAATTTAACCGTGAAGATCTCTCCATAAGGCTGATAATGATGGGGGTTTGAGATTGGCTCCGCTGATATGCCCGCATAATCTGAAGTAAACACGATACTATTTCCATCGGGGCTAAAATAAGGGTGGTTAGCCCGCCCGCCCGACCCACTTTGAACCAACTTCCTCAAACCAGTTCCGTTCGGATGGATCAAAAACAACTCGAAACTTCCTGAGCCTGGGTTCTCCCGGTCAGATGCAAAAGCAATCCATTCACCATCTGGTGACCAATTACTCATGGTGTCGCTCCATGGACCCTCTGTCAACCTATATAGCCCACCTTTCTCCCCTTCCAAAGCATCCATTATATACAAGTTCTTATGACCGGACCGACCGGACCGAAACACCACCCATTTCCCATCGGGTGAAACCGCAGGAAATGCATTATTTTCTCCATTAGAAGTCAACTTTTTAAAACTATTAATTTGACCCAAATCATCATCAACGTTAATAGAGATTATATCTACCTCTGTACTCTCGCTGGCAAAAGTGGGTCCAGCACTTGTGTAGACAATACCTTTACGAGCCGGGTTCCAAGTGGTCGAGAATGCCATCCCGGTAAAAACCTGTCTCCGATTAGAACCGTCCCGGTTCACCACATACAAACCCGGAAAATCAACGTAAGCAATACGGTCACCCGCAGGCGCGAATGATGGAAACGACCCGTCAATTCTGAAAAGAGAAATGTCAGGTACTGGGCTCTTGACATTCTCCAGTAACAAGTGGGTGCTCTTTTTATCACTGGTAGCACCTCTACATCTGTGGTAACCAACTCGGGCAGAGTCGGGTGAGATAAACGGGTTCAAGTGGTGAGTCTGGGGAGATACTAACCGTGTCAACTGGATAAACTCGTTCTTAACTAGGTCAAATAGCTCTATATGGCGATAATCCGAGTTAGGTCTTCTTGTGGCTACTGCTATAAACTTCTTGTTACCTGGAGATGTAGCTGGAGTGAACGCGTGCAGACCAGGTGGCGTAACGCGCTCGACGATCACTGACTCGATCGAAATCGGTCCTTGACTCGGTAAAGTCGCCTTGTAAACACTTATCCAGTTATCTTCTACGCTTCTTCTGTGGAAGTACAAGGTGGACTCGTCGACCCAGTTCGGCCAACCTCCGTGTTCGACCACCTTAACTCGGTTAGTCCCATCACAAGTCAGGAATATATAGATATCTGTGCTGAGTTCCTCCACTTCACCGCTCCATCCTTTCTCTCCATAAGAAGCGACAGCTGTGTAGACGCCAGAAGGAGAGACTGCAGGGCTAAAATCGGCAATTCCATGTGGGGTGAGTCTCCGAGTGAACCCGGTTGTCAACTCGGTTGCGTACACTGCAGCCCAACTCGTCCTTGGCTCGCCTGGGTTTTCATGTGTTGAGACGTATACTAGATAATCTCCGCTCACAGTAGGCTTGTCCTTCATCGAAAGCCCACCTTTTCCATTCAATAAAGGAACCTGTACACGTGTAGGAATTTCAAGGGCTGACCTTGATCGGACGTTTCGTGGAGTATCGACATAAACCGCATCGTAGAAGATATTTGACGATCCACCGCGTTCTGTGACGTAGATGAGGTTCAAGGGGGGTGGGTTTTGTTGGTCTGGGGGTTTTATTAGGGTTTTGTTGGTTAGAAGAGAGAGGAGAGAGGGAGATGGAGAAGGGAAGTGGCCATTGAAATTTACTGACTCGCCATCAGTAATTTGGAGTTCGTTGGTTTTTGAAGGCGGGTCCCCGGTTGGCAGGGTAAATATGTCAAAAGCATAATCTAATCTGCCAAGTGTGGCGAAGATGATGCTGGTTCCACTAGGAGGAGGCTCATGGGCTATGGTCGCATGGCAGAGGGCAAGCGAAAAATGAAGAAGAAGACTCAGAAATTTTATGGGTTTCATTGTTTCACTTGTCCAGTGAGCTTTGAGTGACTTGAGTTTTGAGGTGGGGATATAAAAAAGAAGATAAGATTGGTGGTGTTGGCGATAACGTGGCCTGGAATAACTAGGCCACGGGAACATGAACACGTGGCAAAGCGAGGAGAGGTGAGTTGAAATGCGGGGCCCGCTATGAATATGTATTAACTGGGTGAGCATTTTTTATCTACAGGACAGCGATGGTAGTGTTTGGTTGTATCCGGGTAAAAGCATCTGCCACTTCTTCCATCAATGGCTTGGTCTTTATTCTTTAAAAATGCAGCAAGTTTATGTTTAATCTTAGATTTTATATATCAAAATATTTTTTTTTTATTTTTTTATTTTTTAATTTATTTTTTAATTTCATCATATTAAAATAATTTAAAAATATTAAAAAAAAGATATAAATTTTGTTTTGTTCCATCCGAAATAGTAAGTACGAGCGATCTACCCGCGCGATGCGCCGAGTTCTTTTTATCTATATAAAAAATTAATTGTTTTTTGTATAATCAAAATAAAAAGTGGGTCATATATTTTTTAATCGCAGATAATGTAGGTAATTTTTTTTATGAGTTGCATTTTCTCCCTAATAATATTAGATCTGGCACATTATAAATAAAAATATTGTAATTTTTTTCCATAAATAAACTTACATTTTCTGCGTGCTATAATTAGTTATTTCAATGTTTAATTACTAAAATTGCAACGGATAAAAATATGCTAGAAATGAGTTTCTTACGTGGTATAATTAGTATGCTTGTCTGCGCATTGCGCTTGGTTTTTTTCCATATAGAAAACTAATTGATTTTTTACATATTGTAATTAGTTGTTTAAATATTTAATTAGTAACATTATAATAGATAAAATATGTAACAAATAATTTTTTTCCCTCCCTAAAAGGAATAGTGTAATCGCAATGGAAAGTGGTTCGTATATTTTTTAATTGGAGACAACTTAGGTAAATTTACAAAAAAAAATATTTTAGGTATCTTTTTTTCCCAATAATATTAGATCTGACACATTAAAAATAAAAATATTGTAAATTTTTTAAGAAATATTTTTTTTTTGCATCCTATAATGACTTATTTGCCGTCAAAAAGGAATAGTGCAGTCGAAATGGAGAGTGACTCGTATATTTTTTAATTGTAGGTAATCGAGGTAAATTTGTCAGGAAAAAAATGAGTTGATAATGTAGGTCAATTTGTCTACCTTTTATTTTTTTGAGTTGTATTTTTCCCTCAGTAATATTAGATTTAAAATATTAAAAAGGAAACAATTGAAAAAAAAATTGAAAAAAAGAATAGTGCAATCGAAACGGAGAGTGACTCGCATATTTTTTAATTGTAGTTAATCGAGGTAAATTTGTCAGAAAAAAAATGAGTTGATAATGTAGGTCAATTTGTCTACCTTTTATTTTTTTGAGTTGTATTTTCCCCCCAGTAATATTAGATTTAAAATATTAAAAAGGAAAAAATTGAAAAAAAAATTAAGAAATAAACTTAAACAAAGGAGTATAAAATTTAAATTCAAAGAAAAATTTTTTTTTATAAGGTTTATTAATCGTATTATTATATTAAATATATTTAAGCATATTAATATATCTTTTTTAAATCCCATCTCTCTCTCTCTCTCTCTCTCTCTCTCTCTCTCTCTATATATATATATATATATATATATATAGATAGATAGATAGATAGATAGATGATAATATTCGATAAATATTAAAACATATAATTAGTCTCACATACTTTATAGAGTAATAAAAATGGGAAGTGGTTTGTATATGTTTAAATTGTAGATAACCTAAGTAAATTTGTCATTTTATTCTTTGTTTGAGTTGAAATTTATCCCTAGTAATATTAGATCTAACACGTTATAAATTAAAATATTATAATTTTTTTAAAAAAATGAATTGAGTTTTTTTGCATGCTATAATTATTTATTTACCGTCTAAAAATAACAGTGTAATCGAAACGGAAAGTAGTTCGTATATTTTTGAATTACAGATACTGTAGGTAAATTTGTCAGCCTCTTGTTTTTTTGAGTTATATTTTTTTCCCAGTAATATTAGATTTGGAATATTAAAAACCAAAATATTGTAATTTTTTCCAAAAAATAAACTTGAACAAAAGAGCACAAAATTAGAATTTGGAGCCAATTTATTTTTATTTTATAAGATTTATTCATCATGTTATTATACTAAATGTATTTAAGAATACTAATATTAATTTTTTTTCCTTTAAAAAATCCGTGGTCTTTTTTTTTTTCTCTCTGTATATATTTTTAAACGATAATATTCAATAAATATCCAAACATATAATCAGTTTAACATACTTTAATTTAACATAAATATACAAATATATAATTAATTTAACACACTTTCAATCATATATTATTTTTATTATTATTATTGGGCGATAATATTCAATAAATATTCAAACAATTAAATTATTATTATTAATTTTTTATTATTCTTATTCTTATTCTTATTCTTATTCTTATCATGGTTAGCATTTAGAAAATATTTGTGATTTAAAAAAAAAATTCAAATGATTACTACCCGGAATAAAATTTGAAGACTAAATAAATATACAAATAATAATAAAGGAAATCAATTTCAATAGAACAATTAAAAACATAAGGGCCAAAATAAAAATAAATGATATGATTGATTTAAAGTGGAGGATTAATTTGACAACAATTCATACTTTTGTACCAAAAATATTAAAAGATTTAAAAGAAAAAACATTTAAAAGAAGAGGGACTGAAATTAAAGTGCAATATATAATGAATTTGAAATGAAGGACAAAATTGAAAACTATACAGCCTGCTACACTAAAAAAATTAAGGGATCTAATAGAAATCAATTTGAAGGACTGACATGAAAACTGCATAGATATCAATTTGAATGAAAGGACGAAATTGAAAGAAATCGAAACTTCTATTACAGAAATCAAACAAAAGCCAAGGGACTGAAATGCATCCACAATAAATAGGGGGGACTGAAGTTGAATCTGGCGCTGAAGAGAGAGAAAATAGCACATAAACGTTCAACCGACTATATGAGCCTATACGTTGATAATTTAAAAGCACGCGCCACTCCATGCGATCCAAGGAAGGGTTGTGCATTGTTTTCACTGGCGACGGAAAAATTTGGACCGTCGTATGAAGCCGCACGCGCCGTCTGAATCGATCGGGGGAAAGAAATGCGTCAACGCACCCGTACGGATGACTGACAGCGCTGACGACAGAGAATAGTAACGTAGGAGGGAAATGACAAGAACACCCCTGATTCTAATTACTTGACTTTGTCGTATCGGGAGCTACAAACATAATAACACATTTTAAAAAGTATTAAAAAAGAAAATAGTTGTGGCAGACCGGACCGGTCCGGACACGCGCAATTACACCCGTGCCCCTCAGCCGGAATCCTTTTTTGTCTTATTATCGGGGGCAAGATTGTTAAAGCACTGTTCACAATAGGAAAAAAAATGGTGGACGTGCACACGCGAAGCACCGAGATAAATGGCCAATAAACAGTGACTATGAGTGTATGTGTACAGTAAATGAACAGAAACTTTCGTTCTCCTTTAGCTGTTTTGTTAATATCTTATTTCAATTTAAAAATAAAATAAACTGAAAAGGATTTTATAAACCTTGTTTTACTTTATCATTGGATTGAGTTGATATTTTATGTGAAGTGTTCTTTCATAATATTATATCTTATGTTAAAATTTTAGGACAAATAGAGTTTTAAAAATACATTATGAGATAATCAATGGTATTTTTGTATTTTTTTTCAAAAAATATTATTTTATTGTATCCTCTTCTCATGATAATTTTTATTTTTATTTTAATGTTGAATAATAGATTCATTGATATATATATATAATCATGAGATGCTCCAAAACTAAAACATGTTGTTACATTTGAAAAAATAAAACATCAACTAAAATGGATTTTACAACATTCATTTAAATCTAAAAAATCCAAATGTATTTGTCTTGAAAACACAATTTGGTCAACCATTTTGGTGAAGCATATTACACGTCACACAACAATAAATAACCAACTTATTAACTCAAAACATCATGAACTCGATCTAAGAATACAAAAACAAATCTTCTGTATCCCTGATCCCAATTTTTCCGGTAGGTTGAAGGTTGATTCTTTTTTTTTAATAAAACTTTTTTTATCAAATAAAAAAATAATTTTAAACAAAAAAATAAAAATATTTTTGAAATATAATGTCAAACAACATTAATAACAGTAAGTCTCGAATTTAAATCAGGACGTGTATTTCTTGTAAAAGTTTAAAATTACATGAGTTTTATTCGCTCATTTAGATCAATAAACTATATTTTACAGGAATAAAGTTTTCTCGTACCCAAACAAAAAAAAATAACACAATTTCAATAAGGGAACTTGAGCTTTGTAGAATAACCCAATTTTTAAGGTCATGTTTATATGTATTTTTATAGTTTTTTTTTCAATATTTAATACTTATATTTACCGTGCACGCGATGTAATATGTGGAACTCACCACAGGTGTATTCAGCATGGCCAAAATTGAAGTGTCAGTATGCCATGCCATTGCAATTTAATAGAAACGTTTTTTTGTATCGGTAATCTTAAAGCCTTATTTCAAATCCAAGGTATTTTGGAGTGCGGCACAACATATTTTTATTTTTAAAAAAAATAATTTTTGATTTGTTTTAACGTATTAATATAAGAATAAATAAATAAAAATATTATTTTAATTCATTTACAAGTTAGAAAACTCTAAAAATAATCTCTGCCCTGGACACCCCTGTATAATTAAGGTGTTTTTAAGTGATTATATATATATATATATATATAAAATAGATGTTTTGAAATGTCTTTAATATAAAAACATCAAAACCATAAGAAGTCAGCTATTTTTTTTATTAATTTAATATTATGTTAAGAGATATTTATTTGTAAGAGACGATTTAAATTGTATTACCAAACACATACATTTTACTATGATTTCTCTGATTTGGTAATAAAAAATAAATACGAGTCAATTTAAACATCAACTGAGATTAATTTTTTTCTTAAATTGATTTTAAAAACAAATTCCTCATATTATTATAACTCATTTAAGAATCAATTTTTTTCTCCAGATATCAGCTCCAAAAGAACTCCAGAAATAAAAATAAATAAATAAATAAAATTTCTCAATCACTAATACACACACTTAAATATAAATGATGACACTGTAGTCTAATAAGCTAGGGTGTAGTGGTGTTAAAGTGGTCTACTTTTGAAAATAATTATCGGCTACAAGAGTATCTAGTGGTGTATGCACGCACGCATTCTGGTGGCAATGACTGTTTAGTATTATATTTTAAAAATGTCTTTGAAATTTTTTATTTATATTAATTTGTTATTTTTTTAAAACATTTTAATACAGTGATATTAAAAATAATATTTTAAAAATAAAAATATTATTATAATACGTTTTTTTTTATAAAAATCATTTTAAAAATATACTGCAAACAGTCAATAAAGCTCGGCAGCGAGTGTGGACAAGAAGACTTCGTGCCTGGAATGTGATGGGTTTGATTTTAAAAATGATTATAGTTAAAAAAATATATTAAAATAATATTATTTTAATTTTTAAAATGATTATATTAGATATTACTTGATTTAAAAATTAAAAAAAATCTATATTTTTTTTTTAAATCAAGTTTTGAAATACAGTAATAAACACTCTGCATTCCTGTATTTGGTGGAAACTTCCTCATCAAGACTTTCCTGGTCAATAAATACATAGCTCATCGCCCTCCTCCATCTATTCCTCTCTCCCCGATACTGCAATAAAATCAAAGTAATTCCGAAGCCCTCAAGCCTCGCATTTTATCCTCTTCATAGTTTGTTGCACCGGCCCGTCCTCTTTTTTTCATCACCTTTAGTCCCGCAACACTCTACAATGAGTTTCTTGAGGCCATCTGCAGTGAATAATTTCTTTCTAACATCTGCCACAGCACTAAAATGGATGCCATGCCAGAGCTGGGGGTTTCTTCGATGGCCTGGTCTCGATGGGCTGTTAAGGCTTCTTGTTTTGGTGCTTTTGTGGTCTACTTTTTCAGAGCTTCGCTTCATCCCGTCGTCCTCCATGTACCCGACTCTTCGTGTCGGTGATCGTATCATCATTGAAAAGGTATATCATTATTAACATCATCCCTTGAACATTTATGCTTTGCTATCGTATGGTAATCCTTGCTAGCCCTTGGTTTAGCTTGCTTGCCTTCTACAGTGGCATTTAATTGCTATGTCGATATGATAATAACTTTTCATTTCCTTAAATCACTACAAATTTGTTTCCTCGCAAAGTTAAATTATCTGTTCTATTTTCACAAGTGATCAGGCACTGCTACTTGAAATGGGAAAGATGAACGTATTTGCAGCCCCCGTTTCCTTATTGCTTGATCAATTTTAGGTATCCAACGGGACAGGTAGAATCCAGGGGCGCTTATTATAAATTTGGTTTCTATCGTTTTTACCTTCCTGATCGGGTAAAATAATAAATAAAAATAAAGGCTAGTTTCATTCCTCAATAAGCATTAAAGGTATATTTTTGTATCTCACTCGCGCTGCCGTTTAAAACACTTTAGTTATTGTGTGAGGTTCTCCAGGCGAATTTTCTGTCGCGTTTTCTCGACTTCATTGAAAAAGAATATTAGATGGCCTCAAGGCTTTGAAAATATGAAGGCAAATTGATGCTGTTGTGAATTGAATGACTAGCAGATGGCTTCAATAATAGATGTAATTTGATAGTGTGACTTGAATGAACTTCGGTTGACTAGAAAAATTCCATCTTTCTGGGAATATATGTCCATCTATATTGTATAGATGACATTTAATGTCAGTTTTCTGTTTGTGTATTTCCACAATTTATCTGGCTAGTTTAACTGGAGTGAGAAGACTTGATACTTGATTGTTTCTATGGAGATTCTTTCCACAGTCTGAAAGATGCTTTTAATTCTTTCTTTTCAAGTCCTCAGCATTGTAATTTACACACGGATGTTTTCTCAAATATATAGTTTGTTCCATCATTTTGAGAAACTGATTTCTGTCAAAGATGAATTCTGCTTTTCATTGCATCTAAAAATTAGCAAAGTCATTTCGGTGGTCTGATGTAGTTTTGAAGTTCTCTTTAGGATGCAGAGGATTCCTCATTAAATTCTCAGCTTTGAGCTCTTTATATGTGCCAATAGAACTATGTTTCTATGTGGATTATAGTCCGATTGTTCACTCCAGATCATATTTAATTGCCCGTAAGAAGTGAGATTCGTGTACAAAGCAACCATGTGTGCAATCCTTAACAGATACGTAGTCGACCCTCTGCAATGCATGAGCTCACTCACTGAACGGGTAACATCATTCTTACATTGTAATTTGTAAATGCAAAATCCGGAGTTGGACTGGATTAGTCAGCCAATCCAATTTTCTTATGAAACATCATCGAAGCAAGATAGGCAGGCGTACGTTGCTTGAAGTCAGATTCTTGTAGAAGGTACTTTATTGGTTGACAGGGCTATTCTGAGTAGTTTTCCTCTGAAAAACAGTTTTGTAACTACCATTGACATGTTGTGTTCTTGTTATCATTGGGTGGTGGGGAACCCAATTTGATGGCCACTAACTCATCTACAAAAGACTTGCAACTTTCCCAACTTTTTGAATTATACTTCGATTTATCTTCCCTTAATCGGACAATTTATCCAGCCTGTTGCTTTGTTAAGCTGGGGGTGTTTCTGTACCCTTTTCTTCAACAAGGGAGAGTTCTATCCCATCCTTTAATGGGGCCATATTTATGGAAGCTGTCTGTGAAGGCTGTGTTTAACCAGAAAGAATTGGTAGTTGAGGCTTGCCAGGGATGTTCAGGAGTGCTCTGGCTTGTATTTTCTTCGTGATAGTGTTAGGTCCATGTTCATGAAGGAACCTAGAGAAGTTTGGTCCCTAAATATCATGACATCTGCACTTCAGTTGCTAGATCCAATACATATTATTGAAGAATATTAAACTTCCACGTGTTAGCAAATGGAAATTCGTTTGCCATATGATTAGCATTATTGGAAGAATTTAACAGTGTCATTGAAATGAGTAATGAATGGTACCAGCTTGTTCAATTGATCTCAACATTTACTGCAACCATTCGGGAAATTGTCAGTATAATCAAATAGCAATCTTTGCCAATGGTTCCATGGACGTGTTTTGATAACTAAGAAGTTAACAAGAGAATACTTGTTAGTTTAAAACCATCTTGCAAGTTTGTGACGAAGAATTCTCCAATCTATGAGAAATCTAAATGTACATTCTGCCAATGGTTCCATGGATGTGTTTTGATAACTGAGAAGTTAACGAGAGAATACTTAGTTTAAAACCATTTTGCAAGTTTCCGAGGAAGAATTCTTCAATCTTTGAGAAATCTAGATGCACATACTTCGCTATTTCATGAACCTGATTGCAAATGTTGCTCTCTTGTATATTGGTTGTATCTTGGATTCCATGGAATCATTTTTGTGCTTGTTTTGTCATTTTATACCTTGTTTTATTTCTCCGAGAATGCTTTTTTTTTTTTTGTCTTACTCTTAACATCATACACTTAGGATTTTAACTAACCAGTGGTGCTCCAAACTTCTCAGGCCTCATACTATCTCAAAGTACCGGCTATAAATGATATAGTTACATTCCGAGCTCCGAAACAGGTCTGTCTTCATGGTGCAAAATCCTCCTGATTTCCATTTATATGGCATTCTTTTTATCAGGTGTATTAATCTTGTTTTTCATTGTCTATGACAGCTCGGAATCACAGGGGAAGATGTTTTCATAAAGAGAGTTGTTGCAAAGGCAGGAGACTTTGTTCAGGTACGAAAATTTCTTTCTTACTTCCCCAGCAGCATGCAGGGAGGCACAAATTGAAAGACTAATCAAGAATGGGTAGAGAGTTACTAGTTTTAGATTGGTTGCATCAGCATCCCATACTGCCATTTAAACCTTCTTTTACTTGCTATGTGATTGATTATGAAAAGCAATTCTTTGTTTATTAGATGAAAAAGTTTTCGTATCCTTCAGCAGCTCATGGCTGCTTTGTTTATGATCAATATACAGATTCAAATAAAATCTAGCTCCAGATTCCATCCTTATTTCATGCTCTTATTTAACATTTTAAGACCTGGAAGTTGGGGCTATATTAATGTGGAACTCTTCCATGTTCTCTTCCAATACTTGCAGGTTCACCATGGATCACTTTATGTCAATGGAATTGCCCAGACTGAAGACTTCATAGTCGAGCGACCTGCATATACATCTAATTTAACTGTGCGCTTCATCACTCTTACCTTTTTATGTTTCTGTAATGCACCGTGTATCACTTTATGTCAATGGAATTGCCCAAACTGAAGACATAATAGTCGAGCAACCTGCATAAACATCTAATTGTGTGCTTCATCACTCTACCTTTTTATGTTTCTGCAATGTTGCATGCCTTGCAAGCATTTTTCAAGGCTAGCAAAATATTTCCATGAACCCCATGTCGGTGCAGAAAAAACTGAGCAAATGGCTCACAAGCTGGTAAAAATGCTCAAAACAAAACTTGCACAGTTATTTGATGAGGTGCATGCTTGTGAACTTGAAAAAGCCTAGTCGAATTAAAAGTTTGATGAATCCCAATTACTGGCACTTGGATTCACTTTGAGCTTTGGATGGTATCCCACATGTTTGATCGCTTAATTAAATGTATCATTTTCTCTAGAAATGCTATGTTTTTGCTTTCTGCTAACTTTGCTCTTGTACTGGTTTGCAGTATGTGCCTGAAGGTCATGTTTATGTGCTGGGTGATAACCGTAATAACAGCTACGACTCCCATGTTTGGTAGTAATCTCAATCCTGTTTTTGCTACATCTATATTTCATTAAGAAAATTTAAGAACAATTATCTTTAGGTTCCTCGCATGAATTTCCAGTTTCACTTTCTGGGGACATGTTTGCGATATTCAAAATTTTATGGAGTGTGCCTTTTAGGAATTTCTTGTTCACTAGAGCTATAACACAAAAGGAATTGTCTTTTTTCCAAATTTAGCCACATTTGGGACGGCAGTACTCGTCTCTCATACCGATGACCACCCAAACCAGGCTTATATTTTTCAATTCTAGATGTATTTATAGTTAACATCAGTGTTAACTCTTTCTTTTGGTTTTGACATTGGTCCATGGCAGGGGACCCCTACCTATGAAGAACGTCATTGGAAGATTCGTAACGTGTTGTTACAGGCCTTCTAACAAATGACAGCATGATGATTGGAAATGAGCTGAGGATGTCCTGGCAAATACTAAACTCGTATCTTGTTTTGCAATGCCTGGAGCTCACTGCTGAATTCCCGTCTGGAAGCAATTTTATCAAGTGATTATCATATTAATTTTGTGTTCTTTATTCATTCATTGCTCTTTATCTCACGAGGAGTACTTCTTGTGGATGCTCTAGAGTTGAACAAGTAAATCATTGTGTATTACTATTTTTTTTTTTTATTATTAACATAGATATTTGAGTTAGCTTACGAATTTCTTGATTAATTTCACATATATTACTATATTCTTTTGATAGACTAAACTATGCATAAATTTTTTTCCGGCAAGAGTAAATAGATTAAACTAGCTGCTTATATCACATGAAACAAACAAGGCAGAGTAAACAGGGAATGAATGCTTCTAAGCTCCATTCTAAAAGCTAAAGTTGTCAATTTTGTTCTGTTTTGTCTGAAACGGTCGGAACGTTTTGTTTTGTTAATAAAACTGAGACAAAACGATATTGTTTTTATCTTGATTTTAATTCTGGCTCGTTCCAGAAATTCTGGTTAAATTTCAGCCAGAACATCTCGGTTCCGTCCCGGGTGTGCCGTTCCGGCTTTAAAATCTTCTTTATTTTGATTAATTTGTGATTTTTTTTCTAAGTTTGATATTATATTTGTTTGATTTTGTGCTTGTATTGTATAATTTAAAGTTGATTTATCTTGAATTTTAATTATGCTTGTTAAATTAATATTTTAATTTTTTTCATATATATATAATTAATTAATTAATTATATATAAACAGTACAACCTCGAAACGGCATGCCTAAATACTCTAAAATCGAAACATTTCATACCAATAAAAAACCGAAACGGCAACCAAAACGGTATTGATAACCTTGCTAAAAGCAAATAGCAACCTTTCAAATTGCTTGACAGCGAGTGATGTTTGAAAGCGAGTTTCAATTTGTTTTTGTCAAAATTTGTTTATTTCTTAATTTGACCGTCTTAAACTCAGCACCACCAACTAATATCAAAGTAAATTTTAAAACAAAATATTAATAATTTTTATTTTCATATTGATCTATATCAATAGTTAACTAGACTTATGATTGAGGTTTGATCATTAATTGACATATTGAAATTATAATAATAATATTTTTTATTTTTATATTATCTTGAGTCAATCATCAATTTTAAATTGAGTATTGTTTCAAATCAAGTTTTAAAATTATAATTATAAGTATAATTATTTTCATGTTGATTTAGATGAGCTAGATTCGGACAAGTTTGTTTTATCTCATGCTGTATGATAAAAATTGCTCTATCAGAACCCCAGCATGACAAAAATTGATTTTTATATTATCTTGAGTTAAAGCAAACAACTCCAAAATAATTATCGTATCTAGCCCGTCATTATCCAGCATATAAATCACCACCTCACATTGACGTCTGGATTCGAATGCAAGTGGCAATATCCAACAGAAAAATGCTTACAAATTCAAAAGTATTAAGAAGCATCTTTTAAAAGGTAGGCCCTGTGTGCTATATAGCGAGCAATCAAGGGTTAATTAGAAGATTTTAAAGACATCAGGATTGGCGTTTTGAACTATATGGGCCAAATTGAATCAATATCAAGTCTATGGAGGCCAAGATATAGTTTACCCTATCAATTATTTTCATCTCCCACTGGAAGCACGGGTGAAATTAGTGGGCTGCTGAATTGGTTAGACCGTCTAACTCAAGAAGTAGATTAATGATGAAGTGCAAGTGATCCAATTTTTTAGATGTTTCAAGTGGCGAGTGACATTGCAATCAAATTAAAGTGCGAAGCTCCACTTCTGCAACTTTTCGAAATGCTAGGGTGCTGCCGCCTCCTTGCTTGGATTCTAATTCGACAGGGAAAATCTGTAGTCATACGTTAACTTCACCCACCAACTTGATGAATCCAAAAGTTGCCGTATCTGTGAAAAACTGTACGAGGTCTCGAGATCTAATTATTATTTAGAATCTTAAAAGGCAGTAAATTGGATCCTCTGCTTTTAAGATTCGCTGTGTTTTTTATGATTATCATTAGTTCCGAAGAATACATACTTTGCACGTGATACGAATTTTTTTAAACTCTTAAAAATATTAAATTGTCGGTATTAAAGATTAAAAAAATATAAAGATTTTATGTTTTAAATAAAAATACTATTTTAAAAACCAGCCTGGCTACAGTCCCAAGCACCTTTTTAGTTTACACTTTACAGACGAAAGTAGAACATCGGATGCACCAGCCATAAAGTTAGCGAATGATATCCACGCCTGCAAATGGGCCCAAATGGTCATCAGAATAGGACATGATCAATGAGCCCGACACTCACACAGAGCTTCGGGCTTTTTGTTTGGGCTGACCAGCCACTTGGAAGAAGTTGGACCAGTGGTCTTTCTTTTTATATGGGCTTTGAGCACCAAAACTAGCAGGACAAATTTTAGACACTCAAATTTGGGTTTGAATCACCTACTTTTATACATTTAGTTTCATGGTCAATTATTTGAATATAATGATGTTAAAAATAAAATAAAATATTATAAATATATTTTTAAAACAAATATAAAAAAGCTCCAACACAGTAACAAATAGTACCGCACACACAAAAAAGAAGAAAAATAGTACCGCACACACAAAAAAAAAGAAGAAAAAAAGAGAGTGAAAAATAGCGAACCGGGGGTGTATGATAAGGGCATGGACAAATTACAGGCCCAAACCACCCATTAAAGAGGGTGTTTGGGAGAGCTGTTGCTGTAGTTTTTGAAAGTGTATTTCGTGCCGAAATACATTAAAATGATGTTTTTTTATTTTTTAAAAATTATTTTTGATATCAACACATCAAAATAATCTAAAAACACTAACCGTATGTTTTTAAAATTCAAAAAAAAAAGGGACCAAAAATACCCAAAAATACTTTTGGGTGGCTTCCCAAACACCCCAAAGGAAATAGAGGTGGCAAAAGCTAAAAGCAAAAGGAAGAAATGAGAAACACGCAGTTTAGGTTTATGTCAGTAAAGTCTCCTCCACTTCATTTCAATTTCCACCTGGTCACCTGAGACGTGTGTTTTAAAAATAATATTAATTTTATTTTAAATAAAATTTAAATTTTTTAAATATAAGATTCTTTAATATATTATTAGAAATTTATTAACTTGTAAAACAAGTTTGAATCTCATTATATTTATTTTATTTTATAAAAATCAAGTAAAAGATATTATAAGTCTATATAGAAATTTGAAGCTTAATTTTTTTATTTAAAAATATATTATAAAATAATATAAATTATATTAACTTAGAGCATGACAAGGTGAGATTCACGAGTCTGCCTGGCCATCCCCACCCATGGACCCATTTTCCTCTCTTCAACAGATAGTCGTAGCAGTGAAACTACAAGACAGGTAGACCACGAATGAATGAAGAAAGCTAACCAATCAATTATTGGTGGCATTCTTGCAAGTTGCACTTTTATTTTCTTTTTTCTTTTTATCAATGGGTGATTGAGAGAAGAGGGAGACAAGGGATTTATACGGAAAATAATATGCCCTAATAATAATAATGCAGCCATTGTTGACTGGCTTGTCTTTCTCTCTCCCTCAATCCTCCCTTCCATGCGACCCACATTCCTTGACTTTCTCTATACCATTCACCGAGTTCCAATCTTATCTGGCCGGCGGTTCATACTCTCGTTTCATTTTCTTTCCTTTTCATGTTCTTCAATCTACCGCTTTCATTTCATCATTTCTATAAAGGCTAGTCAAGATTTAACAAGAACCAACCTTGTCGGTTTTAAGAGATTCCGTTCCCTCTAGACTGGAATTCTTTAATCAGATCACTGGAGGTTATAAGTGGCCTTGACTAGTAGCTAACGCACCCACTGATTGTAAGTATCTGATTCATGAACCTACCATTATGATTTTTTTTTTTTTTAGAGTTTACCCTTTACAACATCGATGATTTTCATAAATATAACAAAGTATAGGCTAGCGTGAGTCTACATTTCTCGGTAAAGACCAACATGACGCCAGCAAAATGCACTTTTTGCCGATCATAGTCAACGAAAGTCGAAAAACGACTTCTGATACCCGTCGTTCCAATCGACGAAACAGTCCGTGCTACAACGGGCCCTTCTCCTGGTACATTTCAGGTCACCTGAGTCCTCATCAAAGCAAATTTCAACCCAGGATGAGCTCAACGCACATTATTGCCCCGAATGTCTGACCAATCTTCTCCAAACTTGCTAATTATTGCTGGTGATTCTATCATTTCTACGGGTTAAGTCTCATCAGGTTGAGATCATCTTATGCTTTCTATCGATCTCCTCTGCTATCTTCCTCTATATGATGATGCTTCCATTTCCAAACTTTTCCCGGCTGCCTGTTCTTTCACGCATTGCTATTTGACAGGTGCCAGAAGAATTGGTACAGATAGAGAACCTGGTTTTCCTCACCCACCAAGCAAAGGAGTGGCTCCATCCCATTTCATAAAGGATGTTATTCTGTAAATTAAAGTCCAAAGACCGTAACAAATTCCATCAGCCCTTTTCTTTTTCTTTACTGAACTCCATACGAACCACAAAATGAGCAGAGCAAGGTCTGATAACTTTTTCTTTTTCTTTTCTTTTTGTAGATACCGTCTTTGAAGGTTGATTATAGTTTCTATCTCAACATTGTGACTTTCTGGATCTGAATCATGTGTTTGGTCATATCACGTGTGCCACAAGTCTCCTCGCTGTGTTGGGGGGATTTTTTGGAGTCGATATCTAGTAAATTGGCCCTGTAAAAAATTTAAGAAATTGAAGGACCGACTATTTGATTAAGTTTTAGGTCTAGATTTGAAATGATTTTCTAAATTGGAAAATTGGAGAAAACATTGCAGGTAGAAGGGAAACGGTGGAATAAAAATGATTTCTCTTTTAGGCTGTGTTTGTTTCTCGGAATTTATTTTCCGGGAAACTATTTTCCAAACTTTCCTGTATTTGTTTGCCTTCTGGAAAGTTGGTCAACGGAAAACACTTTCAATTCAAAGAAAATTTTGGCTTGGTTTTCAGGAAAGTGTTTTCCGGAAAATTTAAGCGGAAAACACTTGGGGGGATTTTTTGGAGTCGATATCTAGTAAATTGGCCCTGTAAAAAATTTAAGAAATTGAAGGACCGACTATTTGATGAAGTTTTAGGTCTAGATTTGAAATGATTTTCTAAATTGGAAAATTGGAGAAAACATTGCAGGTAGAAGGGAAACGGTGGAATAAAAATAATTTCTCTTTTAATTATAAAACAATGGTGGTACATATTTATGCTCGTGCTCCACTAGGGCTGAGATCTTTATAAATTTCATGCAATCAATGAAGTAGATCCACTAATAGGTAAACAGCTCCACAGACACTAAAAAATTGTAGGTTCAAACTCAGCATGATTAAAGAAGAGTGTGTCGACCTCTGCCATGTCAGCGCCACATGTGCATGCATACAAAGCAATTGCATCGCTCCCCATACACACACACACACGTGTACGAACAATATCTTATTTGTACTTTTTTTAAATTTAATATATATGATTTGGCTTGGACATTTATAAAATTTGATATATTTTTATAACGAATTACTCAGTAAAATTTCCCCATACATCAGTACATACTTCTGGTATTTAAGATTTTGAAAATTAACTTAGCATCAGGGTGAGGTGATTAGATCAACCAAGAAGCAAAATTAACGAGGACTCAATTGAGATATAAACTATAGTTTGGGAGCTAATTTATTATTTCCCCACATATAAAATAAAAAAAATACTGACCGCATTTAAAACACGTGTCAGTTGAAAGCTGAGAAAGTGATAGGTATCGAAGCTGGGTGGTGCCGTCGTGGTGATAGCTAAGTGGTCTTATAAGATTTGCGATCTTTTTAATTAAATGAAAAAAAATCAAAATATCCATTTTATCTTTTTAAAATAAAAAAGTGAGGAAAAAGTGAGCTGTGAGGTCTCACTTCTACTGTACTGTGGGATCCTCAGGACCAGCGCGTGGACTCCGCGTTGAAGCTTGGATTGCAGGAGTTTCTTATATGATCACACGTGTGCAAACATTTCCTGGTGTCATCTATAAATAACCCCCCCTCCTCCACCTCCTCCTCCACTCCACTCTATCCTTTCTATTTTTCTGTCTCTCATACAGAAACACGGCTTCATTCTAATTTTTTGCTGCTGCTACCTCTCAGTTACTTAAGAAATATGGGCGAGAACACGAGCCTGAAGAACCACCAAGTTTTCGATATCTCCATTGACATGCATCGACAAGGTGGCTCCGAGAGGTTTGATGACGATGGCCGTCTCAAGCGAACTGGTATTTCACAACTTCTTTGCATTATATATATATATATATATATATATCCCTTTGTTATGATTAAGTAAGATTTCCAAGAAAACAGATGTATCAAAAAATTTAACTTATTCTGCCGATCAACTTCAATTGTTTCCAGGGACCGTATGGACGGCAAGTGCTCACATCGTAACAGCTGTTATCGGGTCGGGTGTTCTTTCCTTGGCTTGGGCTATAGGTCAGCTTGGATGGATCGCTGGACCAGCTGTCATGTTTTTGTTCTCATTTGTCACTTACTATACTTCGACTCTGCTCTCTGCCTGCTACCGCTCTGGTGATCCTATTACTGGCAAGAGAAACTACACTTACATGGATGCTGTTCGGTCCAATCTTGGTAACTAACCAGTCCTGCTACACGCGCGCGCGCGCAGATGTGCATGATATTTTTAAAAGTTTTATTTCTTAATAATAAGCTTCTTCTGTTTTTTTCTTTCTTTAATTTTCTCAGGTGGTGTTAAGGTCAAGATATGTGGATTTGTTCAGTACCTGAATCTTTTTGGAGTTGCCATTGGCTACACAATTGCATCATCTATAAGCATGATGTAAGCTTTCACTTTCAAGTCAACAAAACTCAGTTTTTTTCTTCTTTCTTGTAATCGTTGATCATATTTGGGCTAACGGTCCTTTTCCTTTTCTACACTTACAGGGCAATAAAGAGGTCTAATTGTTTCCACCAGAGTGGTGGAAAAGATCCATGCCACATGAATGCGAATCCATATATGATAGCTTTTGGCATAGCTGAGATACTTTTGTCTCAGATTCCTGGATTTGATCAGCTACACTGGCTCTCTCTTGTCGCTGCAGTCATGTCCTTCACTTATTCATCAATTGGTCTAGGTCTTGGCATTGGCAAAGTTATAGAAAATGGAAAAATTAGCGGTAGTCTAACTGGAATAAGCATCGGCACCGTGACTCAAACCCAAAAGATATGGAAGAGCTTCCAAGCACTCGGTGACATTGCTTTTGCCTATTCTTACTCCATGATCCTCATTGAAATTCAGGTGCTAACATTATATATTTGCAGCTTACACATTTCATTCGCTATATATAGGATAAGATGGATCACTTCTCTTAGAATTTAAACTAACCTACAGGGTTTGCATCATAATTAACAGGACACAATCAAATCCCCACCATCAGAAGCCAAGACAATGAAGAAGGCAACTCTAATAAGTGTTGTAGTCACAACCCTTTTCTACATGTTCTGTGGCTGCTTTGGCTATGCAGCTTTCGGAGACTTGTCCCCTGGAAACCTCCTTACTGGATTCGGCTTTTATAACCCGTACTGGCTGCTTGATATTGCCAATGCTGCCATAGTGATTCACCTTGTTGGCGCATACCAGGTCTATTGCCAACCTCTCTATGCTTTCGTCGAAAAAGAAGCAGCTCAAAGATTTCCAGATAGTGAGTTCATCACGAAAGACGTCAAAGTCCCGATTCCTGGTTTCCGCCCCTACAATCTCAACCTCTTTAGAATGATTTGGAGGACCCTCTTCGTGGTCCTCACCACTGTGATTTCAATGCTTCTTCCCTTCTTTAATGACATAGTTGGTTTACTTGGGGCTTTGGGATTTTGGCCGCTGACTGTTTACTTCCCTGTGGAGATGTATATTGCACAAAAGAAGATACCGAAGTGGAGCACAAGATGGCTCTGCCTGCAGATCCTAAGTGTTGCTTGCCTCATTATCACTATAGCTGCCGCTTCTGGCTCTATCGCTGGAGTTGTCGGCGATCTCAAGTCGATCAAACCCTTTCAGACCAGTTACTAAAGCAGTACAATATCAGCAGTCAATAATGGGCAATTAGAAGACGAAAAGTTCAGATTATAAGGGAGGCTACACCTCGAAGCTGTGATTTAGACGAAGATCTTTATTAGGAGGGTTAATAATGCATTTTAGAAGTTTCAACTGTAACCTATACGATGTATCATGCTAAGTTACGAAATTAATTTCAGATTTTTTGTTTGTTTTCCGACGTTTGAACCAAGTTTCCTGAGTTTAAGGAATATTTTGGGATACTTGCGGTAGAGGATAATATAGAGTTTTAACTATGAGTTTAAGATTTTAGGTAAAGTAGTTATTTAACATGGTATTAGAGTCTTATTGATCTAGTAGTCATGAGTTTGAATCTCAATACCAACATTCTATTTGATAAAAATATAAGCACAAAGTAATGTAGATCAGTGTAATTTTCAAACTCAAAATGTTTTCACATGAGAGTATATGTTAAAGAATAATATAAATTATATTATGAAATCTTACCTATCAGCTTAAACTTTTAGATAAAAAGATTCCTCGACAGTTTCTACCAAAAAAAAAAAATATTGCTTGCCAAGGCCTCACGGTTTATATAGAATTGCTCCTTCCTCGTTCATCAATTATATGATCTTGGCATTTGAAGTTGAAAATAGTTGCTTGGCGTATGGCTAAGTTACTCAGCACCCCCTGGTGGAAAAATTAATTTGATGATCCAAGTCACCGGGTTTCAACGACTTCGTTAATGGGTGAGAGAAAAAAATAAGGAAAAAAAAGGAACCGATCGAGAGCTGTGATGAATGGGTGCAAACATTAATGAATTCGTGAAACAATTTCTTTTTTTTTCCTTCTATTTTTGAAAACTATACGAATTTGTTGTTCTAGTGTGAATATGTAACGTCATATTTTAGTGCATCTTACTCATCTCAATCTATGCATATGCTTTAACCTCCTCTTCTCTTCTCAATACCCACATCTTCTTCTGCTGCGTCGTTATTTTACTGAGAATTGGCTAGACATAGTAGGAGGGAAAGAAAGAGTGAGAAATTGGTGAAAAGCCAAACACCCATATGGCATTTCAGAGAGATTTTTTTCAGGAGAGAGTGAGTTGCTCTGCTACGATTTATGGAAGCGGATGAAAGAAGATATATAATTAATTATTGTATTATAATAAAATTATATAATTATTATTATTTAATAATAGTTAACATAAAAATAGATTTTAATTTGTAATTAATTTGATTAATTATTTGAAATGTATTAATTAATTATGTTTAAACTTATTAGTTACTTAAATATATTATTTAGTGTTAATTTTAGTAATTGATAATTATTTTTGAAAACTATACGAATTTGTTGTTCTAGTGTGAATATGTAACGTCATATTTTACATGATCAAATGCTTGTGTGGTGATTTATAAATCACTGCCATATCCAAGTTTATTTCGTCGGGGTTCGTATTTTTACATGATCAAATACTACTGTCATCGTTATAAATCACTGCAATTCCCAATGCCTATATTAATGGCTAAGGCTCAGGAGACCTGTCAGAGCTTCTAACGGCTTTATGGATGTCTGGTTCCCAAAATTTGAGCTCTGGTTCCCAAAATTTGAGCTCTGGTTCCCAAAATTTGAGCTCTGGTTCCCAAAATTTGAGCGTGGAGGGTTTTAAGTATATTTTTTTACACAGCAATAATATATATATATATATATATATATATATATATATATATATATATATATATATATTGAATCATAAAAATGAATAATAAAACTGTAAAATTATAAGGAACTTAAAATTAATAGCATGAACTCAACAAGTAATAATGAATAATATGAAATTTATCAACTAAGATTGTTAGATTAAAAGTATAAATTTTATTGCCAATTTGTTTTCTAAACATAAAAATATATCTAATTATTTGGTTTTGAAGGTTCTCAAACCAGCTCAGCATTCAAGAGTAAAATAATAAAAAAAAAATTAATCTTAAAAAATTAATCATAAAAAGCCCTAATCAACCTCATGATATAGTTTATTGGATTGAGATAACCTTATAGCAATGAAAGCAAAGAAAAATGTAAAGTCTAATTTCTAACAAACTCAATATTTAAAAGGAAAATGGGTGTAATTTTTTTTTTTTAAAATATTGTCAAACAAAACTTAATATTCAAATCACTGCCCGGGTCATGAGACCATGATCACTTAATTGACAAAATAATATGAAATGATAAAATAACAAAAAAAAAATCAATTTTGACATAAAAATAAAATGATATGACATCTTTTAATTTTGGATAGATTAACATAAGATTCGAGGAGAAGAGAAATAAAATAAGGGGGAGAAAGAAAAAGCCTTAGAAGCCTCATTATGACACCTCCATCCTTATGCACCATCTAACAACAGAGCCTCTTTTTTTCACATTACTTCTAATACCATTAAAAATGGTGATTTTCAACCATGATATGAAGCCCGATGTGCCGCTATAACAAGACAATGTTTTTCATACTCTAGCATATGAGTAGCAAGTGCCAACCAACTTGTCCATATCTATTTACTTCAACAAATTATTTTTCTTAGCTTTAATTTTGTTTCTTTAACACTTAATTGTTTTACATCAATAAAATTTATTTTATTGTTCTAAACAAGGTTATTAATTTCGTTTCATTTCGGCCGGAATGACTGGAACGTTCCGTACTATTAAGAAAATTGAGACAAAACAGTGTCATTTTTGTCTCGGTTTGAATTCCAGCCGGTACGTCTCGGTACCGTTCTGGGTGTGCCGTTCCAGCCTAAATTTTTTTTTTTTATATATATTATGATTAAAATTATTTTGATTAACCTATTGTTGTGTTTCTAATTTTGAGATTAAGTTTGTTTGATTTTGTCTTGAATTTTAATTATAGTTGTTAAATTAATATTATATATATATATATATATATATATATATATATATATATGAATAGTACAACCCCGAAACGACACGCCGAAACGCTCCGAAACCGGAATGTTCCATACCAATAGAAACACCGGAACGGCGACCGGAACGATATTGACAAACTTGGTTCCAAATTGAACATTAACCAAGTGTCATAATTTTTTCTTGATATTATATGAATGTCATATCTAGTAAAAAAAAGCTACTAAGTTAAATCCCAAATAAAAATAAGTTCAAAAGTCAAACTAGGAAAAAAAATGAGTTTTTCCCTTGATTGTGCAAATCAATCCCTAATATTAGGAGAAAAAAAGGGATTGGACATTTGTTTAAACTTTGAATTTAGTCCTTTAAGCTCTAATTACTTTAGATTAATGAAAATGAGTTTTACTTTTCTAAACCAAGCATTAATTGAGCGGTATGATATTTTCTTGACATAAGGATTCCTTGTATAGGTATAAAAACAAATTATCAAGATCAATTTTAAATTATCACAAAAAAAAAAATTAAAGAACAAAAAAAAGGAGCAAAACACTATACGAACTCATATTGTTTTGCTCCATAAGTTTATAAATTATGGATGTTTATGATTATTTTTTATTAATACATAATATTAGTATAAATATGCTCTCAACTATATATTTAATCAAATATTTCTATGTTCTCCAATCATTTCAAAAGTCTTACCATTTTAAAACCTTTTATCATTGCATTTATATCTTAACCTTAAGTTAAACACACATTAAAGTCTTAATTCTCTTAAGTTCAATTACTTTCATCATATATATACCAAGTACACATATAATGTACTTACTAACTTGGTTTGCTCGAGTCCTCTTACAATTGTGCTATTTTGATCATTAAGAAGTTCCCTATAAAGGACTACATTTTTTTCACAAGCTCAATCTATTTATACCTTCTAGCCTAATTAGGATTTACAATGCAAACCATTCATAACATTATTTGAAAATAATTGTTTGTATTGCTTCACAATGAATATACATAAAAATATTGAAAATAAGTCATTCATTATAAACTTTAGTTAAATATTCGAGATGAAACTTAAATTCAATTATGAAGTTTAATATGATAACATGATTATTTTATGAGAAACTCTAGTGAAGATCATTAAACCTGATCACTTAGCAATTTAAAAATAAATAAATTACAAGTGAGAGAAGGTAATAGCACGGTGATAAAAAAACATGAATGCAAAACAATTTAAAAGATTCATAATGAAACATCCACCATAACTTACAGTGGTTTGAATAATATTTTTTTGTCGTTACAAATAGAAATTTATCAATATTATGATCAAGAGAGACTTTTTATATCATGACTTGAAGTTGATTTAGATTTGCATCCTCTATAAAATAAAAGAGCTTAAATGTTATCACATTACTCTTAAAAGCAAACACATTAATAAAATTGGATGTAGGAGAGATTTAAGGTTAATGATTAGAGAAATTACAATTTTTCTAAATTACAAATAAAAGAAATTTGCTTTTCATCTTTAATAATTAACTAGTAACCTTAATTGTACTACATTCAATTTATTATTGAGAGAAAGTGATATGGTTGAGGTTCAACCTTGGATATCTTATGGCAAGTACTCATTTATGTGGTAACCATAGCAATAACTAATCTTAAACACATAATTTAATGCTTACCATAAGAAATTTAAGGCTAACTTTAAGCTATATCACAATCTTAAATATATAATTGAATGTTCACCATAAAAAAATCAAGATTGAACTTGAATCATATCACAATTACAGACACATCATATAATATTCATTATAAGAGTCCAAGAATAAACCTAGACCGTGTCACTATCTCAAACATATAACTGAATGCTCACCTTAAACAATATAAGTTTAAGCTTGAGTTGTATCAGAAAGGTTACTGGGGAGAGAGAATTATTACTAACAATGTCTTTGACCGCAAAAAATCAATTTTGGTGTCTACAAGTTTCATTCAATAATAAGAGTTTAACGTGTATGTTATTTTGCCTTGAAGTAATATGCAAAATCAAATCTATAATTGATTTTGTTTTTTGGGGATTTTTTTTCATTTTTGTATTGATTTTTTAGTTGTTTTAAGACAGTAAAGGGTTTATGTGGGTCTCTAAGTTGTTTGTAGGTGTTATTTTAGGTAAACAATGAGAGAAAAATAAATTTTTAGGATCAAGAGACTTTATATCTAAAAATTATAAGAAATTGGAGATGCAGAATATGTGTCATTGTTGTGGCTTATAAAAATAACTCGCTAGGTGAACAATGCGTCGCCCACTTAGCCAAGCAAAAAAATAATAATCACTAGGCAAACACCCAAGTTTACCCTAGTTTTAGGCCTAAGATCTAGTTTATTCGACCCAAACTTATTAGGCCCAAACTCATTGAATTCTTTATAAAAAGGCTTTCCTTATAAAAGAAAAATAGCTTTATTTAAATAAAATAAAAATAAAAAAGTTTATTTTTAAATAAATCACATCAATTTTGTTGGATATGGTGGGATAAACACTTGTTCATTTTAAAAAACAAGCGTGGTTTTTTTTTTTTTATAAAGTTATAGTTTTTATATTGTTTTTTTTTCAAAATTTATTTTCTATTTCAATTTTGTACGTCAACAATAAGTTTGTTAAGAAGTGAATGTTTTATTTTGTATATTTTCTCTCTAAAGGGGGGTCCTATTTCCACGACTAAAGCATGAGTTTGATTTTTTTTCTAGGTTTACTCCATATGTTTTTGTTATTTTTCCCAATTTGTTTTATTTTATTTTATTTTTAGTATTTAATATTTAATTAATTAAAATTATACCTTTTGTTTTGTTTTAATTTAGATTTTATAAGATTATTTTTTGTCTCGATTATTTTAATACATTACCCATTATATCACAATCTTAATATTTTAAAAATATATCATCCAACACACTTCAGCTTTTAAACTTTCTAATATCTTTTTTTTTTTCACGACATAGCGGAGGTCAAGGCTATTTTAGTTCTCGACAAGGAAAATCATATTGGGTTTTCAAGAAATGCTGTCTTTCTCTCTCAAGTTTATCACAAACAAATTAATGGAGATAAATCAGGAAATGATATTTTAACAATCCATTTCACATCCCGGGATTGGATGGAATTCGAGAAAGAAGTAATGTGCTTCCCATCACTCTCAATTACAAAAGGCAGGCCTATATTAACCTAAAATAAATTTCAGAGTAGAAAAAGGGCATCACGTCACCCATCGCTATAGCATGTCTTATCCCTTTGCTCCAAGTTTCCCCCACTTCTATTCTTATTTTGTGTACTTATCGTCCTGGACATATAGTTGATCTCTCACTCTCCTTGGATTTCCTTCTGGATTATGTTCTGCCAATAATCTATGTCAACTAGTTTTGATGGGTACTGCGTTATAGGCTCAGGACCTCATAGTGGCAATGTGCCTTCTTGCTGTATCCCTTTCCCAACTGTGAAAAGCCAGTTGCGAACGCATCCCGGCATCCTCCAGTGTTCACGCATGCCCTCTTGTATCTTGTCATGCTCCGTGGAATTCATGGAGCATTTCTCTCTCTTATTCTAACCAGAGAGAGCGAGAGATAATGATAATATTTTCTTTTAAAAAAAGATAATGTATCTTGAGGAAAAAAATAAAACAAGAGAGCTTGTGTAAAGGAATCATTTGATCTGAATCTTAAACTCTCATTCGATGTTTTATAATATGATTTATATTATTCTCTAATATATTTTTTCTAATAAAAGATTTTTGGGTTTGAAACTTGCGTATAAACTCATACTATATTGTACTTGATTTTTATCAAATAAAATGAAAGTTGTGAGATTCAAACTAGTAACCATTATGTCAACAAGACTCTGATATTATATCAAAAAATTATTTACATAATAATTTAAATTGTTAGATGAGATACCAGAATATAATTTATATTATTCTCTAACCGCTTAAAGCAAATTTAAATGGCAAATTTTTTATTTGCACCGTGGAACCAGAAGCTAACAAATACTGACCCGAAAAACAAACAACACTAGAAACACGGTGGCCATGGTTCAAAAGTCTATTAATTACCTAAATAGATTGAATTAGAATAGACAGGTCTCCTCCTTCACTTATGGGATGTTTAGGAGTGTGGTTATTTTTGCTTTTGAAAGTGCTTTCTGTGCTGAAATACATCAAAATAATATAAAAATACCAAAATATATTCATTTAAAATAAAAAAATATGATAAAAACAACCAAATATAAATTTGACTACAATGACCAAAATATATTCATTTAAAATAAAAAAAATATGATAAAAACAACCAAATACAAATTTGACTACAATGACAAACAGGCACCTACCCTTCAACTCCCCAACCAGCGGGCTCGATTCGCCGCGGCAACAAGTGGGTCAACCCCGACCCAGCCGCGCCACACAACAGGTTGTTATTGTTAAGATGTTATGGGCAAAAAGACATTCAATCTCTGAGCGTTCCAACACGGAAGGCGGTAGGGTGTAATAAAACGACGACGCAATCAGCAAGTTGAAAATAGATAAAAACAAAAGGAACAAGTTGCATTTTATTCATTAATTTCTTGCATTAATATGACTATCAACGAGCGATTGATGAGATGCGGAAAAAAACCGAGCAATCAAAATTGAAAGCTGTAGTTGACTGGTGTATCGAAACCTTCCCTAGTCTTTAAACATGGGACCCTCGGTCCCACGACCCATACAAGAAGTTGACTTTCTCTTTACCCTTCAATGAGGACCATTTACAATGGACAGTTCTTGTTCTTCTACAGACTGGTTAAACTACTGTAGAGTTTTTCACAAATAAAAAAAAAATATAAAATGTTATCCTCATTTTAATGCTAGCTACTTTGCTTCTTTCATCATCTAATTTTTGCAGTGAAAAGATTCAGCTCCGGCTGAGATAATTCCACGTAAGCTTTTTGTTTTTCATTTTAATCCTTCCGTATTTTTCGTGATAAAATATATATATATATATATATAAAATGTAATATATATTAGAAAATAATATAATTATATCAAAAATATTTATTTTTATTTATAAATACTTATATATATATATGTATTTGATATAATTATATTATTTTCTAATATATATATTACATCTAATTTTTGCAGTGAAAAGATTCAGCTCCGGCTGAGATAATTCCACGTAAGCTTTTTGTTTTTCATTTTAATCCTTCCGTATTTTTCGTGATAAAGCCGAAGATTTGCCTCTTATCATGATATTATTTTATTGTTATCAAGTTAGAGGGTGTCTTTAGATGGTGTTTGATATCATTTTTTTTTTAATTTTAAGTAATTTTTTATATTATTGAATTGTTTTGATGTGTATTTTAAAAATAAGTTTTAAAAATCACAGTATATAATTTTTAAATAAAAAATTATTTTGAAAAACAATTTTTATAGCATCTCCAAACATATATTTAGATATATGATACAATACATGTAAAAGCCCCCTAAAAAAACCAAGTATTTCATAATAAACTATGGATATTATAAAAATAAATCATTAGCAGGGATCAACGATTTAAAGGGCCGGTTGTTCGTGGTTAATAGTTAATCAAGGGGGAGAGGAGGCTTATATATTGTGCTGTGATATAAGGATCCAATTGCCAACATGTTAAGAGTTTGGGAGCCATTTTGGCTTCTCCTCAAATCCACGAGCTGAAACGATTCGATCCAACCCTTCTCCTCCTGCATAAATGTATGGTATCAATCAGGCTAGTAGGTCCACTGGTGTTGGCGGGTTGCAAGGGTATTGTAAGTTGCCGACCAAGTACAAAGATAATGGAGGAATCTCATCTGAACCCTAGGTTTTCTTATATATATATATATTTGAATTTGAGGAAACTATTTTTTTGTAGGTATTATTTGCAGGTTTAAGTTAAACGAATAAAATTTTTACTATCCAAATTTTTATTAATTAACATGTTTTAATTCAAACCTGAAACTTGTAATATATATCTCAAAGTTATTGTTGTTATAGTTGATTAATATATAAGATGTACATGGTAATGGCCTGAACTTTGCTGTAGGACAAGCAAGCTTCTACTCTTTTATTCTTATCATTGAAATCTTCATATATATATATATATATATATATATATATATATATTATCACGACGAATTATTTTGTTCCCAGTTTTTTGTTACTTTCGTATTGTTGATTGCTCCGGGGAAAAATTGTTTTCATGTTAGGTGATGCATATTCCGATCAGTCATTATGCATTTAATAGACAATTGTGGCAAACAATACACATATGTTTATCTTGTTGCAATTCTCCGCATATAATATATCTTTTTCCCGCGACACCTAAAAGCATCTAGCTTTATTTAAATAAAATCCTAGCCACTCTCTAATGTATTTCTCCAACTTGAAGGATTCTCATTCCATGTTTGTCCTTGTTCTCTCACTAAACATGTTAAAAAGCTATGCCCGAGCAGATACAGTTGATTCCAAGATAGTTTTTATACTGTTTAATGTGATAATTGGTAGCTTAATGACCGTCTAAATTAGGTCTGCCCTTATTTATTTATTTAAAAAATGTTGGTTCATGTTAAATGTTGATTATGTTCTCAAGGAACTTGCCCGTAGTGGCAAAAACAAGAGATTTAAACTATAGTTTTCGAGTTTAAATTAATATATATTTATTTTACAAGAATCTGAAACAATTGATGTTTTTTTTTATTTAACTTGTATATAAAAAATGATTGAAAAAAAAAAAAGTTGACTACGTACAAGCTGCCTATCCTTCGTCGATGGCTTACTAATTTAATGTGGCACTCGGTCTCAATGTGGCATTCGGTCTCCAACAATTCCTGGTTGATTAGCTTCTCTAAGAATACACGAGACTTGTTAATTAAAAACTTAATATATATTGCATTTATGTCAACCGCCCAGATCCCAAAATAAACAGCAGAACTTGACAAAAAAGCACACGGCGAGTTGGTAACACTTCTTTTCAATTTTTTCTGCTGTTGTTGATTTTTCAATGAACCCAATGGATCCCACCTGACCTACACCACAGACCTTCGATATCTCTCTCTCTCTCTCTGATCCGAAAATTATCAGATGACCTGCCGTCTTTCCAGTAGCATGAAAGTAAACCTACAATAATAACTATCCAGACTCTCATCACTTTAGTGTTTTCTTCTTCTTTCAAATGAAAAATCGCACAAGTGGCAGCTGCGAGATATACATGTTGTAATTTCAACTGTTGCTTACATGACTGGAACGTCTGTTGTTCTTTTGTCGATGGTTAACTATACTGTAAATAAAATGGACTCTTTTCTCTCGAACCCCATCTGAGTTCTGATAAAAAAAACATCGAGGACTTTTCGAACGTTTGAACTATACATGCTCGCCAAGTTGATGAGTTCTTCCATTTTCGTCCTAACTGAGGTGGCTATGTTTTGGTGCAACTTATAAATTAAGAGTCCAGGACCCGAGTCTTAATAAATCATGTAGCCTAAATGAATTTAGTGTACGAAGAGTCAATACATGGTGCAAGTATTGCACTTTTTGCCCTCCGAAGGTCAACAAATCGAAACACGAGAGCTCTTAAGGTCAACACAATCAGTTTCCCAGACGACTGAATATTGCAGGTACACGGCACATTGGGACCTGTGCGGTCAGTACCTGTCACTTCAGTCTCGGTCAAAGCAAGCAACGATTTCCTCAACTCTCATCTGTGTGCTTGTGTGCCTCTGGGTTAGCTAAAAATCGAAGTATTATTATCATGGGGAGTCGACATTTATCCATTATTTATCAAAACGCAGGTCCATTTAAGTCATCCTCGATGGAGATTTAAATTCGAGTGTAATTATAATTATTTTTTAAAATATTTTTTAATATTAGCATAACAATAATTTAAAAATACTAAAAAAAATTAATTTATATTAAATAAAAAATCAAAATAATTTCATAAAAATATTTTTAAAACACAATACTAAATATATTCGTTATTGATACTAAAGAGCTTATATTTCACATGTTTCTCTTAAGAAAAAAACATTACACCAAAAAAATGTTTTGGGGATTTTTCTCTCTTAAAATTCAGTTTTCTTAAAAATAAATAAATAAATAAGAGATGGAATGCTATACAGGCGTTATAAATTATAATCAATCAACAGTGTTTACAATAAGATATTTCGACTCAAATTTACAGATTGGGCCGTCATGTTTTTGTCTTTCAGTACCAGCACTAATTCACATATTTTGTGGGCATATGGGCTAAGACAGGTACGTGTCAGTGGAGGGACGAAAACAAGTGGATGTAGACGTTCGTCGATTATCTATATCTATATCTCACAAGAATATCATTATTATATGACTGCGAAGTTATCCAAATAACATTTTGTACTAGCTATCTAACTCCTTTCATCATCTGATTTAGAAATGGGAATCTGATTTAGAGATAGGATGAGCATGATTTTTTCTTTCGAAATTGAAAGAAATCTTGTATTTTTTTTTGAATTATTATATGATTGCCTTACATTGATTTTTAAAATAAACTTCAACAAATTTAAATTTGATGAGCTAATAGTACAAATATAACTTAGAATTGGATAACTATTGAATGATATTTTTTTAAAAAAAAAATCAATAGAAAAAAGATAATTTTTTTTTTAAATAAAGATATTATTAACAATAGTATAAGACTTTTTCTAAAATCTTAACATGAAATATTCTTGTAAAATTTCAATTTAAGTCAATAATTGAATTGAAAAATATAGCTGATATTCTAACATTATAAAATATTTTTTTAGTCAAAATAGAATAGTACTAGAATGTTCATTCCAAAAATTTAACGGGCTTAATAAATTCTATTTATTGTTTTGATTAATATAGATGTTTAGATTAATTTACATATATTTCAATAAATTTTATGAGTTTTAAAATTAATAATTATATAAATATTTAATATTTATCGTATTAACAATTATTTTAATTATTTGGTTGTCCTAAGCTATATCAAGATATACATCATTCCAACAGAAGATAATGAAATAAAAAACCTGAATTATACAATGTTAGAAAAATAGTAGACTAAACAGATGCTCAATTCAAACAAGTTCAGACAAGACAGTACAGGTAAATTTGGAAAAGGATGCACCGCGGACCATCTAATAAATGCTCTGCTGTGCAACTTGCAAGGCCAAATACATTGTGGGGAAGAGTGTCTCTGCCTTTACGGGGATGCATCCCTCTCTGGCAGTACATCCCTCTCTGGCAGTTAGGCCTAAAGGTTTGATTGGGATTTCTTGATGTCATTTATGAACCCAGCAACGCAAACTGGTGTTTTTTAATGCGAGAATCTCGAGACAAGTGGGAGGAAGGAAATAAACAATGGCGGGTAGCTCTTTCACAAAATCACGGCATATGTGCTTAATCGGCGGTGTAACCTTTAAAAACAACTTGTTTGGTTTATAAAATGTTTTATATAATTGATGAGAGATACACAGGTCACCCTCAACACTCTGGAAATTATCTCCATGGCTCACCAGTCTGGAATTCTTTCGATTCCCAAAAATGACGCTTCAGAACTCTTTCTTTATTCGTGATAAATAATATTCTCAGAATTCACTCGTGGGTGCTTCAGACGACCATTCAAGGGAATTGGCAGGTATATATTTTAGCTTTTGGAGAAAGATAGGGAGCAGGGTCACTCTCTACCTTTCAAGATGAACAAAGTTTAGTCAAACAATTCAGCTGTGCTAGATCGTCTTTTGGCTGATGTGAGGTTGGTTTGATACTTGGTTTTGTTCCTCTCCCAGCCCATACCTAACCAAAGTTCAAATACCAGTCACTTTGCCACCAAAAAACGAAGAAAAACTCGACAGCACCGCTACCTTCTTGCCTTCATCACAAACTCATACATAGCAAGGCTGCATTTTTCGTTTCACTCACTCATATATACTAAACTAATCCATCCTTACTTAAGACTCCATCGCGATATATTGAACTTATTTGTTGAGACGTCAACTTGCTCCTTGAATTTTGACCTGTGGTGTCTCAAAGATCAGCGACAGAAGGCTTCATCTTGGTTAAGACGACGAGTCTTCGCTTCAAATTTTAAATCTAGCAACCACGGAATATAGCTGACACTTTTGTTGTCTTCACATACGAATGTGTATGGGAGAAACAATGCGCCATGCGGTCACCAATGATCTCATGCTTAATTGGAGTTATAATTTGCCCAATTCTAGTACAAAAAACACGTTTGAGATGTCATATAAGCTTCAATATTATGTTGATGATGTAAGAAAAAATTACACAGTAATATTAATTATTGGGTTGAGTTCAATTATTTAATGTTTTATACAATATACATACACCCATAAATATCTTTATAAATACCCAGGAAATTTATATTAAATATCTTATAATTCAGATGTTTGTGAGATATTTATATAACATAAATTACAATTTAGATATTTTTTAAACTATTTATTTTCAAAAAATCTTTATAAACATATAGCATGAACGAGGTTAGAATGCCCGAGTCTATCTCTATACAAAATACAAAACTCAACACCAGTCTATCACAACTCAGATCTAATACAGAGCTTAAATAATGCTAAGGAACATTTAAGTCTAGAAAATAACTATTTTTCCAGTAAATAGATTCCTCAGGTTCAGTTTTACCCGCCCATAAAACACACCCTTGATCTCTCTGTTTTTTTTTTTAGATTTATTTTTCAGTCTAATTATTTTCCTGGCTAGTTTTATGTGGGGCGAATCTATGTGTGTGATGATGGGCTTGAATTTGTCATCTTGCAGTCCCTATTAATCTTTTTCTCTGATTCCTCAGCACATAATAGTGCAGTGGTCAAAGCTTCGAGTTCATGTTCTTATTGTAGTTTTCATCAATTTGGTCACTAAAAATGCATCTAGGTAGAAAGAGTGGCTTAGCTTGATCCATGTTACATCAAAATTAAATCGAATAGTTGATGCACGAGAATTTGGGAATAAAATTTCAGAAGATTATGGATAAGTTTGAAGTACGTTAGAGGTAATTTTTCAAAATAATTTTCGTTTTAAAATATATTAATATTTTAAAAAATATGTGTGCACATCAGAACAATAAAAAGTAATAATAATATAAAATTAAAAAACAAAATTGTAGTTGAAACTTCACTCTTAAACGCAGTTACATAAGAATATATATTAGTTGGAACTTTAGTAAGAGGTGATGATATACTTGCACTCTATAAGGTTTAGAATGTTTTTCATTATGAAAACCTCAAAGGGAGGGGGGAAATGACCACCGTGTGTGTTTGTGGTTTTGCCACGTGTTGGGACCCAACATATCGTATCTCTTAAGATGGTTGATAATTGCTTTATTTATTTACCTCTCGGTGGGGCAATAATTAGGTCGCTCGTTAATTAGTCAACGATGTTTTTTTTTAATTAATAAGTTCTTGCCAACCTCAAATACCATGTTGGCTGAGTATGGATTGCTAATTTCGCAACCATGTTGATATACCGATAAGTAATTTGGATCCAAAATCTCTCACACTCAAAATGATATATATATAAAGAATGGAGGAACTCTAATACACTGGGCTCATCAAGGCCCGGAAAAAGAGGGGAAAAAAGAAATTATGGTGCGTCCAAGGAAATTTATGAAATCTTATTTATTTAAATTTCCATTGAAATATGGGTGAAACTAATTTCTTTTAAATCAGTGTGTTCCTAGAGGGATACAAGACTTCTCGAAATGGGTTCAATTAATTAAGGAAAAGTAGAGGACCAGCAGCCGGTGCTCACAATGAATAAACTATTATTTTATTTTTTATATAATTATTTTTAATATCAACCCATCAAAATAATATAAAATATATATAAAAAATTAAAATAAAGTAAATTCATTTTTTTAATAATACTTTCAAAACACGGTGTGAAACAAGAGCACGTAGAGATATCGATTGGTTGTCGAGAGAGCCCTACTCTGGCCTTTTGGCAATGGCACCCAGCACAAGGGAACAACATTCGGAGCATCTTTCCACCAGCAGGGGAGCGGATGGTTTTCCAAAAACAACAGAACAATAAAATCACAAGAAATCCAAAATTTAATTCACACACACACACACACACACACACACACACACACAAAAGGTTTAAAATTAATTAAAAAATGAGAGGCGAGTATGGTGCACTGAGAGTGTTTGTATCAGTAATGATCACTTAATCTCTCCTCGTTCACTGGGAGTTACAAGACGGGAATTAGATACTTCTTTATACACCCAACATGATTTTTTCTTATAGTCATGAAATCTCAGAGAGGACACACCCACTGTCTGGATTATTTTAAGGCCTTGACTGGAAAAGAAAATATTTGACTGAAAGTATATCTTCTGATCACCGCTCAATTATAATGGAAATGAACTGTGAAAGAGAGAGAACCCTATTCCCAAACAACAATCGTGGTCGAGAACCATTACACGCGAGAATCTCCATTCAAAGGTGGACATGCATATCATAAATAAATATCATTTCTTAATTAAAAGCTTCATTTGCATGGTACTATATAAGCCATGGAGGGCTGATACAAGTGAAGCATAACAACGCAGGAATCCCTTCCCATAACCTGCATGTGCTTGCTCTTCTTGCGAGCATTTGAAGTACATATCCAGCTGCTACAGAAAAGCTTTTGGAAGCACCTGAGAGTAACAGATATGACGGTAAGAGTTTCGAATTGATCTTTATCTTTTCATGTCGTGTTTAATTTATGATTCCAGGCACGGCTTGTTTTTTTTTTTAATGACTGCTGACCGTAGCTCAGCACATTTTGTGCGAGATGCCCTTCGCGGATTTGGACAAAAATTAACTTGTTTTTATTATATTTATTTAATGATATATTGAATTTCGCAGCGAAACAAATAGAGATCTCAACCCTATATTTGTTATCGCTTTGTTTTTCCTTTTCTTTTAGTACAGGAATTACTTCCAACTACATTTTGTTGCTTTGGGTTTAGCTTAAATTAGATAAAACAACACGTTTTAAGAGTGGTAGATATTATCTATCCGGACCAAACTCAAGCCATGTCCAGTATGTGGTCGTGGTTACTGTAGCTAAGAATCTCTCTTTTAAAGACAAAGTGTCTGTTTGGCACTGCCGGTCTAACCAGTTTTTGATGGCGGTTTTTTTTATTATTATTTTAAATGAATATATTTTAGTGTTTTTATATTATTTTAATGTGTTAATGTTAAAAATAATTTTTAAAAATAAAAAAATATCATTTTAATATATTTCAACATACAAAACACTTTAAAAAAATAACTACAATCATACTTTCAAACATTACTAAAGTAGAGCAATTACTCTTTTGATTGCAGTTTGACAACAGATTATGTTCCCACAAAAGGACAAGAAACACCCTTGTTGATAGCACAAGAGACAAAAAAAAAAAAAAAAAAACTGGATTCGAGCTTAGCATATACAAAAGTTAAAATAATTTAATGCCACGCTCGAATTCCTCGAATAGAGGTCGTAATTAGCATCGCTTCTCAAGCGGTTAAAGAATATTTTCATTGCCCGGTCCAACTGCTTTAACTGTCTTTATTTATCTACAGTGAACGATTGGGGCTTGATTTAATCCAGAAGGGGGGAAAAATAAAAACTACAACTTTATGTTTTTTTTTCCCTGGGCTGCTCACGCCCCTTATAAATACCCGCCATTTCACGCCTTCCATTGCATCCCTGAAATCAAGTCGCTCTTCTCTCTACCCAACAAGAGCAGAGCCTCTGTCTGATACATAGCACACTCTCCTTGACTCTCCCTTTCGAAGCACCGATAAAAACTAGGCGCTTAGCCTGTTTGGGTTATCTTGGGAGGTGTGTGTGGTTGTTTCTCCGTCTCATTTACTTCAGTTTTTCTGAAACTATTTCCATACTAAAAACCGGACTTGGATCGATCATACAGAGAGCCTCGTCACTTTCTTTCGACGTTTATACTCTCATATAGTTTAAGCCATTAGAGTTCTTTTTCTTTCTTTTTTTAACATAACTCACACAATTATTGGTATCTTTTGTTAACAAAGATGGGTGAGAACACATCCGCAAAGAACCAGCTCTCTCCCCAGGTTTTCAGCGTCTCAATTGACAACAATCCACTAAGTGGCTCCAAGTGGTTTGATGATGATGGCCGCCCCAAACGAACTGGTAACTTTACTTTTTCTTTATTTAATTTTTTGGGCAACTCTGGAAAAGAAAAATAATAGCCATGTGGTTGTGTTTCTTCTCCTGAGTCTTTCTTTTGTTGTTTCTTTAAACAGGAACTGTGTGGACTGCTAGTGCTCACATCATAACAGCTGTTATTGGGTCCGGAGTTCTCTCCTTGGCTTGGGCTATAGGTCAGCTCGGATGGATTGCTGGACCGGCTGTGATGCTTTTGTTCTCGTTTGTCACTTACTATACTTCTGTTCTGCTCTCTGCCTGCTACCGTTCTGGTGATCCTGTCAATGGCAAGAGGAACTACACCTACATGAATGCTGTTCGGGCCAACCTTGGTAAATTTACTAACACGTATATTGTTAATTATATTGGCATGGCCCTTTATAATATCAAGCGTTCTAATTGTTTTACGCGGTATCTTTTTAATTTTCATAGGTGGAGCAAAGGTCAAAATATGCGGATATGTTCAGTATGTGAACCTTTTTGGTGTTGCCATTGGCTACACAATCGCATCTTCGATAAGCATGATGTAAGTTTCAGTTCAACCAGGAATTTGTCACTAACTTTGCTCTAGTTTTCCTGTTATTGTTGGTCTCACTGGTTCTAATCTCTCGGAAACAGGGCAATAAAGAGGTCTAATTGTTTCCACCAGAGTGGTGGAAAAGATCCATGCCACATGAATGCGTATCCATATATGATAGCTTTTGGCATAGCTGAGATACTTTTGTCTCAGATTCCTGGATTTGATCAGCTACACTGGCTCTCTCTTGTCGCTGCAGTCATGTCCTTCACTTATTCATCAATTGGTCTAGGACTCGGCGTTGGTAAAGTTATAGAAAATAAAAGAGTCATGGGAAGTCTCACTGGAATAAGCATTGGCACTGTGACTCAGACGCAAAAGATATGGAGGAGCTTTCAGGCACTTGGTGACATTGCTTTTGCCTATTCTTACTCCATGATCCTCATTGAAATTCAGGTATATTACATTACATCCCCTTAATAGCATATGAGTTAAATATATTTTCTCCCATTTGTGTCATGCTTTGCCAATTAAACTGACTAATTGTTCGGTCCATTTCATGACAGGACACAGTGAAAGCCCCACCTACAGAAGCCAAGACGATGAAGAAGGCAACTCTACTAAGTGTTGTGGTTACAACCCTTTTCTACATGTTCTGTGGTTGCTTTGGATATGCTGCTTTTGGAGACCAATCCCCTGGCAACCTGCTCACTGGATTTGGCTTTTACAATCCATATTGGCTGCTTGACATTGCAAATGCTGCTATTGTAATCCACCTTGTGGGTGCATACCAAGTTTACTGCCAACCCCTCTTTGCCTTTGTTGAAAAAGAAGCAGCCCGAAGATTCCCAGATAGTGACTTCGTTACCAAAGATATCAAAATCTTTATTCCTGGTCTTGGTCCATACAATCTCAACCTCTTCAGAATGATATGGAGGACAATCTTTGTTGTTACAACCACTGTGATTTCAATGCTACTGCCCTTCTTTAACGACATAGTTGGCCTCCTTGGGGCTTTGGGATTTTGGCCATTGACCGTTTACTTCCCAGTTGAGATGTATATTTCACAGAAGAAGATACCAAAATGGAGCACAAGATGGCTTTGCCTCCAGATCCTGAGTGTCGCTTGCCTGATTATTACCATAGCTGCCGCTGCTGGCTCTATTGCTGGAGTAATTGATGATGTCAAGACTATCAAGCCCTTCCAGACCAGTTATTAAATAATCAGAATTTCATCTGTATCACCACTGATGAACATGTCACAAGAAATACAAGTAACCAACCTAGTACTCTAGGAATTTAGTCCCTTTTCATGTTCATACCATTTCCGAAGGTGATCATCTTATTTCAATGAAGTTTTCTTGTTTACCTGAACAGTATAAAAAACAAAAAGAAGAAGAAGAAGGGGGGCAGGTATGTGATGTGAGTGCACTGTAAACACGTGTCCTGATTATCTATCACTGTAACTTTGCTATTGTTCAATGCAAATTGAAAGAATTTCGGCACATGGTTCCCCCTATGACATGGAGTGCTCGCTAGTTTATTCAATCCCCCACCCCACTCCCCATGCGCTTACTAGTTTACTGAATTCCTTTTTTCTTTGTTTCATCATTTAATACCTTGTATTTGCCTGTAAGCCTACTGGTTTAAACGGTCGAAATCCAAATTCAACCCTATTTTTAATTTACTTGTTCCAGCTGTTCAAATCAGCATACGGGCAGCTCAGGATAGGAAAAATGGTGTTTTTATTTTTATCTTTCATTTGTCCTGCTTGAATAAAATAGAACATATGGGTATCTTAGTCTTACACCTTTGAAAGTGCAACAATTCCCTATCAACAGTGACAGAAGGATAGAGATTAAATAATCTTGACAATCGAGGTCATGCTGTAGAACCAAGGCTGATCGTATCCAATCTATCAGAAACTAGTTCATATATAAATCATAAGAGCATGTTCAAATGATTTTATGGTGAATCGATCAACTTTTGACAGCATCAAGTACAAGCTCGGTGATCTTTTTTAATGGGGGAATAATATCCCATATGGGTCTTTGTTTGAACTACAGCAGCAGTGAAAAGGTTCGGCTTACAGGTCTTTGTTAGAACCTTCGACAGCTAAAGTGAATCTTGGGTAGTTTTATTTTAAAAGTGTTTTTTATTTAAAAATATATTAAAATAAAATTTTTTAGTTTTTAAATTTTTTTGACATCAACACAATAAAAATAATTTAACAATACTATTTTTTTTAATTTAAAAAAAAAAATTCAAATTCTTTTAAAAATATTTTTAAAACGGGTGTCAAGTACTAACATTCTTTACACAAATAAAAAATAATAAAGGGAAATGTTGGCATAAAACCCTGTATGGACACAAAAGGCCATGATGAAGAGGAAAAGCAATGGCAGCCATGTGGGAATAGCTTGGTCTTTCCCACCATGAAAGCAATGGTTTCCTAAAATCACCCTGTTAGACTCGGGAAAAGTCTAGAACGTGCATATGATAGTGGGGTTGAATCAGAAGAAAAGAAAGGTCGATTGGAATTTAGATGTTTCTGTGCTGCTCTGTATAATTCAATATTATCTCTGCTTTTTATTATTCCTTAAATCAAGAAAAATAATAAAGAAATACATTTTACTCTCCTAGCTCGTAGAATAGCATGTGCCAACCATTGTGTTACAACACTATTGGGAGCCGAGTGTAGCATCTGAAAATTGACAGGATAAAAGGAGTGTTTGGGAGTGTATTTGTAGTTGCTTTTCAAAGTAATTTTTACTTAGAAATATATCAAAATAATATTTTTTTTTATTTTTTAAAAATTATTTTTAACTTCATTAAATCAAAATAATCTAAAAACACTAAAATAAATTCATTTAAAATATATAAAAAAAATAAATTTTAACTAAATACGTTTTCACCGCTTAGCCAAACAATCACGTAAACAAAAGAAGGTATACCATCTGCACAAGCTCATAGTGACTCAACAATGTTATATTTAATACCATCATATTTCTCCGGAAATGAAGTTATGCTATAGAGAGTGAAGCATCGAAATAATTTGTGTATATATTATTTTCGCTTGAATATATGTTTGAAAAGGTTAAATGTAAAGTGATTATATAATATACCTAATATTGTCGGAATATCAAGTTCAAATGGCATGTCTAGCTTGTTTCTTGACCTCATGTTTTTAGTTTAATTATATGTTCAGCTCGTATATATATGTTTGGTCTTTTTTCAGTCTAATTACCTTGAGTTTAACTACACGTTGAGCTCAATTGTATATATATATAGCAAGATATCAAATCTTCACTTTTGACCTTAAAATCATTCAAGATTCAAATATATATAGAATTAACTGTCATTATAAACTTCTTGTTAGAACAGAAGGTTTTATTTGTTTATTTTTATAGCTTTAAACATAAATATTAAAAGTTAATAATAATTATTTTCCTACGTCCTGTATGTATAAAAGTCTCCTAGAAACCTAATATGTATGTAAGTATGTATATTAAAGTTATACAAGAGATATTTATCATTTATTGATATTATTAAAAGAAAATAACACTTCAACTCCTTTACTAAGTAGCATGACAAGGTTTAGAGGTTATCTATCTATCTATCTATCTATCTATCTATCTATCTATATATCTTCTAAACTACTTAGCCAAAGGATTCACATTTTTTTATTCTTCAAGTATTCATCATTTTATTCTCAAGATATTTATCATACATAAACAGTAACAATCTTTATATTCTTATCATTTAAAGCTTATTTTTTTATTTATTGCATTTTTTTTGGTAAAAAGTCACTACTTTATCATTGGATAGTCACATAATTCTAAAAAAAAAAAATTGTTTTGTAGGTGTGAAGTCTTTTATTTCATATCATCAACTTTTTAAGCTTTGGAGAAGAAAAATGGTGTGAACACATAAGTATCCACTGTACAAATACTAAAAAAAAAAAACATTCCTTTACATGTCGGATTTTAAAACAGTTTCCAGCCATGAAATATCATATATTTTAGAGTCATATCCTTGTCAAACGGGATCTTTAGAGGTCAACTATACAAAGTTATAAACTTTAGACTTCAGTGACGATGCATGTTACAAATGTTCTTCATGTAACATTTAAAATCAGTAAAGGTGGTGGGCAAGGCGCCCGCCGCCGCCGGATTGTCCCTCCTGAGTGGCAGGGCCTAATCTTCTGCCGGCGAAGATTGTTTTCACTAGCTTTTCTCAAGGTCTAACTTGGTGTGCTCTTGGTGGGTTGGTGTTGTGAATTTTACCGTGCCCCGTCATTTTGCCTTACCTGCTGCATTAACATCACTTTTTTTATTATTATTAAAAAAAAAAGTAGCCCTTTCCTTTCCTCTTTCACTTTAATTACTTGCTGTCTAGTACCGTATAGAATTGGAGAAGATTCTCCATAGACCGAGGAGAATTCAAGTTCTTTCTCTGTGCTGTGGTGGGAATTGAAATTGGAGTATGTAATAATTGATTGCAAAATGAGATGATTTAGTGGAGCCATGAGCCATTAAGTGAGTTCAATTTATTTGTGTTTATTCTTGAAGTCATTGAGTGCAAGCAAGAGGTAAATGGAGTACTCAGTTGAATTTATTGCTGATTCAATGAATCTATCGAACACCAAACGCTCAAAATGACGGGCGTGGTGAGGGGATATGTTTTGGAATTGTTTTTGAAAAATAAAATTATTTTTATTTTTTATTTTTTATTTTAAATTAAAAAAAATCAGTAATTTTAGATTGTTTTCATGTCACGATATCAAAAATAATTTTATTATATTTTTAATTAAAAAAATATATTTTAAAAACAAATTCAATCACACTATTATACATGCACGAAACAATTAGCGATACACAAGCAGCATGCATATTCTTTGTTCTGGGGCTGCCACAATTGTCTATGCATTTTTGACAAATTGAAGTCGCGGGTTCAAGAAACAATGATGAATTGTTAAGCCTTGCTATGTGCTGCTCGGAGAAACCTGTGGATATCTTGATTGTCAAAATGCAAATTTGTCACTTACTATAATTAATAACACCGCCAGAAAGGAATTTGATGGCGTAATTTTCACCGAAATAAATACGATACGCCGTGATTAAGCGTAGGATACCGGTGTGTATTTACAAGTTAATTTTTTATATTTTATAAATAGATTTCAACATAGATTTGATGGTGATTTCGTAATATTAAATTATCATCGGGGTTTGTTGCTTCAAATCTTTGGACTGAATGGGCTGGTAGCTGAGGTCTCCTGCCGGCCATAGGACCATGTCCGCCCGAGGCCTTCGCTTGTAGCGAGCATGGAGCCGATGATTTGATGTGGTTTCTACTCGTTAAGTTGGCCCAATAATCCATAGTTCAATCCAGCGATGGGATCTAAAATCCATATTTACTCGCGGGACCTTAGTCCTACTCGCAAGCAATGCCTCCAATCCGGTGCCTTCCCTGTAAAATTCATATTACATTTTTAATTATATTTTATCGTGAGTTTGTTACCAATCATATTTAAAACTATTAAATAGGATAAATAAATGATAACCAATTAATATTATTAAAACATAAAATAGCTATGTAATTTACTACAATGTAATTAATTAATTTTTTTTAAAAAATAAGTATTAATGGTTATATTAAAAGTAAATTTTGAACTAAGATTTGTAACAAAACAACAGCCAATTACACAAAATGAAAGGAAACACACATCGATAAACTTGCCGTGCTGATGCAAAATGCCTGCAAGCCTACACAAGAATCAATATAATTATTAAAGATTTATATAATTATTAATTTTAAAATTTGTATAATTAATTAAAATATACATAAATTGATGCGGAGAATATGTCAGTAAAAAAAATCAATGCCAACTAATTGAGACAGGATAAATAGTTAATAAACACGTTGCCCCGCCAGTTGACAATGACCAGGCAGAAATGTAGCCCCGCCATCTCCGCCGACCTCCAGCGCAGGTTCCTACCATCGCAAATTATAAATTATATTTATATTATATAATTATGGTTATAAAAGAAACAGAAATTTTAAGTCTCAGCTTTTAACCGTTAATCTATCGTTAGCTCTTCTCTTATTTTAATGTTCATGTTACTGCTTATAGCCATTTTCCACTCTTGACCCTTTAAATTTTGACATATTTTTGTTCCGATCACTTCACTTTATGTATTTTCAATTACATCCTCAAAAGTTATGTTAATTTGGTTTTATATATTTTTATTTGCTTCAATTCGCATGTTCTTGTGTGTCTAATTTGTAGTTAAGTATTTCAACATTGAGTTAAGGAATAATTATACAAAAACCAAAAATATTTTTACATTGCTCTTAAAATTAAAAACGAAAATGAGGTACCAAATTTGATATTTAAAAACCTTTTATGTTCAAATGGTGTAAAATATTCAATTTGGTCCCTCTATCTTCACGGTTTTCATATTTGCTCTCTATTCTTTGGATTCTTTACCGCTTACTAGTGAATAACAAATAAAGTGCATGGGCCAAGCACCTCCAGGCTTTATAATTTTGGGTCAAGCGTGTGGCTTTTGCTAATGACATGTTTATATAGTACAATTGACTTTAAATAAGTTTATTCAAATGATATTTTAATAATATTCATTCATGCCATAGTTTGTAAATAACCTGCTATGTTTAATTTTTTTAAAATTCCTCATGAATATTTAATTTTAATAAAATATTTATTTTATTATCTATTGCAAATATTTTATTTTCTTATATTTTATATATTTCACGTAGAAATTATAGATTTATAATTTTCATTTATTTAAAGTTGCTTTTACATTTATTATAAATTATAATTTAAAAAACAGACATTCAATAAAATACATGTTTTATAGAGAGAGAAAACATGTGAATAAGAAAAGAGAGTTTGTATAAGAAAGATACAATCTTTTATTGTAATTACCTGTATTTATTATTCAATAAGTCATACTGCTGATAAAAAAAAGATATTAAAAAAAGAATTAATAAATAAGAAAAGAGAATTTCAACTAAGAAAATACATTTTTATTACGAATTTCTCAAAAAAAGAAAAGAAAAAGAAAATCAAGCACTGGGGATATGAAGTGATTTATAAGGCCACATCAGGATATTGATTTCGAATATGAAGCCACAATGAAAGAAATAAATTTAATATGATGGGGAAAATACATGGAATTGCAAGAAAAACTGTGTAGAGATGCTACCTTCTTGTTCATAGCATCTGCAGTTGGCAAAGCCGATGCGGCGACAAGCATTGAGACCAGCAACAAAGCCCTGCCGTATATATTTCTTTTATCCTCTCAAACCCACTTCCTGACTTGGAGATCATTTGAAGTTTGGATGGTGGTTGAGAAATATTTGTTTCCGATATTAAGGTTTTTAGGAGTGCTGTTGTTGTTGTTTTTCAAAGTGTTTTTTGTGCTGAAATATATTAAAATGATGTTTTTTTTTATTTTTTTTAAATTATTTTTGATATCAGCACATTAAAATGATCTAAAAACACTAACAGCTGATTTTTAAAATGAAAAAAAAAAAAAAAAAAGCAGGTTTACTAGCAATGCCAAACGGGCTAGTTTACGTTTTGGCAGTAATCTCCACGGCTACTTTCTTGATCTCTGACTTTGGAAAGGTCGTTTACATATATGGTGAATTTTTGGACTTTCAGAATATATATAGATTGTTTAAGCAGTAATAGTCCTGAAAACCCCTTATTTGAAACCCTGTGAGTAGGATTGCGCATCCACCTATAATTCAAGTCTGAAGTGAATCAAGGGTTAAAAGTTTTTACCATTCTTCCGAAAATCTGATGATTTCAATCTGGTCCTAAGTCCTTTTTGTAACTTCAATTTTATCCCTAATTTTAATTGTGCTGGCTTGTATTGGTACAATCAAAAGAACACGTCATCGTGACCGAGTGATTAAGCAGCCAATTGTCATATGCTAATCGGTAATCATTTTGTATTATAACATTTAAATTCAGTCTTAAGAGAATAGATTAAATTTAGCTCAAAGTCATGGTAACTTCAAATTCATTAAAGAGAACCCCACTACTTAAAGCTCAAAAAACAAATAAAACCATACCCCAAAAAAAGAAAAAGGAATGTTGATTTTCAGCGAATGCTGAAAAAATCAGATTTTGAAACTCAGGAATCATTAATTAATTGCGCCTGCAAAATGCACAGCAAAACAACCACACCTGTCCCTGATTGTTCAATGGATTAAATCCACAGGCTCTTGGAATAACATTATTACAATAAAGAATAAAAAATTGCCAGAGAAATTCGAAAATCTCACCATCAATACAATGGGCTAATGGTTGTTGAACTTTTCCTGGAGAAGGGTACAATAAATTTGCACAACCTGACGTGTTTCTAGAAGAAGCGTTGTTAACACCATCCTACACAGAAGTGATCTTGAACGAGCATCTCTCAGCTCCGAGAGAGCCTCAGGATTCATGCTGCCACGGAGTTACTGTATCTAAAAAGTATAGAACGGCACACCATGGCACAAGGATCGTTTACCTCGAAATGGAAGTCCTATAGCTGCCAAACGGTATGGCCCAAATTTCAGATGATGAATCAGCAAAGGCATTTAAGAGAGTTCCTCCTTGCTGAACTTGTTCCAAGCTTCCTGTTTAGTGGGGAAAAAATAGAAACAAAGAACACAAAATCAAACAACTTGAAGTTAGATGTGGCAAAGTTAAATGTAGCTTTCAAACCGAAGTTGAAAAATAAATAATGAAAAGAATCCAACATCCAATAATGAAGAGACCTAATATCAACACTTGGAAATTCATACTGTACCTTGAGGATATCAAAAACCTTCTCAGCAATATATTTTTGTTGAATAGTGGCACCTTTCTGTTGCACCTTATCAGGATGGATGCATAAGGTTGCCTTTCTATAGACTTTTTTCACCGAGGAAGAGGTGATCAAATCTGTCAATGAGACTGGTTGCCAGTCACAATCAGGCCAAAGCACCTGCTCATCATTCCACATAAAGAAAAATATGTTGGTAATTACTTATGCGTAATTATACAAAGCAGAAAAGGAATTCTTGAACATTCGATAATAGCTTCAAAACATGAGAATGACAATTCATTTTCCTTCGAACTACAACCCCACACTTCAAGCAGCTTCTTAAACAGAGAGCACAACAAACACACAAGTTGTAGAATCCGATGCTGCTGCCAGTGGCCCTTCAAGTGCGAAATGTTTTCCTTGTATAGTATATGAGTGATTGATAGTATTGTGGGCTGTGGACTTTACACTATTAGAAAGCTACCACAAAAACAGATGCTAAGGATTGGGTGGGGGCACCATTATCAGATTAAGACTCTGATAACTCTGTTAACTTCACCTTCATAATCCACTGATACCCGGAGGCATAAGATTATTCAACAGAATATATCACCATATTAATGCTTCAAAGAAATCATTTTCAGCAGAAACGGCAGTTGTGATCATCAATCCAGAAGCTCTCTTCAAGAATGGTTCCAAATCCTCTTTAAGATATAAGAACACAGTTTGGTAGGACCATAACTGTGTAAATGGTCTATATTTTAATTCTAAAAACTCCTCAATTTGAAGGACTAAAAAGCAACAAATCTGAAAGAAAAAAATAGATGTGATCTTGCATGCTAAAATGCATGAAGACACTTCAAAAACTCACATATTGCAATGATGATAGCAGTGCACGCATATTGCCTTCTTTGCCCACTGCCCAGTGCTTTATTTGAACATCCATTTTGTCAGCTATCCTCTGCAAATTAAGATCAGATATCACCACATATTACTCAAAGTTAAGAGGTGCATTGCAAGGAAAAAAAATAAAATATTAGAAGATATAAAAAGTGTGAGCAACAAGGCATCCACCCCATCAATCAAGCTCCACAAAGAGAGCAACAAAGTAACTGATAGACACGCTTATTTATTTATACACCATATGCTGCTTCACATCAATACAGACTCAATTCCTTTCAACTCATCTTTGACCCCAAAAGTAGCACCAGAAGCATTCATGCATCACACATGGTACAAAAAAAACAATAATCTGTAGAGTCAACTCACAAAAATCCAACTAAATCCATTGTAAGTCTAGGGCACAGCTGCAAATTACTTACACGCCTCTCCTCTTGCTCATGCAAAGTTTGACGGTCACGCTGGTTCATATCAGCAACTGCTTGTTCCTGTAGATAACAGCCCTGATTTGTAAGATCATCCCTTATGATGACAAATAAAATTCAATTCCCAAAACAACAACTATTCAGTTTCACACAGTCAACTAGGAACATCAGTTATGTGCTTTGGATGATAAAGGAAAGAGCTGTGGATATGACTCAATGGCCAGCAATCATTATTACTCAATGCTGCCAAGATGAAACAACTCTTGATGTACAAGATGTATAAGTTGAAGTAACTTGGAGTGAGCTAATGACAAGAACCAGAGATGGACAGATCACTTCTTTCAACTGCTACTCAATGAATTTTGTACAAGGTTATCAATTAATGATCACAGGAACTGAATTCATCAGGCAGAAGAGCTGAAAGATAAATAATACCAGGGCAGTTTTTGCAACTTTGTAAATCTTATCTGTTCTTGTTTCATAAATTCACTAATTTATTTTCACCTTCTTTATAAACAAGCATGCATCATATTAATATAATCCAAGAGAAAAGAATAAATTCATCCAGTCAATAGCATAATCCTAATCACATTTGAGAAATGGTTTGAAGTAAGGCACACCATACGATCCCGGGTCCTCTGGTGACGATCCCATCTGGCTCTCCTTCTTTCTTCGCTTTCCCCATCAACTTCCTCAAATTCTCTGGATAACATGGCATCTTTGGCAGAGTAAAAGCAATCAATATTAAATAAAACAATGAACCAAATGATAATTTCTACCACTACAAATGAAAGCCAATTTCAACAGTAAATTACCTCCAAAAATTGAAGAAAGGTCACCAATTACATTTTCTGCAGAAGAAGTCTTCCTTATGCCAGGTGAGGAACTAGAAGATTTTTTAGTTGGGAATTCAGGCTTTCCTTTTGCATTTATCTTTGCATCAAATAGTGGATCCTGTCAAGGGAATCTAGAGTCAAATAAAAACAAGCTGCTGGTTTCACAGAAACCGTATACTCTTGTATCCGAAGTTCTTACCAGAACTTCAGACCTTGACTTCGGTACACTGCTGGAACGAGAACCCCTGCCAAAAAACAATTCTAGATCATCTGCACTTTCCTTTACTTCCCAAGCATGACGACCATTGGACCCACTATGAGCATTAGTTTGCATCCTACCCATAGCAAAGTCCTCCAATTCATCTATGGCAGAAACATCTGAACTCTTTCCTGCATCATGAAGCATCATTGCACAATTAAGATTATGAGAAGAACAAATGACTTAAGGAGCCAGAACAATCTTTACCTGTTTTCATAACTTGCCCTGGTTTTGGAGGGGGTCTCAATGGTGGGGAACGATTTGACAAAACAGTAGATTCTGTTCTTCCAGAACGATTAAACTTACCAAATTCCTCCAGTGGGTCTGTGGACAGTTTTGTTTTGGTTGAAGCTTGTTCAAGTACTACAAAAGGGTCTTCTGTTGAGGTGAATACTGGTGTGGGTGTCCTTACATTTTCTCTGCGAGAAAAATATGGTGACAAGAACAAAGCATCAATATTGCACGTCTACGACCATGCCATTACATCATACAGAAATTAGGGTCACAAAGAATAGGTCCAAAAAAAATTTGTAAATCACTAAAAGGCTTCAGGAAATTTAACTAAATATATGAGTAACAAGAATATATTTCTCAATTAGGATAAACGCTTTAGAGCTATCATCCTGTCTCGAGTTTTACGCCATCAAGCAACCATCTCATCATTTTCTTAAATGTGCTGGCAGGTAAACAAAAAAGGTGCATTGAATTGCACATAGAGAAAAGCACGAGGTGGGAGCTGAACACTGTGGCTGATACCCACACAAGTTACAAGTAAAATGAGCTCGAATCCTCCATCTATTTCAATTACGTCATTGCCATAATTATTCATCCATAAAATCCAATATTTATAATTTCCTAGATAAACAAATCAAGACCAGTAAATAAATAAATAAAGCATTGACGTTTAGTTAAAAAAATAAAAAACTAAGCAAGTAATCAACGAAAGCAATAAATTTCCTATGAAAACTAAAAAACATACTCTTTCCTTGATGATTTGCTGGAACCAAACCCAGGTAATAAATCATCATAACCAACAGATCCATTCCGGCTTGGAGGCTTCAATTTTGTACCAAAACCCCCCATTAAGTCATCAACTGATGCTCTTTGCTTGGCTGCCTTTGAGGAAGAAGTAAACGCCCCAAAAAAATCATCAACATCATTATTAATAACCGTTGAACTAGACTCATTTAACCCGCCAAATATATCATCATAAAAAGGCGATTTCGCACTGGAGTTTTTAGCGCTCGAAAACACAGAATCATAATCGAAACCAAACCCAGTGCTAGTTTGTTTTGAATTCTTTTGAAAACCGCCAAAAATGTCAAGATCATCACCAAAATTCTGGGATTTCGAATTGCTAAAGAGAGTTTCGTGATCATCCATGAAAGACCCATTAAAGGAATTGGAATTATAGGTTGATTTGGAAGAATATGACGAGGTTTTCGGGTTCGACGGAGCGACGTTTGGTATTTGGGTGTTATTGGATCCTCTCAATGCCGCCATCGGTGCTGATTTTCCTTGCGGTTTTAACCCAAAACGTTCTGTCAACACACCAAACTCGTCCATTTTCTTAAGGAGAAAAAAAGCTACAGATCAGAAGGATTCTTTACTGAGAAATGAGCTTCTTGATCTGCAAAAAAAAATAAAAATACAAAGAAATTGATAAAATTGGAGTGGACTTGAAGCAAAAGAAAGGGCGATCTTGGAAACAGGAAAAATTTGATTCTGTAGGACTCTTTTTTCAAAAGAAAAGAACTAAAGAGTAAAATCGGGTTTTAGATGGTGGAGACAAATTGGCGGGAGTCGGATGATGAGGAGAAATAGAAAGGAGAGAATTCTCCGGGATTTGCAAGAGAAATTTTAGATTTCAGGGGACTTTCTGCATCTCTCTCGCTCTCTAACATTTCTATGTCGGTATACGTGCCTGCTTGTTTGTGCTCGTGTGATAAGACCAGGCCAGGCTACGGGTGCGTGGAAATGTGGAAGCAAGTCTCCTTCGAGTGGTGGGCCATGCACTGTATACATATGGATCTACTCTGCATCGCACCTCCAGCCTTCTTCGTATTTTTTACTCCTATTTCCTCCCTCTTCCACCTGTTATCGTTGTAAGTGTGAATTAAAAAATAAATATGCAAGACAGTAGAAAAGGACGCCATTTGCTAGGGGCCGAGATAGTTATCCATTATATTTTTATTATTATTTATTTTTCTGACCACTTAGAGTTTTTCATTTCAATTTAATTATGTTTAGTTAATTTATGATTGGATTTGATGTTTTATTTTAACTTGTTCTACATGAGCTATCTTGACGTCAATAATATGTTTTGATGTTGAGTTAACATTTAATTTGACAAAATTAAATTTAATATTATCGACTTTAATCAATTAAAACTTTCATGGCCCGATTTAAATAAAAAAATAGTCATTATTTTTTATATTTTAAAAATAACATCTTTTTCTTACCTTCAAAGTTTAATTTCATTTTGAAATAAAAATAACTTATTAGCACATATACCTTTTAATTTATTTTATTGAATGCGTGTATAAACTTTTTAATTTACAATTAAATTTTATTCAGTGTTTTTTTCTTCCTCCTTTTCTAAAAAGAATATCTCCCATGTTAATAGCCAAAATACAATGAATGAATTTTGATGGTGGAAGGGATTAAATATTATTTTCTGGAATATTTTTCATTTATTTTCCCAATAAATACAAAAAAAATTCCCGCCGTAAATCACTCACGTTTTGATGATTCGGCAAAGGCAAAAATCATATGCTCTGTTGCGCCGACGAAGGGTGGCCCAACTTTCATTCAATCTGAGAAAATTATCATAACTTGTCCTCTCACTTTTTGTTTTTACACAGAAACTGTATTTTTTTTTAATTATTTTGATGTGTTGAAGCTATAAATAAAATAAAATTTATTTTATATAAATATAAATATAAATATATTTTAAAAACAAACATCACCATAACATTGTATATAAATAAATCTAATTACTCTGGTAATCTAATTTATTATGAAATCTTCTATTCACATGAGAAACTCACCGTTTATTAAAATACATGGTAGTTTATTAAATCAAAATATAATTGAACAAATTAATTATCATGTGGTGCTTGGATTTGTTTTTCATTCTTAAGCCTCGTAATAAATCAAACCGCTTGGAAGTTCATCGTGTGACGCTGTTTTTAGCCGATTTTAATGAAGAACGATTCCGTCCTCGGGGTTAAGTCTTTAGAAACTAGTCTTAAAGGGACAGCTTGAAGAGTTAAGCTCAAAATACAGGGACTGGATAATGATTAAGCTAAAATACAGGGACTGGATCAAACTCTCCATTGATTTGACGTGCATTTTTTTAAAGAAAACTGATGATAATGATGCAAGCAAACTTCATAATTACTCGTCTGTTGCTGACAGCTCACTGTCTCCGATTTTAATAACTTGGACAGTGAAATGAAATTGAAAGAAAAGAAGATACAAGCCAGGGATCGTCCTCCAGTGCCAGCCAACCTGCATGGTTATCCGGTCCTGTTTGTGAGTTAGGTATTAATTATTTTTTAACATTTTTTTTATTTAGAAATATATATTTTAACATTTTATATATATATATAAAAAAAAAAAAATTAATGGGATTTTTATTTTTACTGGCTTAAATTCTACTTGCTTGTTTTGTTTTGTAGTTAAAATCCCAGACCTATCAAGCTTCCTTAAAGCCTAAGCTGCTCTTTAAGATTTGTTTTAATTTTTAATTTGATTTATTTGGATTGAAACCCTTTTTTTTTAAAAAAAAATATTTATAACTTTTTTTTCCCAAAAAAATATGATTTTTATTGCTTTTCATTTATTTTCAGATTTTCTTTCTAGTTCAAGTAAGTTTTGATGTTATTGCAATTTTTGTTTTTCCTATGTTATTTTCATATATTTTGATTAATATTAAAACCTAAATATCCCACTGATTGTGTTGTTTGTCGTGCTAAAATAATCATAATTGAAAAGGCTAGCAAGATAAGATGGAGGGGATTGCAAGATATCTCCTGGTGATTTGGAATTTAAGCTTGACAGTGTAGCTTAATCTTAAATTACAAATAATCAATGGATATTGGGGTCTCGAATCGTTTTCTGTAATTACACAATTTATATTGGCCTCTTATAAATTAATTATATTACCAAAAGATACTCATTGTAAATACCTAAATAATATGAATTCAACTTTGATTTGAGCAATGCAGACGGAAAATCCACACAAATCACATTCTTTTAAGCTATCATGTCAACAATTACGTTTACAGTATAGTCATACAATCACAGTACATTGAATTGTTATACGAAAAAGACATTATTAATTTTTAATTACTGTTTTAATCTTGTAAAATCTTATGATTTTCTGATTTAATATCTTGTTATATAGTTTTATAATCACATGACAAATCTATTTTTTTTTCATATAACAAGGTGATTTTAATAACCTCGAGCACAGATATATTTTATTATGTACTTGTTGATAATAGCTTGTAAGATATTTGTATCTCACAATCCAATTTTGTGTGCAATTTTCATGACCCTCTCCAACAATGCCAGCAAATAAATAAATAAATTCAGCAGCCTACATCAGAGATGAAATTAAATATTATTGTTTTTTATTAGTTGCTTGATGTATTTTTAGATGGTATAAAAATTAATATTCGAAACTATTCCAAATAAAAATTCTTTACTCAACTAAAAAATAAAAATAAAGAACATCTGTACCTGGAGATCAATCTCTCTCTCTCCTCGAGTCCAAATATTTTATCTGTGCTATCTCAAAAAAACATTACAGAAGCGTCGTCATATGCACATAGACCCTTCGTTCTCTCTTCACGTGCTCTCTCTATATCTCTCTCTCTCTCTCATTTTTCTCGAGACCCAAATGGAATCTCCAGCGCTGTCGTTTTCGCGCCTCACTTGTTCACTCATATTCGTATTTCTCCTCATAATTGTATTGCATTTCTGAAAACTAAAATCAAATACGAAGTATTGTTTGTTTCTCTTCGAGCGAATAGACCAGAGAGAGTGAGATCGATATTTGTCCGGAGCATTTTATATTTTTGATTCTGACGTGGTTGTGCAAGAACATAACACTAATCTGAGTCTGAAAGTGGGCGTGGCAATGAACTCGGGGTGCTCGGAGTGGGGGTAATGATCAGTATCCGATACAACTGACTTGCACATGAGTTATTTTGGAAGTCTAAAGCCCTGTTAATGATGTCTATGTCCACGAAAAGTGCATGGATTATTTTGGAAAAAATTCTTTACGAGGGCAGAGGATTGGCAATCTGCAGTTCAGAATCGACTACGACCTGCTGCCCTGGCTATCAGCACGCCAAGAAAGCTAGCAAGCTTGCTCCGGCATGAAAGTCTGTGGAACAGCGTCGAATTCAGCTGCGAAGTAAAATGTGAAGGATTTCAATAATGGCACTATACAATTCGAAAGCCTTCAACTTTATCCTGTAATCTATTCCGTGACAAATCCCAAACTAGCATCCAACAAATAGAAATTCATTTCTACACGTTCTCAGTTGTTCTTATTTTGTACCTCACGGATCATTGTTGATAAATCTAGTTAGTGTTCCTGCAAAATCCATGGAAATGATCCCGCGTCGTGGAAGTAATAGAGAGTACGAGTGAAGTTTGTTCTAAATTCAGTGTCCAGGAACTATGGCGAGGAAAATTGAGGGCTGCCATGCATAGAAGAAATCACAACATACCATAAAAGCTAATAACGAGAGTAATTTCCTGTGCTGTTGGCAAGACTAGACGTTTAGTACACAAGTGTTCAATCACATGACACATTAGTGGCAGTTTTCATCAGGCAATGAGCATTTTCGCCAGGCTGTGTCACAAGACAATATGTCATGTTAAGGAGATTTCAATATGATAGTACTAGTGTCTATCAACATTCTTTCTGCTGCTAAAAAAAGAACTGCAATCTACGAGACATTAAAACATAATTTTGTTGGTTACTGAACTACTAGCTCGGTGCTCTTGCAAAAAGACGGGGAAGGAGATGTGGACAACCAGTATGAATTAGCTATGTATCCGCACACAATTAATCTTTTGCTGTGAACACAAGTGTTTTGGATATGTAGGATTCTACAAATCAACGTCGAAGTCTACAAAAAAGGAGCTCCCAAATCACAGAAGTCACGGTAAGAAAAACTGGAATCTATTAATGTCATGACAAGACAATGCATTTGGTTGTAACGACAAGTCATCGATTTTGACTATGTAAGAGAATTACTGTAGCAACTACAGTTCCATTGGAGATCTGAACTCCAATATCCATGAAACCAATTGATGGAGAATTTGAACCATCCAAGTCAAATAAGTAATTGTAAGAATCAAGAAGCCATTGAGCAACACAATCATATTTCATGTTCCATATCATCAAAGACTTTTCTTTTCCAATGCAAGACGCTAATAAATTGGTTATCTTTTATTCCAACGATCAACAATAGTACTCTTATGACAAAATGTATGATACACAAGACTGCCTACCTCTTCGAGGTGTGAGCAAATAGACCAACACAACAGAAGACATTGCCAGATTAAAGCACGCTTTCCCCTCAGCTATAGCATCGCAATTTTGATTATTGAGGATAGAAATTCTGAAATGAATGAATTTTCCACTGAAAATAAAAGCTTGAAAAAGAATCGGGAATAGATTAAGTATGGTAAATATTCAGTAGCTCTTTAGAGCATTTCCTAAAAAATCAATGCTCAATAATACGAGTTTCTCTGTTCATTTGTTAGACTTCCCAAGTCAGTGCTGCACATTCCACCTCTTGAGTTGTCTCCAATGCATCCCCACCCATTCCTACTTCGAATCCAAGGAGGAAGCATTTTATTCCATTTCTGTTGCCTAAAGTACCTCCTTCCCAAATCAGAAGAGGACCCCCTTGCACGTTTAAATGTTTGATGGTCTTTCGGACCTGGACTGTTTACATCTGGTTGGTTAGCACCAGTCATGCTTGGACTATTTTCATCCAGAGAAGTGGTGCGATCATTGCAGCCCTGTTTCCCTCGATCTGCAGTGTCATCATTCTCCATAGAGTTCAAAGCAGATGGCAGAGTCCCTTTCTTACAGGAGGGAAGTGGTGGTAATGGTGGAAAAGGATGGAAAGGCATGCCAGGAGCAATAACCCAACTCTCTACAGTTTCATCCAGAGGTGACCCTAATTGCTGCACAACAGCTAACGGAATTCCATACGAGACAGGCAAGCGAGAATTGAATTTCCTCTGTGGAAGGCCAACAATTACACCAACAGGAAACTTCGAATGGAAAACATTTTGGTGAGGGAGATTGTCAGCAGTAGAAGAAGCATTGGACACAAGAGCGGGGTCAAAAGGAGATGAGAATCCTGGTGGAACATCCTCATGAATATTCTGCCTTCCATTATCAGCACCACTAGCTTCATCTTGCCAACAATAATTATGAACACAATGAGGGCAATAACTGTACTCTCCACCTGCATTGTCTACATGATCTGGCACTTCTTTACTTAACTCAGGTAATGAGTTGGATTCAGATTGCTGTAATAACCCAGACTCATTCTGTTCAACATGCTGAAGAGATCTGCAAGCAACGTTTTCCTCAGCTGGTTGATCCCAACGGCTTTTACGCTTCCGAGTTCTTGTACCTCTACCTACATGGTTCACAGAGCAGTCTGTACCACTACCTACATGGTTCACAGAGCAGTCCTCGTGGACAGCAGTGCTCACTGAGGTTGCAACGCTTGGAATACCACTACCTACATGATTCACAGAGCAGTCCTCGTGGACAGCAGTGCTCACTGAGGATGCAACGCTTGATTCCACCGTACCATTCAGTGCTTCCAAGTGTCTTGCACCCTGATCATGCCAATGACTTTGAGAAGCTAAAACCCTGTTGCAGTTTGAACCTCTCTGAATCTCCATCCTACCATCATGCCTATCCATATAGCCAAGTTTTCTGATATGTCTGGGGATCCATCTATCTCGAAAGCTTCGTGCAATTTGATGAACCTATGAACACACATTAATTCATTAAAGCTCAAATTTCAAACCAAGGACAGCATTAATTTATTACTCATTGCTTTATCTCTAACAATTCATAGTCACAATGAAAATTGCATGAAGCAATCCTATAAATTCTGTCCACTGTAAAGTAACATTCCAAATAAAAAATAGCATTCTGTCCGAAGTGAACCAACAATATTTGTCCACTGAAAGAATTTAATGCCCACGACACTGTTTTTATTACTAAGCCTTGTCAGGGTCAGAAATTCTTTCATCACATTTTAAAATATAAGATTAGAATTGGCATTTCCAGTACTTTTAAATGAAACCACAGCTCAATTATTATCGAGTTGAAGAAAAGTGTAAAGAGAGGGATCGGAGTCAGTCTTATCCTTCAGCATTTTGTTTATTATACCTCTCAGAGCTTAAACCATGTACCCTAGTGAGGTTGCAAGCCAAAGGCTTATTATCAATGAGATAAGAGATCAACCAAGATCTTAAGTGTAAATTTTTCATCTTAAAATATTTATATTGTCAAACAAGTCTCAGATTTTGGTACAGAGGAGGGATCAACCTCAGGATAGTGTGCATTTGTTAGGGGGTGTCCTGGCAATCAGTCCTGGGTGTGAGAGTCAAGACAGTACCTGTTTATCATTGTGCTCTGTCAGGGACAGCATGGATTCTCTAAAGCTGCATGAATAACACATGTCAGGGAACACATGCCAATAAAATAAATATGATGAGCAAAAGCATCATTTTTGAATTGCATAGCAAGAAATCAACAGCTGCAAGAATTTGGCTGTCTTGAGAGATAGAACAGGAACCAGAAAGCTAAGTGTAGCAGTGGTGAAGTTCTTTTAGGCTATGTCTGGGAGCAAAACGAGGGAAGAACGAAAATGGAGGAGATGAAAATAGAGGAAAAAATCAGAAAAAAATGTATTTTCTCTCTCTTACCTGAATGGAGAAAAAAAGAAGAAAGAAACTAGAAGAAATAGATTTTTCCTCTGTTTCGTACAAAAAGAAATAGATGTAAAACATTATTTATTGCAATTACTGTTATGCCCTTCACATTAAATACAGCAATAATTCTTAGTTAAGGGTAAATGAAGAGCATAAATCACAACACCCCCCCCCCCCCCAAAAAAAAAAAAAAAAAAAACTTTCTATTTCATGGAGATTATATTTTGTCGGTCAGTCCATGAAAATTTTTCATCCAAACAATCTCTCCCTATTCTTCATTCCTCTCCCAAACAAGTTAAAACACCTTTCCACCCATCTGTCACCATCCCAAACAAAGCCTTAAAAGCCCCTGCAGAATTATCCACTCTAATCAAATTCAACAAACTCTCATGAGCAGATGACAATTATAGATATAATGAACGAGAGAGGTTAGCAGTCCTTGGATAGAACTTCTAGTACTTTGACCAAGGCAGTCATCAACTTATCTAACTTTTCTAACAGTGGTAAACTCCCGATTCCTATAAGGGTTAGTAAACATCAAACGCAGGCTCCTCATAGAATATCAATTCAATTCTTTGCTTATTCATCCCATTATAGTTTATGTAGCTTTAATTGTATACTTGGCATGTTTCCTCATAAACTTCAGGTGTCCAAGAGTTGCTTCCCTTATGTCGTCCTTTTATACAGATTTGTTGGGGGCAAAGAACCATAAAATAAGATTCTCTGTGTAACTTTTCATTGCTTCCAGATGAAGGTCAATAACTCCAGAATCTGCTCCTTGTTACTTCTACACCAGATAATATACTGCCTCCTTTGTTCATTTCATTTCACAAATCTAATGTAGCTTCAATTGTATACTTCACATTTTTGCTCAGTAATGGGTGCTTCAGGAGCCCAAAGTTCCTTCGCTTTTTCAATTTTATATAGATTTGCTTGTCTGGGGAAGAACAAAAAAGACAACTTATCTTTCTGACTTTTTATTTGCTTCTAGATGAATGTCAATTCCCTTTGCGAATAACATATACATCAAATGATATTACTCTGTTCATTTTCATTTCACAAAATCAATATCACAGCCTGAGAGAACCCTAACATCCATTTTACTTCCATATATAATAAGTTCCAGACCACCAAAATTGAATCAGCATCCCCTCATGATGATTTCCTCCAACTAAGATGTACTAGAGAAGAAACAAGATCATCACTACCACACGAATGACCCAAGTAAACTAAATATTTTTACTAATTAAAAACCAGATGAATAATCTAACCTCTCCATTCCAGGACAAGGAGGACCTCCACTTATATGTTCCAGTGTAAGTATCTCCCTAATGGCCAAATACTCCAAAACCTGCAAAGAAGTCAGTTCAGATCCTGCTTTAGTCTTGAAATTCTACAAGTTTTTCTAATCAAGTTTTACACAACAGTTTCCTTGGAAAAAATCAAGTTGCAAGCATGTCTCTGAAGATGAACAGGTGAGCCATCATGGAAAGAGTCTCGGGGTTTAAAAAAGATTTTATACACAAAACTGAAAAGGACCACCATTATCTTGTAACATCAATAGTTTCTCATTTAATAGCCACCACAAACAATATATCATCTATTTTAACAGTTTTGCAATGTTGACCTATGAATGGTTAGCATTATCTATCTGCAAAAACAAGTATACCATAAAACTTTTTTGGCATGCAATACTTGCACTTAAATGACAACAATAATATATATGGGAGTGTTTCAGAAGGTAAATCAACTTTGAGTACCGAGATGTGCATTCGACACATGTTTGGGTGCACAATAAAGGCACTGGGTATAGCATATCTATAGCAGCCAAGGTGTGTACCTTTAAGAGCTTCCGAAGAATTGGAATCTTTTTAAAGTCCCTTCTGTACTGCTTCATTATGTTGTGAAGCATCCGTAAACCTGAAAGAAAGCAACTGTGGTTATGCTTTCAGTATTTAAAGGTGTAACAGAAGAAATTCCTCTGTGAAGATTGGTTTGTATGCTATGCAAAAGGAGGAAACTCTACCATTTTTCTCAATTATATCCATCAGTACCATTCGGGATCTAGTTTTCAAGAGCGCGTCAAGTATCATTGAAAGCTCTCGATTACTGCAAAAAAAAAAAAAAAAAAAACTATTAAATCAACACCTCATACAATCATCCAGCATGAGTCCTTTTCTGGGTTCACCTCATATGAATAGGAATATTATATTCCAAAAGCCATAATCTTGATGTATGGTAGATACAAGAAATAAGAAGGCAATAAAATTGTATATTACCTCTGAATTGCTTCACCATTTCTAATAGCACCAGAAGCTGCAGTAAGGAGGAGAAGTTTCAAGTAGCCTTTGGGGGCATCCTATCAGAAAATGAAATGAAATTAACATGGATGGTCAGCAGAAATGCATAGAACTAGTAATTTTTTTTATAATTTTGTAAGCAACGCAACGCATCATTGCAAATAATTTTAGCCAGCAAAATGAACAATCTGAATAATGAAGAAGTATTATTAAAACAAATCAAATGCAGACAATTTTCTAGTGCAAAAAGAGCACGACTTCATCACACAATGAAAACGCATGGCCATACATAAGTATGGCAAATGTAAGAACTAATAGTTAAAAATCTTAAAAGAATAAAAAAGGGAAAGAATTAGAGAGAGAGATGTCAAAGCCCACAAGTGAGCATCAGCTACATCCAAAGGCTGTATTGCGCTTTAGGTTATTAACAAAAACTTGAGAAAAACTATTTAATAAGTTACTTACTTTCCGTTTGCTTATGCCACCCTCAGAATCCAACAACTCATTAAGTTTCTCTTGAACTGAAAATATTACAAGGCATTAATCATTCAGGTATTGGACACAAACCATCTTGACAGAAAAGATAAGAGGAGGATCCCAACCTGCTTCAAAATGGCCATCTGAGGTACTTTCTGATAATTTTTTGGGTTTGGTAAGCGGCATATGAGGTTTGTTGGTTATTGTCTGAACCTTATTTATGTCAATAAAATTGCTAGAGGACTTTCCTTTCTTAATTAAACCAGACTGGGGTGGAGTTTTAATAATAAAACGAGATTTAACAAAAACCCGCTTGTTTTCAGCTGTGGCAGACTTAGACTTCCTGTTGATCATAATTTCATCAGGTGATGGTTTGGTTAGCACTGAGGTCAGAGAAGTCTTCAACTTTTGACTGGAATACAAGGATTTTTTCATCGTATCTTCCATGGAAGTCTCCTGCTGAACAGCAGGTGTGGGTTGGGTCATCATGTCTTCAGTCTGTGGGGAGATTTCTACTTGTTTACTCGGGGATGAAAAATCTCCAGGTAAGCCATTCATTTCTGATTCACTGGGTGATTGAGAAATGGCAGGAGTTGATTGGTTCATCAAATCCTTAATTTCAGTGGCAACCTCCAAGTTCCCAGCTTCTGTTTTGGATTCCATTTCACTACCTTTTGATAAATCGAAGAAACTGGTTTTGGATATTTTATTTTTTAAGCCATCTCCAACTTCCCCATCTTCAAGCATTACAGGTTCAGGAAATTCTTCATCTGAATCAACTTGATCAGTAACTTCAGTGCTAGTTGGATCACCACCAATATATCCTTGACATTGAGGTGAACCACAATAGCATCTTTTAGCAGCAGCCCCAACCACTCTTACATAGTTGTAGTCAAATGTCACCTCTTCGCCCTGCAAAAAATAAATAAAACTATGCTTATGAAAAATATTAAGCATGCATGTGAAAATGAAAGGGCAGATGTAAGTGGCCGTGACTAGTGCTTTTTATGGTAGGTGTGCAGTTAGGTATTGAAAAGTCTAATGCTTTCTGCAAAAAACATCAAGACTCTTTGTAAACCAGTACCTTTCTCAGAAACCTCTGACAAGCATCTCCAAAGTTTTTTCATTTGTATTTTAATTAAAACCTTAAAATTGTTATTGAGCTAAACTATTGGATAGTTGAAGGTTTGTTGTGCTCAGTAATCTTCAATCAATTGATTTAGCAGAAATAAATCAGTGACTTAACCTTCAGAAGGAGATAAAGAAATGCCAGCAATTAACCACACAAATTCCACCCTTTTAACGAATAATTTTATTTAAAATCTTTAAAGAAGCCAATATAAAATCTTTTTTATTGGCCAAACACAAAGGCAACAACATGATCAATCAACTTAATGAAGCCTTTTGAAGGATACCAACCTCAAGTTACAAAATCCACCATGATTTATGAGCTCCCCACAAACCAACAATTGAAATGAACATGTGAATTCCACACGATAACCAATTAATTTCTTTTACAGACCAAATACTGTGTAATAGTCACGCCAATCATGGAATATGGTATTCATATAACTATTCACTCAATCATTTCCAGCCCTTTAAAAGTTTAGCAGAGATGAGGACATGGGTGTCAGCTAAAGTAAACTTAACATTGTTAATCTAAAAGAAAAATAGAGGTAAAGTGAAAATACAAGCTTCAAACTTTCAATTTTCAGAATATCCCCTTGAAGAAGAGTTGCAATCTGTGATTCCATGTGCTTCTATAGCAAGAAGAAAGTAACCAAAAAATGAAGAAAGAAAAACTATGCCAACTTTGGCTCAGATCGAAAAGCACAAGGTATAATTAACATAAGGTGTGAACATACCTTCTTGATATCCCTTAATGCAAACAACCCAATACAGATTTCTCCATTGACTACCCACTGTAAACAAAAATTAAGTTAAGCAACTAATTAATTAAGAAATGTGATACGGGAACTGAAAGTTCAGGATTTAAAAGTCACACTTGGCAACATACATTATAACATTAAGAGGAAGCTCATGTGCAAGAATAGAAGGTCATAAAGTCAAAACACTACATCATAAATGGAGATCAAACAAGAGCATTTAGCTGTCCCTCCAAAGTGCAGCTAGTAATTGAAATCAAGTAAGATGAAGTTATAAGCCCTATGTGTGACAACTGCTATATACATAGATGAACCCAAACAGAAGTGGGATATACTTAAAACAAAAGGATCAAACAAAACCTCCCAGATCCAAACAAACAGAGCATGTTCTACATAGAATTCTAAATATTTCTGCTCAAGACTTCTAAATGCTATAATCTCTTCAATTTAAAATAATTAGATAATAATTTAGTCCCCCTATCCCAAGAAAATAGACCCATCGGTTAAAAAAAGTTTCGTTGTTGGAGAACAGTGCAATAAATGAATTTGCTTAAATTGATTTTTATTTAAACTTTCCAACTTGCTTCTCACTCTTTGTTTGTTCTTTTAAGTGGAAAACACATGTTGTGTTTAACATGTAACCATCAGGAAAAAGAATAGTTTAGAGAAAGAAGCAAAATTCACCTTAATATTTCTATTTCAATTACACAAACACACAGAGTGGGATATCCCAAAATGCAAATGGACAGTATATGGGGACTGTGGGTCTACAAAAGCTTTGTTGGATAAAGCCCAAGCCTTGTAACCGTCTCGCTGGTTCGCTAACAGCCTTCTTAAACAAAATAAACTATACAGCTAATTGGATAACTTGCAAAAAGTGGGGACTGAGGTCTCTAGAATAGATGCTAATTCAACACTCATTATAATTAGGGAGTGGCTAGTAAGTAGTCTGGGATATAAAGATCAAAACATCTTCCCATGTCTGATGTGAGAAATTGCATGAAACATACATATATTAGTCCTGCTTAGATCACATTGAAGGCAATGGCTATTCCAAATGGTAATTTGTAATTGCCTCACAAAATATGGCTCTGTAAGATGGTGCCATGCATCCCGAATGTGGGAAATTACATTATCTTATACTAGATATAGTTTGACATTTATTCAACACTGACATAATTATATCCTGTTTTGCATTTTTAAGTGCTTTATAAGAAGTAGCTTTTTGAGATGCTGGAATGCATCTTAAAGTCAACTCATTAATTCAAATGCTAAGAAATAGTTAAGCTCTTTATTGTTTTGGATGCTCAATGCATCCCTGTTATTAAATCAACTCATTATTATTTTTTAATTCAAATACAAAGAAATAGTTAAGCTCTTTATTATTTTGGCTCATATGCTTCTGGATTGACATCATTGAGGATTCTTGGCCTATTGGCATCCCAGCTACAAGGAAAAAGACGGAAAGACCCAAAAAGGGAAGTGAAATGAAGAGAAAAGTTCAAAAAAAAAAAAAAAAAAAAACCTAAACTTAAGCTGTAGACTCAAGAATCTAGTCATGATGAAAAAGTTCACAAGAAATCGAAGAAATGAAAGGCTTCATCAAAGCTCAAGAATGCATATTGAAAGTACATCATGTAAACCATAACAAGTGCAACCAGGCATAAAATATGAATCTCATTAAATCATATAACAAAAATGATGTGAGGCATGCATCAGAATGAATCACCTTTTCAGTACGACAATTAGGATCACAACTATGATTAATGAAACGCCCCAAATTTCCCTTCACACATGCATCAATTACCTGAAAAGATTGAAAATATGGATTACAAAACAGCACAAAACAAAAATGGTAAGACAATTAAATCCAGAAAAACAGCAGAAATCAAACAAAAGGATGCACTCACTCAACACAGAGAAATGTGAGAAAAAAGTGATGAGTCATTGCTGAAAAATTAGGCAGTGCCGTTGGTTAAAGGTGCTTCCACCAGTAACATGAAGCAGCTAGAAGTTAATGATTCATGTCATTAAATGATTGCTGTTGTAGTGAACTTTCAATCTATGATGTGACCAATCAACAGATACCTCAGACATTTACAGCTAATCTCAATGAAACTAAGAATTAGAGGCCCTGGGTGATTTTAACAATATTAACTGAACATATAAACTGAAAAGTTAAAAAAGCAACAGGTATTAAATAAAGCCAGAAGTTCTTTCTAGTGACAGGTTAGATTTAACATCAAGAGGACTAGAAACTACCACCAATACTTTCACCAAAGCATTTACAAGCTGCATCACATTAGAGCTGTTCAAAGCAAATTAACCAGTAAAAAAAATATTAAAGAAGAACTTCAGCAAACCTCACTGCCATCCAATGTCATGAAGTAGAAATGTTTGTGACCCTTGGAAGCATACTCTTTTTGCCTTGCCTCATAAGCATGCGCGTCAAGCACCTAATTGACCCATATATTAGGAATTTGGAGGTAAAAGATTGTAAGAAATTTGCGGCCACATTTTGAACTAAAACTTTCTTTTGGTGAAAGAGTCATGTGTATGCGTGGAGAAAGAGGGGGAGAGAGATCAAACTATCCTAAAAAGCATTTTGACTTTAATTATCAAGCACTATTTGGTGTGTTTGTTATTGTGGTGCAAAATGCTTTTCAAAAGTGTTTTTTGCTTGAAAATGCATCATAATAATTTTATTTTATTTTATGATACAAGTACATCAAAACCATAAAAAAGCACTAAAAAATCCATTTAATGTTTTTTAAAGTGCAACACATCCAAAAATAGAAGCTGACGTACTCTCAAACACTCACCAAGTAATTCCAAATGTGAAATGAGTTAAGCTATTATCAAAGTGGGCCATGCAAATTATATGTCCATAAAAGTTTTGAAGTGGTCTAATTCTATTTACCTAACATGATCATGCATAAAACATATCATGTGCAAGTAAACTAGCATCAGAGGAAGCCTAGCACACCAATGAAAACTAGAATCGAAGTAAACCCAGTGCGCCAATGACTTCCAACGTTGGCTCAAAACGCAACTCATAACAAGGTTCAATGCTAACCAGCATGCCAAGGAAAGTTAAAAGAAGTTACCTCTCCAACATATTCAATAAGGAATTGCCCTCTTGATATATCCTCTTCCAACCGCAGCCCAAACCCTTTCTTACCACAGCGGTCCCATGCCATTTTGGCATAATTGCGCTTTTGGAACTGCAAAATGATATATAGACTAAAAAACAGGAGCGAGAGAGACTACTCTTAGAAGTGAAGTTATTATTACTATTTGCAAAGGGTAAGCTATGAAACCTGTTGATTTGAACAAAGGTCCCCACATGGACAGGTGCCTTGAACACACTCAATATTGAGCATTCGATTCAAGCATTCATCTCCACAACCTAACTTGCCACCCGCTTGTGCTTTGCAGTAGCAAACCATTATCTATTTAAAATTTATGGAAAATTTTGTCAAAACAAAAATTAAAAAGGCCAACACCTAAACAAACCTTCCAAAAAAGTTGAACCTCATTTTACTGGCTTAAAATGAAATATCTTAATTTTAGCACTGGATTTCTTACAATAAGAAAAGGTAGATATAGAAAGCAGTAGAAATGAGATGCAGTCTATTCAAACAATTTAAAAACAAATCAACAATTTGAGCATAACACATGTTAAAGATTACTTTTAAAAGAATCATGTAATCACTAGGTCTATTAGAATGTGAGAGTCAAGAAATGGTGCATAGAATACCTGCCAGTGTCCAAGCTACAATATATTGGGAGGTCTAGTAATAAATAAGCTCTTGAAGGAATTTTGGAAAAAAGACAGAGAGCAGGAGGTTTGATTGTTTTAGGCCTTTAGTTTGCATGTGAGGGGGGAGGAGTGAGAGAGGAGAGGGAGGGATGGGGAGAATAATAATAATGACAAACATCGATTCCGCCAAAAAAACCTATAATGCATGATGGAATGACACTAATCATAAAACCAGTGATATCATTAGCTCTTGAGAGAGATCATGAGAAGATGCATGGATGCAGATAGTACACCACAATTACACCAACTAAACCTAGAGATGAAAAAACACCAGGAAGAGCAGAACCACTAGCAAAGTTGGCATGCTGTGAACAGACCTACAACAACATCATCCATCAAAGGGAAAAACCAAAGGCACACAGATGTAAAAAAGAAAAATCAATGACAAGGAAGTTTATTTCTTATAGCATTAGATATCTAACCGAAGCTGCTACAAGAAAAAGATAACACAATCATCATGTTAGTGATTGTGGATAGCATAAACCATGATTATAATTGATCGTTTTCAATAATAATCTTCCTCAGAGGATTTTTTTTCTTAAAAAAAAATAGGATAGCCACACTGCATGTGTGAAAGATTGTTACTGGAAACGATCAGTTGTAATCATGGCTCAAGCTATGGGTGTTTTGGACATAGGATAGCCACCTGCATGTGTGGACATGTGTTTTGCAAAGCAAAATTTACATATTATTTTATTCAGATTGCAATAGCAAATTATCTCCTTCTCATACTGGCACTTTTCTGAATATTTTTTAATTCACAACATTTTCCCAGAGTAACAAGATTCCAGAGATATTCACTAATCTAGATCTATAAGAGGACCAAAGCTACCAAGTCAGAAAACACGTTTTGTTGCTAAATTTCCAACTTTCCATGTTACATGACTAAACTAGCCAGGTCTCAATGTGGTCTGTTATGTATGACAGCCATCAAGACATCCCAGAAACCAACCCCATAGCAATCTGAGATAGAGTTTGACTTTCCATAACTCAATATTAGGGCCACACATGCTTCTTAAGTTAAAGCACATGTCCTTCCTCCCTACTACTGTTTAGCAAAAAAGATTCAATTCTCAATACAAAGAAGCATAATTATCATACTGTTGATATGCACAAATTAATTTGAGTCAAGTTCAGACCTCATCAATAGTTTGAGTTTTACGGGCGCGGTGCAGAAACTGATTGGTAGTAATGCACGTAAATTCATACTCCTTGGAAACTATACAAGAAGTAGAATACCATGTTAGGTTTCAGGATAAGGTGAAACCCTTGAGAACCAAAGCCAGGTCCTACTTCAAGCTTGTGTTCAATCTTTTGTCTTCTAAAACTACCAATGTTCCATACCTGATGTTGGTCCACATTCTAATTCCATATAATTTGAAGGAGTATCGCAAGCGTCCTCATCAGCATCTGATATGCCCAACTCCGCATTGATTTCTGCATTTGACTTCTCTTGGGGGATGGAGCAATCAGCAAAGGCTTTATCCATGTTGTCCTCACAGATCCTTAGAAATCAAAAGAAAAAATAATAATCCTCTTATACCCACGCCAAAAAGAAATGAACTGCACTTTCACATTGAGATCATAAGATGAACAATAATATATCATTAATTTTTGGCAGCTCAGCAAGTTCCAAAGTCAAATGAAATGTGGAATCTAGTCATCCTGGAGAAGCATCACTCAAATCTTAATTTCATTGAAACCAGAGCTGAGAATAAAAACTTTGGATCACTCAAAGATTCCTAGTGAAGCAAGATTATAGAGGGTCCATGGGATTATTGAATAGTTGATTCATGCCTAAAAAGAAGTTGTAAATTAAATGACACGGTGGCCATCTTTCCCCTTAACTAGACCGAACTTAATCAAGCAGGTAAGAAGCATATGGTTGAGACTTTATCCAGGATATTTGATATTTGTATATCCCTAGAAATTTCACAAGCAAGTCATATTACCATCACAACTGACCTTTCTCACTTTCCTCTTGTAAACTATATTTGGGAGGCTTAGGTGCCCTTCAGGTCAAGGATTTTTTTGTCTGTTGTCCTTCAGAGGATACATGTAGCTAGCACAAAAGTTGATAGAAGTTGCATCTGAATGTTTGTGTCATGTTTCTTAGTGGTGGCAAAACATTGGTTTACTCTTTTGTTTTTGGCAGTGCTTTGTCCCAAGGAGTTTGTGGAATACGACCTTGCTATCTTTGGCAATTAGTTGTTGATGTGTAGTACAAAAACCAGAAGAATTTTGTTATATGTGTGTTTTCTAGGTTAAAGGAGAGAAATCTAGATGGCAAGACCCTTTGAGCTTGTACAGTATTTGGAGTGAATTGTCTGCTCAAATGGAGAGAACACTAGAAAACAATCAACAAGAGAATTTTTTGAAACCATTATTTATTCAACCGATTACCTTTGGGATAGACTAGTATTTATGCACTCGTTACAGTGTTCTACTCTGTAACTTAAAGATGCCCTCAGCTCATTTGCAGAGTGATTAAAGAGCTCTTTTGGATTAACATTCTCACACTAATTTGGAACAGCTCTTGACCTGTTCATTGTACTTAATCTCATGCCAATAAAATCTTTTCATTTTTCTTGAAAAAATAAAAGGAGTGAGTATGTAAAGGGGTATAGACACAGCACAAAAAGATACAAAACCTGCAAAATTTATAAAATGACTTGAAGGGGTGTAGGATAGATTACCATTGGCGATGTGTATGACTGATAGATTCTACAAGTCTAACTGAAATACGCCGCCATTTAAGACAATCATCACAGCGAACCCAAGCATTATCTGGGAATAAATTTTGCTCCATCACACCACTTGACGGCATGTCCAAATTAGCTACCTCTTCGGCAGCAGTATCATTGCCAGCATCAATTTTTCCATTGTCATCTACATTATGATTACAGCAACAATTCATGTCAGAGCAGAATGCTTCTTGACCTTTAGTATAACAAAAGGATATATCAGGTTCCATGAGAACATGACTGCAAAAGCATTACAAAATCAGATCATGCAACATAAACAATTCAGAACCTATTTCAGGTTGTTCTTCACCTTTGTAAACAACATCACAAACACTCTTCACCTCAGCTTTGTTCTTTTTAACTGACTTCCTATCAATTCCTCTCTCCTTGCAACCATTTGCCCTCCTGCTTTTTGCAGAGTCAGAGACTTTGGACCTTCTCTTGTTTACTCCATCAGATTTCCTTGGAAGTCGGCATCCCCTGGATTTAGTTGAAGGAAGAGGATTCTTTGAAATCTGTGATTCTGACGACCTAAGGTCAGCATCCAGTTCACCAAATATTTTAGATTCCATAATGATTTCTCCTCTCAAAGCCCCTCCTGAGACTCCAAGTTCAGTCTTTCCTGGTGAAAGTACTGGTTCTGCCAAATATTCTTCAGTGCTTGTTACGTTTACTGAATCATTGGCACTGATGCATGATGTAAGAATCTCGCTAGAGGAACGGCTATCACCCTTTCTCTGCCTGCCCCCTCGTTTCTTTGCCAATTTAACTTTCTTTAAGCTTGTCGCCGCACGTGAAAAGTTACCTGCTTGAGGGAGGTTTTCTTTCTTTTCCCCCTTCTTTCCACCAGTACCCTCCTCAGCTGCGGCAAAAGCCTTAGAAGGAGACAGAACAGCATCAGGAAAATCTTCTTGACATCTTGCATCAACTTGAACCTCGGGTACTGAATTTATAACTTCTGAGTCTGGTGAAGTCCCAGCATCTGCATACCTCTTCTCAGTTGCAATTCCTAGTGCTTCAACCTCTGTATGGGAAGGAACCCCAAGATAATCTTCCATGATATCTCTAGATGACTTCTCAGAAATTACACCCATAGCAGAAACATCATAGTGTGCTTTTGCCTTCCCCAACTTAATGTAAAAAGATTGAAGTTGCTTTTTAGTTCGCTCTTCAACCATGTTTTCTTCCACACAATAGGCTAACTTTGAAATTTCAAAACTAGTTTCCTGGCATGACTCAGCCCTATACTCACTAACAAGATCTCCAGATGCCTTGGTATTAATTACCTCTGGGATTATCATCTTTGGATTATTTTCAGTTTGACAAACTTCTTTTCCTACTTTAACTTTCAAACGAATGCAATGAGCTGAAACATGACCTTTCTTGCTGGACCTTCGTGAGGTTCCACCAGCAAGTTTATTACGCTTTCCACTACCTTGGCCACCCCTTGCCTTCTGTGATCCAAGATTCTCAATTTCATCAAGTTTGAGACCATTAATCAGCGTAAAATTTTGTGTAATATTCCCCAATAATCCCCAAGCACAAGTGCGAGGTGGTTTGGAGAAACAGCTTCGCCTCCTTGTCACACTCTTGAAGACGATCTCAGTATCTCTATGCAGGTTTGGAACTTTGGTTGTGTTCCTACATTTCCTTGCAGCCCTTTTTGTCTGGTTCTTCCAGCTTGATTTATGTGCTCCATTGCTCCTTCGTGAAGATGATGATTCAATGTCATGACACTTGGTTTCAGAGACACTATCAATGCTGACATTATTCTTTGCTTCATAGTCTGTCTCTCCAGAACAGTCAACTGCACTGCTAGAATCAATAGTGCCATGCGCTGATGCCTGGGAACAAATGTCAGCTTCTGTCCTAGCTGAGGCATTGCTTTCCTGCTCTGGAGCCCAATCTAAGGCTAGACCATTGACAGCCTTGGAATCCATTTTACATGGTATCACCTGCTGCTCATCATGATGAACATTCTCGTCTAGCAAACCAATCATGGGCATTAATTTCAAGGTCTTATCCTGTGATGGCAACAAGTAGTTGGAAGTAGTAGTCTCAGTCACATCTAAAACGAAACCTGTCTCCTCCATGACCCCTCCTGCAAAGGGACAGCTAATGATCTGATCACCCTTCTGGTCATCCTGCTGGAGACACTTGCTTGGTGGACATGTCACAGGCGTGAATTCCAAGAGTATTTCATGGTCCATTGGAGGCAACTTTTGGTCTTGATTACCAGTCTTTAACCTAGTTAAAAGAACACTTTTCTCTTCTGAAACCATAGTAAGTGATGTCCCATCATCTTGCTTGTCCAGTTCCACACCATTTCTAGGTGAAACATTCGCTGAAATTATTCTGGCAGGCATTTCACAGCTTGGTGAAGGATCTATTTCATTAAAGGTAGCAGTCTCTATTGCAGCTAAACCATCAGTTTTGTCTTCCATGACCCCTTGAATACTAGCACTCTCTATCCCAGCTAAATCATTGTTTTTCTCTTCCATGCTCACCATTATAGAGGTACCACTGTCTTGCATGTCCTGTTCAATGCCATTTGTAAGCCAACATTCTGCAGGCATTTCATAGCCCAGTGAAGGCAATATGTTTTCACAAGTGTCAACAGTCTCCGTCACCACTATACCGTTACTTTTCTGCTCCATCACCCCTTGAACGTTGCTCTTCCCAAGGGCAGTAAAATTGATGATTTTCTCTTCCACGACCACTTCTTGAGAGGCACCACAATCATGGTTGTACTGTTCCCTGCCATCACCATGCAAACTTTTAACTGGTATTAGTTCTGCAGGCATTTCTCTACCCGATAAAAGCATTATTATATCATGCGTATCGACCTCTATTGGAGCCAAGTCACAATTGTTTTCTTCCATGACCCCTTGAACACTAACATTCTTATCATCCCTCTGGTCACCTTGTTGACTGCCATTTCTGCACCAATCCTTTGCTTGCACTAATAATGCTGGCATCTTACAGCCTAGTGAAAGAACTATTTTGTTGGATTTAACAGTCTCTATTGCATCTAAACAGTCATCTTCTGTAACCCCTTTAACATTTCCACTCTCATCTTCATTCTGGCCATCTTGCTGATTGCAATTTCTAGGCATATCATTCTCGGAATTTAATTCCACAGATGTTTCACAAGTGGATGGTGGCACTATTTCATCAGAAGTATCAGTCTCTACTGTAGCTATACCATCACTGTCCTCTTCCATAGCGCTTTGAACATCAACATTTTTACCATCCATTCGGTCATCCAGTTGACTGCAATTTTTCTGTGAATCAGGAACAACCAGCAGTTCCAAAAAACCTTCACAATCTACACCATTCTCACCTCGGAGCCCAACTTTTTCCTCCCAGAATCTATCTGCCTCCCTGATACAATCATCGCTTCTACCTTGTCCGTCATCCAAACATTCCCCACCAACCCCAGATTCATCCTCCAACAATCTCACTGCTATCAAACCAACCACGTTTTCATCCTCACCCACCAACCCAATCCCCTTATCATCCGACACAGCCTCCATAACATCGCTGTAGCCAGCACAAACACCATTATCTTTCTGAGACAATTCTGCAAACCCATTTGTTGCTCTAGAGGGGTCCACATCAAGTTCAATAACACTCCGACCAGCCTCCAAAGCTGGCAGCTGCTCAGAATTCTTGATAAATCCCAAGCATGAATGCTGCGACTGCTGCTCAGTCGCAGCAGCAAGATTCAACGGCTCGTGAGGCTCGCCCATCTCAGTTTACCAACTTTATTAACCAATTAAGACACGCCCATCTTCCAAGACGACAACTAAAAAAATTTACACGAAATTCTTACCAACCACAATGCACGACCCTGATCACCTCCCCAAAAAAAACAAAAACAAGCCTCTGTTTCATTCACTCAATATCTCACTCAAAACAAATGCAGCAATAACCGATAAAACAATACCTTGGTCAAAACGCTGGTAGAGAAAAACCCTAGAATCCACCTCCCCTGGAAAAACAAAACCTTCTTTAATCATTTCAAGGATAATGCAGATGTAAGAAGAAGAAGAAAACCTTCGCAGAATTACACGAATATATAATATTTAGCACCGATAACATTTTTGATGGATTATTGGAGGAGCAAAAATACCGGTGTGGAGACGAGAGGCATCGGGCCCTTCATGAACTGAAGGAGAACGGGTGGTTTTTTTTATAATTTTATTAAATATAAATTATTTTTTAAATAGTGTTTTTCCTATTATTTTATCTGGGGGAGGGGGGGGATCGCTTAATGGTGCTGTTAAAGGAGAAATAGGACGCACGGAAAGTAACTGTTTTTTAGTAATAAACAGAGAGAAATCGGTTATCGAATTTTTTTTTTAGTGACTGTTTTTTTTAACGAGATAATGTTAATAATTTATTTTCCAGTCGGCAGGTAAAAAAAATAGTTTTCAGATAAAAATATTTGATATAGATATGAAAAAATCACATGCATATATTTAGTGGCGTGTAATGATTATTTTTTAAAGAATTTTTTTAATTATTTAAAATATTTAAAAATATATTTTTTAATATTAATTTATAAAAAAATAAAAAATTTAATTTTTTAGCAGCCCTATGTCCACCTATACAGTAAAATAAACAAACAGGAAAGAAAAAAAGTGATGACAACATAAAAAAAACCCACCACGATGCTGATCTTTACCTTATTAATTTGCTATATTAATATAATAAGGATTACTTTGACCGCGAAGATTACAAAAATACCCTCAAGCTGGCTTTGTCAAGGCAAAACTGGGGGTTTGTTGGTAGGAGGCTATCAATCATATGGTTTTGACTTCATTTATGCCATTTTATTTTTTCTCTCGAAAAGTGCAGGCCATGTGCCTACCGCCCTTTAGGCCTTTTTTAAGACAATCGTTAATTTTTTTATTATTATTATCATGAATTTCCGAGTATATATATATATATATATATATATATATATATATATATATATATATATATATATATATATATATATATTAATTCTATGTATTAAATTAATAATAGTATAAAGTTCTAAAAATTATTATATTAACAATTAAAGAATTCAAACTTATATCACATAAAAAATAAATTTTTTAATCTGAAATTTTATCACCAATCACTTACTAAATGATTAGTCGGGTGAAACTTTATGAGGACAAGAGAAGGGTTGAAAGAGAATTAAATTTTGAATTTTTAGTTGAGTGACGTCAAAAATCAAATCAAATAATATTAAACCTTAAATGTTGGATTATCTTATGATCTTCTAGATGGGCTATAATTAATTAATTCACTGTGTGTTATTGTTGCGGTAATTAATAGTATGTTGGTGGAGTGGTGGGTTTTTTAAATATATTAATTTGTTATTTCTTTAATATTATCATATCAAAATTATTAATTTAATATTTTTTGAATGAATTACTTTGCAAGATTTAAAATGCTTGTAATTACTTATTTAAAGCCCATTTAGTATCGGTATTAATTGTTTTTTAAAGTATCTATTTAAAATTATATTAAAATAATATTTTTTTTAATATTAATACATCAAGATTATCTAAAAAATAAAAAAATAAGTTTTTTTTTGCCTTGTGAATGAAGCACAAACCTTTTCTTATGTTTTTCTAGACCCAAGGTACTAGCATGGGCCTGCCTATAAGATAATAATTTTGTCTTGTGAATGAAGCACAAACCTCTTCTTGTGTTTTTCTAGACCCAAGGTACTGGCATGGGCCTACCTATAAGATAATAGTTTTGCCTTGTGAATGAAAAGCCAATTAGGCCTTGTAACTTAATTTCATGCATCCATCAATTGCTCCATTTAAATTGATATCACTCTTTGTTCTCATGAAACCCCAATAAAAGAAATAAGGAAAAGATGCAACAAAATTACAGCACTACAAGAAATTGTCTCTGGGCATAACAAGGTCGCTATTTTTTACCTCTAAAGTTGAATTATCACTTTCATGACATCATATTCGAGAGATCGTAATATCTTTAAATGAAGAATCATTTTTTTTTATTAAGAACTATCATGATCAACACTAGTTTTTTTTTTTTCACCAAAAAGAAAAGCATTACCATACACTGTTGGCAATCTATTATTCCAAGCAAACCAAGAAAAGTGGTGACACTAGAATCAAATGTTCATCTTCCACCACCTAATGATTGCATTAAACGATTCTGTAAACTGTGATGTCCAACACTTGTACTAGCCATTTCCTCATAACGAACGGTTTCCATTGATTTACCAAGCAAGTGATTTGTCTCTTCTACATTTGATCCGTCATTAGTCCAAGGATGTTTTGTGGATGTTCTTAGCCCCTCTAATTCCACTGATACTTCCTTCATGCTAGGTCTTTCTTCTCCTCTTATTCTTATACACTTCTTTGCAATATTGGCAACTTCCCTAAGTTGCCTTATATTATCTTGGTTCACCATGTTATCCTGAAGAATATGGACCAAGCGATCTTCTTTTAGTGCACTGAGAAAATATACTGATAAATTTCTCTCCCCCTCGGGCTTGTCAAAGGAAATTGCCTTCATCCCAGTTAGTAATTCCACAAGAACCACTCCAAAACTATAAACATCACTTTTGTCCGTTAATTGGCTTGTGTGCAAGTACTCAGGGTCTAAGTATCCTAGAGTTCCCTGCACCATGGTTGACAATTCATCTTGATCCAATGGAATTAACCTAGAAGTCCCAAAATCTGACACTTTTGCTGTGTAACTGTTGTCTAGAAGTATGTTTGTAGACTTGATATCCCTATGAATGATTTGCATAGAAGCTGCAGAATGCAAATATGATAGAACCCCTGCAGTTTCAGAAGCTATCTTTAAACGGATTTCCCAGGTTAAGGTTGATACTTTACTCTTGTCGTGAATGTGGTCAAAGAGGGTACCATTTGCAACATATTCATAAACTAGTAATGGAACTTCTGTCTCCAAGCAACATCCTAGAAGCTTCACCACATTCCTGTGATTGATTTGGTAAAGTACAACCACCTCATTAATAAACTGCTCGATTTGGCTTTGATCGATTGTTTTGGATTTCTTGATTGCAACAGTTCTTCCATCTGTTAAAGTTCCCTTATAAACTATACCAAAACCTCCTTTGCCAACAATTCTACTTTTATGGTACTTGTCAGTGGCTTTCTCGAGTTCTTCATTTGTAAATATTTTTAATGTTTCTGTAATAGGTCCTTCCCTTATTGACAACTGTTGCTCCAACATGAGACCACCATTTTGCCTAAAGAACTTCTCTTTAAGCTTCATTAGCTTCCATTTTTGGTATCCCCAAAACAGCCAAGCAATTCCCATAAACAAAGATGTGAGTCCTACTCCAATTCCTGCATGTACAAGGGTGTTGAAAAAATAATTTATAATTATTTATGTACATACGCAAGCTAGTCAAAATTGAGCAAGTAAAATCATACGGGAAATTATTGCATTTTTTTTTAGCTTCTGTTTAGCTAGTAAACATTTCGATTTAATAAGGAATATTTGAAATCATGTATGAAAGGTAGAGAGCTAAACTTTGCTATCAAGAAATTCGGGTTGAAATTATCTCATGTCTATATAGAATAAATTAAAAATAAGTACATTTGTGGTGGATTTGACTTTGAAACGTTGTGGGTTTTGAAATTCTAGTGTTCATATGGATCAAATTATATTCCTCTCGATTTGGTTTCAAGAATACCAAGGGGTGCAATTTTGAGATAAAATAAATCTAGAATATTTTATGAATATTTCAAGTCACTTTTGCATCACGCGACTACTTCAAATTTTACTGATAAAATAAATTCTAGCCAATCCTTTAACATTTGGTCAATAATTTATCACAATATTTCTAAACAACTGCATGAATCTCAGTATACACTTTGAAAAACTAAAAATTCTAAAAAGAAAATTAGCAAAAATTCTACACACAATTCCTTCTACAAGAGATCAACATGAGTATTAAGTAGTTGTTTGAGAATATGGTTAAGGTTACTATTGAAAGTAATTTTCGTTTAGAAATACAACAAAAATGATTTTTATTTTTTATTCTTTAAAAATCATTTTTGACATCTACATGTGAAAATGATTTAAAAACATTATTTTTTTAATTTAAAGTAAAATAAAAATAAAATATTTTTAATTTTTTTCAAAAATATTTTTGAAATGCAATGTCAAACATCTTAAACTTAGGTATATAATAGAGAGGAGCAAGTATTAGTTGTAGTTGAACTAGAAGGAGGGTCGATATAATTTTAATAAAACTCACCATCAAATAACGCAAAGCCTTATCTAAATAGCAAGAACTAAAAATTGGCACATTTATATATCATATCCAAATTAAAGATGACAAACCAAAAATACAAACAATTACCTTTAATGGCATATGAAAGATCTATACACAATAGTATGCATATGATCACCGGGATTGAAAATGAAGAGGATGGTATACGAACTTACCGACAACAATCTGAATCACCAATGAGTTACGGCGGATACAACCTTTGCCATTTTTTCTTCCATCACCATGGTACCCCTTGTGGCAAGAACATGTATAATTCCCTATCAAGTTAGTACAGATATGCGTGCAATTATGATTTACAGTTGCATCTGTACATTCATCAATGTCTGGAAAAGAACAGAAGCATTTCAAATCATTAAGAAGCCCCTGTAAAATTTCTAGTTTGAAAGTGAGAAAAAAGAAAGAATCAGATTAGAGACAGTAAACAGATACCTAGGCAACCATTAGAGAGGTATGGGTTTCCTCGGTACCCGTCCAAGCACCTACAGAGGTACCCATATCCATTGTCAGGATCATAGCAAGTGCTGTTTCCTTGACATGCATTATACATGCTACTCTTTTTCACTTCGGCGCAACTATTTTTCCCTATACTCCAGTCAACTACCATAGGAAGCTTCTCAACGTTCTTCAGGCCCAAGAGATAACTTGTAGAAAAATTGAACTTCTTTTTTTCAATAATAAAGGCATAGCTGCAGGGGCTGAAGTCCAAGATACCACTGTGATTTTTCCGGCTAACAACTGTTATGTCGAAGTAATTTACTCCCTTGGCAAGAGATGTTTGACAGCAACCTATGCCAGAGCATGTATCAGGAGGAACATATTTTAAGCTGTTACATGAGGATGTGCACCCTACCTCGTATTCATTTTCATTACTACCAGCTGCTTTCAAATTGCCAGTGAGGGATGCCACAGTATCGCAACCAATGGACACGAACATATTTTCATCATCAGAGATAATGAACTTTGAGAGCGTAAGTGAGGGCATGACGTTGAGAGTTCGTCCTGATGCATTATAGCAGTCCTTGGCTATGTATTGCTCGATATGCAGCTTTCCTCCGAGTGTTATTTCCGTGACGTTTATAGCACTTGAGGTGAGAAATGCTTTTGGAGGACTGAAAGTATGGTTGCAAGTTATGAGGAATCCAGCGTCGTAGTAGCAATCATCTGTCAAGCCAAATGGATAGGGGATGGTGACATTCCCACATCGATCTCTGCATCCAGCTTTTGCAATGGGAAATTCTTGAGCTGAAATAGTCGCTGCTAACAGCGCAGCTACGAGAGTGAACTGAAAGAGCATTTCTGGAGCTCTCATGGCAGCTACATGGTATTTAGGATTAATGGAACTACAAAATAAATCTCTCAGGCCGTGTTTCTAGTGTTTTATATATATATAAACCACAAAGGAAGACCGATTCATTGGAACGGCATTTTGTGAGTACAAAATGTTGTTGATGTAAGACATCTCTGCAACCGGTAATTAAATTTCCCTTTTTTTTTTTATGAAGTAGAGCTTGGGATCTTTCTTTTTCATGATCAAAAGCTGAACCGGCAAGCTGCTCTCAATTTGCAGCCTTGACTTTATTAAATCCATGATTAGCAATCCCCTGATTTAGAGAATAATCAGCAGAGAAAAGGCCACGCATCCATAAAACAATCGAGATAAAACGAGTACGAAAACTATTATATTAAAAATCTGACTGTATCCAAAATATAGAGATGTACCAATGGGCTCGAGAGGACGTCAATTAACGGTCATTATCCTTAGCACACTGCTCGTATTTGTGAACGGTCGAAAACCTGCACCTTGCAGGCTGTTTTATATTGTATACTTTAATCAGCAAATTGCTCGTTGAATATAGTTCTTTAAAATAAAACAGGTGTACGTGGTCAATTGGACGGTCGATGGCTATGTCTTTTTCATCATCTTCACGTTCACAGGCCAGAATGTAATTTCCTTTGCTTAAGTCAATACAATATTTATGTAGGTGGACTTCGTTCGAAAAATAAAAATATGTAGAAAAACAAAAATAATAATTTCCTATATTAAAACAATGCCGGTCAATTCGTAATTTCAACTATATACGTATTTCGTGAACGGATTTTGACCGCACATTGAATGCAAAATCCGTGGCGTGCATTGGGTCACCGGGTAGGGGCAGTCAACTGCTGTCTATTTCAACTATATGCATATTTCTCTGAAAGAATTTTGCGCGATGACCGGGAGAGTACTGTAATCGCAGCTGTTTTCAAGTGACGAAACCACAACAAGCTAGCCATTACCAAGTCATCATATAATGGTATCGTATTTTTATTTTTATTTTTTTATATTAAAAAAATACATTACTTGTTTGTGATGTCTTGAAAAATTTAACTTGCCACCTTATGACCTTCTGGATGGGCTGGAGTTAATTAATACATCTGCGTGTTTACTCTCGCAGCAATTCATCTGTGTTTTTAAATATTTTTAATTAAAAATATATTAATTTGTTATTTTTTAATATTAATAGATCAAAATTATTAATGCATATTAAAAAATTATTAATTTAATATTTTTTTTGAATGCATTGCTTTGCCAGATTTAACGTACTTATAATTACTTATTTAAAGCGCAGTTAGTATCGGTATTAGTTGTTTTTTAAAGTATTTGTTTTTAAGAGATTATATATTTTGAAGTAAACATAGATTTATAAAGCAGACAGGCATTTTAAGTACACATATATAGGGCTTAATTTGAACGCACACACCAATAGTGTTTCAAAGGCCACGAAGCTTGATACAAGTTTCAGTACTAGTGGCTTGAGATCATACATCTAATTAACTTATTAATACAAGCACTGGCTTGCTGAAAGGATTAATTAAGAAAGCAAATTAAGAAGAGGATTAAGGATACCAACTAAGGCCCGATTAATCACATCCTCTCTTGCAAATTTGGCTGGATTGGCAGCACGCGGAATGTGAAAGGCACCTGAGAATTATAGTCTCTCACCCTCTGATGATGATAAGCATTCTCCATCTCCATCGCATTCTCTTCCATAGCCATCTCTTGTTGGTGCTGCGTGTGTGTACATGCACAAAGAGAAAATATAAAATGATAAACTTTTAGGGAATAAATAAATAATCACGGTAAGATTGAGAGCCGGGCGGGTTCATCACGATCCACTTATGTAATGGGATGGTTCATTTAAACCAATCAAGATATAGAGTTGATTCTCAGTTTTTGGTCAATCTAGAATATTGATGATCAGGATTGATACATACTTGATTCATGAGTAACAAAATTCACTCATATTAACAGGATTGATTAAGGGAGGCAGCCTGTCAAGAGATATATTTTCTCTCTCTTTAATTTATAGTGTTTCAGTCACTTGAAATTTATGTTGGAGCTTTCTTTTTGCTTTTTGGATAGACAATTAATGGCCTGGTTAATTAATTAGTTTGATGTGTGGTGCATGGCATAGCCAGTTTCCCATGCATGTGAAACACATAGAGTTCCTAGTGAAGGTGATATAGCTAATTATACCAGAACGAATTGGAGGTGCTTGAACTCCTCGTCCAATATCTTTTCCTGAAATTTTCCAGCAAGAAGGAATATCGTTAGACAAAAAGCAAGACTTTAACTAGTTTTTGCAGGAGAAACCCGAAGATAATAAATACAGGCCAACAAAATCTAAGCAATAATCCTGTCACTCATAATATGAAGTAAAGGTTTGAAATTTACATACATTTTGCTCCAACATGCTGTGGAACTCCATCTGCCAAAATCAAGGAAACTAAAAATAAACATTAAAAAAACAAAAACAAATAAAGGGACACTGCTCTAACCTGCTGATTAAGCCTCATGTATATGTATATAAAGAGCTTGGAATTAGCATACAAATATACATTTATTTTTATTGCCGAACACTGCACTATATACCTGCTTTTTACGGACAGCAGCAAGGCCAGTATCAAGGGCTTCCTCTATGGCCATCAACTCCTTGTGGGGCAAAGATAAGATATCCTGCCCTTTCAGATGCCTGAAATTTCACATATTTTGACATTATCAATCGAGAGAAAGAAAATGAAATGAATCAAGATTAAAGAGAAAGGGATCGGAGGAAAGGGAAATCTACCTCAGCTCAATCTGCAGGCTGTCATTCTCTTTCTTGATTCTGTCAATCTCGTTGCTGAGGTGCTGTTATATATATATAAAGAAACCCTAGGTCATAAATTTTTCTTCACAAATACATGAATATAAAAAATAGAAATTCGAGAAAAAGATATACAGAAAATGAGTGTTGGCCCTTTTTGATTGTTAATATGGGGTGTGTGTGTAGGCTTCTGTTCCAAAGAACAAAACAGTCTTCTAGTGGGGGGGGGGGGGGGTAAAGAAACCCTAGGTCATAAATTTTTCTTCACAAATACATGAATATAAAAAATAGAAATTCGAGAAAAAGATATACAGAAAATGAGCGTTGGCCCTTTTTGATTGTTAATATGGGGTGTGTGTGTAGGCTTCTGTTCCAAAGAACAAAACAGTCTTCTAGTGGTGTGTCCCTGTGAAGCTTGCAAAGAGAGTAGATCTGATCGACTGTGTGTAGATCTATTTTTGGAAACAATTTTCATTTCCTTGTAGCTAGCTAACACCTATTTATTGATCTTACAATTTTATCAAGGAAAAGGAAGTCATTAATAAAATAATTTGTACTAGATCTGTTCATAAAATACTATTTTTTGTTTTTTTAAATAGAATAAAAACATTATTGTAAAAGATTGCGTCCCTTTTGTAGATCTGTTCATAGGATTCAGAGTTGATGTCTCTTGCCATAATTATAGCAAAATATGCAGAACCTCATCTTATTTTCCTTTGGAAGAACAAGACGCCTCAAAGGTTAATGCAACGGACAGAAGGAGTTGGATCAGATATGAGGGGGCAGAGAGAGAGAGAGAGAGAGAGAGAGAGAAGAGAATTAAACCCTACCTCATGTTTAGCATCCCACAGCCTCCTACCAGATTGCTTGTGATACTTATCCAACAGATCGACCACCCTTCACCGTCAAAAACAAATATAAATAAATAAATAAAACAAGAGTAATGAAAAATATAAAGACGACTGAGAAATTAACAGGGAAGATAAAACAAAAGAGAAAAAACGAGAAGTATAAAATTCTAGACAAAAGAGCAAGAAATAAACTGGAACTACATACGTAGTGGAAGGGCTGCAGTACTCATGCATCCTTCCAGAACTAGCAAAGATGACAAGAGAAACTTGAGCATCGCATAAAACTGTGATCTCCTTAGCTTTTTTTATGATCCCACTTCTCCTCTTAGAGTAGGTCACTTGCCTGTTGCTTGAGTTTTCAATCCTCTTGATCTCAATCTTACCTCTCCCCATCTCTCTCTACACACTCAGAGAACCTTTTCTTTTCTTGATTTCAAAGTTAAGGTGTGAAGAGATAATATATTAAAGGAGTTAAAGAGAGATCAGAGAAACAGGGCAAAGCAATAGAGAAGCTTACTATTAAGGGTTAGAGAACGCAGAACTTTCGTGTGGAACAGAAGGAGAAGGGTTTGTTTGCGGGTGGCTGACAAAACAAAGCCAAGCCAAGCCGACCGCTTTTACCTGCTGTTTGATATGGCTTCGTTAGTTAGTTTCACCTCGTTAACCATTGGTTTGTTTTGTCCCCTCTGCGAAGCTGACTGATACTAATTGTTGCTTAGGGTTTTACTTTAGCTATCCAGACAAGACTTCAACATAGACTAGGTTTGATTGATACGTAAAATGCAGTTGCGGATCTCGTACTGGATAGTGGTTTCCTAACTTAATTAGGGTCTTGAGGTCTGTGATGGTCTTGTCTAGGGTTTGAGTGACGGAAATATATATATGCAGTGAAATAATCAAACCATTAACCATCAAATCGAAAAATCAATAGGGTGATCTCTTCTCCATAAATTTCATGCCAAAATCTAAGGAAGATGACTTTCATGTCAAAAGTGTAAGGCTTTCTTACGTGCCCTGTTGATAGATGAAAGGGCATGGATTTCAGGCTCCAAGTTGTCATGATCATCATGTGCATGCCTAGCTAACTGCTGTGAGCTTAAACAGTAGGGGCAAAAGGGAATCGAAATCTTTCTTACGTGCCTGCCTATTGATAAATGAAAGGGCATGGATTTCAGGCTCCAGATTGTCATGGTCATGTGCATGCCTGCCTGCCTAGCTGCTGTGAACTTAAACAGTAAAACCATGGGGACATGCTGCACATCTTTGTACGCTGTATAATCGAACGTACATATATTTAATTTAAGCGAAGCGTTCATGACTTTTTTCATCCTCGAATAGGTGTTCGTAGGATCTTTCTTTCTTTCTTTCTTTTTGTTTTTACAGCTAGAACATTGTTTCTTTAAGTTTCTAGCTGCAATGTTAGTTTCTTTATATCAAGTAATCAACTTAGTTAAAAGCCTAAACTTGTAAGTGAGGTCTTACAATATGATTTATATTATTCTCGAATATACCCTCTCAAGTGAAAGTCATTTGGGCTTAAAACTTGCACAGCCCCACAGTACCTTGTGCTTGATTTTTATCAAATAGAATGGGGATTGTGAGATTTGAACTCATGACCACTAGGTCAACAAGGCTCTGATACCATGTCAAGGATCCAACTCACTTAAAAGCTTAAGCTTGCAAGTGAAGCCCTAAAATATGATTTATATTATTCTCTAACACTCTATATGTTTAATAATATGTTGGTGTATAATATTTTTTAAGGGTATTTTTTTTGTTTAAAAATATATTAAAATATTTTTATTTTTTACATCAGCATTTCAAATCTATAGAGAAATTATTAAATGAATATCAATTTAATATTTTTTTTAAAACTAAACAAACATAATTTTAAACACAAAAATAAATTGTCTGTGATCATCGTTACTTCAACATTTATTTGATTCTGACTTGCTTTCCTGGTTTCTCTAAGGCGTATGTCAACTCTGTTGTTTCAGTATACCTTTGTTCCAGTCATCTGCTTCACCATGAACCTGTAATGGTTTCCAGCCCTTTTTCTCCTATCGATGAACATTACGCCCCAAGCAATTGGAAGATTAGAAAAATTCGATTACGCACCTTGATGAAAATGAGATCAATTCTGTGGGTTTTTTTCTTTTTCTTTTTTTACAAGGGAGATAAGGGGTTGAAGTGCAGCTCATTAATTTGAATGTTATGCAACTGATTAGTATAAGTTTAGGGTCACTTGCATTCATAATTCCCAGGCCGGTCCATGTACCTGCCTAGAATTTTGCATCTACATCATCCCCGGCCGACCAATTTTTTATGGATCTTTCTGATCAGGTTCTAACCCTCCTCTTGTTTCATAAACAAATCACAATGTAAAATAACCGGGAGAGGGAAAGACCATGGAATTGCATCGTATGGGGCTTTCTCGAGTTTTGTGCCTTTGTTAAACAAAAACGTCGACAAGATGTGTAACCATGGACATGCAGGTTAATCAAACATATCCATGCATACCTTCTGGGGATTTAAAGTCACGCTCACGTACCAAAGAAAGATCATTGATGTTGCCAACAGGGTATTGGCCTAACTATCACAAGAGACTTGATTTCTTCTCATTATAGTTTCGAGTATTGTTATGCACGCTTGTTATTTTCACAATGCTTTACTTATTTATTGAGTTTTGCAAGATATTCAGTGGGCTCAGAGATTAGTTGTGGTGCCCATAAACTAGCCCGAACACCCTGATTATAAAAAAAAATACTTGATGTTAAAGGAAAAGAAAAGAAAAGAAAAGGAGGAAGACATGAATCTTTTCTCTTCTCTATCTTGTTTTTCCTAATTATTTCATTGCATCCACTACTAAAAAAAATGGTTGTTTGCAATGGACTGATCCATTGCAAATAATAAAGGAATTCGTTGCTAATAATTAGCAACGGATTTTGCAACGGAAGTATTCCGTTGCAATCCTACCACTGCAAATGAATTTGCAATGGATGTTCCGTTGCAAATCGCAACGGATGTTCCGTTGCAAATTTAAACTTTACAATGGCATTTCCATTGCAAACAACCATTGCAAATTCAAATTTTGCAACAGAATTTTCGTTGCAAATTCTTATCTAATTTGTATTTTTTAAATCAATTTTAAATTTATTTATTATTCAATTAATTATGAAGTAATCAAACTTGTACATCATCATTTGTGTATCATGTTAAGAGGTAAAGTAATCAAACTTGTTCATTGAAGAATTAAATCCTAGAGCAGACACGTTGAATAACTAGATCTTAAGAATAACTAGATCTTAAGAATTGCTAGTAAACAATGTAAAATAGAATATTTTGAGGTTGAATATACATGCGCGCACACACACCAACAAAAGCAAATCTTGATTTTCACAACCGAAATAGCAAGACGCCTATGCCAGAGAGAACTGGAGCAAATCCACCAGTAAATCAACACAAAAAATATGACCTACATGGACCCATATAAAAAGAGAAAGCAACCAACCACAACTCCCTTGAACTAGCATAAAACTTGCTTCGGGAAGGAGGGAACCAGTAGTCATAGAAGCAAAGAGGAAGGTAGCAACTATTTAGAGGAAGGATACGTCTCTGGAGGAAGGATAACAACTAACCGATGGGAGGAGAAGAGAAGCCAAAGTTTCTCTCTCTACCCCACCACCTGATAAATCTTGGATTTTAACCGAGGGGTTGCAGAAACTGACCATACCGTGCACCAGAGGAAGCCAATCTTCATTGTGGTTGTGATGGATCTTGTGGGTATATGAAGATTGATGCCGACAAGGAGGAGATCGCAAAGCACATACGGATTAACTGTTCACAACATTGTTTGGGGGGAGAGTGCAATGTGTTTCAATTTTGTGCAAATTAAAGCTGAAATGAATGAACAGGAGAGAGATTGAGAAAAAAGTAACGTGTTTTAATTAATTTAAAAAAGTCAGCACATAAATCGATGTTGTGTTTTAATTTATATTATTTGAAAAAAAGAGATTTGCAATGGATTTGCCGTTGCAGATCTAATCTGCAATGGATAATCTGTTCGCAAAATCTTTTTTTTCATTTGGAACGGATAATCCGTTGCAAATATTATAAATTGCAATGGATTTTTCGTTGCAATTTAAATTTGCAACAGCAACATCCATTGCAATTCACTTTTTTTTTCAGAATATGTTTTGCAATGGAAAATCCGTTGCTAAACACATTCCATTGCTAATCCCTTGTAAATTTTGCAACAGATTTTTTTGGTTGCAAAAATCCGTTGCTAACAACCCCTTTTTCTTGTAGTGATCGTTTGACATTATTTTATGGCAGAATAAACAAGGAGCATAGAGATAGATGATTTTATGTTTGGTAATGATGTATAAAATAAAATAACTATTTTTATATTTTGTTTAGTTGATAATATATAACATAGGCAAATTATACAAACATGTGTTTTATCAAAAATATTATTAGAACAGATTGAAAGGCAGTTGGGTCACAGGTGATCCAAAGATAAATGAATCTAACACAGTACATATCATTTCATGAACTAGCTATCCATTAACATATTAAATGTTAGATATTCTGATATAGGCAAGAATAGTTTTTTCCTGATTGGATTGAAAAGGTGATGAATTTAATAGCAAGTTAGAGAATATAAATTGTCAAAATTTATGAAAACCATTATCGTATATATTGTATGGTCTAGTCCTTCTAGAATCCATTGCTTTGTCTTAAATTCTCAAGCATAATCTGTTGACCGTGTTGAGACATAACGTGTAAATCTTTTTTTTTTTGTAATCGGGGTATACATGCCAGCTTACGTGCATCACAAATAATCCCCGTATCTACTGAACATTCTGCAAATCTAATAAATATATAAGACACTGTAAGGATAACAAGTATATATGACATAACTCAAACCCAGATAGCTCGCAGGAACAAACGTTATATTGAGCACGGGCCAAGTTACTGCTTGCCATAACGAGTAAATCTATCAGTCAAAACTTGCAAAATTTAACAAAGATAATTGGTTTGTGTAAGCAATAGTTACTACAAGGGGCAATCTATACAGCACAGTCCTATATGATAGTGTATTTTTAAAGTGTTTATAATTTTTTTAAATAATTATTTTTATTTTAAATTAATTTAATGTATTAAGATTAAGAATTTTTTTTTTAATATTATTACACCAGCTAGCACGTTTGTTAACTTGGCATCGATGCCATTCTCTTGTAGTTGGCATGATGATGCACTTGCCATCGGACTTTTGTTTTACTCGATATACATCCAATTAATTTCACAACAATTGTACATGCCATTATAAAACCAATAATCCTTGAAAAAACGAGAAGTATTTAAGATTATAGTAAGAATTGTTCTTTAAAATGTTTTTTTGTTAGAGATATTTTAAAATAATATTTTTATTCTATTTTTATATATATTTTTCACATCAAAACAATACAATAATATTAAAAATAATAATTTTTTTAAAAAATATTTTTATAAAAAAAACTAAATTTAAAAAAAAGCCCTGAATACCTAACATCATAGGAATTTATGAAACCGATGAACTTCACATGTTCCAGCCTGGAAGTGTGGGCAAGAAAACAAGCTTAGCGGATTGGAAAATAATCAAACTCTTCGAAGGCTAACAAGCAAGGTGGGCAAGAAAGTGCTCTTCAGTAATAACAGGAAAACACAGGTCCCAAGGAAATATTTTTAAATTAAAAAAATAAATTAAGTAGCTATATTCTTTATAAAAAGAATTATCTTTAAATTCTTTTTATATATAATTTTGGATGTTTTGATATAAAAAATAAATAAACATATATATATATATAGTTTTTTTTTATAATATATATATATAGTATTTATTTAATTATAAAAAAATACTATATATATATATAGTACATTCTTTATAAAAAGAATTATCTTTAAATTCTTTTTATATATATTTTTGGATGTTTCGATATAAAAAATAAATAAAAACGCGCGCGCGCACATAAATTTAATTATAAAAAATACTCAATTACATAAAATCAATATGTAATTAGACTCACGAGCCAACTTGGTCCATGGATTTATACTCAATTACATAATATCAATATGCAGGGTGAAAGAGGGGGACATGAAAAGGGCAAATAGAGAAATAAGATGTGTTTGAAGGAATTATTTCTTATAAAACAAAATAATGGGTCTGTGTCTCGAGAAAATGCCTCCTATCAAATGGATTTAGGCGACAACTATATCACTTATATCTTGAAACAAAAATCATTTTCTGTAGTGGAGAAATTAATTACCTATTGTTTTTGGATTGGAAGCTATGGAGCTCCTCTTAAATCTTCATTTCTCCATGTAATTATTGTTTTGGAAAAAAAGAATCAGTCCATCTTTGTTGTATCGAATTTGAGTAAGCATCCATGGGCGATGCACTTGTAATTTTCAGTACATGGCCTGCTCTGTCTAGTTTTTTTCCAGATGTGAGACAAGTCAGATCATGGAGAGGTGTTTTCTCCCGTAATGATGAAAAATTGCTCGCCAACCTCGTTTATGGAATCGGGGATGAATTCCACCCGACTTTCGAAGCCTTGGCAAATCACATGGTCAGCAAAGTGAGCTCTTTTAAGTCCATTCCAGCTATAGTTACAGGTAACACTTGCGTGGTTCTGAGATTAACCCCTATCAATCCGGTAGCATCAGAACCGGACCTGAACTTCTCAGTCTGGGCTCCGAGATTGAAGGGAGATGATCAATGCAGGATTACCTTTGCATAATGGACATTCCAATCACTGAACCAGATAAAAGATTACAGCAAACTCGTGTATTGCCAGTAATACAAGGCTCAAGCATAAAGGCGGAGGGCTTGACCAAGAACATAAAGCAAATGAATTCGGTTGATTATCCAAGATCATGCCTTGTTAATATGGCCCATTAAAAAAATTGGGTAATTTTGAACATAAACCTAGAATCGGTCTTACAAAGCATGATGGAATACATAGCTGGTACATGGGGGAGCTGGACGGCATTCGTGATGGTAGTCCTGGCAATCTGTTGTAAAAGTACATCTAGGCAGCATCAACCCCACCCGAAACTAACAGCTGTTCTTCATAGTTATCGATGCGACCAATTCCAGCTCTAGTAAAACTATCACTGGCTGAGAACAACAGACAGAATAATTACAAGTCTAGGCAGATCACCAACGTCCAAATTAAATTGCAAAAGAGGGAAAGTGTCATTCTCATGTCCCGCAAGTGTTTCTTGAAAATTTTGGCATCATCAGAAATTTCTTGGTAATGGATGAGGAGGTCAAGGATGCTAATATATGCTGAAGCTCAGACCTCATGGCATCCGCACGTGTTCTGACCACTCTTCTTTATATATGCGCTTCATCTCCAACGCTGATCAATCAGAACCAATTTGAAACATCGAAGTCCCGTAACTTTCTGAGATGTCTCTCCATATCTTGCCTAGACCTTGCCCACTCTTCCTTCTCTATAATTGTGGTGGGATCCTCCCTTTCACTCTAAAAACATCAAAGCAAAAATCAATCCAGCAACTGAAAGCATATAAGATTGTTGTGAGTGATTTCAAGCAAAGATTTACCGAATGGATTATTTTGAAAGAGGTCCCTTTATCACGCACTACCAGCAAGTCAGTCTTTCTATCCCTATTTCTTCCTCCAGGAACTGTGACCTGCTCATCCACACAGCGATAAATTAAACAAATGTGGGAGTAAAAAAACTGACAAGTCATAATTCAGCAGCAACTTAATCAGTCAGTTAGTGCTAAGTGATTTAGAAACGAATCCTCTTCAACCTAAGCCTCGACCCAAAGATACAAAGAATCACGTATCAAGTTGAACTATAGAGTAATGAGAAACAAAAATTCAAGTCTGTCCACAATTTTTTCCTATGTTATTCAATCATCTTATGCCTGAGATGTTGCAGGTAGGAAGATACAGAGGAATAAGGAAAATTGTGGAACTTTACTAAATAAATAAATAGCAATGAAAACAAGATGGTTTTCACGTAACTACACTAAAGCTCTGCCTGCATCAAATTAGCAAATTCATCTGAATCAAAAGGTCCAATGGAAATCAGCTAAAACTGGAAAGAAATTAAGCATGAGCATGTTGTGATGAGATCAAAACCAGTTTAAGAGAGTTTCTCACCAGTACTTTTGCTCTTGTTATTGACTTTGTTTTGGAATCAATAACGTAAATCTCGTCAAAGTCTAGCACAAAATCAGGATCCCCCAACCTCCGGTTCCTGTAATGCTTAAACAAGAACACCTGCAATGAAAAATGTAGCTTGTGAAGCAGTGACAGCAAGTGAAATGAATTATTAAAGACCATAAATTCCATCCCTCCAGACTCTACACTCTGCTGGCCTGTGAAGCCAGAACCTTTGTTTTCCCTCAACCTCAGCTCCTATATTACTGTGCATCCACTTTTACCCAAGGCTTATGAAAAAATATATACACTAGCAACAAATGTAGCGCTAAATTTATTTTTTCCTGATAAAAGTTGTGATATCATAAACTGCAGTTGAGCAATTCAATTCAATCACCTAAGGTGCTCTTTGGCACACCATATCGTAAGGTTCTTAAATGAAACAGGCCAAACATATTATCCACTGGAGCACTTAATTTTAAAAATGAAACAGGATAAACTTAGAAAGAATGAAATCTAAGATCACATCGTGAAGCATTTGTGTACATGGTTTACGACTTTCAGCACAGGGGAAAACAAAAAAACAAATACAATTAATTGCACTATCTGCTACTAAACATGACATTAATAGCACATATTTCCAAATAATCAGCTCACCTTCCAGATCTCCCTCTCCGATTTATAAAATGGATCTCGAGGCGCATCGATGGGTGGTTCAGTAACGTTATAACCTCCATAGTCAGTCTGTGCACATCGTATGTACTATAATATATATAAACAAAAAAAAAACCCATTAAAATTCAACAAGTACAAGTTCAGACAGCAAAACGTGACATTAAGCTTTATAAAAACTACAAAGACTTAGTGATTGTAATTGCACTAAAAATAACAAAAATTACAGTACCTTTTGAGGCATTGGAGCAAGAACCTTTGGTATAGCATAAACATCTGTATCCGGTGGGGTAACATACATCTACAACCCATTAAAAGAAAACCCACGTTAAACAAACAACCCAGATAACCAAGTCAATAAAAAATAAAAAAGAAACGCCTAAATTCATCAGGAAAAAAAACCTCTCTGAAATCATAGACGTCATCGTCAGGATCAGGCGGCTTCCTGATAAAGAAGTCACAATCGAACAAGCTAATTTTATGAAATTCTTCCTCGTTAATCCTATAATCGACAATTTTCTCAGAGTCCCAACCTTGTGTGTGCACAAAACTCTTACTATTCACCATAGAAATCTCCTCGTCTTCGTTGCCAACTGCGATAGCTGAAGCAGCCAAAGGCTCGTACTCCACGTCGTAGTCTTTCTTGTTGTCCAGTTCCTCCACTTCTTCCTCGTCCATGTCATAGTCGTCTGGCCCCCCTCCGTCAGCGTCTCCGTCGTCGGCCTGGGGAATGAACTTTTTTGGTGGGAGTTTGTGGGGAAAATTGCGCGAAACTGGTGTGAGTTTGAGGGAGGAGGGGAAGAGAGGGGCAGTGGTCGTTAGGATTGGGGGTTTTCTGATGAGGAGTGGTGGAGAGAGGAGGGAGAGAGTGACGGTGATCATGGTGATTGGGAGGTGAGAAAGAGAGAGGAGAGGGAGGGGTTTTAGTGATTGGGTTTTTGAGTTGTTGTTGCGTGCGGGCAAGAGTCTTAGGGCGGATTTGTACTTGAACAGGTGTCGGTTTATGGATGGTAAGATATTGACGGTTGGGCTGCAGGGAAGTTTGCCTCTTTTTTTAAGTTTGTTTTTCTCATAAATATATTAAAATAATATATAATTTAACAGTGGAAGTGCATTTTTGTCTCACGAGACATAAAATTTTAGCCTAGCTAGAGGGGTTGTACAGCCTTTTAGTTGTTTTTGAGAGTAAAAATACCACAATATCTTTGGTGCCAGACAAATTAGTTCTCATGTTTAGGGCTATTTTTGTATTTGCATCTTAAAAATCTTAATGCAGTCACTAAAATACCCTTGAGATCAGAGAAACTTTAACCATGGTCGAAAGTCATTTTCATTGTTTTAACCTTCGTTCTTTCGTCATTGTTGTGGTGGACGAGAGGTGGTGGTGGAGATTTTTGTTGTTCTTGAAGACCAAGTTCTAGTTAAGTGGATGTGTCCGAGGTTTTTTTTTAATGAAATGATAAGGTTGCAATATTCAACGTGGCCGAGGTTTTTTTTAATGAAATGATAAGGTTGCAATATTCAACGTGGCCGAGGTTTTTTTTAAACATTAAAGCCCGTTTATTTCTCGGAATTTATTTTTTGAGAAATCACTTTCCAAACTTTCCTGTGTTTGTTTATCTCCCAGAAAGTTGGTCAACGGAAAATACTTTCCAGTCAAAGAAGAATTTGGCTTGGTTTTCAGGAAAGTGTTTTCCAGAAAATTTGGGCGGAAAACACTTTCCGGAAGTTGTGAAAAATTTAGAAATATCATTATTTGCTGATTATATCAAATTTGATCCTCAAACTTTTGATTGCTATATATAATTTGTTTTGAATATTTATTTTTCAATTCCATCTCTTAAAATTTAATTTTTATATTAATTTTGGTTCTTATTTTTATAATTGCTATTTGCTTTTTTCTTATCATTTTTTTATTGAAATTTTTTATCTATCAAATTTGGTCCTCGTTTTTTTTATTGTTACTTATTTTATTTGAAATAATTTATGAAATGTTAATTATTATTATTTTAATTTATTCACCTTTTATTTTTTATTTTTATTTTTTTAGATTTGATCTCTATTATTTTGATTATTATTTATTTTATTTGAGATAATTTATGAAATTATATTTTTTTTCAATTTCATTCTCATTCAACTTTTTAATTTGTAAGATTTGTTCCTCATTATTTTAATAAACTTGAAAAAAAAAATAATTTATTAATAGATTATTTTCCAGATCATTTTCCATAACATAAACAAACACTGGAAAGTGTTTTCCAGTTCATTTTCCATAACACTGTCAAACATCGGAATTCACTTTCCAGGAATTTATTTTCCCCGAAATTCACTTTCCAAAAGGAAACCACTTTCCAGCAAACAAACAGGGCCTAAATGAGTATATAGTAGCAGTCCTGTATATAGTTCTTCATTTTTTTCTAAGTTTTTTTAGTGCTTCCCCTCGAGGATATAAACTGCCATTAGCATATTAAATCCTGTAATAGAAAGTGTATTTTCTCAAAATACAATGAGAAAGTAAATGATAACAATAATGATAATAATAAATTGATTCAATTTGTTTTTTTAATAGATTTTTTTAACATAATTTGATATTTTCTAAACTTGATTTAATAGTCATAAAATATATTTTTTAACGCTAACAACTGTTCCAGTTCTAAAATTCATGTTATCAAGATAAATAAAAGACTTTTTTTTATGCGAGGAAACTCCACCTCCCTAAAAATATATTTTGTGGGTCCAAATAAGTAAATAAAAACCTGATTGTTTCAGACTCTTATAAAAAATTCATATCCTGACTTAGATTTAAGACTTACTATGTGGATTGCAAGATTTTTATCATCACATTATGCTCATCGGAGACAACACAAAAGACACGCCAATAAGAAAATAAACTTTAGACTTAAGAAATTACTGTTTAGTGATTATTTAAAATCACTTGCATTTTTTTCAGAAAAAAACTATTATTCTATGATTAAATTAGAGAATTTGAAGAGTTACAAGTGACATGGGATTCTATATACTAACATGCATCCTTATCTCAATTTCTTGTTCAATCCAAGGTTTAAATTAATAAATTATTATAATTTTATATATAAATTTTATCTATTTTACTGAATATACATATTAGCCTTCCTTTACAGAGAAAATTTATCTTGATGAGTTTTTTTCTCTTCAAAACAACTTATATTTTTGAATTTAACTAACAATGCCAAGAATTCTCTGGACTCCTTCCTTCACATTTCAACTCTATACCATGTGCAATCTTGGGGTGAGATTGGACAAAAGCAGAGAACTTATTTCAAACACACAGTGGCAAAGATGAACAATTCACATTAAAAATCCTGGTTTTGCTCTTGACATGAACTTTAGTTTATCAGGGGCCCGCTCTTGATACTTATCAAAATGGACTTTCATCAGACTTGAAGCCCAATAGACGGCCCCATTCCACAACCCGGCCGGGCAAGACTCGTCAAAACGGGACATGACCCGCCCTTTCTCTCCTCGAATTCTCGGGAAAGGAAACGCAAGAAAATTACCAAAACAGAAAATATTTCACTCCAGTTAAACCCCCCAAAACCGTTTTCGCATCATCCCGCCCAACTATTCCCCCCACCTCTCTCTAAGAAAAGAAAAGAAAAATTCTCTCCTAGGTTTTCTTTCCTCGATCCTCTCCCATGTCTATCGAGTTTTGAATTATCCAATTCTCCCTCAAATTCCATACCCTAGAATTCTGGCCAGACCCTGACCTGTCTCGATGGAGGAAGGGAGCAGTCGTGGCGGTGGTGGAGGCGGAGGAGAATCGTCATCGTCAAGGGCATCGCCGTCGTATGTAAGATTAGGAGACAGGCAAATATTCACCGTGGAGCTCCGACCCGGAGAGACGACATTCGTGTCATGGAAAAAACTTATGAAAGACGCCAGTAAGGTCAATAGTAGATCCGCACCGGCCGCACCAGACCCGCCTCCTGTTAACGCCCACCCTAACCTCGAGTCTCGAATTGCCCCAGTAAGCCCCCTCCCTTCTCCACTGTTTAATTGCATAAAACTATACATGCACATGCCACTACATATGTGTGTCTATTCGTCTTAATTACTAGTTAAATTTGTAATGTGTTTGGATATATTGTAGTTAGCTGGTGCCTGGTAGCCGGAATTAGTTATTCACTGATGTTGCTATTTTTTATCCAGGCACCAGTGACAGAAGATGAAGTGAAGGATGACCCCCCTCCAAATCGTTTCAGTGCTGTAATCGAGAAGATTGAGCGTCTTTACACAGTATGCTATACTTTGGTCCATACATGTTATTGCCTTTTTACTTGTAGTTCAAGGTGCAAAGTTCTAATTGATGTGCACGAGAATATTGGCAGATGTAATTGGCATTTCATTTGTTAACATGACCTGAATCCTTCACAGGGTAAAGATAGTAGCGATGAGGAGGATCTAATGGACGTTCCTGATGATGATCAGTATGATACAGAAGATTCTTTTATTGACGATGCTGAGCTGGTTGGTATCTTTAACTGTGGTTGGCGTCCACCAACTCTTTTTTTTGTGTGTGTGGCTGTGATTTCTAGTACTATCATCGTGCAGTTTTTTTTAGCATGAAGAGGTTTGCATTGTTTGTTAAAACATTCCTTCTGCAGGATGAATACTTTGAAGTTGATAATTCAGCAATAAAACACGATGGCTTCTTTGTTAACAGGGGGAAGCTGGAACGCAAGTGAGTTACCTCTTAACCTTTTCATAGCTTACATTACAATGGCCACAAATTGCTTTATTCAACAGCATCTCTGCCTGCTTATTTTCTGCTGGTTAGTCTTTGCTTTCCCAAAAAAACTGCTAAACTGTTCTGTAAGGGCTGAGAAAAATCTTATTGCAAGGAATCCTTTTCAACTGATTTATTGCAGTAGATAGCATTATGCCAAACAATGGGACCAGAGACTCCTTGCAACCAGTGATTTTCACTTGTAGAATATAGACAGTATTGTTGCATTTTTTAGAAGGAGCACCCCTTCTCTTCTTTTGATTACTCAGTGCTGACATAACTGGTTAGTAGGTATTATATAGGATTGAAGGATATAGAGGTGGATTGGTCTGACACATAATTGAATTGGAGTTTGATGCGGAAAAATCCTTATTATGCTTGTAACCTGTGTGATGAAGATTTCTCGCACCATCTTACAGGCAATATTGCCAACTCCATGAACAGAATATGAAGATTCTTTAGCTTCACTATGTCAGGAATGTTTTAGATGTTTCATCCCAAAGTCTGGTCTACTGTCAAACTGACTTTAGATTGTTCTTCATTCAAGGTGCACTGTAGTGATTACAGTGGAATTGTAAAGTTTAAATAAGCACTGCTGGTGCATAAAACTTCCATGTTCAAAAGATTTTCAGCCTTTCAAGATGTCCACATGTTGAGTGACCTTCATGTTAGAAGTAAGAATTATACAGTTAATCCCATCACTGTCAGCTGTCAACTTCAAAATGATCATTAATCATGTGTTATCATATGGTACTTAAGCCAACCAATACCTTGGCAATGCTGGCTCCTTTGAAACTTCATCTTGTGGACTCATGTAAATTCCTTTCCCTGTAATTTATGTCAAGGGAGAACTCATGTTCATGTATTTTTCCTTTGTTATTTCAAGAGTGCCTTGATTTTCTCCTTTCTCAAATCTTTTGTTTCCCCTTTGCAAGAAATGAGCCTCCTGTTGTGCCTAATGAGAAACCAAAGAAAAGGAGAAGAAAAGATTTATTGAAGGCACCTAATGATTCTGATGATGGTCATATGTCAAATAAACTTGTGAAGCTGGAAAAATCAGCTGTGGAGAAGATGCCATCGCCTCCTGGAAAGAACTCTTTGAACCTTTCTCAGAATTTGACTATGACAAGTGAGCAGTATGAGAATGTGAAGTTCCAGAACCAATCAAATTCATCTGGATCTTCCATAAAGAAATCTGCTGAAACTAAAATGAAGCTGGCTCCATCTTTATCAGTGAAAGTTCTGAATGGAGATGCTTATGCATCTCTGGAAGAAACAAAGGATATTGAAAAGCCAAAGACCGGGTGCCTCACACCAAAGAACCTCACTAGCAAACCTAAAGATGCTAGTGGATTCTCTGATTCTTCAAATCAGAAATATCTTGAAAAAAGTGCTTATGTGCAACCCAAGTCACAGTCAGCAAAAACTGTAAACCTCGGTGATGTTCTTGAACCATCAGTTAGATCAAAAGAAAAGAATGGTGTCCATGAACTTCCTGATCTCAATCTTAATATTTCTGACACCAAGATTTGCACACAAGCAGCTGTGAGTTTGCATATTTTTTTCACTTATATTTTTTTTTTGCATTGAGATATTTTTGCCAAAGATGGTGATATTGACATTTGCATTTAGCACTATTTTAAAGATGGATATGGATTCCCGTACATTACAGATCTGGAATGGGGATCCAGATGCATGGGGATCCTGATGTTCTATCTTTGAATCCACTTCGCAGCATCAGACATTTTCAGACAAATACCATTTTGAATCGTCATTGGTGTAATAAACTAGGTTACATGAGTTTGAGGCAGAAGTGTTTAGAATAATTTTAGTTTTTATTTTTCTTAGAGTAGAAGATAGTCTTGGAAAACAGTCTCTGTCACATGCTCTCATGCAGATGCAAACTATTTCAGAACCTTTCAGCTTCACTGTGTGCTGACATGGTTTCTTATTCCAGGGAGGTTGTAGTTAAAGGCTTTTATCATGTACCGCATCTCTTGCTAATCACAGAAACTACAGCATTTTGTGTGTTTGTTTGATAATGTCTCGATGATATTGATTTGATTTTGAATGTAATACCATTCAGAGAACTTCACATGTCCACAGAAAGGATGGTTCTAGTGTCAGGCCTAAAAGTTCGATGCTAGAAAAGGCTATCAGGGAGTTAGAGAAGATGGTAGCAGAATGTAAGCTCAAAAATACTTGCTATGTATCCATTCCCAATGATTACAATATGGGGAGGTTCCTTGCAAATTGAAACCTTTTTCCATGTAAAAATTACAGCAAGACCGCCCACTGTGGAAAATCAAGAGACTGATACCTCAGCCCAGGGAATTAAAAGAAGATTGCCTACAGAAATAAAGCTGAAGCTAGCCAAAGTTGCCAGACTAGCGGTACTAGAATTCTTAACATTTTTAAACCCATTCATCTGTTTTTTTCTTCTTGATTTTGATAGTTGTACATGAAGGCGGGAAAGAAATATAAAATGTTTACTTTCCAATGGTTGCAACAGGCAAGCCAGGGAAAAATGTCAAAAGAGTTACTCAATCGTCTCATGAGTATTCTTGGTCACTTAATTCAGCTTAGAACACTGAAGGTATCTTCTTATAGAAACTGAAGACTTGATTCTTAATTACAGCTGCATTGCTCTCCCTCTTCTCCTCCCTCCCTCCTGATTGCAACCACAATTCTCATTTGTGATGTCTCCTGCTAGTTGACAGGAGATGGTTGTGGTTGCTGCTCCTTGTGGGAATAGGATTAAGTTGGCTATTTGGTCCTTTGAATCCTCTCACTCTCTTCTTTTGTTTTGTAAATACTGAAGAATTGAATCTGGGAAATCAGTTTTTAGTCACCATTACATTTCATTTTAACACTACTGAATGTGATGAACAATTGACTGTTTTTTAGATGAAAGAAAATTTAATCACTGATGGAATGATCAAATCAAGAACAAGATATCTCAAACTGAAAGACCACTAAAACACAGGCTGAACTAGTTGATTGTTTTGGTTCTTGAGTCACATCACCTAATTTATTGGTCCTTGGAAGAGTTTCTATGGTCATTCAAGCTCTCTATGTTACTGTGATAGCATTATGATAGACTAAGTGAAAACATGATAGTAATTGTTAGTTTGAATGAGGATGGAGTCTTTGTTATTGTTGCTGTCTTTATGCACCTTGGCCTAAAACAATCTTTCCAGATAACATGGTAGTAATTTGTTGAGCACAACATGATGCATTTTTTTTTTTTTTTTGCTGCAGAGAAACTTGAAAATAATGATTAACACAGGTTTGTCAGCAAAGCAGGAGAAAGATGACAGGTTTCAACAGATAAAGAAGGAGGTTGCTGAGATGATTATGACACGAATCCCCTCCGTGGAGTCTAATGTATGTTGATACATCTCTGTATCTCTATCTCTATCTCTCTCACACTCAGACTGGCATTCAGAAGTGTTACATAGGGCATTTAGGTACAATGCTCTTTTTTGCTGGAGATTATTATTACCTAGAAGTCAATGGTAGATGAAACTGGACCAAGTTGAATACATAGTTTTCTTAGGACCTTGGCCTTTCCCTACTCTCTCTCGCATCTCTCCCCTGCATATTTACAACGCTTCCATATGGAATAGGCTACTTTACAGAGCCTTTATTCCAGAGACATGAGTGCACTGAATACCTTTCAAATATGATTGAGGGTCATTTTTTCTATTCTTGGCATTTGGACCTATGTTTTTCTCTTCATATTTCCATACCCATCTTTGTTGTTTTATGTATGAATCATCATTCTTTATTGTTTTGGGTATGGACCATATTAAATACTGGTTGGTGATTCTCTTACCATATATCAGTGCTTTGGCATCTGAAAATCTTGATATATTTGATTACCAGTTTATACTGTCTTGATGGCATCATATTAAAGTTTGTTGACTATTGCATGTGAATACTCTTATTGCTTTTTAAATACAATATAATTGATCCAATGATTTCTCAGGCATTAGTTCAACAAACTAGAGTGTCTGATGATTTTCAAGAAATTGTATCTGATGAAAGAGGGAACCTTAAAAAGAAATTTAGCATGGATGCTGTGTTGGAGGATAAAATTTGTGATCTCTATGACCTTTTTGTTGAGGTATATACTCGGAATGCCTTGCCTTGAATATTTTTTTTTGTGGAAATCTTTTTCTCAATCTGTCTCATGTTTTGCTGACTTTTGATGATTTTAGGGATTGGATGAAGATTCAGGTTCACAAGTCAGAAAGTTATATATGGAGGTTGTGCTTTCTTTTCCCTGTACATGTTTCTTTATGCTTTCATTTGCCAAATGTATTTTTGAATGAAATGGAACAATCGCTTCCTGCCTCTTTTCTGAAGTTTTGCTAAGAGGTTATTGATACTAGCTTTCATGGTTCTTTTTTTCTTTTTAAATACTTCGTTTTTCTCTGATATCATTTCACGGTTTATTCCGATCTGTGATTCAGCTTGCACAGCTATGGCCAAGTGACCTCATGGACAACCGTGGGATCAAGCGAGCAATATGTAGGGCAAAAGAGAGACGAAGGGTCATGTACAGCAGAAATAAGGTCTGTCCCCCGCCCCTCCTCCCACCCATTACCATATCCTAGATGCTTCTTCTCTTATTCATTGAACTGTAAGGATGTTTTGATTGATAGACTTCATATGTCAATAGACTACACTATGGTGAGCTGTGATTTATGAAGTGATTGGCATTTCAGGGTTCTAAAAGGTCATCTAATTGACGAAAACTTGCTGCATGTAGACTAACACCGGTTTTTTTTTTTTTTTCATTAAGTATAGTTGGGGTGAAACAGGAGTGAAGGTTTTTGTATCAGTGAAACATTACATCTACTGTGGCCTGTAGATTTTAGATATTGGAATTGGTGATGCACACTGTTTTATCATTTCAAGGACCTTTGCTTCTAATTGTTGGAACTGATAAGTTTATTTTGTTGTCTTTTGTTATCTCCAATTCTGCTGGCCCTTTCTGTGAAATCCTGTTTATCTTTTGCCTTTTTTTTTCTGGGGATGCTGATGGTGATTCCCCCCCTTTTGTTATTTTTAGGATCAAGAGCAAATAAAGAGTAAAAAGATGTTGACTCCTCGACAAGAGGAGGGTGTTAGAATTGAGTCTGGTTTAGTTGCTCAGCCACAACATGTGCAAGAAAGGTTGGCCACTGATCCGGTTGGTCCTGTTCTGGCTTTAGCTAGTAAGCCAGTTCCCAATTCCGTAGCAGCAGTTGTTCGGGTACCTAGTCCTTCAGCAAACAGTCTTGCAGGGGACAAGCTAAAACAAGAGAGGCCAAAAGGAAGTTCAAGCAATTCCATGGATGGGGCAAAGATGGGAGTTGATGGTGCTTTGCCAAAGAAGAAGGTAAAGAGGAAGCCGGAACTAGAGTTGGATGAAACGCATCTCCGTTCAGAGAAGTTGCATCCTCAATCTAGCGGGGAAAGACACCAGTCTCTCAAGCATGCATCTGGTCTTCCCCAAAAGTTGAACCTTCAATCAACTACCCCTCCAAGTTTTGAACCGTCTAGCTAACTTAATGATAGTTCAATTAGGATGTTTACACCAAAGAAGTGATTGTATAACATTAGTGCTTTTCTTTTTCTTCACAGCAGGCGTCGTCAATTCTGACCAGCTGGTTGATACCATTTTTGTAATTAAATTGTGTTGTTTGAATAGTCGTGGATTGAAGTGTCATCTCATCTCATCGCAAATAAGAGATGCAGATTGCTTGTGCAAAACACCTTGCTCTGAGGCCTAAGTTTTAGACTCTGTTCTCGTTTTCCCTCTCCTTCTGAGTTTTTTTCCCCTTTCTTGCTATTCAGTTTGATCCGTCGGCTTGTTCAGTCTGACCATCAGAGCAAACTCTGGTTTAGGCAAATGGATGGATGAATTGGGGTTCTGTTTTGCAAACAGAGGCTTTCAAACAGGGTGCGGTGGTAAGTTTACACCGAGAGCCGAGCCTTGATAAATTAGAAATAATTATCCTCTGTGCCCGCCACTGGCCGATGGGCTAAATTATTATTTTGTATAAAGAAAAACAATGTTCCGGTATTGAAATAGATTAAAAATTATATCCTTTTGAGATGAGCAAGGGTAAACCGGTAAAGTCGGCAGGATAGAGTATTTTCTGTGTAATAATATCCTTTCTTCAAACAACCTGTCCAATCTTAAAATGAAACATTAGCTGTTAAGGGAAATTCATCCATACCCTGTTGTGCTGTGTGCGTATATATGTAGTTGATTGATTGTTAAGTATAAGATCGCGATGGAAGATTGATCGATAAAAATCTCAAGAGATGATGAGAGACTCAAATTGGGATAATTGATAGATGGGGCAGAGTCAATTTTGTCCCTTTCCCTGAATCTCTACATGAAGCTAACTAGTTAGAAGCCTTGCACGTGTAGATATTTATTTCTCTTTTATAACCTGCAGAGATATTACTTCTTAGATTAAGATATTTTCTTCATAATTTAGATATCAATCAAGACTAATTTTGAGATAATAAAAAAAACAATTATTTTTTACTATATTAGAAAACGAAATCATTATTTTTTTGAAAAATAAAAATAGCACACAAGATCTATTAATAAAATCCATTAGATCAATTCATAAGAATTTCCAGAAATTAATCCCATCTAAATACGTAAACAAAATTAGCATCCGTAGTCAATAAGACAAAAGCTCTAAAAGAGAAAATAAGAAGTCAAAATTTCTGTCGCCACAAAATCCAAAACTCAACCAATAATATCACTCCAAAATCTTAATACTTGTCGAAATCCTGATCGATCATTTTATATCCACAACACTCACACCGTCATTTTCTTAACTCTTAATTATTATTGCTATTATTATTATTATTATTATTTTCGAATATCAAATATCACACTTTATACACAGATGACAGACCCATAGGGAGAAGAAGAAAAAAACTCACACACATGGTGCTATGTCTCTTCCATGTGCCTGTCATCATGAACAGGTTATCTCCGTTCACCGGAATATTATCTTCATGTTCGTGCCCCTACAAGCTTAACAACAGAGATACCAAACTGGCGGGCTTTGGGTTTGAGTTGCAACGAAAGGAGAGGTTAAAGAGAAAGCTTAAGTTTGTCGTCAGTGCGGAGTTATCCAAGTCTTTCTCTGTGAACATGGGTTTGGACTCTAAGGTCACTATCTCTCTCTCTTTATGATTTCTTTCGTTCTCTTCGTGTATTTGGTCTGTTTTACTCGATTAAATGCGAGAGAAACGAGTTGCGTTGTTCTTATTTTCCTGAGAGCAAAACCAAAATAATTGATTGGTATCAGGGGACTTAAGAGACTTTTCCTTGCAAAGATTTGATGGTGCTATGTCGAAGAAACTCTCGGACCAGCTAATAGATTTTTATCTGGTTTGATCCAGTTTCATAATTTGATCGACACTTTGCGGTCTGTTTACGTAGTTTCTCAAAAGGACAACTGCTGACTAGTTGGAACTGAGTTTTCTTATGCATGCTTTTGTTGAATTCAGAATTGCAATTAGCCTGATATTAAAACTTATTAATTATAATACCAAATAGAATCATGAATGAAACAGTTATGTTGTTAAGCTATTGGTCTTCGAAAGGGTGAGAGAGAGCCAAAATTCTGCTCGGAAACATTAAAAAGAGGAGCTTCTTACGTGATTATCTGTTTTTACTTCTTTCCAACAGCCATTCTAGGCTATCAATATAGTTATAGACTAGTTATAGACTTGAAATAGCAAAAGTGTACAATGAATATGGTACCGCGTCCCTATGATACCATGCTAGGACAACTTCTCTTGTCGGAAGTCTACCAGATTAGAAAAACCAAATTTGAAAACTTGTTCATAGGTTTGGGTAACAGAAGTGGGCAATGATATTGTGCTCCCCTCTCCAGCTATTTCTACTGTCACAATCATCTTTTCTTACTGCTTGTTGTCACCCTCTTGCATTTTTACTTTCACATCCTAAAAGGCGTTGTTATGTCCCCTTTTTATCAATTTATCCGCATCAACAAGAACATTTTTTCTCATTTTCTAGGTATAATAGATTATTTCCACCCTTTTTTATTCTTAATTAACTTTTGTTTAACATGGATGGTTGATAGAAAGATGGTGATTTAATGATTTAGGAAAGGCAGCTATAGACTGACAAACGATTTATTTTGATTAGAACGTTGGCCAGTCTCGTGATCTATCACAGTTGCCCTGGATTGGTCCAATTCCTGGGGACATTGCAGAAGTTGAGGCTTATTGTAGAATATTTAGAGCAGCTGAACGACTTCATGCTGCGTTGATGGATACATTATGCAATCCATTGACTGGGGAGTGTAAAATTTCTTATGATTTCCCATCAGAGGAAAAGCCATTGTTGGAAAATCAAATAGTACCCATGCTTGGTTGCATCCTATCGCTTTTGAACAAAGGAAGAGAAGACGTTCTTTCTGGAAGATCTTCTATCATGAATTCCTTTCAGGCTGCAGAAGTAAGTGCGATGGAGGGTAAACTTCCACCCCTAGCCATTTTCAGGAGCGAGATGAAAAGGTGTTGTGAGAGCTTGCATGTTGCTCTTGAAAAATTTTTAACACCTGACGATGATCGAAGCCTGGGTGTATGGAGGAAGCTGCAGAGGCTGAAGAATGTATGCTATGATTCTGGGTTCCCCCGTCGTGATGATCATCCTTGTCATATGCTTTTTGCAAATTGGAATTCTGTTTATTTCTCCACTTCTAGAGAAGACCTAATTTCCAAAAGTTCCGATTTTGCATTTTGGAAGGGTGGGCAGGTAACAGAGGAAGGTTTAAATTGGTTGCTGGAGAGAGGATTCAAGACCATTGTAGATCTTAGAGCAGAAGTTATTAAGGATAACTTCTACGAAGCAGCGATGGATGATGCTATTGCAGCTGGGAAAGTTGAACTCATTAAAATTGCTGTTGAAGTTAGGACAGCTCCTTCAATGGAGCAGGTTGAAAAATTTGCATCTTTGGTTTCAGATAGCAGCAAAAGGCCCATCTATCTCCACAGCAAGGAAGGAGTATGGAGAACTTCTGCCATGGTCTCCAGATGGAGGCAGTATATGACTCGCAGTGCATCTGTGATCACCACTCCGAGAGACATGGGACTACGAGAAACAGATGAAAAGGGAGGAAGGCAGGGACCTTCGTTCATTGGAGGGGTGTCCCACCCCGGACAGGAAAATGGATCTCTGCCAGAGACTTTGAATAAACATCATGGTTCAAATGGAGTATCTAATGGAGTTGTCTATCCAAAGGATGAAAATGGTCAGAACATTAATGAGGCATGCAATGACCATGCCTCTGTTCAAGATTCTATTCCATTAGAAACGGTAGAAAACGAGGTAGGATCCTTTGCAAACATATCCATGGAAGCTGACCCTCTGAAGGCTCAGGTTCCTCCTTGCAATTTCTTTTCCAAAGCAGAGATGTCCAAATTTTTCAGAAATAAAAAACACACACCTCCAACATACTGTAATTATCAGTTGAAAGGGTTTGAAAAGTTGAAAGTTTTTAGAACAGCAAGTGATGGGACAGTCAAGAAAGTTGATGGTACTGATCCTGAGTCAGGTTTTGTGGAGGCAAAAAGACCCAATGGACTGGTCAGTGGAAATATAGCATCTTCAAAGCCTCAGGGCTCACCTGCTGATAGTGACAAGCTTCTGAATGGCAGAGGTGATGCTTCCATTGGTTCAGGCATGGGTGTATTTAGTGGAGGGGAGAGGCATTTCATCACTGGAATCTCGACCACCGTGGTTGAGAACTTAAGTGAACATCTTGCATGTGCATCAATCAAGGATGGCGGTGAAAACAAAGGCGTTGCTTCCTTATCATCCAGTGATGATGACTTGTGCACAGTTGAAGGAAACATGTGCGCTTCTGCGACTGGTGTTGTAAGGGTGCAGTCAAGAAGGAAAGCAGAGATGTTTCTTGTGCGGACGGATGGATTCTCCTGCACCAGAGAGCAGGTTACAGAATCTTCCTTGGCCTTCTCTCATCCCAGCACCCAGCAACAGATGCTCATGTGGAAATCCATGCCAAAGACAGTACTATTGTTGAAGAAGCTGGGGCAAGAACTCTTGGAAGAAGCAAAAGAGGTACCGTTAAAAAATATCCTTAATTTATGCTAAATTCCCTGAAAATTGGCCTCTTGTTACTCTAGTGATTTATGAAACCATGATTGTGTAGATGTTACTCCTTTTATCTCTGTTCAAAGTCTAATCTCACTGCATTTGTTCCAGAGTGGTGAAGGTTACTTTCAGCTGGTAGAAAGTCGTTAAATCTTGTAGGCCTATAAATTTTTTGGAATCAAAGGATTTGAATAGTCATAAAGAATAAATCAAGGGTTTACTGAAGTTTTCATATTGATTTTTCTTAATTCTCATTCTAATTTTGAAAAATTTCCACGTTGGAATGGAGAAAATTAACACAAGCAGTTAGTCTCATACATCCAAAGCCAAGTGTCTCCTGGTCAGTAGGGGTGAACATTCGTGTAATTCAGGTAAAAAATTGCCATTTCAGGTAATTGCCAGAATTGTTTTAAAAATTGCCATTTAAGGTAATTACCAGAATGGTTTTTCCTTAAACCTGAATTATATTACCCAATGAAACAATCCAGGCAATGCAAGTCATCTGAATTGTCCAAATTTTTTATTCACCACCCAATTAATTTTTTTAACCCAAACTTCCATAAAAATATTCAATTAACTAGATTCAATTAGGTTCAATAAAAGTTTTGACCACGCAAAATAATGTTCAAGGAAAATTACAACATTCACGAAAATTATGAGAACATAAGAACACAAATGAAGCCTTTTCGCTTGGACTATTCTGTTCTCTCCAGTCCCTGCCATGTCGCTTGGATTAACCTGTTCTCTCCAGCACCTTTGATTGCTTTGTGTTACATCTTCTTTGAGACAAACATTGTCCATTGAGTTCATAACGCAATGCCTGGGAAATGTTGAAGGAAATTGGTATCTATCTTGTCCTATCCCTGGTTGGCTGAACATGAATGCAGAGGGATAACCATGGGGGAAATAGTGCTGAAAAATGAGAATTGAAAATTGATGCAGGGATCAACTCTAGAACATATTTTCAGAATTTCGTGGTTATGAGTACCACTGAAATCATTTTATTCATGTGAAGTGATTCTAACCGGCTTATCTGGCCAATGTGCAGGTTGCCTCCTTCTTGTACCACCAAGAGAAAATGAATGTCCTTGTTGAACCTGATGTTCATGACATATTTGCTAGAATTCCAGGGTTTGGATTTGTTCAGACCTTTTATAGTCAAGATACCAGGTACTGGAAGTTGGGAATTGAGAAACAAACAACAATGATGTATATTTTAATGTTCTAAATGCCTCACTGCTCGTATTCACATTTCTTGATGCAGTGATCTTCATGAGATGGTTGATTTCGTGGCTTGCTTGGGAGGAGATGGGGTTATATTACATGCATCAAATTTATTTCGAGGGGCGTTTCCACCTGTTGTGTCCTTTAATCTTGGATCTCTTGGATTTCTGACTTCTCATTATGTAATATGACTTGTGTTTTGTCAATGCTGTTTAGATGCTCTCATAAGCGACCATCTACTTGACTGCTGCCTTTTTGTTCTTTCTTTTTAATATAGTTTGAAGACTACAGGCAGGACTTGAGACAGGTTATCCATGGGAATAACACCTTGGATGGTGTTTATATAACTCTTAGAATGCGCCTTCGGTGTGAAATCTTTCGCAATGGTAAAGCAGTGCCCGGCAAAGTTTTTGATGTCTTAAATGAGGTGGTTGTTGATCGGGGTTCTAATCCATATCTTTCTAAGATTGAATGCTATGAGCATGACCGACTTATAACCAAGGTGAATTGGGCAATTTCATGCCTTAATGACACAAACTCACTTTCTTGTATTCTTCCCTCAATTATTGCTCAAGGGGCAAAACCTACTTATCCTGGCCCCTCAACTTAGAACATATTAAGTTGTTTTTTTGCAACAGCAATGAACATTTCACATTCTGAACGTTTAAACATATACATGGCATACAAGAAATTTTAGTGTCTTCAATGATATTTCTGCACATATTTTAATGAATACCTACCTTTTCTTCTAGGTGCAAGGTGATGGAGTCATAGTGGCTACACCTACAGGAAGTACTGCTTATTCCACATCTGCTGGAGGTTCCATGGTAAATTGTCCTTTTGAGTGTCACATGCATTTCGTATTGTTTAGCATCCAGATAGTTATCCACTCTTTGATGTGAATTCTGAATGTGTCGGGGTATTCTTAAGAATTGCTGGAGAATATATTTGAGAAATCTTACTTAAGTTTGTTCTATGATAGTTGGATTTTGCTCTATATATCCATCTACTTCCACCCATTTTTGTAATCCACAACACGATGTTATGAAAAATCTCAATCCTTCATCAATCAATCCATTTTTCCCTAGCAAAAAAATTAACAAACAAGATTGAGGACTTATTCCTCTCCCTTTCCTCATAACCTCTGATGCAAACATGGTCTAACTATACTCCCTGTGGTTATTGCTATTTCTGGTCACTTTCAAGTGGCATCATCATCTATGTAATGATGTGTATTACTGGATCAGGTGCATCCAAATGTTCCTTGCATGCTGTTTACCCCAATCTGCCCGCATTCTCTCTCGTTTAGGCCAGTCATACTTCCAGATTCCGCGAGACTTGAATTAAAGGTAAATCAAAGGCTCATATTTTGCTTGCAATCATATTTTTTTCTGTTTTATTCTTCTGCTAGAGGATTCATAATTGCTGATCAAACAGATTCCAGAGGATGCTCGAAGTAATGCATGGGTTTCTTTTGATGGGAAGAGGAGGCAGCAGCTCTCAAGAGGGGATTCAGTCCGGATATCTATGAGCCAACACCCACTTCCAACAGTCAACAAATGTGATCAAACAGGCGATTGGTTTCACAGCCTGGTCCGCTGCCTAAACTGGAACGAGAGGCTAGATCAGAAGGCCCTTTGAAGCTCAAACTGAAGAGTGAAGAGAAACCTGCTTCATTTTCTACCCATGATCGAGTTTTGTGTAAATCTCTGTACAGATTTTTAATTAGAATTAACATAGAAAAATTAACGTAAAGGAATAATTACTATTCATGAGTCACACCAACATTGACTCCCACATGAGGATAGGGATTGCCATTTTTTCCTTCTATTTTTTAACTTTTTATTGATAATTGTAAGTATATACCATCAACGATTATTGGTTGTAGAAATATAATCATTCAACTTTTGCTGGACCTACATTCTCTATGCTTGGTTGCTTATTACTCTGTTAATAAATATTATTTATGTATAACATTTTTGTTTATTACTGCGTTGGAATGCCTAGGAGAGAGAGCGAAGCAGAGTGTAGTGCACACTATAAAAGCGCAAGTCGCCAAGGCAGAGTGGAAATTATAATCGAAAGCTTGTGTAATAGTAACTACTCCTTGAATCTGGATGTCGCATCCTCCATTTGTGTGATGAGAGAAAATTAGAAATCCTTAAAGAAGCATCAATGATCTTGATCAACGTATCAAACTAAGGGTTAGTTACGTCTATGGTCCCTTGTGGCTAAGATGGTGTCCGTTTTAATCCCTTTACTTAAATTTTGGGCATGCAAACCTCCGCTTTTTTTCAATTTATGGCCATATGTGGCCCTTTCATAAAACTCAATTCTTATCGAATCCTGCCATGCGTGCACATATAGAAGGATGAAAGACCACGTATGACCACAATGGAAAGTACGAGAGTTGGCATGCCCAAGTTATAGCGTGTGGGTTACATGATCAAAATCTCAAAACTTGAGGGACCACTGAGGTAATTTACCCACCACACACAGCAGACAACATTGCCCTTCTTCCGTTGAGATTAACGATAATATATGTTTATTAATATAAAAATAAATTTTAAAATAATCTAAAATTAATTAAATGTTATAATGATAACCAAACACACAATTTAAATTTTGAAACTATTTTTTTCAAACCTCAACCACAAAAGCAAAAGCAATACCAAACACACCCGAAGCGTCAAAGGAAAGTTTGCAGATGAGATAATTAAGAGCATGTGTTCAAGGAGACCAGGGCAAGGAAAAACCCATCTTGAAGCAAGTTTTTCATTTTATTTATGAAGGGTGCAAAAACTCACTTACGTGCTTGTTTACAGCGCAGGAAACACTTTTTTAATCAATAACCATTTAAACAAGCCAATACTTTGCTTCTGCAGTTTCCAGTCATCCATGTATGTATTCTTATGTATACTTAGTTTCTGCAGTCTCCGTGCCAATACTATCCTCCACCCCACTTCCCTCAATTATCTTGGTTAGTTCCCTAACTAAACCAATTTTTTTCGTGAAATAACGTGAAAGTATTACGCAGATACACGTCCGGTGAAAAGGAAAGAAAAGGTAGTTTCTCAGGAATTAATATAGCTCTCCTGTATTACTGAGAAGTACAGTTTATATGATACTATTTGTCAAACAAAAAAAAGCAAACACCTGCAAGTGCCGTGTGTAAGAACCTCATCATTACATAACAAGGAAAAGACAACAGCAATCTAAAGAAAACACATGGATAAACCCAGCTTTCTTTTCTCTTTATATGTATAGTTAAGAGAAAGAAGCATTCGGCCCTGAGGCAGACTGGTGAATAGAAAGGGAAAATTAAGATAAAGAAAAGGTTTCATCTTCTTTATATGAAGTTGCACCGTTTTACATGGCCCTTAAAGATTGGAATCTTGGCTCTTTAGGAAGGAACTTCTGCTTAGCATAAACAGACATGTAATCACCGAACAAAAACTTAGGGTAAGTTTGATTGATCTCGTCGTTATCTTTTTCCACCAATTCTGGTGCAGGGGCAATGGTGGCCTTAAGCGATGGATTATAGAACGAAGCAATCGACCTTCTGTTCCCGTCTGGGGTGGCCAAAACACGGTGCCAGGTACTCTTGTATCGACCATTGCTAAGGACCTCAATCTGATCACCAGTATTGATGACAATAGTGTTCTTCATTGGCTGGACATCAATCCATTGCCCATCTTTGAGAATTTGAAGGCCGCCTACCACATCATCTTGGAAGAGTAAGATGACACCCCCGGCATCGGTGTGAGCTCGGAGGCCATTGACTAGCTTAGGATGAGGACATGGCGGGTAGTGGCTAACCTTGGTACCAAAGAAGGCATTTTGTCCTTCTCCATCATTGAATGCTTTCTTGATGTATCCTTTTGGTAAGCTCAAGTTCTCATCCATCACTTCCATGACCTTCTCAGCCAATTTCTTCAGCTCAGCACGATATTCAGTCATGGTTTCCCTGTCATTAATGCCAGAAAGTTAGATATACACTGCATCATTTCCTTTAATCGTTTTTCCCATTGATATTTTTTAGGAATGATGAGATTTGAGTTTTATTTTTCTATGCGGTGAGCCCTTGCCCATTTCTTTATTTAGTTATAATACTTAGAAATGAGAAGTGCTTGTACTTAATTACTTGAATCCAGGGGTTTTTGATGGCCATTCGTTATCATCAAGGAGAGTGATGACATCTTCCCAGTCCACATTATCCAGTTTCTCACCGCTATTCTTCTCAGCTAAAGCCTTCAAAGTATTTGCTACTGCTGAGTTATTGAAAATTTCCTCTCTTTCCTGCTTAAAATATTCAGAGCAAACCTTCTTCACTTTCTCTAGGAGCTCCTCTGGAATCCCATGGTTCATCAGCTGTAACAAGTCATGTACAATGCACGATAAGTTACAGAAAATCGTTTGTGCATAATGAAATGCAAAATGAAAATTAAGCTCATTATAGATCGGATCCATTATTTTCAGCTAGATGCTTTCATTTATTCGCTAACAAACATTATGTATAGCATGCCAGTATAAGCTGTTGGCACGTAATGCCTCACCAAGAAATTCTTTTCAAGTGTGAAATATCGAATGGATTTCAGTATGCCCCACCATTCTTTCTAAGAACTAATTTTGGGTGTTATGAGATCATCCAGCATAGAGATATTGCCAGAAACTAAAACGAGTACCTGGAAGAATCCCCACTCCTCGCATCCATTGGCAATCTGAGCCATCGTCCTGGCCCTCTCTTCGCCGGTGCCATTGACCTTAGAGAAATCAATCACTGGAATTGCCATGGAAGCAATGAAGAACACAAGGTCAGAGAAAGAGAGGGAGACGGGGGGAAAGAGAGAAGATTTTTTAGAGTGTAAGCTTCGCTTAGTTAGCTAATTAATCTTGCTCTTGCTTTGCTTGCAAAAGAGAAGGGTGCAGAAGGGGGTTATTTATAGTAAAGTTTCCCGCCATCTATATTGTCAACTCTCTTGATTACTTTAACTAGTCCTTTTCTGGTTTCTTTTTTACTTCTTAAATAATTAAGCTGCCGTTGGGGCGAGGTGTGTGGGACGGTGACATTTTTGCTTAAAAATGTCAACGCTTTATGAGCTACGAAATGCTACTGGTAATCCAAAACAGAAGCATTCTCTTGATCTTTCTTAGTTTCTTTCAGGTGATGCATTGCTATATTCAACTTCTATTGCCTTCAATATCAAATACAAACAATTTCTTTCCAAAAAAAATTAAAATTTAGTTCCAATTAAGGGTGTCGAACGCCGAAGGCAAAAACAGTACCAGACACGTACCCCCCATAATCACAGTACCGTGTAGACATCCAGGAAGACGGTGACCCTAGCTGATTTCTAATACGAAATCATGGCTACTGTTTTCATTCCATTTGGCAAGAGTTACAACTTTACTCCTTTAAGATTGGATTTCTCATCAAGGGTCACATGCCTTTTTTATTTTTATTTTGCAAAATCTACAGCTCGAACTTGAGATTTTTTCAGAGGCTGCTCGTCAAGAAAACATAAATTGGCATTGCCTGTTATATATATAGTTGGATTTTCACAGTCCGAATCTCAAATGAACTCACTGTCATTTACTTTGTTTTAGTCAACACTTCATGGATTAGAGTTCAAATTATGATGATAATCTATCTAAAATACGACTTGATAGGGATTTTACTGACTTGAGAATATTAAAACAGAATGTAATTGAAGAGGTAGTCTAGCCATTGGACAGACAAAAATATGGCGAATAAGATTGTGCATGACAAATGGAGGTCAAGAAATTAATGAGATGCCTCTAATTCTTTGATTTGCCAGTAAATTTGAGTTAGCATTGATGTCAAGTGGCATGATATACCCGACATTCATGTGCAATATTCCTCTTTTCTTGAGTTTTTTTATACATATATATGACCTTGCTACTTCAATTATTTTCGGTTTATTTTATATCATGCTTTCACGTTCATTTAACTTGCAATGGAAATCTCTGCCGACTGCGACTGTTCATTCATCATGTTAACTTCTCCCCGTTCTCTTGCAGCCACCAGACTTTGACTTTGTACACATGGACCTGCTCTGCTACAACCAGTGATCACACAATTAAATTAACTGTACGGATATGCAGCCAGAGTTTGAGGAGTAAGCAAGGCAATTGTGAAAACTTCAAAAACAAAACAAATATCGCCCATCAAACACTAAACTACCACATCGACCGTCAACTTCATACGTAGAGATGAGATAATATTAGGAAGCAAAGATCTGTTTTCATCGCTGTATCTGTAAAACTAAACGCGAGAAAGCTAACTAATTCATTGCTGTTAATCTAGAACTGATGTTGGCATGCTTCCTTTTTCATTGCTGTACTAAGCAGTACTCGTAAGTCATAGAAATTGTAAGAATATGTTTGGTACATTGTCGGGTTTGGATAATTAGCCTGTTTCCAGATCCAATCAATCATAGCAATGTTTCTGATGCTTCTTCTGGCCACTTATTGTTTGCTAAAGTTCGATTGATAGAATCACCATGCCTCATTTGTGTCTTTCATATTTGTGGTGGAGAAGACATATCACATATATTTGATATATATGTGTCACCCTCTCAATAAAAGCCCTACCAGTAAAAAACAGAGAACAGCTGGTGTGTAAGGGTCTTGGAATCATTAGTAGCTAACCGAAGGGCCAGGTTTCATTTTGCATGCATTTCCCAAGGTTTAGCAGTGTTGATTTTGGGCCAGGTTGCGTGCATAATTACAAAATGGGGCGCGATTGTGCATTGCATGCCAGCACTCTCTCAACATCCCAAGTTCAGTTTGGACGCCAGTGACCTCCAGCTTGGTGTGATATATATATATATATATATATATATATATATATATATATATCAATTTAGTTTTTTTAGTAGTTGTTGCTGATTTTAATATATTAATATAAGTTTTTTTTAATATATTTTCAAGTAAAAATATTTAAAAAAAAAAACATTTTACACCGCATTATTATGTTATAAATTTTATAATAAAGTGAAACTTTGAATGTTTATTAATGTCTGACCAATTTGGCCAGATGACATGGCAAATATAACATGGTTGTTAGGTGATGAGTTGACATTGATGACACATAAAACTTCATTTTCAAAGGAAATTTCCCCCGTTCTTCAACGAATTATTTTTTAAAAAATGGATCGGTTACAAGAGGCATTAAAATCCAACTTAGGAATTAATAAGTTATTAAAAGGAATAATTAACTTGGGTTTCGATGTCTTTTTATATATATTTATATACAGACACACACGCACACAAGTTAATGAAATGGAGGAAATATTTTCTCCAAAACTGAGTTTTACATGTCTTCACTATCATTTTATGCATGCCATATCATTATTTAGCAGCTATGACAGTCTCACGTCAACATGCATCCAGAGTTTTATGTAATTGTTACCATGTCTACATCTAAATAAAAAAATAAATCTTAATAAATTCGACTGTAAAAGGTTAGAAAAGTGCATCTACTTAATTATATCTTATATACTATCTCTAATTATATGCACGCACACACGAGATAGGGCTAGGTGATGAGAAATTGCTAGTTCCAATTAAATTCCGTAGGTGATCATCAGGAGTTCAAGACTGGAGAGAGCGTTAACGGAAATGAAGGGAGCCGTCTTGTTTCCATGAAATATTTCTGTGGAGAGTAGACTGACTATTAGCTGGTTATTGTTTCCATGGAGGATCAAGAGTTGAATTTGTTGAGCAGAACATGGGCTCTGTGATCCAACGTCAACTCGACTTGCTCTATATATATATTAATTTAAACTCTATATAGGAAATTGTTGTGCATAGTAAGAGACTGTTCCCCCCCTGTCCAGGACTCCAAAGCTGGCAATTTGCAACCTGGCTCATCACCTTATATTTAAATTTGTGAGAAATCGATTACGTATAGTTAGGCATACTTGACGCAGCCCTTTCGCCACTTCTCATCTTCATCATTGATTATTTGGATTTCATAAAGTTCAAGTTCAGAATATATTATTATTTTTATTGGAAAAAACCTCACCCTTCAGAAAATATATTTTGTAGGTCTAAGTGAGTGGGTAAAATCTTGGCACATGTCCTGACTCGAACTCGAAATCTATTGTGCAGATCTCAAACTCTTTATCATCACGTCATATTCTTGGGACAGCAAAAATATAGACAAGGCAAGGTAGGTGATTTTAATGGCCTCAATGCTTGAAATTTATGGTCACTATAATGACCTAATTTTTCGATTAATTATATAAGACCAACCAGTCTTATAATTAATTTTTCGATTAATTATATAAGACCAACCAGTCTTATAATTAATTTTACGAGGCTGGTCTCAATTATCAATTTCAGATTAAGTAGTTTTGTATACGGTATCCTAGATTAAATTACCAGTTAATAACTCTCATTCTTTTCTCTAATGAAATAAAAATCTTACCATAAAGCAATGTCAAACTAACGTAAGTTTCAATTTGAGTGAAGAAGGTGTGAGAGTGAACACGATAGAATACCATTTATCTTGAGAATGGTAACAATCCACATGAATGGTTATTTATAATATCTCTTCGGTAAAATATTACGATTAAAATTATTTGGTATTATATCCTGATTAATATTTTTATCCAAGGTTGCATAAATGGCCACTCAAATGCACCCCCCCGAGACAATGTGCTCATGGAGAATATAATTAATGCCTTGAAAAAGGTGAAGTGCTTGTGTGGTGGCTAATAGCGATTCCCTTTGAAGAACTCTTCCTCTCTTCTTCATCCTCACATGGTGCTGAGTAATGGTGTCTCTAGCAAGGCATCCAGTATCAGGGTGGCAAAGAAATGGTCTAGGTTGTCTGTACAAGATTTGGTTTGCGGTCTATGTCTTTCATCGTTTTTTTTTTTAATCAATCTCATCATGAAAACTCATTAATTATCTTCAGGAAGCTATGATGAACATTAAATAATTTGGTGTGGTAAACACAATAGCATGTTATGAAGCCAGCAAATTCATCGCCGTGGTCGGCATCGATCGGTCCACATGATTTTCAACAGGTGTCATTGGGAAATCAAACTATGAATTGGAATAATTAATCCCTTCATAATATACAGCTTGTGTGTATGAATCTTGTCAATTAAAATTATATTAATATTCAATAAGAAGATATAAATGTCCAAGCAACATTTCTTGATGAAAATGGTTGAAATCAAGGCAGCGACCAGTTGATTACTTGAAACTTCATCACGGATTTTATGAAAAGCAATCTTCTATTAGTTAGAAAACAGTGCACATGCAACTGTACTAGGGTTTCGTGCAGCTTTTCGGTGATCGGTACACTGAATGCTAGGTCTGACTCGCTGGGATACTTGGAAAGGCAAATTATTGCTGGTACGTGGATTTCTTTTCTTTTTCCAAACCCGACAAACAAAATAAATTGTTTTGATGTAAAGAAAATTGATTATTGAAATTAACAGTTACTCCACATTACACACCAACGTGCAAACAATACGAAATGCATGAGAGTCATTTATCATGAGCCATCCTGCTTTTATTTTGGCAAAGTTATTGATGTTAATACATGTCCTCGAGATGTTAATGAATTAGATGGTTACTAGTTTATAAGATATTACGTGATCTTAATAATAATAAAAATATATATTAGTGTCATCAGTGGAAAACAACGTTTATATATATAATGCTTAGCTTGCCGAAGGAAGATAAGAATCAAGAAAGGATGCGACTGCGAGTTGATTATTCGGTATGGTTTTGTCTTATCGGGGGAGCTTCCTTTTCACAATCGAGCTTCTGTTTGTGTGTGTGTGTACATACATACATATATGTGTGTGTGTGTGGTTCATACGTGCGCATGCATGCATGCATGTACATGTAATTTCAAGTTAGGAATGCTATTCAATTTGAACAGACCAGTGAACTAATTAAAGTGGTTTGGTTCATGTAACATTTTGTTTTGTTAGGTTAAGTTGAAAAGTGTAGGAGAACAAACAATATGCGAGTCTAAAAGAGTTTCTGTAATTTCTGATCGGTTTTCAATCAACGTCATTTTATTTTATCTTTTACAATAAGGGATTTGGATCTATACGTACCTTTCCAAGGTAAATCAAGGATTATTGAATGAATGTATATATAGCCAGCTACTCGCGACTGTTAGTAAGCAGACGGGGGAATTTTCCCCTCTTGATTCATTGATCGAAGGATTTTAACCCTAATCTTGCAACTTCTTGTTATTTATTTATTTAAATAATAGAAGTATTTTTCTTATAATAGTTAATTACTCTGACTGAAAATTACTTTCTTATAAATGTATCCTGATCATCGATACTTTGCTGCGATAGGCAAACTAAATCTACACTGAATGCTGTATTACACTTTATTTCAGATTTGAAAACTCTGCTCAAGTTCAGCATGAAATGTTAGGTTTGATAATTTGAATCCATCTTCCTTTTTTATATATATATTTTCTGTTATTCTATGCCACTGTCCTGTGAATATATAATCTTGTCAGCACGAATGCTCCTTCTCCCTTTTCAAAGAGGCAGAGTTGGTGATTATTTCACTGGTTTCCAAATTTCGTATACAATAAGAGTTTTAAGCTTTTGAAGTATCTGGTTGAGTGGCAGTTTCCTTTCTAGGGTTACAGATAATGGCATCTTTGAAATTGCACGATGGTCTTGGGTTTTACTCTTACAATTTGGCTCAAAACTACATTTCTCCCAGCGCAGATTAATAAAAACTGGAGGTCCGTAGTATTTAGGCTTTGAGTTAACCCAGATTGATTAGAAGCTTGCTCGGCTCATGATAGGAAGGAAACATTCAGCATGGCAACTGAAGATAGGGTCCGAGTCAAGGGGGGCTATCTAAGCCACATAGGCTTAAGGCTCGTACAGATACTCAAGCCGCGCACCTGCCAGGGCCTGCAGGACATCCATTTTAGCCCAACCCTTAACCATGCAAAATCTATCGATGCTTGTTCACTAGTGTCCAGCCAGCATCTGACCGTCCGATTTCTTGAAATTTTCTGCCAGGATTTAGCAAACTTCGAGAATGCTTCCCGCATGTTGAGCTAATGTTTTTTTCATATAAAAAATTAATTGATTTTATATATACTGTAATTAGTTATTTTAATATTTAATTAGTAAAATTATAATAAATAAAATATATTAGAAATATTTTTTCTTGTCTAAAAGGAATAGTGTGATCGAAATGGGAAGTAGTTTGTATATTTTTTAATTATAGATAACCTAAGTAAATTTTTCTACCTATTTTTTTATGAGTTGCTTTTTTTCCCAAGTAATATTAGATCTGAAATATTATAAATAAAAATATTATAATTTTTTTAAGAAATAAACTTAAATTTTTTGTGTGCTATAATTAGTTATTTTAATATTTAATTAGTGAAATTATAACACATAAAATATGTTAGAAATGAATTTTTTTTCCATGTAAAACGAATAGTGTAATCAAAACGGGAAGTGGTTTGTATATTTTTTATTGTAGATAACCTAGGTACATTTATCTACCTATTTTTTTCCCCGGTAATATTAGATATAAAATATTGTAAATAAAAATATTGTAAATTTTTTTAAGAAATAAACTTAAACAAAATAGCACAAAATTAAAATGAAAAGCTAATTTTTTATTTTATTTTATAAGATTTATTCATCATATTATCATATTAAATGCATTTTAGAATACTGATTTAAATTTTTTTTCTTCAAAAAATCCTAGGTCATTTTCTCTCTCTATATATATTTTTAGACAATAATATTAAATAAATATTAACACATATAATTAGTCTCACATATGTATAAGAAAAAAAACCTAAAAATAATCATTATCATTATTTTGAATATTTTATCTAAACTTTTTTCTATGTAGAAAATTGAATGATTTTATATGTGTCGTAACTGGTTATTTTAATATTTAATTAGTAAAATTATAATTAATGGAACATGTTAAAAATATTTTTTTTCTTCCTAAAAGTGATTAATTGTTACTACTGTTAAAATTATTTTGATAATTATTGTATCGGTAGACTGTAAAGTTGGAACCGAAAAAATTATGCTGAAATGAGTCATGTGCTCCGTGTAACATAATGATTGATTGTTATGTTTGTTTTATTTGTTTAATAAATTCTTGAATTAGCAAATAATAAAATTACAACTATTAAATTTTAGCACGAATAAGTGTTTTATTTTTTGCACCAAAAAATTTGATTGATATTTTTTAATTAATATGATAATAATTTAATTAATAGATAGCAAAACTACAATTGATGATATTGACTAAAGATATATTTTTTTTTTAGAAAAATCTAGGTCACACACATACACACATATATTAAGACGCATATATTACATAAATATACAAATATGTAATTAATTTGACATAATTAAAAGAAAACAAAACTAACAAATAATTATTATTTTGAATGTCTTATCTACAATAATTAGAAAATTCAAGACATAACAATACTAACATAAAAGCAATTTAAAAAAAAATAAATAACAAAATAGAAATAAATTATTAGATTTTAAGAAATTATTTGACTTGAAGAAAAAAAAGAGAAATCATAATAATTATTATATTTCAAATGACCACTAGCACATTAAAATTTAAACAACAAATAAAAAAATCTTAATATTAGTGGAAATAAATAAAAAATGAAAACAAAAACTAAGAGCATATATGTATAAACATGTATAAACATTGATAGAAATAAAAATTATATATATATATATATATATATATATATAAATTAAAAATATAAGTATAAGGTTTTAAAATGAAATAACACATATACAATAAATCTAGAAGTTGTCATAGATATACCCACATGTTAGACGATAGATATCACATGGCAGACAGTCATCAAAGAGAGTAACGGAGAAGAATTAAAAAAAGCCGATCTCTTCATGTTGCCACATTATATATATATTAGTCCATACCCTGTACCCCATTGCAAGTGATGTCATATTTAAAAAAAAAATTAATTATGTAAGATTTTTTTATTATTATATGAATTTAGATAAAATAACAAATTTGTGCAGAATTCTTGTTAAGTGCAAGTTTTCTATAAAATATATGAATTTTAAATCGATATAAATTTATTTATTTAGTAAATATCAATGAAATAATCAGCATAAAATATCATCATTATTAAAAAAGAAAAAAGATTGAGATATTAATAAAAAAACAATCATTATCATTATTTTGAATGTCTTATCTGTAATAATTAGAAATTTTAACATCAAAAAATATTAACAAAAAAGCAATTAAAAAACAAAAAAAAAATTATTACATTATAAAAAATTATTTGACTTGAAGAAAAAAATAAAAAAAAGAGAAAAATAATAAATATCAAATTTTAAATGATCATCAACACAAATTAAAATTTCAACATTAATAAAAAAAAAACTTCATAATAGTGGAAATAATGAAAATAAAAAACAAAAAACAAAAACTAAAAGCATCTATATATAAACATAGACAAAATAAGAACCATTTAAGAAATATATATAAAAAAATAAAGGAATTAAAATAAAATACAAGATTAAAAGTAGAAGGACCAAAATAAAAGGCATATATATACATTAAATGTTACTTAAAGGACAATATTTAGCTAGCAGTTTAATTCGTCTTTTACCTTCCACCTCCACTACATGTTGTGCCTGTTTCAGAGTGTAAATGATGTTTATTTTGAAAGTGTTTTTAATTTATAAATGCATCAAAATGATATTTTTCTAACTTTAAAAAATTATTTTTGACATCAGCACATCAAAATCATCTAGAAATACAATTTTTTTTAATTGAAAATAAAAATAAAATAATTTTTTTTAGATTTGTTCAAAAGCGATTTTCAAACGCATTCTCAAACACTCATGTCATCTCTTACCAGAATTACAGTTCAATTCACCTTTTCAAATAGTAATGAACAATGGAAACCAAAGTTTAAATCACTGTTTGAAATTGTGATCTCCTTTGACTATCTATAAAATAATAGTTATGGTGTACATAAGCTAACCCAAACACCTAAGTTATAAAAAGAAATTTATAATTGAAAAAAAAACAGAAAAAGTAAAAAAAGAAAAGTGGGTCGGAGGATTATTCGAGACTCTACCCTTGTGGTAAAAAAATATATACGTGAAAAAAAATTCATGTTGCGCGTAAACTGACTCGAATACTATGATTATATATATATATATATATATATATATATATATATAAAGGAAGTCCAATAAAAAAAAGAAGGGAAAAGCATATTATCAAACAATGAACACTAAAAAATGTAAAAAAAGAAGAAGTAAGTTCAGAGATTTATTGTGATGGACACTCTAGTTAAAAAAAAAAACTCATTTAATGAACAGTGAAAGTCATTGTTCATTACCCAAAAATCACATTCGTTCCCGAGATTTGAACTCCCGCACCTCACCCCGTGTTGACGAAGCCGCAACTACTCAGCTAAGAGACTTATTTGTTCAGTTCTAAGGTATAAATAGTAATATTATGATAAGTTTAATTGGTTTAAAAAACCCTTGCCAGAGAGATTTGAACTCCCGCCCTCCGCTTAGACGCGCTTTGAACCACTTGGTCAAACGATTTGTTTATTCAGTTTCGACTAAATAAGGTAATAAGGGAAAAGAGTGGCGGCAAGTCACCATAATTAAATGTCATTTAAAATACTAGATCATGCACCCAGTCTACAATTAATTTGAGTGTGCATGAATAATAAATTTTAGAACTCTTTTAGCTCTTTAGAAATACCATACCACGCATTTTAGTTCCCAGTGAATCTAGGTGTGCATGTATAATAAATTCTAGAGCTCTTTTACCTCTTTAGTAATGATTAAGTAGGTTCAGCAGATGTCAGGAAGCAAGATACGGGATGCTTATGGCATCTACTTTAAAAAACGGGCCGGTCTCATTTTGGGCTGGATTTGTTTCGGGGTTTTCTTCTAGCTGCTCCACTGTAATAAGGTTTTGGGCTTTGGCCTTCGGCTTTGAAAAATCATAATGTAGAGTTGGACTTAGAACTCAGCTCCGAGATAATATAAATACGTAAAAAATGGTTTATATTGGATTGATTAACATCTTCTTTAACTGGCCAGCAAATTATGGGCACAAAAGAAATTGGAGCTACCGATTTAATTTTGTATATATAAATTATCAATACATTTAAAACCGGAATGAATAATAAATATATTATTTTAGTTGTCTGGTAACAAATCTCATGTCATAGCTTAATAATTAATGCGTGTTGTGACTTCGGGGCTGTCAGTTTGGATCCTAATAAAAGCAAATACATATTTTTAACGACAAAATAATTTGTCAACTGTCTCTAATTTCATAAAATATATATTTAAGGATGCTAATTGACATTAAATAAAAAATTTGTTATACGATGACGTATTATATTAGTAAGAGAGTGAATGAAACATGGAAAATTACGAAAGGAATTTGGACTGTCTCGGGTCCAAGGCTGAGGTTTTCAATGGATGATGTTATAAAATTTGAGTGCGGACCTGTAGAAGTATAGACAAGATGAAGGAGCCGCCAGAAAGGAAAGAGAGTTAAATAAGTCGTACTTTGCTTTTGCTTTCACTAATATAACAGCTTGCAGGTATACAATAGTACTCTACCAGAGATCTTGCACTGGCTGCTGGCTAATTTGATATTATTAAACGTTGATATTATTAGGGTTCAGGAGTAGAGTCTGTTTACATGGATCGAGCAGCTTTCAAAATTGATTCTGCAGAGAAGCGTCTCAATGAGCTCGGATACAAGCAAGAACTCAGAAGAGAAATGGTTTTGCATATTAATAATCTTCCCCCTTTTCTCTCTCTGTTTTTTTTTGACAACTTTGGTGTATGGATTCGTATGTTTTTCATGGCTGGTTTCTTGCAGACACTTTTCAAGACTCTTGCGATTACATTTTCGAGCGTGGCTGTTTTTACTGGGTCACCTCTCTATGGGCCAAGCTTACGTTATGCAGGACCTGCAAGCTTGATATGGGGATGGGTTGTTGTCACTTTCTTCACTTGGTTTGTTGGAATTGCCATGGCTGAGATCTGCTCTTCTTTCCCAGTATACATCTTCATTTCTCATATCTACATATATGTTCGTTTCTCGCAGAGTGTCTTTGCCTCTATTATTTACACCAGGGAAGGAGACCTCTATGTTGTTCGTCTATACATATAAAATTTGTCAATAATTTGCTCATTTTTCTCTCATGTACTTTTCTTAAAACAACAAACAGACCACGGGTTCGCTTTACTTTTGGGCTGCTCATTTGGCTGGACCCAAGTGGGGGCCACTTGCATCCTGGTGCTGCGCCTGGCTCGAGACCATTGGAGCCGTTGCCGGAATTGGTGGTCAGGTATTTATATAAACCAAGTCGTTAATTCTGTGATGTTAAAGCATATTTTGTTAAAGTTTAAAAAATAAAATAAACCTTCTCATTTAAAATCTCAAACTATTCTATAAATTCAGCTTAAATTTTATCTCAAAAATTTCGGTTCCATTCCAGTCATTTGCCAAATAATGCTTTTTTATTATTATTTTAAAAAATATTGTTTGGTTTTTTAGTATTTCTGAATCTGACTATTAAATTGACCTTAAATTTTAAAGAGTTTTTGGATATATTATAATTTCTTATATTAAATTTTCAGAATAATTAAAATTTAGAGAGATCTTGCTAGACAGTTAATGATATTTTTATAAGTTTTTCAAACTAGTAATTTTATTTCGACATGTTTTTTTTATCCCTTTTTTAGATTTAATTTTTCTTTCCATTTTTCTCATTCAACAATAGATTTATTTATAATTAAGTTTCATAATTTATTTTATTTGGGGTTATTATGGTCTTATGACTAAAACATGAATTTAAAAGGTTAACTTGTATTGATCCAATATATTATTGACTCAATATTTTTTTTAAAAATTATGTCATCATGAATTTTATATAAATCAAACTGTTTTTTTTATTAGTCGTTTAGGTTGTTTTTTACTCATTGAGTCTCCTGGGTTCTATCATTTTTTTTACTTGCATTTACAATTTGAATTCTATAATTTTATATTAGTTTTTTTTTTAATTTGAATTGAAATTATATTTTTAAAATTAATATTTTAAATTAAATATAAAAACAGTTCAACTTCATAATAACATCGCAAAAAATTTCAAAACCAAAATATAATGTTTGAGTTAAAAAACAAAAACAAAATATCATGGGATAAAATTGACAACCTTAATATAAACAAACACCATGCTTATTTTTGGTTATGAAGTCAATATAGTGCCTAGCTCGTCAATTAAGTTGGTATCGGCTAGTCGAATCTTTCACTCTTTTGTAAGAATAATGATGATGTTAATGAAGCATGATATGCAATGAACGTGCAAACGGATGCATTCTTGGAATTGCTCTTGTTTTCGTTACAAAATATTTAATACCTAGCAATACAGGCATATTCAGCAGCCCAAGCACTGCAGATGATTATTTTTCTCGCCACAGGAAACAACAAGGGCGGAGGCTACTTCGCTTCAAGAGGTGTTTTCTTGTGTATGTATATGGGTTTCACCGTCATATGGGCGGTGCTCAACAGCTTCGCTTTACAAGTCATTGCATTCCTGGACATTATCTCCATGTGGTGGCAGGTTAATTTGTTGCCTCTCTAGTTATTCCCTTTTCTCCCTTTCCAAGGGCTCCTTTCATGAGCAGTCTAGGGTTTTCATCAGTTCATGCAATTTGCCCCCTCCTCCAAGGAAACTAAAGCAATCTTGTTAAGTTCAATAGGACTGCTTGCTCATGAAAACATGCAGGTGATTGGGGGTCTGGTAGTGATTGTAATGCTTCCTCTGGTGGCACCACATACACAATCTGCTTCTTTTGTGTTCACTCATTTTGAAACATCACCCGAGGCAACTGGAATAAGCAGTAAACCTTATGCGGTCATTCTATCCGTGTTGCTAAGTAACTACTGCCTATATGGCTACGACACTGCGGCTCATTTAACCGAAGAAACAAAAGGTGCTGATAGAACAGGCCCTACTGCTATTCTTTCCAGTATCGGCATCATCTCAGTTTTAGGATGGGCATATTATTTGGCTCTTACTTTCAGTATCAAGGTATGCTTTCTGTTAGGTTATTTTCCCATTTTCTATGAAAAAGATGGGTTTATGCTCATACGAGGCTTTTGGTTTGACTGCAGGATTTTAACTATTTGTACGATGTGAACAACGAGACTGCTGGTGCACTAGTACCAGCACAGATTATCTATGATGCATTTCATGGAAGGTACCATAATTCAACTGGAGCAGTAGTTTTTCTATGTATCACCTGGGGATCCTTCTTCTTCTGTGGGCTGTCAGTAACTACTAGTGCTGCCAGAGTGGTAAGAGAAATTGATATCGCTCTTATTCTCGTAACTGGAATTTGAAAATGAACATTACATCTTGTCACACTTGCAGTCATTGACATGTCTATATTTCACTGCAAATTCTTCAGTTCCTAAAGTTTTTTTGTTTTGACAAACAAGTATTGCTTTGGGTGGCACTCACACGATTCTTTTTAGGTCTATGCTCTATCAAGAGACAATGGGATCCCATTTTCACCTATCTGGAGAAGAATTCACCCAAAGTACAAGGTTCCAACAAATGCTGTGTGGTTGTGCGCGGCCATTAGCATTATTCTTGGACTACCCATCCTGAAGCTTGATGTAGTTTTCACAGCCATTATATCGATAAATACAATTGGCTGGGTTGGAGGCTATGCCATACCAGTATTTGCAAGGCTTGTCATGGCTGAGAAAAACTTCAAACCAGGGCCCTTTTATTTGGGTAGAGCAAGCAGGCAGTTTGCTTGGTGGCGTTCTTATGGATATGTTACACTTGTTCAGCCTTCCTCTTGCCAACTCTCTACCCAATCAAGTGGAAAACTTTCAACTATGCACCAATAGCCATTGGCATATCTATGACTTTGATAATGCTTTGGTGGGCATTAGATGCTAGAAAATGGTTCAAGGGACCCGTGAGGAATATCGATTTAGGAAATGGTCATAGTTAAGGCGTGATGCTGAAGTCTACGAGACTTGTCCATCCATATTCTATCTCCCGATTGTGTTGGAGAAACAGCTAAGTGTCAATTTCTTCCAATGGTAACTTGTATTTATTCGTCTATTGTCGAGAAAAGTTTTATAAATTCAATAAATATGTAAGGGTACATGGACAAGGACAACACTGATTAGCAGTAATGGAACTGAATCAAAACTAGAGGATTTAAGCCTCTTCCCTAAGTATGGAACCCTGACAGTTATCACATAGAGACAAAAGGGATGACCATTGCGACCTCTGGTGCGGGTTGGTATTCTATGTTTTACAGTTTGCCCACAATCTTTTGATTTTTTAGAATCTTGACCAACAATCTACGAAAAGGAAATGGTGAAAAGCGGTATAAACTTATTTTTTAGCAACACGAGCGCCTGGATAAAATCTCGCATGCGATTTGCCCGTTTAGTTGGTATGTTACCGCTTCTGTATAGTGCACCGAAACGCATGCCTGTTTCATTTCGAGGGATAAGTTATCCCGCCCAAGCTTCATACATACATGTGGCAAGACATCATCCTGTAATCCCACGCGCTGCCAGGAGAACAAAGAATACTTAATGCGTCAGTGACTTGAATATTGACACAAAACTCAAGACAGTTGAAAATTTTGGAATTAGAATGGGGAAGGGGGGGTTAGTATGATGCTGCTTCTGTTATTCTGATGCAAAGGAATTCTTTGAGAACATTCTTTAGTGAATACTGGTTTCTTTCCCAGAAAGACTAGCACCACCGGGATGCTTTTTTTTTTGTGAAGAGACAGCTTCATTGAGGTTGTCTCATCTAAAAAAGTATAGCAATGAAGACTCAAAATATTCTTGAACCCAAATATTATTTTCATTCCAGCAGGGAAAGAAAAGCTCTTACCATAACCATGACATCAAACATAACATGAATCCATCAAAGAGTGTTAAATCCTTAATCCAGCTACTGAGGGAACGAAGCAATGATTTGGTTTTATGGGGCACATTGACTTAAACACAGTGTTAACAGAATTAAAACAATTTCCCATGAACAAGAGTTGATGTTTATACAGAAGAAGCACGATATATACCTTCCACTTTGTGACTAATCTGACATTTATGATTCAAAGAGTTCCTGAAACTCTGTAGGAGAAGACCAACACCGTAGAAGTGTTTCTACAGTTAATCTCCGAGTTGCACTCAGCATTGAGATGAAAAAACGACAACCATCAATTTTGTATTCTTCAAGAGGATTCCTGTGACCAAAACTTCTTACATTCACCTGCCAGGGGTCTCAGTCAGTTTAAATCAATCAGAAAGCCAATGAGAAATACATTAAGAAAATCATACAAACCGCTGAGCTGAGCCTATTCATGTTTACAAGATGATCCCGCCAGAAATAGTCTAGAGTCTTCAGCAGAACTGTTCTCTGTATTGAATTGTGAAAAACCAATAAGGGAACTAAACACGGGATTCTATGAAGCCTGAAGGGGAAAAAAGCAATGCTTCTGATGAAACATCAGATAATCTTTATTATGAACAATTTTTCAACGTATATTAATAAATCTTCAGGATTTTTTACTAAAGATTTTTGGCATCTCTCTCCGTTCTCAAAAAAACCATACTCCCTGAAACATCATTAAATTAAATCTTCATTCTGATCAGTTTTTCAACATAATATTAATAAAGCTACAAGGTTTTTGATTAAAAAATTTGGCATCTCTCTCTGTTCTAAAGAAAAAAACACACCCAATAAGAATTTGATTCCTTTCCTTCTTGTTCTCATAAGTCCAAATGGGTGATCAAAGTGTTGACTATTTTCAATCCTTTCCATTGTTCCACCTCAAACAGTGCAGTTTTTGTAAAAGAGAGGGTTTGGGGGAGAGATTTCAAAAAGACTTGTCACAGTAAAGTAGCTTCTACCAAAAACCGTTCCAAATGCAACCAAGACACTCAATTAGGGGGACAGCAATTATTCTTTTTGGAAACTTCAAGTTTTTGGATTTGAGCTCCCAAACGCAATAGCCAAGTGTGGGGAATGTCACATGTGAACCAAAACGCCAAATTTGAGTAAAGCAAACTGATACCAGATGCTAGAGAAAATTCTATGAAAAATAAAAAGTTGCACTCAAGGTCTCAAATTATTCATTAATATCATCTTGGTCCCATTTTCATTTGCAAACAAAGGGCTTTTTGGATACTGTTGTCATATCTTGTTACCCAAAAACATCTTTTACATATCTTAACAAACAGGGTTCTTTAAATGAAATTATCTCCAGAAAACCATTGCTGTAAAGAGAACATGGCATATTTTTGAACCCAGAAACCAGTTTTCTGCTTTTCAAAACAGCAATCAAACAGGACAGAGGTTTCTCATCCACATGACTGGAGCACTTAAAGAGAACCTTACCTCAATTTCTTTGATATATTCATCACCATAACCGGATTCTAGTGTAACATCCAAATATGAAGCAATTAAAAAATCTCCAAGGAATTTGCGAAGAAGATTGGTTGTTGTTCGATATCTCCCATTCCTACAATAAACTTATCTGTGGATCATAGAACTTAACATACTGAAATGGAAATAATGAAACCAAATAAGATTTACTAAGATAGCACTGACATAGTCAAATCATCAGAACATATAGCAAGCCATCGTTTTAATGAAAAACTCTTCCTACGAATCCCTCTGAAAGCATTTGGAGGCTTTGGCAAGTTTGGAAGGTGAAAATTGTTGATATTAATAGAGCTTGATTCATGTAGTTGTGAGAGAGATTTCAGAAAGGCTTCCTCGCTGACCGCCACAAATGGTTCTGGAGAAACTCCATATAAGAAAACTATATCTTGAAATATAGTGGGCTGTGATTCTAAATTAGTTACTTACAAAATAAGCTGAACATAGTGAGCAAAGAGGATACAAATAAGAAACTAACCATGTAGTAGCTTTCCCCCAATAGTTTTAAACTCCTTTAAGAGCTTACCCAGATTCCAGTTTCTTGGATGCTATAAATGAGGAACAATCAGTAGAAGCAAGTTGTGATTAAAGGTAACAAGTACAGGGAAATTGTAACTACCTTCAGTGGATCAGCATTGCAAAAGACAATTTCATCCACCACTGCTTGCATGTACCTAAGGAACAGCTTCTTTTAATGGAAACGGAAAATTTTAAGTAGAATTCGCAAAAATGAGTGTTCATGTGAACTACCAATTCACAAAAATTTAGGTGCATGTGAGCTCACAGATGCACAGAGTAACAAAATTAATCACGAGGCAAGAACCTACTAAAACAGCTACCACTCTGTTCAGGTTGGTATCAGGTCTTCCCATCTCAAATTTGGCCTTTACAAATCGGGAGGATTGCAACATGAAGACATTATTCACTTTATATTTTTGTCAACATTTCCCTTTCATTCTGTTGACTATGGAATACAATCAACCACACAGCACTATCTACTATCCTGAGGAGGGATATGTGCAGAATTTATTATTGCATGTTCATTGTGGAGGATCAAACCTGAATGTCATTAATGTGCAGATTGAATTAGAATTCCAATGGATAACAACCATAGCAAGAAACACCCTGAATAATCTTCATTCAGACTGTGTGAAGCACAAATGTACAAGGTATAAAAGCTATGATAGCATTGCAAAAACAACCACAGAGCTCTCATGCATGGAAAATACGACAGCAATCCAAGTCACAAAATACAGTGGGAAGCCAAAACAGCACTCACTGGAATACATGTTGAGAACAGCTTTCACTGTCTCCGGTTAAAATCAATTGCCTGAGATCATATACATGTTTCCTTTGTACCTGATGAAAAAAAAAACAATTCAATAACAGTAGCGACCTATTCCAGACTCAATTGAATGTATGACTTGATTGATTATCGGCATATTTCCTTCATTACTTAATGGAAAGCAATTAAAATTAGCTTCTAACAAATTTTGCAGTGACTATAAACTACCCAATGCTTTCAAAAAATTTTTATGGTTTTGTTGATCTATAATGAAATATTTAGATAATATTTACTAAAATTTTGCTAGCAAGGAGTATAAATTGTTTCCATTCCATAAATAGGATTAACAGAATCTGCTGTCTAATTTAATACCATGTTGTCCATGCAAGGAAAATGGTATTATGGGCATACTTTAAAATGCAATTATTCTTTCTTGACGTCTTTTAAAAAAAAAAAAATTCCTTATCAACATTTTCTGAATACAACTGGGATATCATGTTGTTCATGCCTGATGTCAAATGAGGGGAATCTATAACAAACTCAATTATCCAGTTGTTGTGCCGGTGACAGCAGCAAGTGCTAAAATAAGGAAAATGCTATCCTCACTGCATACCTCTAATACTTCATCAAACTCAACTAGGCTCTTTCTTATGCCAAAGAAGTACTTCTCCGCATTGATTTGCAAGGATAAAAGCTAACAAATATTTCATTTCCAAGTTAGTAATAAAGTACTCGATCACTAGAAGACATCACATGAAGAAAAAGAATGTCTATTCACATAAGCTAAGTAATCACCTGATTTACAACTGCACCACCTTCAATTGGTATAGCCTCATCATTAGTGATCTTTGAGATAAGTCTCACAGCCCACTCTGTATCAAAATTAAATTTTTGAAACATTTCATCCTGCAAGCTGTGTCAAAAATAAAATAGCTCAAGAATTAACAGAAGCGCCTACGGAACATCATAAACTCTTATTTGATGCATACCAAACAAACACCTTGTGATGTTACACCTCTACTCATTGGCAATGTTATTGGCAAAGTTTCATTATTGTTCGAAAAAGAAAATAATAAACACACTTCCCTCAACTTCAAGATAAGTCACAGATTACATAAATTAAGCGCAATGGACATTCTTGTCCACTAACAATCACATGATTCTAAGCTAGATACCCAGCAAAATAAATTCCTAATCAGATCCTCATCTATCAAACATTACCCTATAAACCCCCACCATTAAAATTTGTGAGAAACCATCACTTTAAGAAAGATTGGTCCACCATTTTTTAATTTTTTCAAGGAGAAGGTAATAGGGTAATGTCTAATGGGGACCCAGTTGGAGTGTGTGTGTGTGTTTTGAGGATCCAATTGTGCATCGGGTGATGGTTGGGGAATAAATACGTCCTTTTCCCTAAAATATAGAAGGCTGGTCTTTTGTTACATTGAAGTTCCAGCACAGTTATTCAGATAAAAGCACCATTGTGAAAGGGGAAGCGTAAAAGAGGAGCATCAGTACAGGGAGGGTAAGAGGTTAGTGGACTATGAGAGATGTAGATTGCTGTACAGGTCAAAACCCTCTACTGTTTCACGTAGAATTGGTTTTCCAAATTATTAGTTCTGCATGATGTCCCATCACCTAGAAATGCTTCAGATGGTACTGTCATGATTAGTTTCTAGAAAAGGCCAATATCATATAGCACATGCCTTATTTAGATTGCATTTGCTTAGTATCACAAGACACAAGGGATAAATTTAGTAGAGCCAAAATTGGGTGATTGAAGAGACAGAAAAGGAGACATAAAATAAATCAGTCTCTTAGATAGTTTTAGAGCGGGACATGCCCATCTGTCTCTATCTCTTCTTATGCCCCGAGATGGTAACCGAATTCTTAGAGTCTCATTTAGTAAAATACTTGTTGTTCAGGTCTTCATGACAGAAAGGAACATTAATATAGTAAGAAATTATTCAGGAACAACACATCGAGATAAAAAAAGATTAACAAACTAGTACCTGACCATAAATCGGGTAGAACCAGGATCCCCTTGCCTTCCGGCTCTTCCACGAAGCTAGTTTGACAATTGGAATCACAATCTTGAGCTTATAACCATGTTTTTAAACTTAACAAATAACATGAAAACAAGATAATTTTGTTGTCAAAAAGATGGTAAAACTCTAAGAAGTTGAGCTCTAATTCAGCTAGCATAAACAAGACAGTTCAATGGTGAGATAATAACTTCCATATAAAATGACCAGTATGCTAAATATGAGCACATTATGTATCCCACTGGTAGAAAGTATCTTGGTTCTAGAAAATAAATTTTTCAGACAATAATTCAGTGTTATATGTGGGAATAACTTTTGTGACACAAACAAATGATCCGTTCTTGCCAAAAAAAAAAGGATAAATTTAGAATCCTTGCTTCTACTGAAACTTTAATTGTGGATAACTCACCTGATTATCAATTCTCCGAGACTCGTGCAGAGATGTTCCAATCACATGAAGCCCCCCAAGCCTTTTCACCTCAGACCCTTCATTGAAGCAGTGTGCTTCACAATCCTTCAGCACTGATAGATAGGAAAGTGATATAGTTGGGCCAAGAGGATACATCTCAGACTGCTCATTAGCAAGCCTCTGGAGCTCGTTTGCTTCCATTGAATGGCTCATTTCCACAGAGTCTGATATAATCGATTTCGCTTCCTCATATGTCCAGCTCTTACCCTCACCTTTTCCAACATACTTAGCTGGAATAACTCACATTCAAAATCAAGACAAAGGCACTAGATTATATAATGCAGATCTCCATAAAGAAGCATAGTGTCTTAAACAAAGTAGAATAAAAGTTTTCAGGTAGAGTCACAAACCCATTAGTGCTGTCTTTGCTAGCAGAGCAGATGATATTGATCCAACCTTTATCTCTGACAATACCTACACCAAATAGAATGATTAAAACTTTTGAAAGAATTGCTCTAGTAACTTATAGTTACCACAAGAACTCACCTTTTGTGAAAATATATCATGGTCGAGTTCTGAATTAAGAGCTTCTTGTGTAAGAAAAGGGAGTGCCCTGTTCTCTATAATTTCTTTTGCAAGCATCTACATATATTGAGACCAGAAGTGGTGAAAGATATTATTCCTTGGAATCAAAAGACCTCCAACCAAGAAATCCAGGTCTTGCAAAGTTACCCTAAAACATTGTGCGGGAAAACAATCTGCCAACGTATCATTTAGTAAAAAAGATACATCCAGCATGCACACTTACTTTTGGATTTCCTCCCAGAATTATATCAGTGCCTCTGCCAGCCATATTTGTAGAGATGGTTATGGCATGTTTTCGTCCTGCTTGGGCAACAATTTCAGCTTCCCTTGTGGCATACTGATGGAAAAGATTATGAAACAAACTGGAAAAAATTACATTGAAACAAATGCTATACACTAGCATCTAGCTGGCATGGGCATCAATCATGAAGCTTTGGTGGTCAAAATTATCAAACCTTTGGTCGCGCATTCAGAACATTGTGGGGTATTCTCCATTCCTTAAGCAAATCAGACAGATATTCAGAATTCTCAACACTGCATCAAGAACGAATGGGGCCAAATTCATGAAACTGTTTGCATCTAAGCACTAAAATTGAAGTGCACTGCCCTTTTCAGAAATGTTTGCTCTTTCTATTTTATTGTTTCTAGATTTAATCCAAGAAAAAAAAAGCTACAGTTATATGTAAAAAGACAATAGGAGTTGTTTGTGTTTTTGGTTGAGGTTTTACCTGGTGGTTCCAACTAAAACAGGACGGCCCTGCCTGAACATATACTCAACTTCTTGTCGAACATACTCCCATTTTCCACGAGCAGACTAATAGAATTCACAAACAAAAAGCATGATCAAGTTGAAAGATGTACAACGAAAACAAAAATAACAGCAACAACAAAGCCTCAATCCCAGACTAGTTGGTGTTGAAAGAGAAAAAAAATCAATATGTAAGAAGTTGCTGTATATCAAAAGAAAATTATTTTGAGGCATTTAAAAAAAAGACTACCGCAAAAGCTTGTATGGGTAAATCTTTGCGGATATTTGGTAGGTTTGTTGGCACTTCAATAACTGGAACCTGGAACATTTTCAAAAACTCCTTCTCCTGCAATGATGTAACGGAAATTTACAAAATTGCATTGATAACTAATAATTTAAAAGCAATTATATGTCTTTGAGTGTGATATATAACTATGCTTACTTCAGTTTTAGCAGTCCCGGTCATTCCTGACAGCTTTGGGTAGAGCTTAAACAGTGATTGATAAGTGATTTGCGCAACAACAACTGAATCAGCCTACAAAAGTGTTAAAAACCACCAACTTTCAATTGGATAAAAAGAATGTGTTTTATGTATTTATTGTGTAATGAACTTCACTTAACACATCAAGTTCTACCTGTATCTTCAGACCTTCCTTAGCCTCAACAGCCTGGTGAATACCTTCAGACCATCTCCTTTTCTCTTCAACTCTTCCTGTCAGCTGCATAAATTTTATAGATTCTGATTACCATTTTTAAGTCTTCAAATTGCTCTCATGTATCAACAGAAACAGTTATTTGTTCCTCCATTTAAGATAAGCATACAATATCAAACTTTGCATAAATACCTCATTGATTATGAGAGCCTTCCCATTCCTAACAATATATTGAACATCCCGTCGATAGAACTCTTTAGCCTTTAAAGCATTCATCACAAATCTGCAAAATTTTGCTTACTGCTAAGTTGAAAGAGGAAATGAAATAGCATTGACCTGATATGCCATTCTCAAGGAAAGGGCCATAGAAATAAACCAAGAGGGTAGATACACTCAGCCCAATGTGAGGAATTATGAATAGTAAACAGAACAAAAGAAAACGAGTTAAAATAGCTCAAACAAAGATTTCCAGAAACCACAATATGGGTCTGTAAGTTCTTGTGCAGGGACTGGTATAAGAAAAGATATTTGAAGGGAAACAAATGAGAGAATAATAGCATTTTCACCTCATATCCATTAAAAAAGCCAATAAAAACATCCATATTCACCTAGCCCAGGGATCATTCTCATCCCACAGATCTTTTGTTTCAAGAGCCATCTCAGCAAGTACTATTCCTTCCTCTGTCAATTCCACTGAATTGTCTTTAAGCTCCACCGAGTAATGCTGTTCAAATAATTGAAAGGTAAAGCATATGACTTTTCAACTATAGATGATGTTTCACATATAAAATAACTGTATGCAATCTATAATTCAGCATGATGGCAGACTAGACTCACAATGCCTCGAAGAAGTAACTCGGCAACTTTAGCAGCAACTGGATATCGTGCAGCATCCTTATGAGCCTGACATGGACAGAGAAAAGGTAATAACCCATTCAAATTTTTTTTTTAAAAAAAAATATTATGTCTAACAGCTTTTTAGATACATTTTGAGATGTTAAGCGGGTAGCATATTGGTGATTTTGAGATTTGCTGGCTATAATTTTAGGAGAGCTAGGCATAATTACCTCGCCACTTATTAACAATGGATTTCTTCCTTCATCAATGAGGACTGAATCAACTTCATCAACTATTGCAAAATGAAATGGCTTTGGCCTGTATATGCATGGTTGAATGGTATATTTCAATTTAAAAAATATATATAAAAATACACACACACGCACGCACAATGAACTTTGGACGATCTCTTTATATATACCATCTCATCACAAGTTGTTCACAGTTTCCAGCGAGGTTATCTCGTAGATAATCAAAACCAAGTTCCTAGGTGCATTCAGAATGACAAATATCATTAGAAAGAAGATGGAGTCTTGGAAAGAGAGGCATAGGTCACCAGACAACTCCACCAGGACAGTGAAACAAAAAATTCAAGTAGCCACCACATGTTGTGAGAAAATAAATGGACTACTTGCCACATTCATTGAGGTACAGGAAATCAGGATTGACTTACTGAATTGTTGGTGTAAGTTATATCACACCTGTAATTGGATCTCCTCTCTTTAGATGTCATCCCCTTCTGCATATGCAAACAACTACAGATTAAAGCTGTAACAACTTCAGTCTAAGGAAGTATATTAATAGTTGTTTAATTTTGATTCACTTGTAAGATGTCTTCAGGAATCAGCCCTATGTGATTGCAATTGCATAGGAACATGTTAAAATCTTAGGGGACATGTTTAAACCTGAATAAGACCAACTGATAGGCCCAAGAAACGATGAACTCGACCCATCCACTCAGCATCACGTTGAGCCAGATAATCATTCACAGTTACCACTGTCAAGGGAGAAAAGCAATATCACACATCTAGCAAAGGAAAATCTACAAATAATTTGATCAACTGCTGCCTTTAAGCAATTTCCATGCATTTTCAGTAAGATCACGGCTTCATAACTGCAGTAAAAAACAGTTCAAGTCTCACAGTGATTGGTCATGGAAGAACACTCATGCACAGGCTTTAATTATACTAACAAGCATCTCAGTCATAGCCTGGATAACTCGCAACAAAATTTTAAACCCAATTTCAAATGCTAGGAAGATAGCTAACATATCTTGCAATTGGAAAAATTCAAACACCTATCTTTTGGGACTCGGGATATAAAACATACCATGGACACCCTCGCCAGTCAATGCATTGAGATATGCTGCTAATGTAGAAACCAATGTTTTCCCCTCCCCTGTTTTCATCTCAGCAATTGATCCATCATGAAGCACTGCACCACCAATAATCTAGCATTGCAAATCACAACGTAAATAAACATGACAACCTAATTTCAATAAATACAATGTATTCCATAACACAACTATAAGCATGCATATGCATATGCATGGATTCAAACATGCAAGCGTGCATGTATAAGCGTAATAGAGAGTGTAGTCGAAAACCTGCACGTCAAAATGGCGCATCCCAAGTTTCCTCTTTGCAGCTTCACGAACCACAGCAAAGGCCTCTGTAAAATAAATGACATGGCATAATAATACATATTCTAACTCTCATCCGACATTCTCTAACAAGTGTAATTTATAAAATTCAGATAAGAAAAGGAGTTCAGTAGCAGCTGACCAGCTTGAATATCTGCCACTGTCTCCCCTTGCCGCAACCTTCTCCTGAACTCCACGGTTTTAGCACTCAACTACCAGGGGGAGAAAACAAAACACGGCCCATCACCCAAAATGACCCAAAACACCATATTTTAACACTTGGAATGTTAATTAATAAACCCACAAACCTGATCATCAGAGAGCTTTTGTATCTTGGACTCCAGAGCATTGACAGACTCCACTAAACGATAATAATCCTTCACTATCCAGTAGTTCAAACTCGTAAAATCAGTCACTCTCTTCTTCAAAATGCCCAGATTCTCCTAAAATATTGAAAACCGTGATTAGCAAATACACACGATCGTTTTAACAAACTCAGATAATCCTTTTATCGAACATGTGGTGAGCAAAGCAAAAGGAACCTTGAGAGAAACATTAGCAGCAGTGCTACTGCGGATAACAAGACATCTTTGAAGCCTAGGAAAAGCGTGAGTTAAGGAGAAAGGGAGAGTGGAGATGGGTTTGGTGTGGTGGAGAGCCGTTTGTTTGTTAGGTGGTTTGGGAGGGAGAAATGGAGGATTTAAGAGAGAGGGAACGGTGGCCATGTAAGGTTTTTCTCTTTTCGGTTTGTGTGTGTTTCGGTGCGTGCGCGTTGAGGGGGGGCTTGGAGATTCGCCGGTGTGGTATGCTGCTTCCAGTTCTTTAGGTGTTTTTTGCGTGCTAGCCAGTAGCCACGCGGCAACCAAGTAGGGAAAACATTTGGGTAACTTCTTATATTTTAACCCCCTGATAATTTTGCAATATTGCACTTCACAGCCTTGTAATTCAAATGTTTCAATTATTCATATTGTTTAGCATTAAGTTTCAAAATTATTTTTGAAAAAAATTAAAAAAAAAAATATATATATATATATAATATCTATTTTAAATGAAAAAAATTAGTATTTTTATATTATTTTCATATAATGATATAAAAAATTATTATAAAAAAATAAAACATCATTTTAATAAATTTTTGAATAAAAAATATTTTTAAAAATAATTTTAATAACACTTCTAAACAGTCATGAATTCAACAAAAATCTAATTTGACACTTTAAGAGGGTGTTCGTGAGTCTGTTTATTGTTGATTTTCAAAATATTTTTCATTTAAAAATATATTAAAATAATAAATTTTATTTTAAAAAAAATCATATTAGTATATTAAAACCATCTAAAAACACCCCAAAAAATTCATTTGGAGCAAAAAAAAAAATCAATTTTTTTTAGAAAAGCACTTTTAATGATTATCAAACACCTTCGGATTGTTGTTAACATGATGGTGGAAACAACTTGCATGGAAAGAAATTAACAGGAATGTGATGATTCTCTTGTCTGAAATATAGGGGGGAATGGACGACGAAGAATCAGGAGGAAAAAATTATATTCACGTTATAATACTGTAGGTTTGTTGTTGGATGAAAAGAAAACACCGACATCCATGCCTTGTGTTTTTTGGACTTCGTAACGAGTTGGAATAGACTTCAGGCCCATGCAAAGAACTTTAGCCCAGGACAAAGATAGGCCCACCACCCTTTATGATTTTAATTTTTTATAATATTTTGTTTTGCGTTTCAGTCTTTTAAAAAAAAAATTCTTTTTTTCCTGTTTTAAGATGATTTTATCAAAAATAATATTATTTTAATATATTTTGAAATAAAAATATCTTGAAAACTTTGGGGGTGTTTGGCAGAATTTATCAAAAGTGCTTATAAAAAATTTTAAATTTTTTTATTTTTATTTTTATTTTTTACTTGAAATTAAAAAATTTTGATGTTTTTAGATATTTTGATTTGCTGGTATCAAAATTAATTTTTAAAAAATAAAAAAAAATATTATTTTAATATATTTTTAAATAAAAAAAATATTTTCAAAAACAACTAAAACAAACTACCAATAGCCACTTACACTAAGTGCCTGTTTGGCTGTTTTTGTCTTTTTTTTATTTTAAATGAATATATTTTAGTATTTTTAAATTATTTTAATGTGATGATGTCAAAAATAATTTTAAAAAAATAAAAAAAATATTATTTTGACATGAAATATACTTTGAAAAGCAACAGCAACTAGACACTCAAACACCCCCTAAATATTTTAAATTTTCAGCATGGGCAAGATCGATTTTGAAGCTCAGTAGGCCCCGCAGCTTTCCATTACAGTGCCTGTACTCGCCCGGGGGGCAGGACGACGTGCAGGGCAGAAACATCAAACAGGCCTGAAAAAGTCGTCTGTTTTTAATAATGCAGCCCTCCATCTGGAATAACTGCCACCTCACATTCAGGGAGAGTGATATCCCTACCTCCACTGTCCAGAATTAAATTTCCGCCGGTGACACGCAACTAACCAAAATCACCTCGGACCTGAAGATCTAAATATTTGAATATTACATTGCCCCTTCTCCCTTGAATGAGAAATTAATATGCTTCAGTCGGTTAGCTATTCTTATACAGTTTTATTTCAAGGAGATTCTTACAATTTGACACGGTGGCACCCATGTTGATTGATCGAGTTCGGGGTGTTTGAGAAGCATTCCATAAATGCATTTTGAAAAATTAAAATTTATTTTTATTTTAAATAAAACAAAATTATATTATTTAGATGTATTGATATTAAAAATAACTTTTAGACATAAAAAATATATTTTAATATATTTCTAAGTAAAAAAAACATTTTGTATTTGTTTAGGAGTGTTGTTGAGATTGTTTTTAAAAGTGTTTTTTATTTAAAATGTATTAGAATAATTTTTTAAAAATATTTTGACATCACACATCAAAATAATATAAAAATATTTAAAAAATAATTTAAAATAAATAAATTTTGATTTTTAAAAAAATACTTTTAAAATAAAATATTAAATTAAAAAAATAACTTCAACCATGTTTTGCTAATCATGTAATATGTAAATGCCTTGTCAGCGGGACGGGTGCATTGGCTGGTCGGTCGATCATTTGACCGCCGATAGCTTGGTCTAAAGTCTAAAGAGAGGGTTGAGTTCATTAGGAAAACACCTTTCTGGACATTAAATAATCTTAACACAGAGATACTAACTACCTTCTTCCATGCCTTGTTATTAAAAACATATGAGCCCACCAGCTGACAGGTTACGTTTCCTTTTCTGTCAATTGTAGCATGACATCTGACGAGGTTGCTGATAAAACTAAGGAGGGAAAGAGGGATATTTTTCTAATTCTGTCTGCCATTGCCGCTGCTGCTTGCATCTGATTTTCTTCTATTTATTAAGGTGTCGTTTTGCACATCCAAATCCCATTTTAACGGCAACTGTTAGCTAGGAACACGGAACTCTCATCATGCCTAACCGCTAAAACAAATCATAATCTAGAGTTTCAACCTCTTGCCTTCACTACCCTGTGCATAGGCTACATGGGGTGTTTAGTTTCAATCTTTCTCTGCAAGAGAAATACTTTTTTTTTGTTTTAAATTTTTATTATTATATTATTTTAATATATTTTCAAATAAAGAATACTTTAAAAATTAATTATTATCCCGCTCTAAATAAAACATATAATTTATAGTAAAAAAGACATTTTTGGTAAAAGGTTTGGTGGGAGTTGCTTTTAGCCCATTTTTTATAGGCAGGGCCTTGTTTCACGGCATGGTCCAACCTTTCCGCATTGACTTACAAGGAGAAATTTTTGTCGAGGGATTTGTTTTGATGTTTTTTGTGGGATTATTTGGTTTGATGGATAAAAGTGTGTGATTTCTTATATTTCAAAATGTTCTCAACAGATCTCAGGCTATGGAGTTTATTAAGTGGTTAGTAATTTTTTAACAGGTATACATAAATTTAATGAATAATATCTAATTTGAGGATACACGAGCCATATGCTCCACATTTATATCTTTTAAATATAAAACAATAAATATTAATAATATTATATTTTTTTCATAATATTACATGTTTGAACAAAATAATCAACACGAATTTAATTAGCATAGATATTAGTGGCATAAAAATTATTTGAACATATATACATAAATTTAGGGGGTAAAATCTAGTTTGAGGATACCATGTAAGCAATAATAAAAATCATCCAGAAGCTAGAATACAAGAAGCAAGCTCACCATTTTGGAGCGCAGCATGACCTGCGGAAAACATACATGCCCAATCCCTAGACAAACCGGGCAGGGGAAAATAATAAATCCACGGACCTGAGTGGGACCATTGGTTCCTGATGCTTATTATAATCAGAAGTTCATGCTTATTATAATCAGAAGTTCAGAACCATACGCTGCTTCATTCCTTCCATTGGACTCTACAACCTGGAACCGGTCTCGTTTGCGGCAATACGGTAATGGTTCATGATATCCCACAGATATCCTTCTGATCTGAAGAGTAGTTTGGTAATCATATAAAAGTGATTTTCAAAAAAAAATAATTAAAAATATAAAATCAACACCAAATAAACTCATATGCTAGCGCGTTTGCTTTGGTGTTGTCGGAACATCTGTGCAAAGAGGTCTCACAAGATTTGGCTACGGACTGCTGAGATATCGCTTCACCCAATCATCACCATTCGATTAATCCACGTAATGGCGCATACCCAAAATTGGATCAAAGGGAAAATTCTCACTTGTCGTAAAAATAATTACAGCCCATTTAATTTAAGAGAGATTCATAAATTCTGACTTGTCGTGAATATAATTACAGCCCATTTAATTTAAGAGAGATTCATAAATTCTGACTTGTCGTGAATATAATTACAGCCCATTTAATTTAAGAGAGATTCATAAATTCGTTAATATATATATATATATACACACACACACACATACATACATATCAGCAATTAAGATCCGATTATACCCAGAAGGTAATTTGGATAGTTATCCAAATTATTAGTTTTTATTTTAATTTTTGAAAAATGTTTTCACATTATGTAAATGGGATAATCCATCCAACTGTGATTACCACCAGCAACACTAGTCAGTTAATGTACTTTTAAAATAGGATTTTAGCACTTCTCCGGATCCACCGACAGGCTAATAGTTAATAGCTTGTTAAGTAGAATCAACTGGCACTGTATAGTGTATATAGTTGCAGCTCACAAAACGGGGAGGATGAGGACCTACACCTAACCTCAGTTGGACCCATCCATCACAGAACGGGGAGAATGCGGACTCACCTAACCTCAGTTGGGACCCATCCAACACGGAACGGGGAGGATGTTTACAGTACGATATGTGTGTGTTTTGGACCGAATTAGAGATTTTTTAGAAAGATTTTTATTTAAAATTAATTTTTGATATTAAGTATAAATCTTTTTTAAAATAATTAATTTAATGTAACAATATTATATTTATTTAAAGTAAAAACTTCTTCTTCTTTTAAATCCTTTTCTTTTCTCATGTTCCGTCGCCCATATTTGGTTTTTTTCTTATTAAGAATAATAACGTCTCTCTATGTATAAATAAAGACAAAATCACAGCTTAAGTGAATAGAATCTCATTATTATTATTTTAATCATCACCTTTTGGATCAAGTTATAGAAATTTTGACCTTCGAATTCGTGTCACAGCATTAAAACTCAATATTTATCATAAATTATTTTTGATATCAGTATATCAAAATAATTTAAAAACATCAAGACATATTAATTTTAAAAAAATAAAAAAAAATTGAATTTTAACTAAAACGCCGGTTTGGTCACCAGCCAAACAGGCACTTACCGGATGACCGAGTAGTAAAATTTTGAGATTAAAAAGTTATTTTTATTGTATTCTCAAGTTCAAGTCATGTAATTATTAATATAATCATTATTAAAGATTTACATGATTATTAATTTTAGTATTCATGAGATTAGTCGAGATATGTTGACCCGAATGTCCATGTTAATAAAAAAAATTGCAATTCTCGATAGTCAATGTATTCCACTTAAATGTGTTTTTTACAACTTATGTCATGTTGTTCTAATTACATGAATTTAATTATTTACACAGGAATAAATTAGACTGTAAATGTGAATTGGTTTGTAATTGACGTTAATTACTGTGTATCCACAAAAAGGATGAAGATAGTTTTTCCAACTAATAATCCGCAGAAGCACATTGCCAAAGGAACAACTCTTTTCAGAAGAAATAACATCGCAGATTTTGTTGTTCAAAGGCAGAACGTTGTTTGAAGATAAAACGAGCAAGGTATTTTCTATCTATTTTTCTCTATTCTGACATTAAAAGAACGCCATTATCATTCTTGTAATTATTATAATTTTCCTCGCTCTGTCAATAAAATTCATCTCTCTAGGCTCTCCCCGTCCTGCTGGAATGAGTTTTTCAAAATCAATATGTTAATCTGCGCTGTATTTTCTTCCGCCGGTCAATCTTGCGTTTTTATCCCTTTGCAAACGCATGGAATGGTTCTCAACGTGTTTGGAAATGTGAATTGCCGTGCATTTTTTAAAACTTTGAATTATTTAAATTTTAAATTACTTTTATATATTTTTTAAAAATTATTTTTGTCAGTCAATAATAATAATAATAATAATAATAATAATAATAATAATAATAACAACAGCAACAATAATTATTATTTTTTTATATTTTATATTTTTTAATTTTTTATGTTTTTTCTCGGGATAATTTAATTATTTTTATTGTTTCGATAATAATAGTAATTATAATTTTAGATGTTAAGACTTCGATATTACTATTATTTTAATCAAATATATTGATATGTTTTACTATATTAAATTTTATATATATAAGTATTATATTTTAATTTCAATAATTATAAAAGTTATTTACTCGATATAAAATGTAACGTGGATAATTAATTAACTAGTAACAAGTAATCAGAGAATAGCACATATATACAGGGCAGGACCTCCGGTTTGTGCTATGGGTGCCACGCGCCACAGCAGGAAGGACTCTCTCTCTCTCCTTTTTGCTCAAACGGGGGGGTTGTTATTATTAATTATAATTATTATTTTTACGAAAATGAGAGAACGTGTGCTGGATAAGTGGAAAAATAATTATTATTTTTATGAAAAATGAGAGAACGTGTGCTGGATAAGTGGGAAAATATCAAAAATTATTTTTTTTATTTTTTTAAAAATTTAATATAAAAAATAAAATTATTATTATTATTATTATTATTATTATTATTATGAAAATGAGAGAACGCGTGCTGGATAAGTGGAAAAATTAATTATTATTTTTATGAAAAATGAGAGAACGTGTGCTGGACAAGTGGAAAAATATCAAAAAATAATTTTTTATTTTTTTAAAAAAATTAATATACTAATATCAAAAATAGTTTTTAAAAATAAAAAATGTGTAAAAAATCAATAGTGAAGGGTGGGAAAAGTCTAGTACAAACAAAAGAAAATAAACTATGTTTGGAGTTGAGCGCAGGAAAGCCTTGGCGGCCGTCTAGGATGTCTTTCTGAACTGAGTTCTAGAAGTTTGAGGCAACAAAAGCAGCCAGATGACATGTCATCCTAGTGGATGAGATGTTGTCTAGCAGTGTCCTTGATCTCCGGCATGTCGGACTTCACGTGAACATTTTATATTCTGGCAAAGCTTGAGGGTGATCAAGTGTTCTTTTTATAAAAAAAACGTTTTACTTGTTCTTCAAAGCTCCTAAAAAACCATTTTTAAGCAACAAATCAACACACGGTCGGATTTGAATTTTTTAAATATAAAATTTTTAATAATTTATTCTGTTTTTCAAAAACATTTTTATTTTTTATTTTAAATTGATTTTTTTAATTTTTTTACATATTTTGATGTGGCGATATCAAAATTATTTTTAAAAAATAATATTTTGATATATTTTTATATCAAAAATATTTTAAAAACAATCTAAATCACACTCTCCCGATCAGGTTCGAGTTCCCGTATCTTTTAAATTTAAAATAATTTTTTTTTTTTAAACTATATGTAATAAATATATTTTATTAGTTATCTGTAAAAAAAACATGTCTATAGTAATAATTAAAAAATAGAGATGAAAAGTACAAAATCATTTTTTTGAAAGTGACATCATTTTTATGCCCTGTGTTTTGTAGAAAAATAAGTATAAATTTTTCACATCATATTTGCATGAAAAATTGTCCTAATTCTATAACAAAGTATGATTATTATTGTTGTTGATGTTGCTATTATTATTATTATTATTATTAGTATTATTATTATTCTGGTATACACACTTTCTATTTTTTTAAAGGTTGTTTGGAAGTGTAAATAAGATTATTTTTTAAAATATTTTTTATTTTAAAAAATATCATAATGATATATTTTTACTTGCAAAAAATATTTTTGAAATCATCACATGAAAATTATCTAGAAACACTATTTTTTTAATTTAAAGTTAATTTAAAAAAATTATTTTTTTTCAAAAACACTTTTAAAACACAATGTCAAACAGGATCTTGATTTTTGTTATGTTGTTGGCTAGGTAACACTAAAAATATATTCAAGTCCTTTAAATAAATATAAAAAAAATGCATGACTGGAGCCATTAACTTGATCACATCCAACAATTGTATTCATTTAATCACATAGCAATCACAAGACGAAATGATAATAAATGGACTAAATTAAAAAATATATGATTGTGATGGCATGCATGAAAAAACACTTGCTAGAAGAAAAATGCAATGCTTGATTCCTACAAAACCAGCACTAGACAATGAAAATGTAATCATAATAATAAAAAAAAACTACGTAACGTGAAAATAACTTAATATAAAACAAATAAAATAACGTCATATGCAAAGAATAAAATATATATAATATTCAATCCCCAGCAAATAAACCAGCTAGCTCTTTAAATTTATTATCTAAACGTTGTAGGGGAAAAAAAGCAAAGAAGCCCATGGATCTTATCATTCAATAAATTTAACAATCAAGGATGAATTTTACAGGAGAAAAGGTTTAGTAAGGGATTTACAAAAAATATCAATGTATGACCTTTAAACATGTGAATCTAATTACGAAATTAAGATAATTTAATTAAAAAAAATCACAAATCCCAAATGCAAAAAAAAATTAACACTCGAGCATGAAATTTTAAAAAATAAGAAATGATTTAAAAACAAACAATAGCAACAGATCAAAGAATAACCAGATTCAAATCATTGACAAAATGATATGTCCCATTTATTTTATTTTATTGCAAATTAACATGAATCTTGAGAGAGAGAGAGAGAGAGAGAGAGAGAGAGAGAGAGAGAGAAGGCTGCCACGCAACAAACCTCGTCGCACCATCCCCAGGATTATCGAGGAAGCTTGTGTTTGGAAATCATAGCAAGTTGCACACGCCACTACAGCACGATGATTTGCCTTGACAACTTGTCGTTTGCGATGCACATACCACTAAAATTATGTCGAGCATCCACCACAGTCCACCGTGTTTATTTAATGTTTAACTTTTATCCTTTAAAGACTTGATTGTTACATACCAACACAAATATATATTGATCTTGCCAGACCATGGATCAATCAAGCGCCAGAATCTTATTTCAGCATTGCAAAAACCCCATATTCAGGGAACAAAAATAAAATACCAAATCGAATTCTAATTAAACACAATGCACAAGAATCAAATTAAAAAAATTGAATAAATGAAATAAAAAAAAACATAATGCCCCTATTGGCCGTGCTAATCAGACCCCTGTTTATATATACAAAAGACTGAACATTTAATCAAGATTCAAATCAGTTCTCAAAACTCGAATTATTTTAAATGATTAAAATCAAAATTTATCTTGCCAAACCAAATATCAACCGACAAAGAATATATATTCTCAATAACATGAAATACCGTAAGATGTAAAATAAAAATACAGGGCCGATGTGAAAAAATTACAGGATCAAAATAGAGAGGAATCGCTGCTGCAATCCATGTTGAATCCTCCCATCGGTCCCATGGAATCACCGAGCCGTCCTAATTTTTTAATAACGAGAATATAAAATCCAATCTGAGATTAACAGCGGGGCAAGCCGCCACCACTCGAAGCCGCCACCACTCGGTGCCTTAACGATACATGTCAGGCCGTCTCTTGTCGAAATTTCCTTGCTTTTTTTTTTGGTTTCTTCGATCAAGTGGAAATTAATGCAAATTGAAAATCGCTATGCACGATGAATGACGTAGTTTGTGTTTTCGAATGAACGGTGGGGATTAACGTGACAAAGAATAAAAAAAATGATATAAAATATGGTTCGCCAACAAGGAACGACTAGTTTCATGGGATTGGATATCGATCCTCCTTTTCCAGGCGTATCGCAGTAATTCTCCGATGGACACGACACCTATTTTTAAAATTGCTTCGAACTTTTTAAGGATGTCGCCGGCACGTGGCTGCCATCTTCTGTATCACGTTTTCAGAGAGCCGTTGACGTGGGGCTCAAAACATTGATATACACCACGTGGTGGTATCTGATTAGGAACCGCGCGATTATGATTATCACTCTACCTCGCCGCAGAGAGCGTGGCCATGAAGAGAGGTGCGCAGTCACGGGACTATGATACGCAGTCGGTTATGGTCGCCACCGGCCACATGAATGGATAAATATCCACGTAACGTCAAGAGGAAATAGAAAATAAAAAAACCGGGTTAAAAATTCAATGTGTATTAAAACCATGGAAAAGAAATAGCAGGTTATATTTAGTATGATTTTGTAAATTAATTTAAATTATTTTTATCTTTTGATATATAGAAAACTCTAATTATATTTAGTTATAAATAACGTTTGACTTAAATAAAACTTATTAAATCGATTTATAATTTATATTCAATCAAAAATAAAAAATACTTTTACTATATTATTTGTTTTAAAAAATATTTTTAGCCATTTTTATTAACAAAGACTTGTATCTTTTTTTTTAAAAAAAAATATCATTAATTATCTATATAAAAACAATAATTTAATATTTCAATATCAAACATTGATTTTTAAAATTTTTTAAAAATATTATTTTAACATATTTTTAAATAAAAAAATATTTTTAAAAAAATTCAAACGAAACATATAGCAGAGTTTTGAGAGATAGTACAAACGGTTTTGTAAATGTGTTTATCATTATGTTTTAAAAATAATTTTCAAAATTAGTTTTTTGTTTTAAATTAATTTTTTGATATTTTTAAATTATTTTAATATATTGATATTAAAAATAATTTTTAAAAATTAAAAAAATATTATTTTAATATATTTCTAAATGCAAATTATTTTAAAAAAATCCATACAAAGCGGAATATAAATATAGCAAAGTTTTGAGAGATAGTATAAACGGTTTTGTAAATATATTTATTATTATGTTTGAAAAATAATTTTTTGATATTTTTAAATTATTTTAATGTATTGATATTAAAAATAATTTTTAAAAATTAAAAAATATTTTCTTAACATATTTCTAAATAAAATTATTTAAAAATAATAATCTCTACCAAACTTAAATAAAACAAGTCACGATTAGGATTTGCTGGCACTCTAGTGGCAGTTCGACCTGAAAATATTGTGGTGTCATCTCCGAGAGGACCTTTAGCTACCATAACAGTTCTTCACTTGCCGAGATTTGCTTTTGAAGGGATTAGTAGGCACGTGATATGATGGATATAATCAACATAGTAAGATTTATTTGAGTCTTGATGTCAAGGATTTGTCCCAGTTTCTATTTATATTCATACAGTGTTTGTTTTTGCAATTAAATTATGTAATGACAATTTATTAAGCCTTCTTTTTGCAATTAAACTATATTTTTGAAAAAAAATTATTTATTTATTTTTTACGTGTTAATATGAAAAAAACTTTTAAAAAATAATATTTTTATTTATTGTGTATATATTTAAAAAACAATTATTTGAAAAAAAATATGGTCTACAATTATAAACACTATAATAATTCAATTTGAAAATGATGTCGAGGACCGCCCGCGAGGCACTATTAATTGAGTACTTTCAATTTAAAGGATAAGAAGGAGCCTTGAATTGATCACCGGAGGCCCCCGGTGACGGACCGCTTCTGGTTTATTAGCAGGAAAGATTTATAGTGCCTGCACTATTTTTTTTTTTTTACAATATATTTTTTTTTACAATAAAAATTATTTTTTTTATTATTTTGGATCATTTTAATATGCTAATATTAAAAATAATTTTTTTTTTAAATATCATTTTAATATATTTCAACATAAAAAACTTTTTAAAAAACAACCACAATAACAATCCCAAACACCTCGTAGGCTATAAACTTTAAGCAGTGGCCTTTCAATCGCACCAAAAAAGAGAATGATTTGTTGATAGTCACTTCGCAAGAGCACAGCTCCCCCACCAGGCAGCGCAGCAGCCTCCATTAATCTTATTATGTTAGTGTCAAAATTATAGCGATTATTTTTTATTTTATTTAAAAATACATAAAAATAAATTATCTAAAAATAAACAAAAAAGTTATTTTCAAGCAATTTTTTTATATATAAAAAAATAATGAAAAAAATAAACACCCCCTAGCAACTCCTAGTAATCTCGTTATCAACCATACATGAGCATCCCAGTTCTTCCCTCCAGCTCTTTAGCTCCCATGAAAAATGTTTTTTATGGCAAAAATGATGTCTTTTGCAAGTGGAAGTTGACCTAATCCTCCAACAAAAAAAAAGAAGACCAAAAATAACAGTCACTTACCAGTTAATCTAAGTACTTATCACAGCATGTTATCATTTATTCACTTATATGGTTAGCACACTCAGACATAGGGGGTGTTTGGGAGAGCTGTTGCTGTAGTTTTTGAAAGTGTGTTTCGTGTCGAAATACATTAAAATGATATTTTTTTTTTATTTTTTAAAAATCATTTTTGATATCAGCATATTAAAATGATCTAAAAACACTAACCGTCTATTTTTAAAATTCAAAAAAAAAAATGAACCAAAAACACTCAAAAACACTTTTGAGTGGCTTCCCAAACACCCCCATAACTAGTTCAAGATTTCCCCTCCCAATGAAACAAAGTCCATCACACTTTAATGTTTTTTTTTTAAAAAAGTATTTTTTAAATTATTTTAACATATCAATGTCAATTATAAATTTTAAAAAATAATAATATATATTATTTCAAAGTATTTTAAAATAAAATATAATTACTATTACAATAGAATTAAAGAGGATGTTTGTTAGTGTAATATTAATTATTTTAAAATATTATTTGTTTGAAAATATATTAAATTATATATTTTTTATTTTTTAAAATTTATTTTTACTATCCATACATATACATAAGATTTTTTTAAAAATATAAACAGAAATTATTACTATTTGTTTAAAAAATATATCTTTATAGATTTTTGACTGGCCGCACTCCCAAATGGTTTTAAAATACACCTGGGTGTACTCGAAGATAAATTCCCTTCCTTCCTCTTTTCGCGTCTGGTTCAAACAGCCAAACTGACGGTTAAAGCCAAAAACACCATCCTCTTTTCCTTCAAGTCTCTACTCTAATTGCTATATGAGCACGAGATGACCCTCTTCTATTCTAGACAACGAAAGGACAATATAGAAACTCCAAAAGGACATCTTTTTGATCACTAAGATTTAAAAGGCAGAGCAAGGAGTAAATGCTGCACCGAGAAGGAGAAGAAATGACAGACTCCGGTTACAGTACGGTGATTGTAGGAGTCAAGCTTGACTCAATGAGTAGAGAGTTGTTGACTTGGGCTTTAGTCAAAGCGGCTCAACCTGGTGATACTGTTATTGCTCTTCATGTTCTAGATAGTAATGGTAAGTGAAACTTTGAACTTGAACTGATATTGGTTCTGGTTATTTATATTGGTGGTCTAATTTTGGTGAAATAGAAATCGTGGATCGTGAAGGGAAATCTTCGCTTCTCTCGCTTGTCAAAGCTTTTGACTCTGTTCTTGCTGTTTATGAAGGTTTCTGTAACTTGAAACAGGTTGGTTTTTGGTTTACTACATTAATTTTAACATGTATTCTTTCATTTGCTATCTTCATGGCATGCATTTTTTTGCTCCTTTAAGTACTGTGATTTATTGCGATCTGTTTGGTTGATGAGAAGTAGATTATTTTTTGAGTATATGTTCGTTGACTTTCGTTTTAAAGTTAAAAAAATTGGGGTTTTCTGATGGGATGTGTGTTGCAGGTGGATCTCAAGCTCAAGATATGCAGAGGTTCTTCAACTCGAAAAATTTTAGTCAGGGAAGTAAAATCTTATGCAGCAACGAAGGTTATAGTTGGAGCTGGCAAGAATCATCCTTCAATTTGGTCATCAACATCCGTGGCCAAGTATTGTGCTAAAAAGCTACCAAAGGATTGTTCTGTTCTTGCTGTCAATAACGGGAAAGTTGTGTTCCAAAGGGAGCGCTCTCCAAATACTACCGGTAACGTTTTATGGTCTATTGGAGCTTTATCCCTTTTTAATTTCTCTCATATGTTTTTTCCCTCAATTTTCTGGGTACAGCAGTAACCAGTTATCTAATTGTTGCAGGAACAAAAGATCATAGTAAGAGTTTGCTTAGTGTCGTTCACAGGACGATTTCCTTTGAGAACAATTCCAGAGTATTGAATGAAAGTGGTGCCAATGAGGGCTCTAAGGACGATCAGTACAATGACCAGATTTTAAAGAAGGCCTTAATGAAAGCTCGTTCGAGTAGTCTGGAAAGTATCATGAAAGAGAATTGCTCAGTTTGTGGATCGGCTACGATATTTGCTGATGATTCCTGCAATGAATCTGCAGGAGCATCTTTCAGTGACAATGGAGGTGATGACAAGTCTTTAGCTCTAGTTCCAGTTCCAAGGGTAGTGGAACCCACGAGTTCAGTTTCCACATTAATTAGACAAGTGCCTACATTAAAACCTAGCTGGCCAGGAGTATGTGGTGCAGTTTTACCAGATCAAAAGGCATCAAACGTATCTGTGGTTCAGTGGGAAATGAGGTTGCCCAGCGGGCAACTCTCATTATCCACTGTCAATTCCATTCATAAACCGGATGACTCTGATAAGGGTGAAGATAAATTGAATTTAGATGGAGAAAGTGGTGAGATTGTTGCAGTTGGAATGGAGACAGCGACAGCCCCGCATACTCCTGACCACAATTCAAGAAGTCCACCAAAAGAATTGGAGGGTCTTCATGAGAAATACTCAGCAGCTTGCAGATTGTTTCAGTACCAAGAACTTCTCTCAGCCACATCCAATTTCTTGGCTGGTCTGTTTCCTTGTACAAAAAGAAATTCAAAGCAACTTCAGTTTCTTTTTTGCCATCATGTGATTGACCCATCTTTTTATTGTCTTTCAGAAAACTTGATTGGTAAAGGGGGCAGCAGTCGGGTTTATAAAGGCTGCCTTCCTGATGGCAAGGAACTTGCTGTGAAAATCTTAAAGCCATCCGAAGATGTGTTGAAGGAGTTTGTTCTGGAAATTGAGATCATCACTACCTTACATCACAAGAACATCATTTCTCTCCTGGGGTTCTGTTCTGAGGAAAAAAATCTTCTCTTAGTTTACGATTTTCTATCGAGAGGAAGTCTTGAAGAGAACCTTTATGGTAATTGATTAAAAATCCTCTCTTGATCAAATAATAGTCAGTCCCTTAATTACTTTCTGAACAAACTTTTATTTTATGTTTCCTGTGCTTATTTATTTAGGTAATAAGAAGGACCCGCTTGCATTTGGTTGGAATGAAAGATATAAGGTGGCTTTAGGAGTCGCAGAGGCCTTGGATTATCTCCATAGCTGCAGTGCACAACCTGTGATCCACAGAGATGTTAAATCATCAAATATACTATTATCTGATGATTTTGAGCCACAGGTGATCGATGCATTTTCAACTCTTCATCTTCTCTCACAATAGTTTATTCTCTGGGTTTGTAAGTTATGAAGCTTTTATGGTACTCTCAGCTCTCTGATTTTGGACTAGCTAAATGGGCACATACCTCTTCGTCTCATATAATCTGCACTGAAGTTGCTGGGACTTTTGGGTATGTTATTTCTACTGCCACACCATTGATGTTAGTATTAAGTTATGTCTTTCTTCTCTTTTCATTTCAAAGAGGTAATATTATGATTTTGATTTTTAACTTTGATGGACTAAATAATAAGAAAAGGTTGGTGTAACTTTTTTTTAATCCACCAGCTGGTTACTAAGAATAGATAACTGCTGCAGTTACTTGGCTCCTGAATACTTCATGTATGGCAAGGTTAACAACAAGATTGATGTCTATGCATTTGGTGTTGTACTCCTTGAGCTTCTTTCGGGGAAAATGCCACTAAGCAATGATCTTCCAAAAGGCCAAGAGAGCCTAGTTATGTGGGTATGTCCCTTGCTACTCGTTGAATTTACTTGGCAATGAATTCATTAAATCTGGATTTTGTCCCTGAAAATCACATGCATTTGCTTGTCCAGGCAAAACCGATCTTAAACGGTGGAAAGGTTTCCCAATTGTTAGACTCAAGATTGGGTGATAGCTATGATCGTGATCAGATGGAGAGGATGGTTTTAGCTGCCACTCTCTGTGTAAAACGTGCCCCCCGAGCCAGGCCTCAAATGAGCCTTGTAAGGCCTTTTTGTACTATATTAGTTCCGATTCTTTCTGGTTATCACGATATGCCTTCTTATCTCTCACCACTCACGATGCATTACGTAAATTACAACCTCATTAGCTCCGAAGTGAGTGTACTTGTGAAACATGAACGAATTACCTGTTTTGCATTTCCTGGTGCCTTGTTCATGAAAATAACAAGATCATGTTTTTTTCTGGTTTAATAAAGGTTGTGAAGCTCCTCCAAGGTGACGCGGAAGTGACCAAGTGGGCCAGGTTGCAAGTTAACGCTGCAGAAGAATCTTACGTGCTGGATGGTGAAGCATGTCCGCGTTCTAGTCTCCGGTCACACCTTAACCTTGCATTGCTTGATGTTGAGGATGATTCGCTGTCCTTGAGCAGCATTGAGCACAGTATATCATTAGAGGATTACTTGCAGGGCAGGTGGAGCCGGCGATCAAGCTTAGACTAACCAACACCATTACTGGCAGGTGAATTGCAAGTCCCTGCAATTCTTTTGTACATACATCCCATTGGTTTTTACTTTTCTTGTTCAATTAGGCTCGTGTTCTTCTTTGGGTTGCTGACAGATGGGTTTTGGATGAGAGGTCTCACCCTTCCCTTTAGTGGTCCTGATGTAGCCACCACCATGTTGGGACGGTTCTTTCCTTCTGACCTCAAAGGTATCGGTGATTGATCTAAATGGATCAAGATTGTATTTTTTTTATGATGGCTGATGATTTTACTGTAACACTGAACGTTTTCCGGTAAAGTGTGAGCACGAAAAAAGTCATTGCTCCTGGTGTCTTAAAAAGGTTAACAAGAATAGATTTTGATCAAGATGCTTGTTTGTCCTATGATTTGCTTATGTTTGTATCTGCTGTCTACCCAGTCCAGGCTGGTTAGATCGATAGTCTTTTCTTCTGCGACCTCGTGACTCACAGAATGCTTATGCGGTCTATCCACTTGGAACTTCAGGACACAAAATGCTCATGTGGGATTGGGTCCTCGAGAGTCTTTATCATCCCCACCAGCGCGCCATTGCATGGCCTCTGCTGTTGTGCCTTTCCTTCTCAGTTTTTGGCTGTGCAGAGTGCGGATGAAGTTAGTTTTCAAATTGTTTTTTATTTATAAATATGTTAAATATTTTTTTTTAAATATTTTTTTATTAATATATTAAAAAAAATCAGTTTAAATAAAAATAAATAAATTTAATGAAAATACAATCCCAAAAAAAGCCTTGAAATCTCTCTGCTCGGTAATCTTTATCATTCAATCGCATCCTCAATTTTCCCATACCTCTGTGGCGCTAAGCAAAAAGTGGGCTAAGTCATATCATATGCTTGATATTAAGGTTTATTTTCATAACATGATTTAGATTATTTTTTAAAATATTTTTTATAATAATTTTTTTATTTTAAAAAATTATTTTTGATATCAATATATTAAAATGATATAAGATATTAAAAAGTTATTTTTACAAAAAAAATACTTTTATAACAAAAGGTAAAACATCTTCTATTCTGTGACCTCATTATATTTATGATATTGTTTTTTTACACAATATTTTTTTTAAAAATAATTTTTTAAAATTAATATTTTAAAATTATTTTGATATGTTGATGTCAAAAATAATTTTTTTAATATATTTCTAAATAAAAACATTTTAAAAAACAAATTTATTAACACTAGCTAACTAACACAACCAAAGGCTTTAAAGGAACCAGAAGGTGAGAAACGTTGAGGAGATTTTACTTGTTAAAAAATTGTCTGGTTTAGAGCAACTCCAACGGGGAGAGGAATCAATGTAGACAAAGCTAAAAATTTAAAAATTTGATTGTTTTTGTTAAATTTATGTTTCTAACGGGGAGAGCGAAATGAAGAGCCAAAATAATTTCTCTATTCTTGGGAGGCATTCCTACATATTTCAATTGCAGAGACAAAAAAAATCCAACCGTTGTAATGTTACCGTTGTATTGTCTGAATTGAAACACGCAGTAATACAATGAATTCAACAGTTGAAACAATTGAAAAAAACACAATATATTTTCCAGCCAATCTGAACAAGAAAAACACACAAAAAATACCTTCATCAAAATCCAATAGAGTAGACTGCATCTTAGGTTCTTGTCAATAACAAATCCATTGCCCATCGAACTAGTTGCTCCTCCCATTACAAGCTCCTGTACCACCATTTTCTTCCTCTTTTATTGTGATTTTGAATAAAAAATAATGAGTAATGGAAGGAAGAGAGAGCGGAGTAATGAAAGGCAGGACTAGGAGTATTTTGTTGAGAAAAGATGATGTGGGTGAGAGAGAGTGGTTGGCAACGCAAAATACAGGGAAGGTAATGTTAGGGTTCTTAAGATTGATAAATGAAGGGGAACGGGGTGTGGGGTGGGTTTTATATTAATTATTATTATTAATAATAATAATAATAATAATTAACATAAAAAATAAAAGGTATTAATTTGTAATTAATTTGATTGAATTATTTGTAATGTAATGTATTTTAATTAATTATGTTTGAACTAGTATTTTTAATGTGTTCATTTTGTTTTTTTAAGTTTTTCTAGCATTCAAAGACAATAAGTAACATTAATTAATTTCAAATAAAACAACCATAAAAAAACATATAATTACTTGAAAAACAAACAATAAGGAACTTAAATTTTAAATTTCAAATATTATGGGTTTTTTTAAATTATATTTTTTTTAATTTAAATATAATTAAAAATAATAATTGTATTATTTGAGAGTTTTTCAAAAGCAATTATTTAATTATATAACTTACTCCTATTAATTGTTAAATTAAACTATATATAAAATAATTAAATTTTATTTAAAATAAGATAAAAAAAATAGCTCTCCAAAATGACTCTTACCATTGGAGAACACATCAATGAAAAAAAAATATATACACTATTCAATAAATCATTTTAAAGATTTGACTCTCCAAAATAGCTCTTGCCATTGGATTTGCCCTTAATCCTTATCCCTGACCAAACTCAAATATCCATGTTCTCCGTCTTCCACCTCTACAAAGGCCGATCAATTACAGAGCAGTGTTGTGCAAGCCTCTTAATAGCATCTACAATGCAAAAAAGTATTTTGGAGAATTAAATTGATAAAAATGACTTTTTAAATAGTATTATTTTTTTTTGTTTACGTGTATTCTAGTGGTAAAAGTCTTTTTATATATATTATTTTAAATATAATGCAATTATTTTGTATATAATATAATTATACAGTTAATAAAAGTAAGTTATATAATTTGTCAAGGAACCAACTCACCTAAAAGCTTAAGCTTGTAAGTGAGACCCCAGAATATGATTTATATTATTCTTTGACACCTCCCCTCAAGTGAAAGCCCTTTGAGCTTGAAATTTGCACAGACCCACATTACCTTGTGCTTGATTTTTATCAAATAGAATGGGGTGGTGAGATTTGAACTCGTGACCGTTGAGTCAATAAAGCTTTGATACCATGTCAAGGAATCAACTCACCTAAAAGTTTAAGCTTGTAAGTGAGGCCTCATAATATGATTTATATTATTCTTTAACATAATTAAGTAATTACTTTTAAAAAAACCCTCTAATATTATAATTATTAAATTTTACAGTAATAACACAATAATATATTACCAATTAATAAAATTAATACACTAAATATACTTAAATAAAAAAGATTTCATTATAAATAATTTAATCAAATTAATTACAAATTAAAACTCTTATTTACCATCATTTCCAAATCCTATTTACTCCAACATCCAAAACCCCATAAAACTATCTCTATCTCTTGTTATCCCTCCCTTTTCTTCTCTCAAATGGAACTCCACGAGCCATGAACTTAACCTCTACCCTCATCCTCTCCGTGCTTTTCTTCTTCTTCTCCACTCATAAGTTCCTTCCTTCTCACTCTCTGTTGTCCCTTATCAACGGACAACTCTCTCACGCTTTCTCTGCTATCAACTTCATGCTCCGTTCTGGCTATCTCCCCCATGTCAAGGTCTGGTCCGCCATCCTCGGTCGCCTCCCTTCTTCTTTTGGATAGAGTTTGTTCTGCTTCCTTCTTCAATTGCATGTTTTGGAGCCTGAATTACTGGGACAAAGCTAGTATTTTAGCAGGGGAAGTTGAAAACCCAGCAAGACATTTCCAAAGGCACTTTTTGGTGCTGTGATTTTGATGGTTTCTTCATACTCAATTCCACTTCTTGCGGGCACGGGGGCATTGAAGTCGCCCTCTAGTGAGTGCAGTGATAGGTACTTCACAGAAGTTGAGATGCTGATTAGAGGATTTTGGCTCAAATGGTGGATCCAAATAGGTGCTGCTATGTCTAACCCGAGATTGTTTGAAGCAAAAATGAGTTAATTGAAAGAACATATACCTCGGATGATTTAATTCAACGGGATAAGTAACATGGCTCTTTTGTTTGTTTCAGCTACAAATAACACCTCTAACACGAAACAATTATTTTATCTATTAATATAGTTGTTTTGTCAGAGATGATAAAATAATAATAATAAAAAAAAATACTGATATTTGCCCTTATCTTTTTACATGCATGCTCTGTTGTAGATGCTCTAATAATAAGTGATTGTTAGGTACTTGGTTAAATCTGTGTTTAGTTATTTTTGTCTTATTTTTTTTATTTTTTATTTTAAATGAATATATTTTGGTATTTTTAGATTATTTTGATATGCTGATGTCATAAATTATTTTTAAAAAGTATCATTTTGATTTATTTTGATCACATTACTTTATACTAAATAATTTACTAGATTTTATATGATAAATTATTTTTGATCCTCTTAAAAATATTTTGATATTGGACATTATAGAAATCTACAATCATAAAAAATAATTTAAGATAATGTTTGACGATGCCATGAAAATAAATTAAAAAAGATGTTTCAATGTTCAACTATATCATAAAAAACAACTTATTAATATTTTCTTATAACTTCATAACCAGGAAATGGATGGTAATAACTTGTCAAAATCCAAGAGATGTGTAAGTAGGATCCATGGCACGAAAGGTTCTAGCTGATGCAAAATCAGGCAAACAAGATGATAACATGTTGAATATTTACTTATTTAATTTTAAAGTTAGGGATATCTTTATATATTTGATATTATGATAAAAAAAAATTAACCCTAAGAAGAGAAGCGTGACGTGAAGACAAGAAACTTACGATTTACATAGCAGGTCTCAGGTTCAAATCAGGACGTGTATATCTTCTAAAAATCCAGGACAATCGAATTTTATTCGTTCATCTGGCTCGTAAAATACGTTTTCAAAGGAGTTAAGTTTCCTAGCATAAAAGTAAAAAGTTTCATAAAATTTATAAATTATTGTCAAACTAAAAATATTATCAACCATATCATATTATAATACCCAAAGATACTTCTTACATCAAGACCAACAATTAAATTCTTACTTGGTCTAGAGTTTAATTATAGTTATAATATTTGATTAACGTGTGAGATTAAAAGTAGATTTCTATCGAGAATGATTAAAAATTATTAGGCTATACAAATATATATACCAACACTGTTGACGATGGGAAAAAACTATTAGTCTGTACAAAAAAACAAATACAAGGAAAATGATGCAGAGGTTAAAACATAAAGGGTGTGTTTAATTTTAAAAAACAAATATCTTCATTAAAAATCAAAACAATATTTGATAGTAGTCATTTTAATATTTATTTATTTATGAAAATGTAGTTGCAGAATATTAATTTTATTATATTAAAATCATGAACAAGTTATATTGTTAACTGATTTTTTATAAATTAAATTCATAATAAAAAATAAATTTACCACAAATAAAATATAAAAATAATATCAATAATTTACCTTAATAGAAAAATGCTGATATATGAAATCCATAATAAAAGTTAAATCTACCACACTAAATAAATATAAAAATAACTTCAATATTTTACATTGCTAAAAAATAGAAAGAAGTTTGCAATTTCTGATTTTTTTATTCAAAAGTAAAAAAAAGAAAACAGGAAATACTCAACCACGCGTAAAAAGCCGGCTGAGAGCGTACCAAAGAGAGAGATCACATTCTTCCTTCCTTTCATAACATGTTCCAAACGCGCCCACACGCAGATACGGCAAAGATCAAAGAATAGGTATCGCCGCTATGGATCCTCGATCTTCCTATTTCCATCACACAAAGTACGCCAATCCTCCTTCCCCTGCTCTTCCTCCCCCGCCTCCTCTTTACCCTAACAGCCTTAATTTCCATCACCATATCAACTTCCTTGCACCACCGCTGCCGCCTCAACAACAACCCCGTCCACCACAAACGCCTCAATTCTCCCCTCGAAACCTTCAATTCTCCTATAACCATAGCCCTAATCACCCCCAAACTCACGATAACTATCACCGCCAGCTGTCGCACCATGACCTCCCTCATTTCACTCAGTTGCCTAGGGTTTCTCATCAATTCAACGATGAGCGTCAGCCGCCGCGTCTTTTACACGAATTCGACCACCGTGCTCATGAACCCCGACCTGATTTTAGGGTTTTGCGCAATGATCGGCAAATCAGGCATGAATTGGAAGGTAATTCTAATCCTAATTCTAGACTTGTTCAGGACCGTAATATCTTGATTGAACGTGAGAATGAGCATTATCATATTCGTGGTGGATTTGGATCGAATTCTGATAGATCTTCTTCTGGCGATTTTCGAACTTTATCGAATCAAGTGAGAGGTTTTGAGTCAAATTCGGGGAATTATGAGAATAGGCGCCGTTTGAATTATGATTATCATGAGAAGGGGAGTGATAATCAGAGATGGTTTCGTGATAGAGAGGTCATGATCGAACAGCGTGATTCATCGACTGAATTTGGTAGCACTGAGATTGGTGATGGTGAGACTAGGATTATTACCGGGAAACGTGAGCATTATAGGAATAGAGAAGGGAATTTGGAGGTGGAAAGACATGGTAGTAAAAGAAGTAGAGAGGGTAGTTATGAGTTCAACAGGACTCCTAGGAAGCAGGTACAGAAAAAGAGTGCTTTACTTAGGCTTCAACAACCTAATTATAGAAACAGAGAGGACGAGAGAGTGCCTTACTCAGGTTATGCTGATGATACCAAATCTAGTTCTTTTAGAGGTAAAGATCAGGAATCTGGTTTTTTTAGAGGTAAAGATAAGGTTATACACACAGATTGTGAAATGGGAGAGGGAGAAAGAGAGGGAAGCCCGGTAGAGCTTGATGTGTCTTTTAAGTCTAATTCATTGGTAGCCAAGGCAATTTTGACGCCTTCTTCAAGTTCAGTGGGTGCTTCTGAAACAATTTTGACACCTAGGAATAGTAAAGTCAGGAAAGTGCTGGTCCTTGCTAAGGATAAGGACAGTAATATTTCATCAATGAATAAACCCAACAAGGTTGCAGTAGAAGTGGGCAAAGGTGTAAGTGTTGCAAGTAAAGAATCCAGTTCTGACGAGGACCTAAAGAAGTCCAAAGAGGGAGTTATAGCTTCTGCTATTACTAATGTGCGAGATAGTAGTTCACTGCCTTTAAATAATAGAGTGGAGATGCCTATGAAGAGGACCGTGTCTGTTAGAATTGGATCGTCTGGTAAAACATCTTCACTCAGTGGAAAGAAGAAAAAAGTTGTCAAGAGACTAGTGAAGAAAGTTGTAAGCCATAGTTCAACTTTATCAAGTTCACAACCAACAAAAACTTGTGATGAACTTGTGAAAGCAGATAGTTCTGCCCATTCTCCAGCTGAACCCCTTGACATTGACAAGGCTGCAACTGTGGCTGATGCTGTTGATTCACAGCCTTGTCCAATTGAAGCTACATTGATACCTGAGAATGACAGGGTGGAGAGATTTGAAAAGTTTATCGAATCAGGGCAGGCTGGCTCCGGAGCTGATTCTGGCAATTTATTTGCATTTAATAGCAGTGGAAAGAAGAGCTGCTCACGTTCATCCCTGGGCTCTTCAAATCATAACAAAACCAAATTTGTTGAGAGTTTTGTAAATGGTGATTGTGCCAAAGGCTTGCATGCTATCTCAAATATTGACAACAGTTTAACAAAACCTCAAGATGAAATTATTAGCTCTGATATTGGCGGTGTTGAAGATTTCAGCAAGCAGCCTTGTCAGAATGGAGATTCTTGCTCGCTTGAGAACAATGCAGTTAGGGGATCTCTCAAGGTTATGGATTCTATTGAGGGCAATACTGATTTTGGTTTATTAAGTTTAGAAAAAACAATAATTCATGAGGATCCTCTGAATTCATGTATCCCTATGATGGGGTTAGATGTGTCTTCAATCAACTCACAACAGAGAATTGCGGTTTCTGACAAGGGGACATCTGATGTCGGTGGCAATGAGCCCTGTAGAAATCAGGGCAGTCCATTAGCTGAGAGTTGCGTCACCGATTTACTTCAGGGTCCTAGTTTCCCTGTTGGAAGCAATGAAATTTTCTCTGTATCCATTTCAGGGGAAACAGGAAATCAGAATGCTGTCATACACCTCAATCAGGGAGCAGGGACCATTTTGGGTTCGCCAAACAGCTTTACTAACTTAGAAGAAATTAATATCTCCGGCCATGGAGCTGGTGATGGTATGGGTGAGAAGTTATCTCAAGAGGGGGTTGCTAAAACATTGAATAGCGTTCCCATCAGAGGTTCAGACGCCAAGGTTTCTACAGGTGGCAGTGAGGAGGATGCAAATGAAATTATGAAGAACGATAAAAAAATTGAAATGCCTCAGTTAGATTTGTCAAGGACAGATGTACCTGACATGCATTTGGAGCCTGCAAATATGGTCACCAGTACCACTGCACATTGGGTGGACACGACTTTGAGATTATGTTTTGAAGAAGATGCTACAGCTCAATGTTCATTTTCTGGTGCTCAATATGTGGATGCTGGCTCACAATCTTGTAGTAATGTAGTCAGTGCTCTTCATGAGGGCAGTTTAACAGATGTTTCAGCAACTAAGGTTTCTGTCAGGAGTAGTGCTGATGTTGGTCAAAGTGGGGCATCCCGATGGAATGAAAAGAATAGAAAGTCCTCTGTTCCTCAGGTGGAATTGTGTTCTCCAGTGGAATCTGATGCTGATGAGGGACCTGCTGTATTTGCAGGTAACTTTACATCAGGTATGGAAGTGCCATCCAATTCTTGTAGCGGTCCAACACTGCCAAAAGGGGAAGTTGTAGTGTCTGATATGGATTCTCCGTGCTCTTCTGATTTGCTATTGGCGCAGAAGGGGATCACTGCATTACTTGAAAATGGTTCAGCAGGGGAGCATTTCAGCCCTGTGGCTTCTATCGAAAATGTATTTGAAGTTGATGATCTAAAAGACGTTCAATCTCACTTGACTGTTGAGGAACTGGCAGTTAAAAAAGTGTCATCACGCGGTCTATTTGTATTGGGAGTCGAGGACATCATAAACACCACTCCAGCTGTGAATGGAGGTAGGAATCAAAATGATTCCATGGATATTGATGCTGTTGAGGGAGCCAAAGTGGACACTAATGTTGCAGAAGCGCAAGTCAGTATTGAGAGTGTTAGTGATCATTGCCAAATCCCTTCAAAACCTCAGACACAGTACTTGGATCAAATTTTGCCCAGTATAGATGTGGATGATGGTGGGTTTCATGGTGCGAAGAATGATTCGCCTTGTATGTCAAACAATCCATCTTCATTTGGAGATGGATTTGGGGTTTCTTCTACCAATTTCGGTGATGAACTTATGGGGATTTTACCCAAGACACTGTCTGATAGGGATTCTCCAGAAAGTTTGCCTGATGTCATGGTCACTTCCCCCAGCAAAAAATCAGTTGAAAAGATTCATGAGAATGATGATAAAATTCCGGTTGTCAGTGCTAACTCATCTACGAGTGTGTCAAGTTCACAAAAAGCTAAAGTTGTTTTAAATTTGGATCAAACAGTGGAACATGATCAGTTGTTGACTGGTAAGACAGGGCATTTGCCTTCAAAGGATTCCAAAATTACATCTCAGATGCTGTTTACCAAGAATGTAGAGTTATATGGAAAGAAGAACAATAATAGTCATGCTGTTTCTAAGATTTATTCAGGCCGCTCATCTTTTGTTTTTACTGCTTCAAAGAGTTCAGCTTCTTCATCTCGTATCTCAAAAACTCGAACATGGCATCGAACTGATAATTGCTCTGATTCTGCTCCGCCAGCAAACAAGGCTTTCTTGAGCACTGGTCCTGCACTAAAGCAATTTCCTAGAAAAGCTGATAGGTCCCAGCGCACCTCTTACATCCGCAAGGGTAACAGTCTTGTCAGAAAACCTACTACAGTTGCTCAATCCCTGGGTCTCCATGGTTTAAGCTCTTCTGTATATCAGCTCAACTCTTCTGGTATCGATGAACCAAAGAAGAGTGCTGGCTCTGATAGTAGAATTGATCTTGCTGATCCTCTCAATGCTGTGACAACAGGAGGCATGGACGCTTCTTTTGAGAAACCAAGAACACCTTCACTGTCTAGTGTCTCGAAAATATCAAATCGAGCAAGCAACTCTTTGGGGGGTCGTGCGTCTTCACCATTAGCTGAGCATCTCCACTCTCTTTGTACTGAAACCGTAACAGTCCCAGCAAAATTGTTGCAAAGCAATGATATTCCAAAGTCTTCTGATGAAGTGCTGAAAATTTCAGAATCTCCAATAATTCAAAATAGCCAAATTAGTAATTTGGAATGCCACGGTGATCTAAATGATGTAAACAAGATGGTTTTAGCAAATGGTAAGAGCCTAACATATGTTAAGCGGAAATCAAATCAGTTGGTTGCAGCTTCAAATCCATGTGCGTCTTCTGTTCAAAATGCCCATAACACATCATCATCTGATAGCTATTACAAGAGGAGGAAAAATCAGCTAATTAGGACTTCACTGGAAAGTCAGGTCAAGCAGACAGCCAGCATCCCTGATGAAAGTTTAAATTCAGAGACTGCTCTTAACTCTTTCAGCAGAAATCTTAGTAAGAGGCGACTTCGTAAAGGTATGTTCGATCAACTTCTTCCTCTCTTTCACACACTGCATATTCATGTTTAATTGATTTGAAGATCAATCTAAATGAACTGGTTGATTATGAGGCTTATGTATCTTATGACTTATAATATCATAGGTCGAAAGCACTTTCACAACAGGAAAATTTTAGGTGTTATATCATATCATAGCCCTGCAAGGAGCCTTTTTTGAGGGGGTGGGGTAATGTAGTCCTGGTGCAGAGTAGTGAGATTCAATATTAGCCACTGGAAAAAAAAACAGAATTTGGTTCCATGTTTCAGGTTTTGGAAGACCAACACTTGACATGTTCTGTGCAAAATCTGCAGAGCAGCTTTCATTGACTATACCTTTGTTATCATTTACTTGTTGAAGATAGAAATATATGTTTCTCACTTCAAGTACTTTTTGTGATAAAAATCTCTCACCCTACATTCCATTCCACATTTACTGTGTTTCTATTGAATGTGTGCACGCCTAAGCTATTTAATTGTGCTATCAGTTTAGTTACTCTGTGGGAGGCAAATTGGGAGTGCTTTGCTATGAGCCCTCTTTTTTAATTGATTACATCTTGGCCAATGAATTGGCCAGTAGTTTGAAGATCCAAGTATTCTAATATCCTTTGAACATTCTATAGAAATTAAAGTTCCAGCTAAACATTTTGCTTAGCATAGACATTCTTTGCTTTTTGTACCCATTTATAATGTCAGCTGTAGCAAATTTTTAAGTAACTGTTACTATGTTCAGCTGTAGCTCACAGTGAATGAAGCCATGATATGTTCCTAGGTATAACGTGGAAATATTGCTGGAATAGCTTTTCATCATTTTGTGGGTTCTAGCTAATTTTAATCGTAAAATGGCTTCTGCTTATGAACGAAACCTTTTTTTAACCAAGACATTCTCTCCATATCTGGCATTCCATATTTTAATTTCATTTGCAGCGGTTCTGCCCCCCTTCGGGCCTTGGTATGTTTCTGAAGTTACATATTGTGATTGAGGTCATGATTTACTTCCATTGGACTAGCTTCCTGATATTATTGGAAGGAATAGCTTTTCTCTATCATTTATTTTGACATATCAATAGTCAATAGAAAATAAACTGAAGTTGGCTATCATTGCAGTTGTGACAAAGACTTGTAAACCTTCTAAGTTGTCTTTAGTCTGGACACTGCATGGTGCACAGCTATCAAAGAATGATGGTGACTCGTTGCGTTGTGGGAAGGTCTTGCCTCATTTGTTTCCATGGAAAAGAGCAACCTATAGAAGTTCCTTGCCAAATTCATCTTCCAGTTCTGATCATAGTTCCTTATCTACAATTGGGTACAATAACTTTTTGGTCTTTTCTTTGAGTTTTCTGCAACTAATTTCACTGTTTTTTGTGTACTTTTCCATCAAAAATAAAAAAGGTTGCCAATCTTTCTTAGCAGGAAATTGCTACTTTTGAGAAAGAGGAATACAGTTTACACAAGGTCAAAACATGGATTTTCACTTCGAAAATCCAAGGTATTAAGTGTTGGCGGGTCTAGTTTAAAATGGTCAAAATCCATTGAAAAGCACTCAAAGAAAGCCAATGAGGTCAGTAGGCTGGATTGCAGGAAAACTTTTTGATTTATTTTTCCTATTTAAACATATTTGATGTCTGATTATGTCCACTTTACAATGCAAGAGTTTCATCTTTCTCAATAATATTCATTTTTGCTTCTATGCAGGAAGCTACCCTGGCTGTTGCTGCAGCAGAGAGAAAGAAAAGAGAACAGAGAGGTGCTGTACCCGTTGCTTGTCCAACAAAGAGTAGAAACAGTTCTCGTAAGTTAACTCAAAGTATGGAGCTGTGCTGAACATGCAATGATTCTGCAGATGTTCTCCATGGTGTTTGATTATAATCCATTTGTATGGGATTGTAGTGTTCATTCATCCATGTAGTTTCTAGAAATATGCTTTAAATGATTGTCTTGTAGAACTATAATATAATGGATTTGAAAATATACTTACAATTTTTTTTTGCAAGGAGAACGCATTTTCCGTATTGGTTCAGTGCGCTACAAAATGGATTCTTCAAGGCGGACTCTTCAAAGGATATCAGGTGGTCCTTTATTGATCCTTTATGTGGTTATTTATTATGTTGGGTGTTTGATAGCCTGGGCCAATGCCACCAAATTGGTTTCTAATAAGTGAAGAAAATGATTTGTAGATGATGAATCATCATGCTCTGGAGCCCTTCAAAAAGAAAAGGATGCCAAGAAGATGTATATTCCGAGGAGATTAATGATTGGGAAAGATGAGTATGTCTTTGGTTTTGTTGCTGCTGAATACCTTTAATTTCTAATTGAGAGCACAGTGGATTGTTAATTGCCTGATATTTTCGAAACTTATGATTTATGTTTTTAGTTACCGGGTTATAAAAGTTGCTGCTTACAAACAAATTTCTAAACTGGCAGATACGTTCGAATTGGCAATGGTAACCAGCTTATAAGAGATCCCAAGAAGCGAACTCGCATTTTGGCGAGTGAAAAAGTACGATGGAGTTTGCACACTGCTAGATCACGATTGGCCAGAAAGCGAAAGTACTGTCAGTTTTTCACAAGATTTGGAAAATGCAACAAAGATGATGGGAAATGTCCTTTTATTCATGATTCCTCCAAAATTGCTGTCTGCACAAAGTTTTTGAATGGTTTATGTTTCAATCCTGACTGCAAATTGACTCATAAGGTTTCTAGTCAAAAGAACTCACACCCTTGTTTCAAATGGCTGATTTGCCTTTATTGACATTCTTCCGTGATTATATTTCTTTTGCAGGTCATTCCTGAAAGGATGCCTGATTGTTCTTACTTTTTGCAAGGTGCTACTGCTCCCCCCCTTCCTATTATGCTTCTGTATAATCTATTGGTGATAGTGCAGGATTCTAAAGCGTTTTTCTGGCAGGCCTTTGTACCAATAAAAACTGCCCTTATAGACATGTGCATGTCAACCCAAATGCTTCTACCTGCGAAGGATTTCTCAGGGGCTATTGTGCTGATGGGAATGAGGTATTGACATGTTCTTTATATTTGAGTAACATGCTTTTGATTGACTTTTGTTGACTAAGTATTGAATTTCATCAAGAGGAGAAAAATATTTGCTAGTTGCTCCAAAAATGATTTGCATTACTACATGCAGTAAAATTACAGGGACATTGTTACTTGTAGGATTGCCTGCCCACCTGACCTTCCTCTCCTTAGAACTGCTGGCTGACACAAGCTGCCCCTGGCAATTGCTATAAGATTACCCAATTGATTGGGCTTTGAGATGCTGCTTTGCCCCTGAAACAAGTCTTTAGAAATGCTTGATTTTATTCCTGATGATTTTTTTTTGTTTTATCTTTAGAGATATCGATTGTTTTTTCAATGCATAACTCTCTTTCTCTGTCTACACACATCACAAACCTTGAACATGTAAATGCATTATAAATCTGCTATGCAGTGTCCGAAGAAGCACAGCTATGTCTGTCCCACCTTTGAAGCAACAGGCTCCTGTCCTCAAGCATCCAAATGCAAGCTACACCACCCCAAAAATAGGACGAAGGAAAAGAAATGCAAACGATCACAAGAGAACAATGCTCATGGGCGATATTTTGGCTTGCTGCACATCAATGCCACTAAGATGAGAAATGCAGTGCCTGGAAAGCTCTATGTGCAAGATAAAGATACCATTTGTTTTGAAGGAACTGCTGATTATATCAGCCTTGATGTTAGTGATGAAGAAACGGTAGAAAATAACAATCCAAGTGATCTGCATACAGCATTCAGTGACAGTGATCCCTTGAACTTGCAATTAGGTGATCTTGATGAGTTAATCAAGCCAGTCCGAATAATGAACATCTAACACCAAGGTCTCTTGTAGCTCAATTGTTAAGCACCAAGCTTGTGCCACAGGAAGTGTGTTTGATGTACACGAGGTAAATCAGGTTTTATCGCTCTGATTTTTTGTTGTTGCAAATGCCTTTCAGTCAGAAGAATAGCGAGGCAAAGGATGGAACGATTTTGATGAGCTTGCAACCTTCATTGGTTGTGCATAGGTATATGTTAGTTCTTAATTAGGAATAGGGATAGGAACAGGAACAGGAACAGGAACAGGAGTATAGATGCCTTGTGTATTCATTTCTTTCTTTCATTTATAGATTTTTATAGGAAAACATTTTGTGGCTTCCTTTGTGTACATGATACATTGTAATAATTCATAAATGAAATGAAATGATGCTGCCAAGCTTTCGTCGTGAATTTTGCATGGCCTTGAATGAGACTCAAGTCTTTCTTCAAGTTTAATTTCTGGAATACTGAAGAGAATTGAGAATCGATTCCTGTTCTTCTGGCAGAGCCAGGAGCGCGCTGTGCCAAAAAGATATTGGGAGTTATTGAACGTCGGGCAATTTCAGGCCAGGAATATGAAATTATATCGAGCCTTTGCATTGCAGAAGGGAATAAGAAGATTCAGAGTAAAAATTAAATCTTCGAAAAAGAAAAAACAAGTACTGGCTAGAGAGGTGTTGCGGTAATTATATATTTTTAGTTCGGTTCGGGTTACTGATTTATTAAATTTTTTATATTATTTTGCACAGTAAAATAATAATTTTATTCTTCGAAACAAAAAAAAAATCAGCTTTGAGTAGGAATGTCACGAGAATTTCATATTTTATTGAAAATAGCTAAATATGAATATAGTCTCTAATAAGATAAAATTGATAAATTGGGTGCAAGAGTATACTGGTACCATAATTATTTATTATTTTTCTCATAACACTGTTGACATATATGGCACGTGCAATTTATAGTATTTGGCTTCACGCCCTGTTTGAGTGGTATGTGAGGCCTATTAAGGTGGAGGAAAATAGGCTTATGACATCTCCTTTGATTCCCCGCCGTGTGATTTTTCTCATGGTATGACGTGTTTTGAAAAAGAATGTTCATCATTGTGATGGTGGTTGGTTAAACTTTTTTTTTTGTTTTCTCTCTCCTGCACGTTAAAGTACAGGAGAGGCCCTCGATTTTGTAATTCGTTCACTTTTGTCCCTTCACTTTTAATATTTTATATGGTCTTGATTTTTTTTAATTTTGATTTATTTTAATTGGGTCATTCGATTGAAATTAATTATATATTTAGGTTTCACTTCGGTCCTCCTTTTAATTTTCAAATTGGGTTTAAATACCTTAATATATTCGGTACAAAAGTTTTGATTTTTTTAATTTTATCCTTGGATTAAAATTGATAATATATTTGATTTTCATTTCAGCCTTTATACTTATACTTTTTGATTTTAATCTCTTTATTTTTTTATATTTCTGGAATAATCCTTACTTTTGTCCATGCATATATAAGTGTGCTCTTAGCTTTGATTTTTTATTTTTCTTATTTCTTTAGGTAGTATTTTCTTAAAACATTTAGCTCTTAAATTTTATTTTATATCCATGATCATTTGAAAATTGATATTTCTAGTTTTCTCTCTCTCTCTCTCTCTCTCTCTCTCTCTCTCTCTCTCTTTGTTCTTTCTTTTAGTTTTTTTTTTTAATTTTCAAGTTAAATAAATTTTTTTCACCTGATAATTTTTATTTTTATCTTATCATTTATTTATCTTTTTGTTAAAATTTGTAAGATTTTTTTAGTCTTTTATTTATTTTTGTTTTTTTTTCATTATTAACACCACCACCACCACCACCACCACAACAATAGTTTTAGTTTTAGTTTTTCTTACTTATTCTTTTGTCAATGTTTTTAGAGTTTTTTCTCTTGGGATAATTTAATAATTTTTATTGTTTTTGCAGTATTTGTAATGATAACTTTAGATATTAAGAGTTCAATGTTGTCCCTAAAAGGTGTGGCGTGGTGACAAATGGCTGGAGATCTGTATAGCAGGTTTCGAGTTCGAGTTAAGGCGTGCACTTCTTATAAGAGTCGGGACAATTAAGGTTTTATTCACTCACCTGGGCCCACAAAGTGCGTTTTCCGGGGAGTGTGGTTTCCTTGAATGAAAAAAAAAAAGAGTTCAATGTTGTTGTTGTTATAATAAGGTGTGTTGATCTGTTTTATTATATTAAAATTTGTATATATAAATATTATATTAGATTTTTGAACTAGAAAATTCTATTAATTTCTTTAATTCCAATAATTATAAAAAAATCTTTGCTTAGCTCACAACGTAGTGCGGATAATTTTTTTAATTTTCAAGTCAAATAATTTTTTTTTCAGCTAATAATTTTTTTTATCATTTTTTTTTTATTTGCTCTTTTGTTAATTTTTTAGTCTTTGATTTAATTTTATGTTTTCACTATTAACGCAACAACAACAACAATAATTTTAGGTTTTTTTCATGCTTACTCTTTTATTAATGTTGTTGAGTTTTTTTTTTTCATAGGATAATCAAATAATTTTTATTGTTCTCTCTTTTGTTGAGGTAATATTTTTTTTGAAAAATTAAGTTCTTAAATTTTAGTTTGTCTTTATGATCATTTAAAAATTGATATATTTTTTTTCTCCTCTTTGTTATTTCTTTTATTTTTTTTTATTTTTTTATTTTCAAGTCAAATGATTTTTTTTAGCTGAAAAATTTTATTTTTATTTTATCATTTATTTTATTTTTTGTTAAAGTTTTTAGGCTTTCTTTAGTCTTTGATTTGATTTTTTTCATTATTAACGCAATAATAATAATAATAATAATAATAATAATAATAATAATAATAATTTTTATTGTTTTGACAATAATAATGGTAATGATTTTAGATGTTAAGACTTCGATGTTATTGTTATTATAATAGAGCATGTTAATCTGTTTAATTATATCAAATTTTATATGTATAAATATTATATTTTAATCTAAATAATTATAAAAATTATTTGTTGTACCTGTAATATAGTAATATAGTGCAGGAAATTAAGTAGTTCGGAATTATAAGAGAGAACCATAGCTCAATTCGTGGCAGCCCATTTTCTGTTTTTCTTCACCACACAGACTTTCGTATCGTCAATAAAATTAAGTCTTATCTTATCCAGAAAATAAATGGACTTCAATCTACATGCTTTTGTAAGAATTTCCCAGAATCTCAAGCACTGGAAAGCAAATCTCGAAAAAACTAGGAAGCAAAAAATTCATAGAATTTGACTACCAGTGCCAAATGCCATAGCGGATTAGATTTTAGCAATGGCAGCAACTTCCTCTTACATAGCTTGTGCAAAGTTCTCTATGCTGGGTTGGCCTGGAGGCAGAAGGGAACTGAGAAGGAGACGCGCAATCTCTGTTTCAGCTCAGCAGCAAACTGAAGTCCAAGAATCACAGGAAGTGGATGCACAAGAAGAAAAGGAGGTAGAACAGGAGAAAGTGAAGCAACCAACGCCACCAAGACCGGTGGAACCACAAGTGAACGTGAAGAGCAAGAACATGGGCAGGGAATATGGAGGGCAGTGGCTCAGCAGCGTCACACGGCACGTGAGGATCTATGCTGCCTACATTGACCCAGAAACTTGCGAGTTCGATCAGACTCAGACGGATAAGCTCACCCTTATCCTTGATCCTACAGATGAGTTCGTTTGGACAGAAGAGAGTTGCCATAAGGTTTACTCCTACTTTCAGGAGCTCGTGGATCACTACGAGGTAAGTCTGCCATAAAAATCATACTTTTTTATACTAGCTAAATTGAAGATTTAATCTTGAGAGAACTTAATTTTTTCAAATTGCGGGAAGTTCTACTCCATCTCTTGGTTAGATATGCAAACCCTCTTACAAAGAAACACAGGTTGAAATTATTTTCAGACATGATTTAATGTCGGTCATTTTTTATTCGTTTTTCATTGTAAAACAAGAGCACCTGGATTAATTAGCTGTCTTTGTATTATATTAACTCCTCCATGAAAGCCCCGTATCACACCTAAAACAAATGGAACTGCATCGGTAAATACATGCTTACCCTGATCTTTGCATCATGATACAGAGCTGGGGGCAGGGAGACAGCCGGCTTCCTTTACTCCCTTACAAACACATGTTTAATCCAGTCAAACCTTCCTTCATCCCGACCGCATCAAAAAATCCATTCCAGAAAGCATCAACTTGAATCTTTTTTTCCAGCTTCAACTTTAGGACTGAAATCACTTCTTTCCATCCAATCGGCACTGACACTGCTGAAGCATCCTCATACCGCATTTTGTCCCACAACAGCTTTGATTTGAATAAAAGGATGTGATTTGAATACAAGGATGCCAGGGAACCTAGAAATTACCAAGCATCTGTGTCAATCTTGAATTGAAGATGTGTTCAATAAAGTTAGTCTGGGTGATCTGTGGATCCCTGTTATGCCTTATTGAATTCTGATGTATTATGTGCAAACAGGGTGCCCCGTTGACAGAATACACACTGCGACTGATTGGTTCGGATATAGAGCACTACATAAGGAAGCTGCTGTATGATGGAGAAATCAAATACAACATGAATGCAAGGGTCCTAAATTTCAGTATGGGGAAGCCACGCATTCTATTTAACAATGACGGCCAGCTGGAAGATGTACAATCATAAGATACAGATAGGGTGTCAAGACAAAACATAGAAGAATGCATCGAGTTGAGATGTGGAATGTTTAAATATGGTTTCATACTGACGGCTCATCTCCATGAGCTGCTAAAAGTTGCATCAGTATTTAGCTTTCTACATTGGCACCTTTTACCTGGTATACTTTTTGGAAGTACAGCCTTTGCATCTACCAACCTTGATTATATTTCATGATCTGATTCAGTCACTCTTAAGACATCTATCTACTTCTGATGTCTTGGCCGCACTTTCAAACATGAAGAGTCCAGCCAGGGTCGAAGTGCTCGAGATCCAGCATGCGATGCATTCTGGACAACAGAGTAGCAATCATATAGATTAGAAAGTGTCATATTTGTGCTTACAACAATTAAAACAATGACAAATATGTTTAAGCACACAAATAAAACTCAGGTCCTTAAATTATTTCGTGTTATGAGGCAAATTTGGAAAGTCAAGGTCACAACAGCCTACCTAAGGCCAAAACTAGCAATTTTAATAAATATCTATGTGAAACCAAAGACAGTAGAGCTCTTCCCTGTTGAATTGAAAAGAAAGATGATTTCCAATTTGGTTTGTTCATTGATTAAATGCATTACTGAAACAGATTGATGTTAACACTAAAACGGTTTTGAAAAGAAAACACAATAGAAGTTTATACTCACCATCAACCAATAGAAAAAACCACGCATGAGATTCAAAATTTCTGGCCGATTACTCTGAGCTGATTGGATCTTCGCTTCAAGATCTATGAGAACAAAAAAAAAAAATTTGCTAGTTAGTTACGATAAAAAATTAATCAAAATCATAAAAATGGTAAATCAATCATAGCCATGCATAAATACTGAGAGAAGGAGAGTGACAGAGGTGTAGCAAATATTCAATTCAGATGGCATGCATTTGTAAACTGAAAAACACTGCTGATGATAAAATCACCTGCATGATGGTCAAGATAAGATTTTCCGATAGCTGTTGTCTTAAATCTTATACACCCACTCCGCAAGTTTATATCACGGTTCACATGACTTCGGTGAGATATTCTTTGCCATAGATCTTCAAACTCCCTTTCATCATAAGGATTTTCAAGGATTTTCAAAAGTTCCTCTCTAAATTTACTGGAAACTCCATTGTCTACCCAACCTTCATCCTTAATTTGCCAAAACATAAATCGAAAACAGACTTCAGCTGTTATAATTATGCTAACATATTTGAAAGTACGGAAACATGATATATAAGGGAAAGAAAGAATTGGAGTGTGAGAGGATGAATTACCTCCACAATGTATGCTTTTGAACTCACAAATGGAGTATCCTTTCCATCGAAAAATCGATCCTTGTCCATGACAATCACCTCAGAATCAGAGGAACCCTGTTCCTCCACTCCAAACAAAACTCCTTTTCCACTTTGAGGAGCAAATGCTGCACATCTACCATCTTTTTTAAGTGAATTCAAAAATATTTGGTAACTATGATCCACCATATCCAGATTCATCTCGCACTTGTGTTTGCAATTTGTAGAGCTAGGGGCTTGTGACCTAGGCTCTTTGCTTGCATGCCCATCAGATCTGTTTGGAACTGCATTCGAGGACTGCTTTTCAAACTTCCTTACAACTGCCAAATTTCCCCTTTCTTTGGCTGGAACATCCTTTATATTTTGTTGAGTTTCCCTCCTACAATTCTCCATATCCTGATGCATGAGTTTGCACTTGCAGTTATTCATAGCAGTAGCTTCTTGTCTAGATCTTTTCCTTGCACATACATTTTTTCTGCAAGAGACAGGATTCAAAGGTTCCTCTCTCACCTTACTTTTAAATGCTGAAATCTTTCTCTCTCTGGATGGAGCAGCCCTTGATTTGATTTGATTGTCCGTTATATGATTTACCATTTCCATTTTCACCTTGTGTTTGCACTCGAAATTAGTCAAACTAAGAGTTTCTGGACTAGGCTTTTTACTTGCACCTTCATTTGCTCTGGAAGAAGTAAGACCCACAGTTTCCATGTTCAGATTCCTTTCAACTGCTGAAAACTTTCTTACCCGGGCTGGGACATCCCTCAATATTTTCTGGGTCATATCCAATTTCATTTCATGTTTGCTCTTGCAATTAGTTGGACAAAGGGCTTCTGAACTAGGCCTTTTGCTAGCATGTCCATCTCCTCTACAAGAAATAGGATTCATATATTCTGTTTTCTTCTTGCTTTCAGCTTCTGAAACCTCCATTGCTCTTGCTGGAACTCTCCTCGATTTTCTCGAAGCTGCCACTCTCTCTTTCCTTGTATCACTCCCCGTTTCCACTCTCTCAATTCTAGAATCAATCTTCAACAATTTTGTGGTTCCTTTGTTCTGTCTCTTTGGACAGTCCTTCTCAGTGTCTGGTTTTTCCATGTCACACCCATCATATGCGCCATCTTGTGAGTGATACCTAACAGTTATTGATATCTCATTAGTCAGTGGAATCTCAAGAATGCATGATTTCCCATCCTGTCTAAAATTATCCAAGAACATCTTATAGTCAGGATCCTCATTAGTGCCGGCACCGTCACCTACAAAACCATCATATTTATTATTACCATCATCCAAAGCCCCATTAGTACCAACACTATCCTCTACAAACCCATTAACAAGGTCAACATAGACTTTACCATTATCAGTTGACTTAGCATTTCTCTTGGACGAAGACTTAATATCCGAATAAGTATCGCAGTCGCTATCAACATGCAGCCCTCCATCTAAGTCCTTTAAAACCTTCTTGCAATGTTCATCAACCTCGTAACTATAACAATCATCATCAAGTAGAATACAGCTTCTGCTCCTGGGTGTATTACATTTAATACCACTGTAATTTGCATTATTTTTCTTGGATGAAGAAGACTTCGTATCGAGATGAGCATCACTATCAATGAACAGCCCTCTAACTGAACCATCATAATACTTCCTGCAATCTCCATTACCAACATCTCTCTCATGGCCATCCTTCTGAATACAAAAAATTTCAGAGCTACTCTTCAGAGCTGCAATGCCTTTACAGTTGTTGTTTTTTCCATTAGAATCGACCTTGAAACGTTGTGTGCCAATATTCCTTCTCTTTAACCTCCGATCCAACCTCTCATCATGCATAAAATCAAACCCTTCACTTTTGACAGCAACAGGAACTACTTCCAACATTTTTCTTTTGATAGACCCGGTCATCTCCCCCCAAAAGAGTTCCTTACTTCATATAATTCAATAAATTAATCACCCCTGTTTTCAAAGCATAAAACAGTATATGTATATATAATATAATAATCAGTTCACTGCTAAAAAATCAAAAGTTTCCAGCATGTCACAAAAAGAAAAAAATAATAATAACAAACTGCGAAACAAACCAGTTACAAGGATAAAAAAGGTCTAGACTTTCTTTAGAAATAAAATAAAATAAAAACTTAAAAAAAATCTTCATGCATGCAGATTTCTAGATTAAGAAACCCTACATTTTTCTTTTCACAAAATATCCTCCTTTTCTCTCTCGTTTTCTCCTAAACCACAGAAAACACTATAATTACAGAAGAGGGAGAAGAGATACTCACCTGGTCAGCAAAAAACCCGATGCTTTGATGACATGTTGTTGAAGAGAGCAAGAACAGAGAAGAAAGAAAGAAAAGGAAAACCCGAAATTATATCTGGAAACGGGAGACAGCAAGCGAATCAAACGAGAGAGAGAGCCGGGAGAGGGAGGGAGTGACCCAGACTGGCTTGTGTTTGTTAGTCAAAGACTGACACGCAGAACAAGCTGTTGCGTATTTATAAGACCCGGCTTGGCTTGAAGGGTCAACCTGTAACCTGTTTTTTTATATCTTCTTCAGATTATATAAAAAAAAACTCAAGAGTTTATTTTCACCCGTATCCATCTAAGGTCAACCTCGACCTGATGTTACTATGGGTCAGCTCCGAGTTCTGCTCTGGTTTCGGTTTGGTTTGTATAAAAAAACGAACCTAACCTGAATATCTTTTTTAAATTATTAACCCAGCTGAACCGACTGTTCTCATTCGGCTTCGGGTTTTTTCCTTAAAAAAAGGCCAAGCCAATGGGCTAATAAATTGGGTTTTTTATGCTTTCTGTAATGGACCTGGGCGTTTGTAGCTTGTCTTGTATGTTTTTACAATGAGACTAGGATGTTTAGGCCTGTTTTATGGGTTTTTTATATGGGCCCATGTCTTGGGCTTTGTTGTAACACCAAATTAAATTATGCAATACATTGATTGATCGTGCCTTTCTTTTTTATGCTGGGGAGAGAGAGAGAAACAAAAATATACACGGAATAGAGGAAGCTGATACCAGAACCACAGTTTACCGAGACAGGATCCATGCCAGGGAAGCAACTCCCATCGCCGGCATGAATTTGATTTCAAGAGGCAGATATCAACCCAACCATGAATAGAACCGAAGTCGTATTTCAACGTTAAAAAAAATGCCAAGACAACGAGTGTTTTATTTTTTTTCTTAAAATAATCTTGAGATTTCAATAAGCTTCTTTAATTTAAATAGTATAAATAAATAAAAATATAATAATGTAAAAAAAATTCAAAAAACAAGCAAAAAAAATTTACATTAGCTTGAGTTAACTCATTAATCGTGATCATGGTATATGATTGGAAACTCTAGAGAGGAAAATAAAAAAAAATAAACATGAATATTAAATCACAGTAAATTGAATATTAAAAAATAAAATTGAATAAAAATATTAAAAAAAAACACTGAATTTGATATAAAAATTTATTTAAAAATTTTCAAATCAATAAAAAATTCCAGCCTGCAAACTAATTTATGTGGAGTCACAGCTTGAAGGTCAAAGGAAACTCTTAGTTTTTAGCTGGCAGTCGATATTCAAGGACGTAGAAGGTGTAGTTGATCTCCTCGTAACACTCGTAAATTTTTGTTTGAATCTTAATAAATTTTTTTATTAAAATTATTTAAAAAAAATTAAATAGTTTCTGAACATGACTTTATCTTATTTATTATTTGTTTTAGTTTTTAATCACATAAAAAATATGAGCATACTATTTTAATTATTTTTTTAATCTAATGTAACAATCATAAAATATTTTTTAAGAAAAATTAAAAAAAAATTATTTCAATTAAAAAAATTTATATTTATCAAACAAGAGATGTGCTGATAAAAAAATTATATTAACAGAAAAAAATCACAACTATTATATTTCGAGTCTAATGGCAGTCCCTAAAAAATCCTTATATCTACGTTTAAAAGAATTCTGTTCCTCCAATAGCATACAAACGAGTAATGCCTAAACATGGGACGACCCATGAGTTATACTAATATCATGTTTGTCATTTATTTTTTTGAAGTTGTTTTTTTTTTAAATATTTTTTTTATTTTAAATTATATTTTTAATATTTTTAAATTATTTTTATGTATTTATATAAAAAATAATTTATAAAAATAAAAAATAATTTTAACAACAATACCAAACAATGATAAATTGATTCAGGCAAGAAAGATAAAATTATTAAAAACGATTGAAAAAAAATAAAGTTTGTCGATTAGTCATGTTTCGACAATGATAAGGTCGACTTTCAGTGCCGATGGAATCCACTCAATGAGATGAGTCTCAATTTAGATTAATGGGTTTATTGAGGTGTTTATCAGTATGAATGTGATTGTTTTTAAAGATATTTTTTATTTTTATTAATTTTTTTATATTAGTATATTAAAATGATATAAAAAAATTAAAAAAAATCAATTTAAAATAAAAAAATAAAATGAAATTTTTTTTTTTCAAAAGCATTTTTGAAACACATTGACAAATACCACTTGTAATTTTTTTCAGTAAATTTTTTGTTCAAAAATGTATTAAAATAAAATATTTTTATTTTTTATAAATTATTTTTGACATTAACATATTAATGATATAAAAATAAAAAAATCAATTTAAAATAATCATAAAAAATTTAATTTTTTGACAGCAATTTTGAAACACATTACAAACACCTCTTAAAATGCTTTTTGAGTGTTGATATATATATAATCTTTTTAACCACCAAAGATGGCCGGAAAAAAAGTAGACAAAACATGGTTTGGCACGTGGTTTTTTTAAAAGATAAAAACGAGGTGAACAACGTGTTTAACATAAACAGAAATATATTACAATTAACAACACACTAATTTGTGCGGGGAAAGCACCGTAGCTCCCACTCATTTTATTGTGGATAGCAACAATGCTTTCCTTTTTTTTTTCATTTTTTTCGTTTCTAACTTTTCTTCTTGCTTTTTTTTTTTTGGTTTTTTTATTACGTTTTTTTTCCCCATTTTTTCTTTGCTTTTTTTTTAAAAAAAAAATTCTGATTATACTTTTTTTTTCTATTTTTTTTGTTTTCTTGCTTTTTTTTGTTTTTTTATTATTTTTTTTCAAATTATTTTTTCACTTTTTTTTTTACTGGTTATATTTTTTTTTCTTTTTTGAATTATTTATTTTTTATAATTAGGGTGTTTGGATCAGCTTAAGCGCGTCATGATTGATCCTCGAATCCAATTTTTTTATAGCTTTTCTTTTCCTAATTATATATTTTTTTCATTTTTTTTCCATTAAATATTTTTTTCCATTAGATATTTTTTTATTTTTTTTCTTTTTCCACTTATATATATTTTTTGTTTTTTTATGATCAAGGTGTCCGGGCTAACTTAAGCATAGCACGATTAATCATCGGATATAGTTTTTTTTCCTTATTATGTTTTTTTTTCTGATTATATTTCTTCTCGATATATATATATAGAAATGGTGTGGGTTAGTTTTCTCAATATATGCATACCATGACAATCCCCGAACCCATTTTTTTCCCAAAGTGTTTTCCCGCTGGTACATTTTTTCTCTTATACTTTTGTTTTGTTCACCTATACATCTTTTTTATAACTAGAATCTCTGGATCAATCTAAGCACACTACGACTAATTTCTAAACCGAATTTTTTAAAAAACAATGTGGATTGCTACAGTGCTTTTACGCTTATATTTTTTTTTTGTTTTCTTTCACTTGTATGTTTTTTTTATAACCGGTGTCTCCGGGCCAACTTAATATTCTTTTTTTTCACTTAAATATTTTTTTATAGTCGGGATATTTGGGTTAGCTTAAGTGCACCATTACTAATCTTCGAATCCTTTTTTATAATCGGGGTATCCGGGTTAGCTAATACGCACCATGAGTTCTATAAGTACGTATATACCCCGATAAGATAAAATCTAAGAGTTGACTATAAGGGTTTATTGGTAATTTACTAACTTTTAATTATATTTCCTATCGCAATGTTGTGGGCACGTCTTCGGGCACAACGTCAATTTTAGAGTTCATGCACATTTCGGATGACACTTGCGGCATCATAGAACTTCTAAAAATATATGTTAGTTTTTTATATATTCATTTTATTATGTAAAATGTGTTTAAAATAATATCATGGTATCAAATGTATTTTTTATTTTTTTATTTTTGTACATGGTACAATAATCATAATACCTTCAAATAAGATAAAAGTTAAGAATTGTCAGTGGGGGTGTCCCGATAATTTTATTTTTTCAGTGCACGGTAAAATAACTTTTGTAGCATCAATAAGACAAAACGAAAGAGTTACCTGTGGTTGTGTTTCAAATATTTCACGTTTAACTATACATGCATAGGAAAGAGTTTCACTCTCATTTTACACCACCAAAAGTAAACTTACTATGTTTTTTAAAGCGCGTTGCATTTAATAAAAATAAAACTAAAAAAAATCTAAATTAAGAGCAAAGGTGTATAGATACAAATAAAAAATTTAAAACTATCTTAGTAGAACCGAAAAAATTAAGGGATAGAAAACTAGACTGAAAAATAAAAGAATAAAAATCAAAATATAAAATATAAAATATAAAATTATATGTATTAAATCTAGATAAAAAAATTTAATCCCCGCGGCGAAGCGCAAGTTTATGGCTCGTAAAAACCCATACATTTCTATTTTTTTTCATGAGCCAGGCACTTGGTCTATCTCGACCTGTATTTCCCCGCCTGCAAATTTATTTTAGATCCAAAAAAAAAAAAAATACATTGATTAAAAAGTAGATTTGTCTTGTTATTGAAGAATGCTTCATTGCTATTTTTTTTTCCTGAGACTACAGTTTTTGAAATTATTTGGAGATGCTTTTTATAACCACCCTTTAGTATATTTCTTATTTTTATCTCTTGAACGTTATTCGGTATACTCTACAATCATACAATTAAATAGATCGTTTTTATTTTAAAAAAAACTTGGAAAATAATGTGTTTTTTCGTAAATGGATTGGATTTTTTTTAAATTATTTTTAATACTAATACATGAAAATAATTTAAAAAAACTAAAATAAAAATTTTATTTTTTTTAAATATTTTTAAAACACAATGCCTAACAAGAACCGATTATTTACACATGCTTGCATATTAAATACCACATGATTAATAAAAACATCTATTATAAAAAATAAAGTTATTAAACAATTGAGTTTAAGGCTTGAATTGTGATACGAGCAGGTTAACTATGTTAGATCCAAGTTAATTGAAAATGTCATCAATTTAATATTTTTTTTAAAAAATACTAAAACTACATTGTCTTTATTTTTTTGGGTCGAACTAATATTTAAAGATATCAACATAGTCGAATTTGAAATTTCCTGATCAATTTAGTCATTTAAGATAAACTCATACCATGTTTAATTTAAAACCCGAGTCATGTAAGAAATCATAACAAGGGTTCCGGATCAATCAAGTGGGTATAGGTTAAATTAAAAAATAATTTCAATAATTTAGCAAGAACAATGCTTGAAGGTGTCATATTCTAATATTTTTCAGCACATCATTGTTGAAATTATAAAGATATTTATCTTATTTTGATTTCAGATTGGCCAAGCTTTTCTTGATATGTGCTTCGATTGTTTTTTGTTTATATAAAATAGAGAAGAATTATTGTTATTTTGTTTCAATATGATACAAGCTATTATTCTTGCTAAGAAAATATTGACACGAGAAAATATTTTTATTTTAATGTAAAAACTAACATTTTTTTAAACTATGCTATTTTAACTAAAATAATTTACTTAAATCGAATTTTTTTTTTGAGCCCGCTGCCGAGTGGACAGGTATGCTCGAGAGCGAGAAGGGGTAAAATTATTTAATCGAAAATATTCTGCAAGTGGGCTGGTGACCGAAGAGGGTAAAGTCATAATTACCCGAATAACTAGAAACAGCGACCCCACTTTATGACAGCTCACCAGAAAACTACTTTTCGTAAAAGGCTAATCATTTTCCTAATCGTACACAAAAAGCATAAGTGCGGGTGGTTGAAGGATCCCCTGCTAAAGACAGGTCTACTTGGACTAGCATGATGATGGATATGATGTGATTAGCCTCCATAAGTGCTGAGGGGTTCGATACTTAAATGTGGTATCTAGTATTTTTTTTTTCAGGTTTTTTTTGTATTTAAAAATTATTTTTATTTATTACTTATTTTAACATATTTTTTAAAAAATATTTTGAATATTTTTATATACTAATTTTAATATAAAACCTAACAAATAGTTTTTAGCAAAACTATGCTATTTTAACTAAAATAATTTACTTAGATTGAATTTTTTTTCCGAGTCCGCTGCTGAGTGGAGAAGGGGCAAGATTCTTTAATTGAGAATATTCCTTCGGGATAGATGAGCTGGGGTAGATGCCTTATTACCTTTCGGGGCGGGGACACACACTGCAAATAACTACTTTTCCTCCCAAATAACTACTTTTCCAAAATGTAGCTTAGGTCCTTGGGATATTATATTAATAAAAATATATTTTATATTATTGTAGAAAATATTTTTTTATATTAAAATAATACTTTTTTATTTTTAAAAAAATATTTTTGACATGAAAATAATATTAACATGATGTTATGACGTGATTAGTCTCTCTTAATGTAGAAAGGGTTAACATGATTTGTTTTTAGATTTAAATAATATTTTAATTTTTAATATTTTGATCTTTGTAATATATTGATATTAAAAATAAAAAAACTATCATCAATTGAATTATGCTTTTTAAAATTATACCTTATACAAATTTGATCAAAAACTCTAAAAAAATAAAAGAAAAACAGAGTGAAATTACGCTCGCATCATTGATCAAGGGGCAACAACCAATCAGACCCCTAGCTTTCTTGCACCACACGAGTCAATACCTAATGTAGTGTCAGTTTCCTTAACATCCCCTTTATTTACGCTTGTTGAAATCACATCAAATCTCAAACCAGAAGCAAGTGTTTTGAATTTGTAAATTCCATGAGAGATAAATGATTATCTCGAAGACACTTGATTTTCACTTGAGATTTAGCGAATGCCATTCTCTTAAAATTGCGATAGGTGAGCGTGTTCTAGAACACATAAGGGACTCGATCGAGATGTTAATAGTAGTTGGGGGTCTGATTTGCAACTATCCCATTAATTATATATCTTTCTGATAGATATTGGCAATTTGGTTTTTGGTTTTATTCACGGAACTCCAGCTCAACCTCCCTTGTATATCAATTACCGTTTCACCGGTATTCTTCCTCCTCCTCCTTGTTAATCCGCAAGACAAAACAAACTCGCTATTCTTCGGCATGGAAGCAGCTGTAGCGACGGAATCTCTCTCGAAGCTCAATATCAATGGCGATTTTGCTTCCTCTCTTCCCAATCTCCACAAAAACCTTCACCTCCTCTCCCCTCAACAGGTACAATTGCTGCTTTTTTATATATCCACACAGGCGTGTTATGTGACCATCGTGCATTTCATTTTGATTGTAATTGGTGGTGGTGGTGCTGACATGGCAGGTTGAGTTGGCGAAGATGTTAGTGGAGAAAGGACAGTCTCATTTGTTTGAGCATTGGCCAGAGCCCGGTGTTGATGATGGCGAGAAGAAAGCGTTTTTTGATCAGGTTTTTTTCATTTTCATTTGGAATTCATTTTAGTTTTTCTTTTTTGGGTGGATCTATTGACAGGAAATTGCGAGTTGCTTAACTGTTTGCGACGTGGATTTGGATTTAGAAGTGAATTATGATTTTAATATTTTTTGGCGAGTTAAATCATAGGTTGCAATGACACTGTGAATGAAAGATGTTCAATTTGGTATAATCTGATCTGAGAAGAAATCTAGTTTCCGTGAAAGCAAAAATTGAAAGTCAGATATTTTGTTGAGAGGAAATTAATCTGGACATCCTTTTGGATGTGGATTTGTTACACTTTACTGTCTTTTTTATACATGTTTTATTGTCTATTCATGTAAAATATGAGTTTGCGGTTTTGTCTTCTACGAACAATTTGACTGTGCAGTAACGTTCAGGTCATGTGGTTGCAGGTGGCTCGGCTCAATTCTAGCTATCCTGGAGGCTTGGCATCATATATTAAGATTGCTAGAGAGCTTTTAGCTGATTCTAAAGCAGGGAAAAACCCTTTTGATGGCTTTACCCCTTCGGTAAGTTAATAGATATTTCACCTTTTCAATTTCCGACCGACTCATTTGTGCTCCGTAAATTTCAATTTCCATAAATTTCGTTTAGGTTTCAAATTTATTTAAATTTCAATGCATTGGTTCAAGTTGAATTTCGTTTAAGTAATTGGTCAATTGATTAAAAGATGAAAATTTTGAAATACTTGGAGCACACTAGCTATTCCATGCAATCATCAATAAATTATCCCAAAAGGGGAAACAGAAAGACAAAAATTCTATACATCTGTTGCACATAATTTATGGCCTTTTGAATGTGCCTCTTTAGCAAAATATAAATAAGTAGAACTTTGGTTGATATGAAAGCAAAAATGCTACAGGTTCCTACTGGTGAAAATCTGAGTCATGGTGATGAAAACTTTATCAAATTTGAAGAGGCAGGTGTAAAAGAAGCCCAGAATGCTGCATTTGTTCTTGTTGCTGGTGGGCTTGGTGAGCGTCTTGGATATAATGGAATAAAGGTGCTCAATGATACTGGTAGCTTATTTACTTTTTGCTGTTCTGAATTAGTTAAAAAATCTTTGAATTTCCTTTTCCCCTTTCAGGTGGCTCTTCCATATGAGACCATAACAGGAACATGCTTCTTACAGAACTATATTGAGTCTGTTTTGGCTCTTCAGGAAGCTAGCTATAGAATGACACAGGGTTTGTCACCCAAAGCCTATTACCTCACCATGTCTTTTGAGTATTTTTTAGTCAAAGCTAGCTACTTTCGACCTTCCTTTTTCAAAAAGTAAAAGATCATGGTTATCATGTTAGATAGTTCTAGCATTTCCATGTAACCTCTGCTTTTGTAAATTATAGGTGGACAGAAAAAAGAGATTCCTTTTGTTATCATGACATCAGATGATACACATGCACGCACAGTGGAGCTTTTAGAATCACATTCTTATTTTGGAATGAGACCTACACAAGTAAAACTTCTCAAGCAGGTAACATTTTAGCCATTGATGCCTCTTTGGAGAGCTAGTTCAAAATGCAAAATATGCACACGGATATGTTATTTTTCTACTTATTTTAGGAAAAAGTTGCATGCTTAGAGGATAATGATGCCAGGCTTGCTTTGGATCCGCATAACAAATTTCGAGTTCAGGTAGCTATTATGTAAATACCAGAAGGCTGAGGCTGTTAAATAATGCTTGTGATCATTTTTTGTTCTCTTAACCCTCTTCTTTTTGCTGTAGACAAAACCTCATGGGCACGGCGATGTGCACTCACTTCTCTACTCAAGTGGCCTTCTTTATGAATGGTATACCTCAATGGTTATTTAGTTTCTCCCTCCCTTCCTCTCTCTCTCCATGTGTGTGTGTGTTTAATGCATGGCCATAAGAACTTGCACAAGATTTGATTGTGCCTCTTTCAGAAAGTCCGTTGAAACCTTTAAAATGATTATGATGCTATATAAAAATAAGATCCTGGAATATCCTCATCTTTTTGAAGGATGTTCGTGTTAAGAGTTTATATTCTGGTTTTTGCATGACAATCTTTGGTTAACAAGGAGGATTTCTTACACTCTGTTGATTATTTGTTTTGTTTTCTAATTTTCAAAGTAGTACAAATTTAAGTTTTTTGATCCTACACATGGAATGACTGGTGACCCCTGATGCCTTGTTATTAGAATTTCTGGCCTTACTAATTAGTAAAGTAAAATAAGAGTGTAAAGGCATCATCAGGCACATATACTTGTCCATGCACATATACGAATAGACAGTCACTATGTTACATGACTTGCTTGCATATGAGTTTTTATTTAGCAGTTTGTAGGTCCTGAATCTTCTGATCTTAATTGTGTTTTCATCACCTTTCTAGGCGTGATGCTGGTTTGAGATGGGTTCTATTTTTCCAAGATACAAATGGACTTCTATTCAAGGTTTGGTTACTTCAATGCCTTATGATTTTGTCTATGCAAGCACATTTCATTTCACTGTTATATTTGGATGAAAATTCCTAATTTATGTTTCTACATGATTGTGTGTAGGCAATTCCAGCTTCAATTGGTGTAAGTGTCACTAAGGGATACCATGTTAACTCTCTCGCTGTCCCTCGCAAAGCTAAAGAAGCTATAGGAGGCATCACCAAGCTTACTCATACTGATGGTATGCAAGATGATTTCATTCTTCCAAACAGTCATGGAATACACAGATGCTTATCTTAAAAAAAGGATAAATGTACTTTAGCGTTCTTCTCTACTTTGCAAATTAGATATACACACCTGGCCTCTCTTTTTTTCCAATTCATTCTCCATACTCAATGGGCTCTCTTCCTTTTTGACGGGGCGGGTGTGTGTGTGTGTGTCAGATGCTTCATTGCTTTGGACTCACATGTGATATATGCTGTTGAGGGAAGGTTGTGCTTGTAATTTTTCTGATGTCCAAGCAAATATCCTTTCATACATTTTTTTTTTTGTCAACCCATCAGATAGAAACTCTATATAATGACTGATATATCTTATGCTTTTGTGTAAGTTCTTAATGTCTGAGTGAAATTAATTTTCTAGGAAGGTCCATGGTGATTAATGTGGAATACAATCAACTTGATCCTCTGCTTAGAGCAACTGGGTTTCCTGATGGAGATGTCAATTGTGAGACAGGCTATTCTCCTTTCCCAGGAAATATAAACCAAGTAAACTTCTTACAGAATTCCATCACACAACGAACAACTTGTGTTAATTTTCTCAATTTGCGATTTCAGACACACTAATGTTTAAATGTGCATTGTCTCCACATGTTGGGCCACAATGTTAATGGAATGAAATTGCTGAGGTGAACCTAAAGCAGACATGTTTTGTATTTGTTCATGACCCTAAAAGATTTAACAATATGAAATTGTCATTTCCTTTTAGAAATACACACTATTTTTGGTATAACATATATGATATATCATTGGAAATGGTGTAGCTTTTCATCTCTTTTTTGGTGATTATATTATATATTCTGATGTCCATTGAATATTTCATGCTTATGCTTGCTTTCTGCATCGTAATTTCACAGTTGATTCTGGAACTTGATTCTTATATTGAGGAGCTCAAAAAAACAGGAGGTGGAATAAAGGAGTTTGTTAACCCAAAGTAATTCTTGCGTCTTGTATCTGCCAGCCTTTTTTTATTTTAGATCTGAAACATGATGCTACTGCATAAAAAGGAATTTCAGAATTCTATATCAGCCCATTTGTTTTATACATTCTTCATGCAGATACAAAGATGCCAGCAAAACTTCATTTAAATCTTCAACTAGACTGGAATGCATGATGCAAGATTATCCAAAAACACTGCCTCCATCAGCAAGAGTTGGATTTACGGTAACCTTTTTTATCTTTGTAAGAGCATGGATTTTCAGTCTAATTGATATTCCTGCCCTAGTACTTGAGCCCTCGTGTCTGTTGTTGGACTCAGTCTTTATGTATTCTCAATTGATTTTTTTTTCCACACTTAAGCAATAACATCGTTAATTAAGTTAGTGTCATCTTTGTCATGCTCATTAAACTAGTTCTTATGTGTTTGCTTAGGTGATGGATGCATGGCTTGCTTATGCACCTGTGAAAAACAACCCTGAGGATGCTGCTAAGGTAAAAGGTTTGCTGGTCATTGTTAATTGTTTCAGTTGTCAATTTTGATCCATTTAAAATAGGCCAATGAAGTTGCAATAGTGCAAAAGAAAACTTACCACGGGCCTTCAGACTATGGAGACAATTTCTGGGAAATGCATACACCTCTTGTTTACTATATATATATCCGTAGACAACCTTTAGCTGTCCAGTTTGGTTGGTGGGATTAAGTTTGTATAAATTTTTCTGTTTGAGTGCTTTGAAAGTGATGCTCATAGGCTGAAATCAGAGTCTTGATAATTACTTTTCTGATTGGTGGTCTTTGTACTTAAAACCTCACCCTACTCACACACCTATCCCAACTTGACTTCAAGCCTGAAGGTAAATTCTTGAGTGGTTCTGTACCTTGCTTAATTTGCTTGCCTTGATTGGTACAGCGGATATACACATACACATGCAATGTTTGAGATGCCTTCAGTTAATTGCTTGCGTGCTCCTGTTATCCTGCTTGGCTTACATGCAGGAGCCAAATATAGACACTCTCCACTCCTGCTATCTTCTATCATTGCAAACCCTCTACTAAAACATGCAGAGAGATTAAGAAGCAAGTGGTTTGTTATATTAGAGATGAGATGGCATCTGTTTTTACAGCCACAGAGAGGTAGTAACATAGCATGGCTCTTTGAAATGATGTCTTTATTTATAGAAGAAAAAGGCCAGTTGTTGTCTGGTCAAGAGAGTAAATGCCCAGAAGCATGTGAAAGAGTAGAAAGCATCCCTTGAAGTAAATGATCAGTTGTAGAGATTGACTGCTTAAGGGTTTCATTATAATTTGAGAAAGTAGTTTCCAGATTGTCTTTAATTCCAATTTCAAGGTCCTTGCACTCATCTCTGTATTACGTTGCTTGAAAAGCTTTCTGAATGGGGATTCAGGTCCTGAACAGCATTTATTACAATTTTTTTCTCATTAAAAATAATGAAGGTACCAAAGGGGAATCCATATCACAGTGCGACTTCTGGAGAAATGGCCGTTTATCGTGCAAACAGCCTCATTCTTAGAAAGGTTTGTTTTTTGGGTGCCTTTTCTTTTAATTTTTGATTTTTTAATGTTTAACTTTTCTCTCTCATTCCCCCTTAATATGTGTTTGCTAGGCTGGTGTCAAAGTGGATAATCCAGTTAATGAGGTCTTCAATGGACAAGAGGTGGAGGTGTGGCCTCGCATTGTATGGAAGCCAACATGGGGATTGACATTTGCGGATATCAGAAGTAAAGTTAGTGGAAGTTGCTCCATCACTCAGAGATCTACCTTGGCTATTAAGGGTCAGAATATCTTTGTCAAAGATCTTTCCTTGGATGGAGCACTTGTGATTGACTCTATTGATGAAGCAGAGGTATGTTGGTGGATAAATGGGATGGTATGAAAAATGTCAAAATTCACAAGTTTGCCCAAATATCATCTAAATTGTCAACTCCTTCACCTTGTACTTTAGATAAAAAAGAAGACAGAATTCCACCATGCTCCCCCTCCTCTTCCTTAACACCTTCTAAATTATGTTACTCACTACATTAACACACCAATCATATAACTGATTATCGAGTGTGTGAAAAAGGCTACTGCTTTGTTATATTTTCTGATATAACATTGATTTTGCTTAAGATTCATTAATCACTTTTGTAGTACAGCTGGAACTTAGATGTGGTTTCTGATGTTCGGACTTCTGATATATTTGGAAAATGAACTCATGTGCAGTCTCTTCTACTTTTCTACTATGAATATTTTGACAGGTTAAAGTGGGAGGTTCAGTGCAGAACAAGGGTTGGATCCTGGAAAAAGTTGACTACAAAGATACTTCAGTACCTGAGGAAATACGGATCAGGGGCTTCAGATTCAAACAGATTGAGCAGCTGGAAAAGCATTGCAGTGAGCCTGGAAAGTTCGAATTGAAGGCTTGAAGAAGGCGAACCTGATACAGAAGGACCAAATCATAGTTTTCTTACAAGTTATTTCTCTGATGCTCAAAAATCATTACTTAACCCATGAATAAGTTGGGCCGGAAATAGTTTTAAATGGATATGACGAGGTGATATGATGTGAACTGTCAAAATTTTGTTCTCTCGAATTCCTTCTCTAATTCTGGGAAAGGAATAATAAATTATGCTGAATGTTTTCTTGGTATCAAAAATAATTTTAAAAAATAAAAAAAATATTATTTTTATATATTTTTAAATGAAAAATATTTTAAAAAAACTCTTAAACTATACTGTTAAACAAATATTTTGAGGAAGATGCTGATAATATTGAAATGTTTAATTAGAGATACAAGAAGACTTTGACCAGATCTAGCTCCAATTGGATACTGCTGCTGTCTTTTATCTAGCTTTGCATGAAAAAGTATTTTTTTTTTTAATAAGAAAATGCTAGTTTACTTTCTGAGAGTTGTGGATTAGGAGTTTGTATTGGGTAGTTCCTGGCCACACCTCTCGCAATCTTATATCTACATGGACCAAAAATGCATTCGTAGACGTTTGGTGTTTCTAGTTTACTCGTGACGCCGACCAAAAAGAAGGGACAAAAGGAGGAGCAGAGTCTCTTTGTCCCTCGAAACGTCGTGATTCTAACTGATTAAACTCCCCAGCGTATCTATGAAGTTGCTTTGTTAGGATTCAACGCTATGGAAAGGTTGCCAACAGTCGTCGTCTCTTGCCTTTTTATTTTTTTGATGCTGGTAAACCATATATATTTTTTTAAAAAAAATCTAGTTATTTCATGTTTTTATAAAAAAATACATGTTCTGAATTAAATTCAAAATTTACTATATAAATCACAAATATTTTATCATTTTTCTGGTGTTTTTTCTGGGTAGGTTGGCAAATATAGTGGTGAAACAAACAACTATTGCCACGCTTCTCTGTTGTTCTATGATTGTCAGGATGTCGGAAATTTTTCCTTATAGGCCGGACCACATTAAATATATGTGCTTACAAACTTGTGTAGCTTTAATACGGGTAAGTTGGTTAAAATAAAAGGAAGAAGGGATCTATAAGCTGGCCATTTTCCACGGATCTCCCGTCTCTTCTAAAGGAATGAATTTTCTTGTTCTGAATTGGAACGAAAGCTGCCACAAAAAAATGATTTTTTTTAAAATAATTTCTGGTCATTGTTTTTACGTGTAGAAAACTTAGGAACAGGAGCAATTTCATTATAGACTATACTTACTTCCGCGTTTCCTACCATAAAAACGCAAAAGATAGTCTATATATAATTCTTAAAAGAAATAATCACACTATCCTAATGTTTTTATGTATATGGCCACGCGTACGATCCTTGATTTTGCACCGCTTGTTATTGGTCCAACTGGCGAAAGATCTAAATCCCACGTTGCTGACGAAGGAAAAAAATGTAGATTATTATATTTTTTGTGGAAAAATCATACATGTCCCCATTTTAAACCATATGTTTGGAGGTCAAGTTGTAGAAGGTAGACTTCAGCCAATGCTTCCTGGGAAATTCCCTGCAAGCTTCCTTAAACTGAGTTGACAGAAAAAATAAAAAAGCTTCCGGATTTGCGTCTATATATATACACCCTCACCTTAATGATAGATCAGCAATACGTGCAAGTTAGTAAGCTCACGAATCAAACTTCTCATTATCTGTGCAATTTAGCTAGGTATATACCATGTGTCCCCTTAACACAAATGACCTGCACCGGATTTTCCGTGAACTTGACAAAAATGGTGATGGTCTTTTAAGTACAGTGGAGCTCAATTGGCTTATCGAGAGCATCGGAGTCCATTTTAGCCTAGAGGAGCTCGAGTCTTCGGTGGGGAAGTCATGCCTCAACTTCGACGAGTTCTTGTTATTTTACGACTCCATAACGCAGCAGAGCGATGATGCCAGCAATGAAGCAGTGCTAGCAGATGATCGGGAAAGCTGCAACAAGGAGGACTATGACCTTGTCGAGGCATTTAAGGTGTTCGATTCTAATGGCGACGGGTTCATTTCTTGCGAGGAGCTTCAAAGTATGCTGTCAAAACTTGGATTGTGGGATGAGAGGACTGGCAAGGACTGTAGAAGTATGATCTGCCGGTACGATACAAACTTGGATGGGGTTGTTGATTTCGAGGAATTCAAGAAAATGATGCTGCATACCAGTCTGTAATTATTCATTTTTGGGCCACTCTAGAGGGCTGGAGCCTTATGGTTCGAATTCGTGAGGATTGTGGTGGTCGACCTCGGCAGCCAGTTTTTCATACTACGTTTTCCTTTCATGTTAGTTGTTGTTTTGTCACAGATATGTATATAGAGCGGAGTTTTTCACCGATCACTATGATCAGAACTGAGTTCCAGTAGCCACTCCGGCCGGGCACTGCTCTCCATATTATTCTTTCGCTGATTTTGTCTTTATAACTTTGGTTTATGCCTTCAGCATGGCACCGATTTTCGCAGCCTGCATGCTCTCATACGTAACTGTTGGTATCTGAATTCATATAAAAAAAAATCGCCCTGTAGAGTCGGGGTGACTTCTAGATTAACACTTTTTTTTTTTAAGAGTTATTTGATTTTTTTTTACCTCAATTTTATTTTTTTTCTGATAATAAAATATTAAAAATAATAATTAAATAGTACATATAATATGGGACTATATATATAGGTAACTAAGTATTTTTTTGGCGTTCTCATCTTTTGATATTTCTATTTTAACCCATCACTAAAATATAAATAACTTTTTAATCTCTATACATTAAAGGTCAACACTCTATTAGATACACCAGAAATCTAATTATCTAAAAATACTTAGCAAATTATTTTTAATTAAACTTCATTTTATTTGACAGTCAACAAACATATAATTATTCTCGTATAAACCCAACATTAAATTAATGATCAAACAGTAACTCCATTAGATTTTCTAATTCTGTACTTCATTTGAATTTTATAGACAATATACCAGAAAATTCATTACATTTTAAAGGCGCGAAATCAATGAAGAAGGTGCGCGAAATAATACTGAATTATATATAGATAGATAGATAAATAATATAAAGATGCATCACAAACATTCTGCTGGTTTTTCCCCCAATATATCGTGATAAAGTAGCCTAAAGTTATGTTGGAACAAGATAATAATTAAGGGTAATATTGCAATATTAATTATTTTTAAAATAATTTTTATTTAAAAATATATCATAGCATACTTGTAGGGTTTTTTTTCCATGGTGTTATGATATAAAAAAATAAATAAACCAAACTTTAAGAGGATGGAGCCTAAAGTCATGTTGGACAAAGACAATGAGAGTGAAAAATATGATAATGATTTTTTTATTTAAAAATATATTAAAATAATTATTTTTTTATTTTTTAAAATTTATACATTATATCAAAACAATATAAGAATACAAAAAAAATTATGAAATTTGACCAGCCGACTAAAATGTATTGATTCTATTTCGGCTATTCATGTTTAATTGGAATTTCTCAAAACAGCCAATGAAATAGACAATCGCTCAGCTACGAATGTCAAAGGTCTTTTTTGTTGTATTTGCAATATTATTTATTTATTAAAACTTATTTTCAAATTACATATCAAGATATTTTTAAATATTTTTAAAATAGAGATCAAACATAATAATAAAAAAATCAAATAATATTTTTTAAAAAATTATTTTTAACATGAAAACCTAAATATAATAATAAAAAAACCTTTAATTTAAAATAAAGAATATTTTAAAAAAAAATTAATGACAAACATTGTACATATAGCAACGCCATTTACTCCAATATATCCGTTGACGCACACATTTCGTTCAATTATGATGGGCTGTCACATGCACGACGAATTGACTCACCCCCGTGATTGATCTGTGAAATTATGAACTCAGCTTATGAGTTTCATGGAAGCTCACTTTGTGTTTTTTTTTTCCGGCGTTCTAATCTTTATTTTCGACCATATCTACATTTTCCCACAATATTTCACTTTGCAGCTTTCAACGGGAAATGACACGTCGTATCTCCATCAGCGAAACGTAAGCAGTGAGAATGGCTTGTCAAGTACTACAACGTTTGACAAGTCCTTCGAATAAATAGATTTAAGCATTCGCTGTCCTTTTTTATTATAAAAATCATTTTTTATTTTAAATTATATATTAAGCCCAAGTTGGTTTCTAATACATTATATAAAGTGTTTTTTTTTTACCAATTTTTTTTTTATTTTTTTAAATTAAATTTTTTTGGTGTTTTTAGATCATTTTAATGTGTTGGTGTAAAAATTATTTTAAAAATAAAAAAATTATTTTAATATATTTTTAAATGAAAATTATTTTAAAAAACAACCTTAATCACATTTTTAAAAAACACTTAACTCACTAAAACCTATTTTAATTGTTATAGAGGCGTTTAATATTACTTTTTAAATGTGTTTTTGAAAAAAAATAAAAAATATTTAATTTTTTAAATTATTTTTTTTAATGTTTTCAAATTATTTTGATTTATTAATGTCAGAAATATTTTTTTAAAAAAATAATATATTTATAAAAAAATTTTAAAAATAATTTCAATATCAGCCCAATAATTTTCAAATGCACGCGGCTGACAATAAGCGGGACAATAAAGTTGTGATATATCTAATTAAAGCTCATCGGAAACACTAAAAGAATCCCCGGGGCGGTACGGCACCGCTACTTCGAATAAACTGGTTTGCCGTCGACGTCTTCATTGCGTGTTGGATTTGGGAATCTAGCATGCCATTGTTTTTCTAATATTATCGGTAAACACAATGCACTAGTTTAAAATTAAGAAAATGATTGGATTAATGTTTTATTTTATTTTATTTTATTGTATGATAAAATAAATATAAAAACTGATTTATCATCTAACAAATAGTGAAAAATAAAATTTAATAAAAACTACACACTAAATTATAGAATTAAATCCTCTCTTTTTTATAAACAATACCCCAGAAATCCTGAACTAAATATTTCATTAATATTTAATCAACCTATCAAAATTCAAGTTATAGACTTCACCAAAAAAAATATTATTTTATCATGTGATAAAAAAAAAATTGATCCATCAACAGCTAAATACTAAAAATTAAATTAAAATAAAATAGTAATTTCCCTGACAATAATGAATGGAACTGAACAAAATAAATCAAAAGACATAAAAGGCTAAAAATATCCCAACTTCACTTCTTGATTAAAACTTAATTAAAATATTTTTTTTATATATAATTTTTCAAAAATATTTTTAAAATGTCAGCATATGATTAAATTAATAATTTTATTTTCAATAAAAGGTTGTAATACTTCGCAAACCCTCCTCTTATCCTAAAACATCGCCGGGTCCCTACAAGGCAAATTATTCGGTTATTTTGCAATTAAAGTTCTCTTTTAATTAATAATTTGTACGGTGAAGTACAATGCTACTGTGCAGGGAGGAAAATTCAAAGTCAATTTGCGTCCCTTGCAAGGCAAATTATTCGGTTATTTTGCAATTAAAGTTCTCTTTTAATTAATCATTTGTACGGTGAAGTACAATGCTGGTAGGCAGGGAGGGAAGTTCAAAGTCAATTTGCCTTGCTTCTTGCTTTAGTGCCTGTTTGGCTCCGTGTCCAAACCTCCATTTGATCCTTTTTCTTTTTTGTTTTTTTTTTAAATGATTGTGATTTGATATTTTTAAATTATTTTAATGTGCTGATATTAAAAATAATTTTTAAAAAATAAAAAAAATATTTTAATATATTTCAACATAAAAAACACGTTGAAAAACAACCATAACCGCAACGGCACTCACGGGGCACCCCCTTACAAGTCTGTACAAAAACGAATGATGTTATATTTATAATTTTATCGTCATCATGATATTGTCTCACACCAGTCATCATGAAATATGGCTAAGGGCAGAAATAAATTAAGCTCGTGAATTTTACTCCATCTCGAACAATTGTCTTTTTTTTTTAATTAACGTGATTATTTCTATAAATGTTAAAGTTAATAATTATTTAAATTTTGAGTAACCATTATATTTAGCAATTAAAATACTTGAATCTTACATCATTAAAAGAATAAACACTTTAATCTTAAACTTACACCACTAAACTATTTATGAGATAGTTAACCATTGCTTTTTTATTATTATTATTTTTTATAACTAGGGTATTTGGGCTAACTTACACGCATCACAACTAATTTCGGGACTCACTGAATATCCTGCAAACTCGGTGAACATATAAAACACCGCGGGATGATAATTGTGCATGGTAGGATTTAAACCCTGGTACAGCGTAAAGAAACAGGTTCCTTCAACTATTAGACCAAGACCCCACTTACATACCATTGTTATTTTTGTTGTGCATGGTCATGATCACTGTGGCAGTATGTTATTTTAATCCATATCGAACAATTGTTTTTTTATTAACTTGATTAATTTTATAAATTTTAAAGTCAATAATTATTTAAATTTTGAGTAATCATTTTATTTAGCAATCAAAAAACAATCCTAGATCATTTAAAAAATAAATACTTTAATCTTAAACATACACCACTAGACTACTTACGAGATGGTTAACCATTGTTATTTTTGCTGTGCATGGTCATGGTCGCCCTGGCAGTATGTTATTTTAGAGAAGATCTCAGTAATTTCTTTCTCGTAACAATTATTTACAAATTCAGCATCAAATTGCCCATAAAAGGATGCGATTGAAAAAAAAAGAGAATATGAGAAAACCTCAGCTCTTCTATGAATTGCTACTGTGGCGAGGACCTACGTGGAATGTTTATTTCCTTTCACTTTTAACTTATTTTACATCTTGGCCCTCTTTCATTGTTTCTTTTTTCCCCGGAACACTATTTTACAAATTGAGCATCAAATTGGCCAAAGAAGGATGCAATTGAAAAAACAAAGCTTGAGGAAATTTACGATTGCCTGTCCCTTGCTTCTCTAATCTTCCTTGTTTTGCCTGTTAATCTGCTGTAAGCTCCCCATGAACTGTAACAATCGCATCGTAGAGAATCTGGGAATTTTACCTCTCACCGTAATTGAACAGACTTTGTTTGATAAAAGACCCATGTTACTTTCTAGGCAAATTGTTTTTTTTTTTTTTTTCCGAGCTTGTTTGATGACGAAGGGGGTGAGGTCTGCTTGTTTTTGAGTGCCCATTTGGTGGAATGGATTGCTTTTGAGTTTGAGTATGTTACTGGGCATGTTCTGGTTATTGATGAACTGTTTTTTTGCTTCAATTTCAGGGTTAGTCTTCACAAGAAGAGAAATTTTACTGCTCATATATAGTTATTAAAAATGTCGATTGCAAAGCCTTTGAAGAAGTTAGTATCTGCTGTTATTCTTGATTTGGATGGTACCCTTCTTCATACAGGCCAGCTTTTGCACTTTGGATTCATTTTTCGTTGTACTTACGTGGTCGTTTTCGCTATCATGTTTTTGCTTGTGCGTGGACATAATTGTTCTTCGATTTAATGGAACAGATGGCATAGTGAGCGATGTTTTGAAAGTTTTCGTTGTCAAGTATGGAAAACAATGGGATGGGAGGGAAACTCAAAAAATACTGGGAAGGACACCTTTGGAAGCTGCTGCTGCTGTGGTGGAAGATTACGAGCTTCCTTGTTCAACTGATGATTTTCTGACTCAAATCACCCCATTGCTCTATGATCAGTAATTTATCTCTGCACTCCTATGCATCATGCATGTGGATCTGGGATCTTTTGTGAGGGGATCTCGAAAATATTATCCACAGTTTTTTGTAAGTCAGTGGGTAGTTGACTTGTGTGCATAGTTGATCATGTGACCATAATGTGTAAAGCTAGAATAAACAGACTGTTAGATTGTCATTTTGCTGCCTCTATGCTTTTTCTGTTTATGATTTTCTTTTCCTAAAACATGGAATAGAGGACATTCTTATGAAGATATTGAATTTGTGACTGTTGTGTGCGCGCACTCTATCTTATATATTGGAAGTAATTGACACTTGGGTCTTTTATCATTTTGAAGGTGGTGCAAAATTAAGGTTCTTCCTGGTGCCAATCGGTTAATAAAACATTTGAGTGGTCATAATGTGCCTATGGCATTGGCTTCAAACTCTCCAAGGGAAAGTATAGAATCCAAAATTTCTTATCAACAGGGTGGGTTTGTTTAGGAAATTTAATGAAACTGATAATATTTATTTCCTGTTGCTTCTTTTGAAACTTAGTTAGGGTGGCATAGCAAAGAGTCAAACTTGAACTGCTTTCATACTCTACTTGTTTGGTTGCTAATTATACCTGCTTACAGGCTGGAAGGGATCTTTTTCTGTCGTCATTGCTGGTGATGAAGTGAGAACAGGAAAGCCATCTCCTGAAATGTAAGATACATTTACAGTATGTTTTTTACTATTTTTTGGATTATCAATCTTGTTTGACTGAAAAGTCACAAATATTCTTGGATTCTGACTTTGTAAGCATGTCATTCTAGATTTTTGGAAGCTGCTAAAAGGCTAAATGTCGAACCATCCAGCTGCCTTGTGATTGAAGATTCTCCGTGAGTGATTTTAACACATAAGTTATTATTGTAGTAAACCTATTGATTTGTCTAACTGCGCCTCCTAAGTCTGTGAAGAAATACTGTGAGTGTTGCAGTCCTAAAAAATGATGATGCTAAAGTTAATTGCTGCAAGCAGTCTAATTCTGGCTGACAGTTTAAGCTGGCGTAGGATTTGATCAAGAATCAGAATGTCTTTCGTACTTGATCCCTATTGCACTTGTTTTTAGATTTTCCACTAGGATGGTGTTCCTGCTCTATATTTTGTTGAAATGACAGTTATGAACATTTTTTATAATTATTAAATAAAATATAAGATCAAATATTTAAGTAGCACTTTATGATATGCTCATTAACATAATCATATACTCGAAACAAAAACAAGTATAAGAATCTATGATGCTAAAATATTATAGATTTATTCTATCGAAAGACAACTCAAATAAAGATGCTCCATGCACCAATATTTTATGCTGAAAGTCTAATTTGATCATGGGTACTGGTTGGTTTTTTTATTAGATTTAGCTGCAGGAATTTTTTTCGTATTTACTGTATATGATTAAAAAACTTTCAAAGAAGGTTATATTAGTGGTGACAGAAAAAAGTGGAGTGGGAACACCACTACCCACTCCACCATTGCCTCCTTCTGTCTGTGCACTCTAATATTTGAACCGCATAACATCAAAATGTTGTTCTTTCTCAATAAAGTACACTGGAAAGTAGAAATGTGCGCATGCTTTCTATCACAAAGTTCTTTTTAGTGATTTCGGAAAGGTTTTGGTTATGTCAGGCCAGGTGTTGCTGCTGGTAAGGCTGCTGGCATGGAAGTAGTCGCTGTACCATCCATTCCAAAATCTCATCTTTATACAGCAGCAGATGAAGTGATTAATTCTCTGCTAGATTTAAAACCTGAATTGTGGGGCCTCCCTCCATTTGAAGATTGTAAATCCCTAAAGACCTGTGTCAATGTTGAAGTTGCCTTTATTTTCTTTTCATCCTAGTTCTCGTGAGAAAATTGATCCGTGATTGCAGGGATGGAGAGTGCTTTGCCTATCGAACCTTGGCATATTGGTGGTCCTGTGGTCAAGGGATTTGGTCGTGGCTCAAAGGTTCTTGGAATCCCAACTGGTATGTATCTTCCTATGTGATCTCTTGCTGAATAACATCATCAGTTTTCTGGGAATCTACATCACTACTTATCTGACCTTAGCGTCACACTTTGTTTCAATGAATTTGAGCATAATCACACTTTGTTTCAATGAATTTGAGCATAAACATGGGTTATCCATGTTCTATATGATGACTCCTGTGTCATTCCATATCTATATTTTTCAGCTAATTTATCTACCAAAGGTTATTCGGCACCTCTCTCAGAACATCCATCAGGTGTTTATTTTGGTTGGGCCGGATTATCATCGCAAGGTCTTTACAAAATGGTCATGAGTATTGGTTGGAACCCATATTTTAACAACACCGAAAAGACTATTGTAAGTTTGACATTAACACAAGTGATGGCCTATGCATGCCTTAATCGATTCTCATAATCTAATTTGTATTGCAGGAGCCTTGGTTGCTTCATGAATTTGATGGGGATTTTTATGGTGAGGAATTGCGCCTTGTAATAGTTGGTTATATTCGACCACAGGTATATTCAACTCTCAGGGTATCCTTTTTGCATTCTTTGTCATGTCACGCTAATCGGTGTTCTTTCTGCATCCTTTTTTCATCAAGTATACCCTCGTTCACTAAATTTTGGTTTTGAAAAACTACAGGCCAATTTTTCATCACTTGAGAGCTTGATAGCAAAGATTCACGAGGATAGAAGAATTGCAGAGAGAGCTCTAGATATTCCAATGTACTCGCAATATAGGGATGACCCGTATTTGAAAGGCTCTTCCCTGTAACCATTGCAAGCATCCATAAACTTTATGATCCTTATTTTTTCCATAACTTTTGCTGCAAACTGCTTTTGCTCACTATAGAAGGCATTCATTGTGACCGTATTATTCTCTCTTTTCATTAAATGTGAGGCCTGGCTCGTAAACAGTGCCCCCTGATTACCCCCGATTATTGATACTGATAATTTATCTACCAATATGCAATCGATACTGTACTTGAATTATAGCTGGGAAGCAGTTATGCAGACTAATGTTTCAGTTTCAGTCTATGTTGAGAAACAAGATTTCTTTTCCCCTGGCATGGCTTCCATTGATATTTAGTCTGTTCGAGTTATATCTAGGTGATGTTTGACATTTTGGTCTAACTATATTTTTTATTTTACTTTTTTTAGCTTCAAACTAATATCTATCCAGAATGCTTATCAAACTAAATTGATATGATAATGTTCATTTAATTTTCTAATTATTAATATTAAATTCAAAACTTATATGGTAATTTTAATGCCCTAACAGCATCAATCAACATCCAATGTATTTTATTAAATACAAACAAAAGAAGAAAAATTTAATGTCGGTTCGTGAATCTCAACTTCTCGATTAGAAGATAGGCAAGGGAGAGAAAAAATGGTCCTGTTAAATCGGGCCAAAATGCTTCACTTCTTATTATTTCCCTCTGAGAAATTAACAACACCAGCTCTGTATTATGAGTGGGAATATTTATTCTCATTACCAGGCATAGCTCTGTTTGGTTTGTGAGGTAGGCAGAAACAGAAACTTCATTAGCTCCTCAATTTTAATTTTAATTTTAAATTATTTTCATTCCTTTTTTGAGGTTGGACCTAGGAGCAGGAGTGTAGGGCCCCAACCTTATTCCAATGTGTAAATTGTAACCCCCTCTTTCCTACCGACCTGTTATTCCGTCCTTTCTTGGTTAAAAAACGCCACAACAACCTTATCAGAAGACAAGGTTGACCTTCTTGGCAGATTTCGACCTTCGGAACTTAACTGAAATACCGGTGCTCTTCCCGAAGAAGATGGGATCCCACTTCTTCTCCATGCCTGAAAGTTGCTACTCCTTTTTCTTCTTCCACCCTTTAGGTGCATAGGCTAAAAAATTAAGTTTTTTACAAGAATCAAACGATATTTTTTGAAGGGAGAAATAAACATTACAACACTCTCACAACTTAGAAATGGTGGTGAAGATCTAGCAGTGGATAGAAAAAAAAAACAAGAACAAAACCAGAGTTTCACTGTTCGCCACTTGATTTGCTTCTTTAATTAACGAAGCAGACCTCCTGGAAGAGAGATCTAGCAGTGGATGGGACAAGTTCCAAGAAAACAAAAATCTTCGGAAATCCTGCCATACAGGCAGCTGGATCCCAGGAATTGAGGCGGATAAGAAGAAACACGTTAGTCCATACTGAGCTTGGCCCACAGTAACCAGGAGTGATCTTCCTGAGCATCAAGGCTTCATTTTAACAGGCGCAGAATCAATCAGCGATCATGCATGTCCAAGATCATTTATCATATCCATCCTGACCCGGAGAGTAGAAAACTTCCCTCCAGAGTTTAGAGTTCTTATCCATAATTGGCCAGCAAGAAAACATGCCCAATTTCGAGCTCCGATTTCAAATGGTGTGAAGAAAATTAACCAAGTGCGCATTGCCAAATTATAGATTAGCTGTGGTTGATTTTTTTTTTTTTTTTCATTTTAAATAATGATAGTTAGATGCATTTAGATCATCTTGACATGATATGCTGATGTTAAAAATAATTTTTAAAAAATAAAAAAATATTATTTTAATATATTTCAGCACAAAAAATACTTTAAAAAATAACCATAACCACACTCCTAAACATCCTCAATGATTCACTGTCCAATTATCTTTTGCGTTCGGAATTTCATCACGACAAGGAAGTTTGTGATTCCAGCAAAACAATGTCGTCATAGGTCTGTAAGGGAAGTAAATGGATGAATAAAAATGAAATAGAGTTTTTTTAATCATTCGATGGATTTCGAAATTGACCACAGCTTCCCTTTCTTTTTCTTTCTTTCTTTATATATATATATATATAAAGTATTTTTTTTTCATAAATATATTAAAATAATATGTTTTTACTTTTAAAATAATTATATAAAAAAGACTGAAAATTATATGGAGGAGAATAGATAAATAATATTATTGAAAATACTTTTAAAATATAAAAACAATAAAGCTAAAAGAGTACAGCTTACTCCGATTATCATTTATAACTCCTTGATTATTCCTATTATCAAGAACTTTCTCGTGCTAATAATAATATTATAATCAGAGCTTTCTCTTTTCTTTTCTCATCTCATCACAATTCGTGCCGGCCGTTAAATAAAATATGGCGATTTCAAATCACCATTTTAGATATAATGTTTTAGAATCGCGAGGTGTATACACACACGCGGTAATTCACCAAAACTTTTTTTCTGCCTGTTGTGAACAACGTCAGTAAAAGAAAAGGAGGAGAATACAGTTAAGACACCCCACCGCCTCGCCCGTCACCTTTCGTAAATTCCCCTGCACTAAACCTACGTATCCAGACGTGGGTTGTCAACTCCACGTTTTTTCTCTTACCAAACACACAGACTCAGAACCACCATGAAACCCTCCGCAACTACCTTCTCCTCCACCGCAACATTGGATGTCGGAAAAACCCCAAACTTCGTCAAAGTTACGGTCATTACCATCTTCTCATTCTCTGTTATCACCCTTCTCTACTTCTTCCCTTCCTCCCCCTTCCCTTCCTCTATCTCCTTCTCCATCACCACCCCACAACAAATAAAAAATAAAGCGTCCTTGGTTTCACCTCGGCCCAAAAAAACCCTGCCCCCACCACCTCTGACGGTGGGGGACAGGACGGGGATAGTGGACGACAACGGTGCAATGACGGAGGATTTTGTGATCGGGGAGTTCGAGCCAAGTGCAATGGATGAATTTAGAAATTTAACTGGTGGCAGAGGGGAGACATCGACGAAAGAAGGCGGTAAACTAACCAGGGTTAAGTATGAGAGATTTAGAGTGTGTGAAGAGAGTACGAGAGATTACATACCATGTTTGGATAATGTGGAGGAAATTAAGAGGTTGAATTTGAGTGGAAGCTTGGTGATGTATGAGAGGCATTGCCCTGAAGAAGGTAAGGGGTTGGATTGCTTGGTGCCTATGCCTAAAGGGTATAAGAGATCTATACCCTGGCCTAGGAGTCGAGACGAGGTAATTTTGTGAATTTTCGGTTGTTTCTTTTTTAATTTCTGTAGTTGTTTAATGGCCGGCCTGATAATATTTTATTGTTTCTTGGTTTCGTTTTTAGGTTGCTTGATCTGGAAATTGTAATTTTGTGTAATGCAACCGGGTTGTTTAGTAATTCTGGGAATTTAGTGGATTTGTGGGTTAGTGTTCATGGGAGTCTAATTGCTGATAAAACTGGAGATTTTCTGGGTGTCTTGGTGTTAGATTGCCGCTAAATTTGCATAATCAAGTTTAAACTATAGGTAGAGTAGTTAGAACTGCTTGGATAACTGATTGCTGTTAAAATTTATGGCTAACGAGCTGGTAAGAGTACAGTAGCTAATTGATTCATAATGATGGCTCTGGCTCATTCCGTCGATTGTGTCTTTGCACTAATAAAAAATATCAGTGTAAAGACAATATTTTCATGTTATTTTGACGTATTTCTAAACAAAAATTACTTTCAAAGCAATTGCAGCAACATTTACAAACAGTCACTTTATACATTTGAATGTCTACAGTAGTTCCGTTGCATTGGCAAATGGCAAATATTGGTCAATTTCCTTGTACTTGGCAAATAACTGTTCAATCTTCCAGTGAAGTTTACTTGGTCTGATAATGAGATCTAATAATAGGTGTGGTTCAGTAATGTGCCACATGCACGTCTGGTCGAAGATAAGGGTGGCCAAAATTGGATAGCATTAAAAAAGGATAAGTTTGTTTTCCCAGGAGGAGGAACTCAATTTATTCACGGCGCAGATCAATATTTAAACCAGATTTCAGAGGTTGGTTAGTGGTTACTTAAAAATTCCCGCCACTCATTATTTTTATTCTCATGGTTTTGATTGCTGTGTCAACCTCGATTTGCAGATGGTTCCTGAAATTGCATTTGGTCAGCGTGCCCGCATTGCATTGGACATTGGTTGTGGAGTTGCAAGTTTTGGTGCCTTTTTGTTACAGCGTAATGTGACTACCTTGTCAATAGCACCAAAAGATGTCCATGAGAACCAGATTCAGTTTGCACTGGAGCGTGGTCTTCCTGCAATGGCAGCTGTATTATCAACAAAACGTTTGTTGTACCCAAGCCAAGCTTTTGATTTAATACACTGTTCAAGATGTAGAATTGATTGGACTCGTAATGGTACATTTTTCCATCCTACTTACAAGTCTGAGACTCGTCATCTATATATGTTGGAATCAAAAGATTTTTTATATTCACCGTTTCTGTCTTTCTTTGGTTGAATTGAAGATGGAATTTTGCTTCTTGAGGTGAACAGAATGCTAAGGGCAGGGGGCTACTTTATCTGGGCAGCAAAACCTGTATATAAACATGACGAAAATCGTCAAAAAAAATGGAAAGGTGATCCTCGTGATTCTAAGAGAAATTGCCTCGTGATTCTAAGAGAAATTGCCTCCTTTTTCTTTCTATTTTAATTGCTTTTCTGTAGTTCATCAATCTGTTTTGCTGTATCTTTAAGATCACAGTCACTCCTTCCTATGTTCTTCTTTTGTTATTAGTGTTCTTCTCTGACTCTCTGATTTCCACCAGCCAGATAGTGTTAGAGATGAGGAACTCAAACCTCCTGATCGCTTGAATTGAATTTTTTTTCTTGTTTACGTTCAGAAATGCAGGACCTAACTAGACGCATTTGTTGGGAACTTGTAAAGAAGGAAGGATATATTGCCATATGGAGGAAAACTTTAAACAACAGCTGCTATCTTAGTCGTGATAGTGGGGCACAACCTCCTCTATGTGATTCCAATGATGACCTAGACAGTGTTTGGTAGGCCCTGGCTCATTCCTTCAAGTTTTGGTTTAAGTGGAATGGTAAATTTTAAAATGAGTTGGTTTAATACTTATGTTCTGATCTTCTTTTTGGAATGAAATTCAACAAGAGAATCTATACCAATTAAATCAGTGGACATACCATGGCAACTTCGTGTTGGCTCTAATAATGCAGAGGGATCGATACACAAGTGCTTTGTTTTCTCTTTCTTTTTCCAATACGATCTAATCTGGATTTTGTTTCGAGGAATAAACTGCGCGTAGCTTGAACCAGCTTCTATTCGTTCTCATCTATCAGACTTGAACGTTGGATAACTGCAGTTTACCTCCTTATAGCAATATATAATGGACTCTTTATCATCATTGTTTTGACAATATATGCGAAGTTTGTAAGATATCTATGTCTTTTGCAGGTATGTCAGTCTGAGTCCATGCATTACTAGATTGCCTGAGAATGGTTATGGGGCTAATGTCACTACATGGCCTGAACGCCTTCATTATCCACCAGATAGACTCCAGAGCATAAGAATGGATGCCACCTATTCCAGAAAAGAACTTTTCAAGGCAGAGTCAAACTATTGGAATGAGATTATAGAAAGTTATGTCAGAGCTTTCCACTGGAAACAGATGGATTTTCGAAATGTGATGGACATGAGAGCAGGATTTGGAGGGTACCTTCTTTTTGCTATTGCATTTCAACAAGGCGCAATGGTGAACTCTGGTTTTAATTTCAATTTTTGGAGGAATCCATGATATTGTGTAATTTGTGCATCATTTTTGTAATGGCAGGTTTGCAGCAGCATTACATGATCTGGAGGTTGATTGCTGGGTTATGAATGTTGTTCCCGTGAGTGAGTTCAATACTTTACCTGTGATTTATGACCGGGGACTTATTGGAGTCATGCATGACTGGTATGGATAGTGCCTGTGTTTTAGAGTGCTTCTTTTCGCCTTCTATTCTTGGTAGTTTCTTCGAATTTATTCATTCCTATTTCTGACCCTTATTTCATCTGAGAATAGCTGTCCTGGTTCCTTTAGACTCATCAGGGGAGTAAAAGGAACATGACTATGGAATAAAGTTTTTTTTAAAAAAATAAATTTGGCAGCTCATAGTTTTCATTAGGAAACAACCTTCATTGAGAATTTGAGATAAACAGCTAAATGATTTAGAAAAGGTCAATTATATATAGGGGCACCATTTGATAGAATTAGTAGAATTGGGATATTTTTGAGGCAGGATTTTGCCAAACATTCTAAATCAAATTTCTTAATTTCCTTCTATATCCAAGCACCTACAAGTCTGGCTAAAAAATGCAGATGCAATGATCTCTGTACCTTTTATATCACAAGCTCATGTTTCTACAATCTCAGTCTGTTTTTACTTGAATGATGCAGTAAATATCTATTAAAGTGGTTATTTATTTATATTTGAACAAAAGCGAGTCTGAATAGGTATACTCTTAGTCATGAAGCATTCCGAGTATTTGCTTTAGGGATCATTCTCGCTGCTTCCTTTATAGCAGTTATTGCTCCGGTTCCAGAAGGTATAGCTCTTGCCTCGGCTTTGTCTTTGAAATCGGAGACCGTTCCAATTTCCTACTTAGGCAAGTGCAGGGAGAACTAGACATATCTTGCCAGGCAAAGACAGGTTAGAATGGATAGCTCGCGGATGGACAGGATAGATCACTATCGCAGAAGGTGGAACCGGGGGAAGAATTAATGCTAGAAAGGTCCTCACCCTCTTAGGCACTTAGTTCTGAAGATTCAATCTCAAAGTGGTACTAAAGATTAGGCAGAAGCGGAACTAGAACTAGAATTATCCACCCCTCCTCTTTTACCTTACCCTAGAAGTGTTTCTCCCGGCCTTTACTCTAGAGTCCCCGTGTTCCACTTGTGTAATTTTTTAAAGGTTTAATTGTAACTAAAAGTACCTGTTTGTCATTGATTCGTTGTTACCAAGCTCTTGATCATGATTATGAATTCATAATTCTCAAAATTTTGTTTACCAGGTGCGAAACATTCGATACATACCCGAGAACTTATGACCTATTGCATGCAGCGAGTTTGTTCTCTGCGGAGCAGAGAAGGTATGACTCAATTTTCCTCGTGCTTGTCTTATTGTTTATTTCTTCTTGTCTTCTTGTTTATTTCTTCATACTTTGCTGGTGGAGAGTAGATATAACTTTCTGCAAATTATTGTTGATTGTAGGCACAAATGCAAAATCTCAAGTATCATGCTTGAGATGGATCGAATGCTAAGGCCTGGTGGGACTGTTTATATACGCGACTCAATATCTGTTATGAGCGAGCTTCAAGAGATAGCAACTGCCATGAGATGGATGTGTGTACTTCGGGACACTGGTGAAGGCCCCCATGCGAGTTGGAAAATTTTAACCTGTGACAAAAGGATACCATGAGTTGGTCTTGTTGATTCTCTGAAGATGGGACTCCTGTCTTGTGGTACAATCTTTTTCTTTTTTAGACTGTAATCATTTTTGTACATTAGTCACTACACCTCTTTGATACAGGTGAGTCCTTAATTCAGCAATCGAAATGTTAGGCCAAAAGAAACAATTGCAAATATCTTGTCATGCTGTAATGGCTACCTCACTGATATATTGTCATCACACGCAAGCGCGGGTCAGGATCAATGATAACAAATAATTAAAATTTTGTTTTTCGGAGTTAATCTTTTGCTTTTCTGGTACATCCAGTGACATTTTTTTTTTGTTTAAACAATATAATTAGTTCAATTATAAAGTTCTCGATAATTATAAAGATGGTTTGGTAAATGGAGAGTACTCTTGTCTTCGCTAATTTGCATTTTAGAACCATTTTCTTTGATACGATGTTGCGAACACCGTAAAATTGGATAAACAGAGGCTTTGACTTTTACAAGTCAGTTATATAACGATGGTCCAGAGAAGCAACAAAATGAACCGAACTGGGACTTTAGTGGACTTACTAATAATTGACGACGGGCTGAATTGTGGAAATTGCAAGGTACAAGGCCGAGCCAAGTCAATACACCAATCTATATCTTGAATGAGATTGCAGGGGGAAAGGGACCCTTGAGGTCCGTAAAATGGAAATTGATGTCAAGAGACCATGTTCATAATCTAATAAAACAATATGATTTCGTGTTCTAGTCACCATGACTACCAGAGCTCCCATTCCCGCACACTCATACTAATCCCCCGACATGTCCATCAGGGTTTACCCAAGCCAAAACGTGTTCGATAAAAAGAAAAAAAACTAGTTACATGATCAACATTCCATGTGCCAAAAATAAAATGATCCTTGCTTCAGATTTCTCTATGGCTTCATGGATGAAGAATCCTTGTGCGCTGCTGTATTAACCTGTTTGGACAGATATGCTTCATAAATCTCCACGACAAGTCGCGGATCCTTTTCCACAAGCTCCATGTATTCCTCCCTTTTGGTAAGTTTGTCCATGTTGTCAGTGATCAATGACAACGCTGTTTCAAGCATATGCTTTGCATTGTGCTGATGGGCAAAGGCATAGCTCACAACCGAGTTGTCCCAGTTCAGTTTCGACACCAAAAACTTCTCACAATAAGCCTTGAGATGCTTCACCTGATATTTTTCAGCCAATACTAAAAGGTCACAGGCCATCTGCTCATCAAGGCACGCTTCAGCAGTGTACAGATAGTTGACAAAGCTTCGAAGTGCATCATATGATACATCACTTATCTTGATGGTGCCACTCCGGCTTTCTTCCATCTCATTCTCAAGCATGGCTTTGAAGACAGGGGAACGGCTCGCCTGTAGTAAGAAAGAAAACATTTGAGCACTCCCATAACACATCACCAGATCATCTTATCCAGTGTTAAGTGGACATGGAGGGATTCTTTTTGTTTAGACTGATACAGGAACAGCTCGAAAGCAAAACGCGTAATTGTCTCCCGTGGTTCATCGGTTCAAGTTCTGTCTAATTTGTACGAAATACGCTAAAATCTTAATGGGACGGGCCAAATTTAAGGGACGCTCATCCAAATAACACCAACCAGGCATGCATTTGGAAAATATATTGTCTTTAACGTGACACAAGTCGATATTTCTTCTTGTTTGACACACCAATTTAACAGTTGCAAAACACAAGTAGTCCGTGCATGCATCTGGGCAGACTCGGATAGAGCCTAAACTGATTTCCCCACATCCTTAAAATAATAGAAAGACGCGCATGTGGGTGTATGCATGATCATTGATCAATCAAGGGACGCTAAAAGACTGGTCAGTATAGAAATTGCAGTAAACAACATTCAGAATTACCCAACTTAAAAATTGCAAGCCATCTAACTGATCAAGAAATTTGACTAATAGGATTGAGGAATTGGGTATTTACCAAAACAGCCTTATGCGCAGGAACAGGCACGGATGGGCCAGTCCCGATAAACCCGTCGTCGGAGGAAGCAATTAAAACGACATCGGTGAAGCAAGGGCCAGCAGAGGAGCGATGAGTGATGTGGTGATCAAGAGGAGACCAGAAACGCAAGAAGGCGACTTTAGCTTTCAGATCTTCGATCTCTCTTTTAAGCTCTTCTTCAGTATCGCTTGCTTCCTCGTAACACTCTTTGCAAGTTCCGGCATCACATCTGCCGTAGTACTCCTTACAGGATATGCATCTCATGGTTTCGGAGTCGGAGTCAGTCTCGCCTTCTGTGTCTACCCTGGACGCTGTACTGCGGTGGCCTCTCATCGGGTTTCGTTGAGTTTTACGAAGCAAAGTAAGAGGCTGATTTTAATGAGCTTAGGGTGGAGGAGGAGGATTTGATTGATCTTGGCGCGGGGGCGGGGGCGGGGGCGGGCTCTACAGTGTAGCCTGAAGAATGGTGGTTTTGTTGAGACAAATCGAAACGAAATAAGGGATGATTAGATGATCGTTCACTCTTTTATGGTAAGCTCCGTTACTGTTTTCAACTTTTGATTAGGTTAGTTTATACGAGTTATTTTTCATGAATTTCGTCGAGTGAGAAACAATTTTTTTAAAATATATAAAAAATTAAGAGTGTAATTTTTTTTATAATACTATATATTTGGCCAAAACAATTAGACCAAGTATAGTTTTTGCTAAGTAATATTAAAAAAATATCTAAAATATTTTTTTATGTTTAATAATAATATGAAATAATATAATTTTATAAAAATAAAATAAAAAATTAAAGACAATTACATCATTAGATGCAGACAATTAATAAAATCTATTAAAAATAAGCTATTTACTTTTTACAAATTAATTTTTGAGTATGTTTTAACTATTTAACTAAATATTCAATTGACAAATAATAAAATTATAATTGATAAAACCCACTAAAAATGAATTACTTGCTTTCTGTAGTAAACTGATTGATTTATTATTGTTTAAACAATTAAAAATATTAGATTGTCTCGAAAAAAAGTTGTTACAGAAGAGTAAGTAGGAAAACAATTATAAAAAATAATCATTAAAATCATCATTATTATTATATAAACAACGAAAATCATAAAATTATCTTAAAAAATAAAACAAAAAAGAAAATAAAAACAATTAAAATAAATGCTATAATCATTTTTTTTAATGCAAAAAATAATTTTTAAGAGTTAGATTTTTTTAAAATACTATAATTTTTTAAAATAATTTCAAAATGTTATTGAATCATGATAAACAAATTATCATGCCCTTAAATCTTAGCTTAATGAGCTTTCTAGTCAATGGTAAACTTCCTAGAAAACTATTCTATTTAATAGTGTTCAATGATTTGTCAATGTGACATGACATGGGTTAAAATCAAAAGATTTGTAGCATAAAAAATATCCTACATTTTCAATGTATTTTCAAGCATAAAAAACATATCATGCGAGGATCGACCTAATAAACTTGACAGATATAAAAAAAAAAATCTTGAATGACTAATGAAAATATAATTTGACTCAAAATAAATATTAATATGATATTTTTTATATAAATATTAAGATAATAATATATTAGATTAATTTAACCTAATTTAACTTGTTATTTTACATGTCAAGTCACAAGATTACAAAAATATCTTTTTCTATGTGGATAAGGATGTTTAAATGCTTGAATTACTTATACATATAAAAAGGGAGTTTAAATTATAAGAATAAGATTGTTTGTGTATTGTTCCCATAATGAAAATGAGACTGTATAGAGAAATGATACATGTGTGCCGAGAATCAAAACTATGAACCTTTTTAACCAATTAGTTTATAAGTTATGTATATCTCATGAACTTTGCTATTTTGATAAAGAGAGGGCATAAACTTATTTTATTCTTTTAATATTAATCAATGTACGTGCATTAACTTGAGATAAATATCATGACACAAACATTAATGAATGACAATTATTATCTACATATGTATTGATGAGATGAAAATATAATAGGTCATAAGAGATTTTTATACACTTAGTTGATATTTGGCTCTACGATGGCTTATGCAGTTGAAGCTCACCGTAAAGCCAAATTGTTTAGTAAATTTTTTCCAATGGTTATAAAATTTATGGGACCTATAAAACCGAGGTTTAAACCTCATGTTGATGTTTTCACTTAAACATACACTTGCATTTAGTTGACCCTCAACTATTTTTTTCATGCATGACAGGGAACGAACCAGGCAAAACTTGCATTTAGTTGACAATAACCCTTCCATCTCTCTTAGCACCAACTCCAGCATAACCAACAACCTCCTTTGTTGCTGGCAGGACCACCAATAACTCCCCCTCTCTCTGTCATATTTTTCTCTCTAAAAAACAGTCATAGATGCATCCCTCTCTCTCCTCCAGAAGCATTCATGATGAGCATCAGTAATTACTTCTTCGGCACTAACAACCTCTCTTCTTCACCTATAACACCTACACTAATCTAGTCTTCTCCCACAACTCTAGCATTAAGAAACAACACAACCCAGAAACATCCTTTTAATGCTTTTCTTAGCTACTATAAGCCACCAATTTAACGTTGCCATCACGAGAAGAGTTACCTTAACTTTCTCTACTCGACAGCAGCAACAGATGAGCCTCTTATCACCATCGACATACTGCCCTGTTACTGTTCACCTAACATGCAAGTAGTGCATCTGCCTGATGTTCTATTTTTTAACTTTTAAGGCTAGACCTGCTTTCGACCCAGTCTAAATCCGGTAAAGTTGGGCTTTTTGGCCGACCTTGGTTGTGTTGGGCCATTCATTTTTTTTTAAATGTAGATAAAGAACAATCTTTATGAAAAGAAAAGGCGTGTGACTTCATTTCATTTCATAACCCTGTTGTTTTTTATTGATTATGGGTCAGAAAGTTTAAAAGATCAGCAAAGCCTTTGATAAAATTCAAAAACTTGCAACTGGATTTGACTTTGAAATTATATATTTACAATATATAGATAGAAATTCTGAAACTCAGTATGGAACGCAAATGTTATTCCTAGTGATATTTTACTAGATGTTCCTCGATCAAATAGTTTGGAATAGCGGAGGTCTTCATATATGGATTTAGTTCGTGATAAGATTGCAAGTAGTTTGATGTGAGGATAAAAATAATTGTCCAATTTACTTGAATTATTAATTATATTTTATTATTATGATTATTAGATCTACAATATTTTAAAATATATGTATGCGTCTTTTAAAGTAATTCAAAAGTTGATAGCAATATAAAAAATATGATAACAAAACACGCAAAATTATTTTTCTTTAAATCTCAAACCTAATCACAATTTTAACTAAATAATTCAATTTCAATTATGAACCACAACTAAAAATATTTTCCATAAATTTTTTTTTTAACCTCAACCATAACGATGACAGCAATATTAAACAGACATTTAGTGGTGCACATTGAGTAGGATCCGGGTAAAAACAATAAGAATTTGATAAAAACAATTCCTCTAAGAAGAAAACAATTAAATAGGAATTTGACAAAAATAATTCCTTAAAGAAGAAAGGTGAAAGGTGCTGGGTTTAGTCCACGAAACTATGCCTAAAAAGAGTTATGACATGCATTGAACACAAGATTGTTTGACATCATATTTAAGTTTGGGTGTGAATCTGACCCCACAGTGCATCATACACACACCAACACTTAAACTTGGGTGTTACACTCGAGCTCATGAGGTGTTGAGCATGTCCCATGTTTAGGTAAGGGCCCAACACCCGAGCCCACAAAGATGTTGGGCACAAGATTAGCACCCGGACTTGAGTGTAGTTCATGTGTGATGATTTATGTCCAATGCCTAATCCAATAACCATGATTGGGTCAAAGAATATTTTAAAAGTCCGTTTAAGACCCATAATATTATTGAAACATGTCTGAACCAACTAATTTTTTCCTCTAAAACTAAACTAAATCTTGCATATATATTTTAAAGTCAACAACAGTTTCAATAAAAATAAAAATAAAAATAAAAATCAATACACAGATGGATGGTTAAATCAAGAAGCAAAGATAAAATAAAGATGGAAGCATAAAAAGGAAGGTTGGAGCCATAAAAGGAAAGCCTGGTGGAGCGAGGCATGGGATGAGAGGCATCCACTTTGAATCTGGGAGGGACCTACTAGATTCTTGCCTCCCTCGCCAAACTCAGGAGGAGGAGTCGACAATCATTTCACAGTCAAGCCCGTGCCCTCTGAAAACCTCCACGTGTCTATTAAAGCATCTGGGTAGTTCGTTGCCCGATCCGACCCAGCTTTTACGACGTCCCGGATTATTTTTTTCTTTCAAGAAAAGCTAGAGAGTAAAAACAAGGATAAGAAGACCTGCTACTTGCAGAGCCAAGTCCCCTCCCCCCGCTCTGTCAAAACCAGCTCTCTTCATCGTCTTCTTCGTTTTCCTGGTCTCAGATAATCAGGGTCTCGGCTTTCCAAAGACTAAAAATATCTCTACTGGTACGGTAGGATTTCTTTGCACTCTCTCCTTCTATTTTTATTTTCTTTTTATTTTGTTTATGTTATCTGTCTGGTAACTGTGCAATGCTAAAGAAAATGAGAGAAAAAAAAGAATGTTCAGATTATTTTTTGGTGTTCATTCACGTCGAACTCACACGAATTTGCAAGTGTGTCACTTAATTAAGGCTGAGTAACCTAGTGCAAAACTCTTGTCCTTTTCTCTTTTTACTGGATACCAGACGGAAGCATAGGTTTATTTCTAACATTACTGGCTCGGAGTTTTTTTTTTTTTAATTTATGGTGCTTTTTTTAAAATTTCTTCTGTTATGTATTCAGTAGTTTCACCCAGATTGGGCTCTTATTTTTGTTGTGGGTGTCACAGTGAAACCCTAATTTTGCGCTGAAAAGCTCGAAATTAGGGTTTGTTTTTTGAACTTTTAAGAATGGCTGGTGAAGAGGGAATGCTCAATGGTGAGGGTAGAGAAGAAATAGTTCAGCCCTTAAAGATTGAAGCAATGGATAATGGGTTTGGAAATGACGGTGGTGAAGCAAGCTCTGGCAGCAGTGAAGGTTTTCGAACTTACAAGAGACGCAGGAACATGAAGTCAAATTTGAATGGGAAAGGTCAAGAGGATGGGAAATCTCTTAAGGAAGCTGGTAGTAAATTGGCAGACCAGGTAGCTCACAAACACAGGCTTTACATGCCAGGTTTTCCTTATGCAATCTCATTGTGTATTGACTTGTTGGAAATTACTCTCATTGAGGATGATTTTGTTGAGAAGATACTTGCTCTGGAAGTGTTTGTGTTGTGTATTTTATTCTTGTTCTCTGTTCTAACTAAGATGTGGTTTCTTGCAGACCATAAAGAATGATTCACGGGACCATCTTCAGGAGAATCATGCTTCTTTGAATCATTCAAGTGACGTTTCACAGAGACAGTGGAGAAAATTTGTCCTTGACCACATGTATCAATCATCAAGTAATGATGGAGATGGCATACGGAGGTGCATCAGGGATGCACTTATGATGACAGTTAAGATATATGCAGCTATTAAATTGAATGTGCTAAATAGATTTAAGATTCATATCCCATTCATGTTTTTTGACTTGTTACTCTTCTTTGTACCAATTTTTTTGGTTGCAGGAAGATGGTAACTTCAATGCAGATTGGCATAAGTCACCTTCAAAGGGGCAGATGGCTAATGGAACTCCCAGTACAGCTAAAGGGCATGCAGGTTTCATTTCAAATGGAACTTTGGAAGAATCACAGCAGCACAGTGTAACTGACTTGTGTCAGCATGCTTTCCTTAACATTTTACTGTCAGAAAAGTTCACCTCTCTTTGTAAGCTACTGTTCGAAAATTTCAAAGGAATGACGACTGACAGCATTCTTAGCCTGAATTTCATAGACAAAAGGATGAAAGAGGGAGCTTATGACCGCTTGCCTGTGCTTTTCTGTGAAGATATTGAGAAGGTAATTTATTGCAATCCTTCTCTACCTCACTTGATTTTGTTATTTACAATGCTTTTGCTGAAATCATTGATGAGTTAGATTTAGGATTGAATGTCTGGTTTTTCTTGGCACTCCCTTATGTGCCACCAATGCAATTGCAAAAGCCAAGGGATACATCTTCCACTTTAGACAAGGTTTTAGCACCCCTTGCCTCCACATGTTGTGTAACCAGCCATTAAATGCAGAAGGGATATATACATTTGTTTTATATGAAAATTGAAAGGAAAGATACAATGTTTAAGACATCATGCACCAATGAAAGTATTTGTTTGATGCTATGGTGCTTTATGGAGAGTTGTACTTCTAAAGTTTCATTTTATCACTGCAATGTTTACACGATCTTATCACTTAGATGCAACTGTTTATATGAATTCCTGCTAGTTAACAAACTTTTGAGCAATACTGCATGCCACGTGTATTTTGGAACTTTTAGGAGTTGAAAACTATGATGCCTTTATCTTTATTACTTATAATTTGACAGGTTAGATTTTTCACATCTCTTATTGCTAACATGTAAGTGACTATATTAGCAATAATGTTTTCCTGTGACTTATACCGTGATCATAGTTTGTTCATTTAGATTGGTTATTCATACTACTACTTGTTCAAGTTACTGACCCTGTTCATTGTAATGTCATTCAGCATGTATGATTCCGATTCTGTTAACCAGTTCTCAGAAGAAAATGCAATTTCTTTTTGTTTTGCTATTCATTTAAACTGAACAACCTTTTCAGTTCTGGAGAAAACTTCAAGGTTTTGGTGTTGAATTAATATCTCTCTCAAAGAGCCTATCAGACATATCAAAGACTTGCTATAATGAACGGGTAAGACAGCCAATGTGTAGAAATCCTTCTGGCAGATTAAGAACTTGAGTTGTGTCAAATGCAGCATTCGCTTCATGTTTCAATTCACTATTGTTTCTTAAAGCCCTTTTATGGTTTTCTTTTCATTAAATCAGAAATTTTTACTTGTGCTTTCCAGGTGGGAGGATTTGTACACTGTACATTTGAAGATAGAAAGCGTGAGGTAATGTTTGTGAAACATGGTGTGCATTTAGTTTTGTAATGCTGACATCAGAAATATATAACACTGAATTGTAGTAGCAAGCCAAGTGCATGTTTACCTCAATACATTTAAGTTATAGCTGGTTCTGATTCCTATCTATACCTTTGTGCTGCAATACAGTTCTTTACCCAGGATTCCGATTCTCATGGTAAGCAGGAGCAAACAGATGCTTGTTATGTCCACAGAGTCTGCAATTGCAAGCGTTGTGGGGAGAAGGCGGATGGGAGGGATTGCTTAGTTTGTGATTCATGTGAGCAAATGTACCATGTCTCTTGTATTGTGCCTGCTGTCAGAGAGATCCCCCCCAAAAGCTGGTACTGTCACAACTGCACTGCAAGTGGAATGGGTTCCCCTCATAAGAATTGTGTAGCGTGTGAGAGATTGAGTTGCTGCAGGACCCAAAATAATCAAGCTGATGAAATTGGTGATTTTGAAGAGGCATCAAATTTTAGCCTAAATTGTGAGGTAAAATCATCAGAAGGGACTGGAAACATGTACATCTGTAAAATCTGTGGAAGTCCAGCGGTTAATGGAGAGAAGATAAAGATTTGTGATCACTCTGAATGCCCTGGCAAGTACTACCATGTGAGATGCTTGACAATGAGGCAGATAGATTCCTGTGGTCCTCGTTGGTATTGCCCTTCTTGTTTATGCAGAGTTTGCATCACTGATAGAGATGATGATAAGATTGTTTTATGTGATGGCTGTGATCATGCATACCACCTTTATTGCATGATTCCGCCACGCACTTCTGTACCAAAAGGGAAATGGTTTTGCAGACAGTGTGATGTGAAAATACAGCGATTACGCAGGGTACGGAGGGCATATGAGAAATCTGAAAGTTACCGGAAAAAGAATGGTGAGGGGGTAAAAAAGGAATCTGAAAACCTCAAGAAACTTTACGAGGAAGGTGGAGAAGAATCAGATAAAGGTAGAGGAATGGACATGCTTATAACCGCAGCATTAAACTGTGAAGTTGGCCGCCATTCGAACGAAGAGTTGAAAAGCACATAATATTTTCAGGAGATTACAAGATAAAAGTCCGTGTTTTTGATCATTTATCATACTGATTTTGTATGTGTAACTGATGCCAAGAATTTTGACTTTGCCGCTTTACAGGGGGGTGGATATTTCATTAGGTTGTAAACTCGTAGGTTTTGCTGACTTGGATACACGACTCCTGGCAGGCTCATGATCTGGAGGCATGTATCAACTAGCAAATAAATGACATGGAGTGACAAGGATCGGGGAATCATAAGATGTGTTGGAGATGATGTTTTTAACAGTTAGCGGCCAACATTTTGTTCATTCTGTACTAAATACAGTTCATTCTTTGCAAGGGGAAATCTAATTCTGACAGTAATGCTGTAAAATTAGAAACCGTTCCCAAATTCCAGACAACCTGTAGTTTTTAATGACAAGGATCATTTTCTTCTGTTCTTGAAACAGCTCAACTTCTCAACCCCCGCCCAGCTAATGCATGTTTTTAGCTGGTGAACCTTGATGGTTTCCTCATCCCCTTTCCTGGAGTTGCAGTGTTTTTATATATATTAAAAATATTTTTTACAAAACATGAATGGCTAGATTTTGAAGAGCAATATTATAGTATATATGAGGTTTTGAGAGAGAGAGAGAGAGTAAAGGTGAGAGAGAAGAAATGAATTATTTTTGTAGGGGAAAAAAACTTGGACGTTTAACTATTAAGGTTGTTTTAAATCTGTCCGTTTTCTTGATTCTAAGGAATTGTTTGGAGTGCGGTTGTTTTTTAAAGTATTTTTTATTTAGAAATATATTAAAATGATAATTTTTTTATTTTTTAAAAATTATTTTTGACATCAACACTTCAAAATGATTTAAAAACACAAAAAAAAATTATTTAAAATAAAATTCAAAATTCGGCCAAACAGTGGTACAACTGCTTGGCCAAATAGGCACTTAGGCCCCGTTTGTTTCCCCGAATTCACTATCCGGGAAACAACTTTCCAAACTTTCCTGTGTTTGTTTGTCTTCTGAAAAGTTGGTCAACGGAAAACACTTTCCAGTCAAAGAAGAATTTGGCTTGGTTTTCAGGAAAGTGTTTTCCGGAAAATTTGGGCGGAAAACACTTTCCGGAAGTTGTGAAAAATTTAGAAATATCATTATTTGCTGATTATATCAAATTTGATCCTCAAACTTTTGATTGCTATATATAATTTGTTTTGAATATTTATTTTTCAATTCCATCTCTTAAAATTTAATTTTTATATTAATTTTGGTTCTTATTTTTATAATTGCTATTTGCTTTTTTCTTATCATTTTTTTATTGAAATTTTTTATCTATCAAATTTGGTCCTTATTTTTTTTATTGTTACTTATTTTATTTGAAATAATTTATGAAATGTTAATTATTATTATTTTAATTTATTCACCTTTTATTTTTTTTTTAAATTTTTAGATTTGATCTCTATTATTTTGATTATTATTTATTTTATTTGAGATAATTTATGAAATTATATTTTTTTTTCAATTTCATTCTCATTCAACTTTTTAATTTGTAAGATTTGTTCCTCATTATTTTAATAAACTTGAAAAAAAAATTAATTTATTAATAAATTATTTTCCAGATCATTTTCCATAACATAAACAAACACTGGAAAGTGTTTTCCAGTTCATTTTCTATAAAACTGCCAAACATCGGAATTCACTTTCTAGGAATTCACTTTCCAGGAATTTATTTTCCCCGGAATTCACTTTCCAAAAGGAAACCACTTTCCAGCAAACAAACGGGGCCTTAATCTCAGACCTCGGATTAATATATAATTTTATTTTAATATACACATTTTTTAAATCATTACAAAAAACATCGGTTTTTATTATTGAAGAGTACTTTGTTTTTTTTAAAAAAAGTTACTACTAGGTGTGTTTTGAGTGCTTTTTTAATATATAAAAAATAATGGAAAATGTATTAATATTTTTATATATTTTTTTAATACAATACATTAATATTATTAAGAAAAAACTTGTAGAAATATGAATTCAATAAGTTCTATATAAAAAGTAGCTAAAAATTGGACGGAACCATATAACCACTACCACACATTGAAGATATCTACGTTGAAAAACTCGGATGAAAATGCAGTTTATCTTATTTTCTGTAAATATTTGTTTATTTTATAAGTTTGTAAAGCTTGTCTAGTGAGCAAAAGTATGGTGCTCCGATAAAACACCGCCGTGTTTCTTTTTTTAACAACCTACGCCCGATCACAAGTCCTAACTGTAAACGTTTGCAGGAATTATCTCAATCCCGAATGAAATAAGTTTGAAAAACACGAATTAGGTCGCACAAACAAACACATTTTCAGAGCATCAGCTCAAGTGGCCATAGCATTTAAATACCAGCAAAAAACATAATATACTTTTACCCCCGACAATTTCTTTTTTGTTTACCTTAATTATGATTTTCTCCGATAATTTCTTCAATTTTAATCATGTTTTATTAATAATATTTGAGAATTCAAAAATCATATAACATAACTCTCTAGTAACATGAATATAACAATGAATTATTGATTAATGTTTACCATGACTTTATATGATATAAATCTTCAATCAAATCACGAGCAAGTAGCAAAATCTTCTATAAAAATCTCCACAAGAGTAAAATTCAAGATTCTGACAAGCCTTAATTAGCACTATGTACTTTGGGTGGCCATAAATATCATGTGAATGATATAGCTGCATTTGATTTTATTGTGCCAAGATGCACAAACGTTGTTGTCTCCTGTGACATTGTTATCACTACTCCTGAATCTACTCACTTTCTTCTTTCTTATTGGCAGCAACCTTGAATGGTTCACTCACACACAGATTTCATTCAGACTTGATGCAAACAAGGACTTTGCTTGACAATTCTATACAGCACATAATGCTTGATTCGGCCATCAGCATATACATGATCTAAAATCCCCCTCAGGAGCTCTCAGTCTTGTCACTGACCAAGTAACGGTTCTCTTTACTACTCATACCTGACAAATGAAGTTGCTTTCGCTTCTTTACAAGCTGCAATGCACTGTGTCTGTCATCTTGGGCTTCCTTAGAATCAGGCTGCAGACGGAGCATTTCAGAAACTTGAGCATGAAGGAATTATACAGAAATGAAAATGGTTTCCAGTCATCCTCTAGAAGCTAAAGCGCGTTAATAGCAATGCCACATGTCATGAGAGTACAAAACTAGGACCTGGTCATATATCAGTCTCACAATGGGAAAGGTGAAAGAAGCGAATGATGACCAAATATATTTTAGAGGTGAGAACAATTATTATGTTTCTATTCCTGTAAAAGAGCGAGAAGACAAGTGTGCCACACAATCCTACTAGATTGTTCAACTCAATGAAGGGTATGAGAGGAAAAATAAGACCTCGCTCAAGCTTTCTACATTCAAAGTTGATATTCTTTTTCAGCACAAGCAAATTGCCAAGATATAAGCAAAGTCGACACTATATAATCTCAGTAACCTGAGCCCATGTTAAGAATTCCAATAATCTTTATCCAGGGAATTTTCTTGTTTTCATCATTGGATGCCAGTCAGTACCCTTCGATTATGTTGAAAGCTCAGACAAACAATGATCCTAAAACAGAAAGGTCAAGCCTCCAAAACACAAGATTTTTTACCTTAAGGGTTAATGCTCTATCAAAGCTTTCAATTGCACTGTCAGGCTCCCCAAAGTTCAACTGTGCTCTGCCAAGGGTGATCCATGCCTAAGAAAGAAAAAAGCGGGAGAAATATTTTAACACTTTGACAGTTTCTTTGAGTTAACTAGAACTGCACCAAGAGTTTCTCTTAGTTATCTAGAGTCACACTAAGAAAAAGAGTCGCACTATGAAACAATATTTCATGAATGCTATGCTACATTAACTGTAATTGCAATTTAGCAAAATCAGCCACATCTGCCAATCGGTTGACATTCTGAATGAGACAAGTTCCGCTACTACTTGACTTGTGTACAGCAAAGGAAGCACTACACTTACATGGGGGACTTACATGGGGTAAAACAAAATATACCAGCACATTACAAGAAAAGGGATGGGTGGATGAGAATTCCCAAGGAGGAATAAAAGCAGAGACTAGAAGGTGTCAGCAGTCCAGGAGTCTCAGACATAAAATTGCGCAAACTAGGGTAAAATATATGAGGTAGTGAAATATTCAACAAACAAGTTCAATAAAAGGGCTAGTTTATCGAAGATGAATTAGATGCACCATAATAGGATCCTGCTAACACAACATGAAAGCAGAATAGCAACCATGTTGTAGAGTATGTCATTGTCATACCTCAGGCCATGACGATTCCAACTCAGTAGCTCCTGTCAATAAATTCCGAAGCAAATTGAGGTTCCTAGGACTTTATATTTTCAGAAAAATGCAAAATACAACACCTATATCTAGAACACTCAAGCCATAACACACCGGTTGAAATTCAAGAATGAGAGATGAAAAGACATGGAACTCACGAGTTGCTGCCTTCAATGCACTCCAGGCATCTCCGATTTCAAGCAAAACTTGTGCCTTTTGCTCATGTAAGACTGCATTTCCGGGCATCAAGTTAAGAGCAGCCTCCCATTTCCCAAGTGCCTCACGATAATTTCCATCCTTCAAAGAGATAGCAGGTCAAATAATATATTCCAGCAGCTGCATAAATGTCATCATTACGTACTTAACCTTCCAAATAAACTTTCTTCTTCAATTTGTCTTAAACAGAAACAGATGCTAGAAAACAGACACCACACACACATTAGAGAACATGCCATCAACAGAAATAGATACGAGATAATTCAATAACTTGCCATTATTGGCATAACTGCAGAAAATCCAGCAGAGAGAGATGGGAAAAACCGGTAGATTAGCATCAAGTAACGCAGTAAACGTTCCTTACCATGAACAAGCAAACCATAGAGACTCCTCACTGCCATTCGAAACAAGCAAACAGTGATATCAAAAAGTTCCACATAACCCACATGTGCTGTATACGCAATATGTCCAGAAGACATCAAATTTCAAAACTTTTGAAACATAAGCTCTAAAATATCACAAAAAAACTCAATAATAGCACAAGTTCCGCAATAATATGGTCAAAGTTGCACTTTTCAGGGAAAGAAGAAAAAAGAAGAAGAATGAGGGAGAGGGGGGGAATACCTCAGCTAGTTTGTTTCCTAGGTTTTGGAAAGAATCGGCGAGTTGTCTATTGGATGCCTCCGAGTCCAAGGACTTGTGAGAGGAGGCACCCAGTTGCCAGGTATCGCTATTACTGTCTTCGTCGTCGTTGTGGAGCGTGTCTTGTTTATCAAAAGGGAGATTCGGGTACTTTGATATGGCTGCTAAAGGTCGCTTCTTGCTCTGCTTCTTCCATGTTACTTTCATCTCTCTGATAATTTGGTTTTTTATGTTGTTGCTTTCGATTTTCTAACAGAACAGGAGAGGAACAAAACATCTATGACTGCCCTTTTCCTGGGTTTTGTCGGTTAGATTGGGGTTTCAGGACCTTTAGTCGAAAGCTAAAGCCCATCATAAATGTCCAGACGTCGGCCCAAACTCAGACCGGCTCGAAAGTAACTCGTTACTGCCTGGGAAGAATCATGAGAAGGCCCACCATAATGTAGAAGAGATAAGAAAGCCTTTGAAAAAGAATAAGGATTTTCACTCTCTTTTCTTTTTAGAAGGGTTAAAGGTGGGATCAGGAATTAAAAATCCCTTTTTTCAAATAGTATCAAAGGAAAATTTGCAAAATAAATAAATAAAGTATAATTGCTGCAAAAGGCATTCATTTAATTGTTTGTTTGTTTCAAGTTTTATTTAGTAGCATGAAATTTACTTTTGCCTATTTTCATGTTGACCTTGAAGTTAAGGATAGCATTCCCATTTTCTCAAACCATTTATCTATTCTCTTTTCTGTACTGATTAAACTCTAGACCAGCTAGTCTTTCAATAGAACCCTAGCGTATCACTTACTCCATTGTCATGTTCTCTCTCTCTCTCTCTCCCTCTCTCTCCCTCCCTTTTAATTGATTTTTTTCAGCCTCGAACTACTGGGGGCCATGATGTTAGCTTGATAGAAGGCTTATAAAGAGTTAAGATTGATATCTTGGGATACTTCCTTTTTTACTTTTGCATTTCCTTTGACCTTTGACCGTAGTCTATGCTCCTTATAATTAGTCGCATGCTTTAGCTGTAGGATGATACAAATTTGATTTCTCCATTATAAATATATGACCAGTCATCTAATGATTTGACTGTATTATCATTATCTAGTTTTTATATTGTTTTTTTATATTTTTTTAATTATATTTAAAAGTGATAGTAATGGTCTAGGTTCTTGGGCCACCAGAATATTGTTTTTTTATCGTGGAAAAAAGACTTCCAAGTTAAAGTATGATTAATTAGTCAATGGAAAGCGATTGAAGGAGACATAAACCCGATCGAGCAACAGATTATGGTATGATTAATTAGATAATAGAAAAATAAATAAAGACACTGAATGGATAGCTTCAAAAGAAAAGAAAGCATGACAACCGAGTAAAAAAATAACAAAAGTTGATTCTCAGATGTGCAATTCAGGTGATGAATCTTAAAAGGATAATAAAAAGAAATCTAAAAAACACAAACCAATAAATAAATAAATAAAACGAAATATAAAAAAAAAAAACTCAACTTTGAAAGATGAAACTAAAAAAAAAATCCCAATTGATATAGTATTAAAGGATAAAAATAAAAATATATATGATTTTTTTTAAAAAAAAAGAGTCTGAAGTAAATTAAATAGAAAATGACAAATAAAAAAGCATGAGATAGCACGGGTGAGCTTGAAAAATAATATAAAAAATATATGAAGTAAATGAAAAAAAAAAAAAAAACAGAGCTTAATCACCTACCATACAAATGACAAAGGATAAAAGTCCAAAAATATAAACTTAGAAAAAAGAGGGAGGGAAATCAAGTAAACCTAAATAGATCCTTTGAACCTAGGCTAATGTCTTAGACTTTTAACCCATGTAATCCTTGACTTGGATTAGATAAAACAAATCTTAATTCTCAAGTACCTTTCCGAGCCCAACATTTCCTCGAAATGTTTTTCAAGACTCTACTTGAGTCTCTCGGTATTTTACATTGATTATACACGTGTTATTTTGGGTATGATACAACTTAAGATATTATAGTGGTGAAATCATATTTCATTAATTTCTCTCCACGAAAAAAGAGGGCAAATATTTTATAAATACATCAGTATCTCTCGAAACTCAAGGTCCACAATCTTTAAACTCTTAATATTTCTAGCATAAATGTTTTTCGTATTTTCTTCGTCTATGACGCTACTAATTTTTCATCCTGGCTTACTAGGAACCCGTGATACTCACACGACTACTTGTTACCGTAGCTTATGAGGCATCATCTACGGCTACTAACCACTTAAATTTTTTATATCAAGCCGCTAAGTATTTAGACTAAAAGACTACAACTATTATTCATGTGCAGTATCAGGTCAATTCAAAAGGGCTGGACTGGAAAAAAAGAGAGCGTATTTTCTGCCAATGCTGAATGGCACGTGTTTTGGTTCCAACTTATAGATGTGGTCAAAAACATTTTTTCTGTCAACATGTCTTGACATTTCCCATTGCCTTCCAGTTTAATAGATTCGGTCACCATGTCTGCTGTCATATGGGACCCTTGATTACAGCATAGCTTGACAGTAATAAAATAAAATCCATCAGATTTTCCTTTAAGCTTATTTTACAGCTGAGATTCGCACATTAAAAAAGAAATGGCAGGCGGAGGCAGCAAGACGGGCACGCTATGCCCTGGTTGGTGCTCGAAGAGAAGGCCAACATATACCAATAAGCTAGCACCAAATTGCAAATTCTACGGTAATGGCTTATAATTCCTATATATATATATTTGGATAAGTTTGTAGAAGATATGTTTTACAACAACAATGGTGTCGTTTGACCGTTCAAAATCACTGCCGACAGTAAAGATCACGCCTCGCTTTCAAAATTCCGCATCATCACAACGAGGCCCACGGATCTTGAAATGGTCCTGAGTGGACAGGATTAAACTCTGACTCCTGAAAATTTCCCATGTATCAGTTTTGATTCACACCTTGTCTCTGTTCGATGTTTTCCCTCTCTGACAGTTTGCAATCATCGCTGAACTTTCTACCTGTCTTTCCATCGAGAATTAGGGTTGATTGAAGCCTTGGGATGCTTTTAAACGACAATTAGGGTTGATTGAAATTTTGGGATGTTTTTAAAATATTTTTTTATTTAGTGATATATTAAAATAATATTTTATTTATTTATTAAAAATTGATTCTGATATTATTATGTTAAAATATCAACAAATAGTTTAAAACAAAACTAAAAATATTTTTTATATATATTTTACAAATACGGTGCCAAATAGACATTTAAAACCTTTTGATCCAGGTAGGTCACAGTTGTCGACTGCTTGAGACCATAAAGCTACTGTACAACTAACACCAATAACTTCAAATTCTGACCAGTAAGCGAGGCCACTCGCGGTGGTAATTAAGAACGAAAAAATTCTCTAATTTTATCACCGGTATTGAAAAGTGTTCGCCTTGAACAGATTAATTCTTAGGTCATCTGAAACTTTATCCTTACAGACGGTTGTTCTCCGTATACAGGGTGTTTGGGATTATGATCGAAAAATGATTTTGATGGCACGTGTTACACTACTCTGCCTGGATCACTTATACAGTGCACTCGCTGGACAGTGTTCTAAAACCTCTATTCCCGTAAATCCAAACTTGATGAGATGGAAAGAAGTGAAAACCGAGATGGAAAGAAAAGAAAAACTAACACTATTTTTCAATCGAGCCCCTCCATCTTTGAGTGAATTATAATTCAGTCCATTTATTTTACTGAAAGTAATTACTTGGTCCATGTAGTATAAGCAATAATTAAATAGTCCTTTTCATAACATCAACATCCTCACTTCAGCGATTTATATTTAAAAATGATTCTTTTTTCTAATTTCTGGAATCACAGAGATTTAAATTAATTCGTGTCATTAACCTAAAAGGACTGCGCTGTAATTAAATCATTCCTGGTCGAAACACTGTACAGTTGTTGTTTTTTCTGGTGGATGTAAGGATACTTCCTCTGTTTTTCCTATTTCCTTTTCTTTGACAAATGTTATTCCTCAGACAGAGGCCCAACAAACATCCTAGTGGGATCGTAGTGTCTAGAAGTATACCTGTCACTCGCAAATATTTTTGAGAAAAAAAAAACTTTTTTATTTTATATTTATTTCTGTGATGTTTTTAAATCGTGATTTAATATTAAAAATTATTTTTTAAAAATATATACTTTCAAAATGAAGTCGAACTACTAGGCACTAGATTAGAGAGCAATGATGATTCATCATGCTGATAGCAAAGAGATAAAATCCCCGTGCCGAATAATGGCTTCGATGATCAATCGGCGGGCCCATCTCATCCAGAAACAAACTGGAACCGGGTGAATGAGCTACCATTACTATATCATTAGTCTATTGCCCGGCTCGTTTCAATGACTGTTCTACTGCCAACGCTTTACACACACACACACACACACACACACACAGTGTTTGTGATGTTCTGTAATCCTCTTCGAATTCTTAGTGGGGTGATTTATGCTTTTTATAAATTGACTTTTAAGAAATTCTTTTGACTTCAAGATTTTATGACCCTTTTCACTGCATTTGCCTGATTTATTGAGGGAAGGAATATGGCTAGGAATCTTTCCCTCATTACGTTGGCTTCCTTGATCGAGGAAATGACAAGGAAGCTTTCATCAGGGGTAATATCCATTTCAACAAGATAGGCACGTGTTAGTAATTAGATGGTATGCTAATATCAGCTTTTTTATTTAAAAAAATATATTATTTTTTTCCAATTTATCTGAGTGTGGATTACATGAGAATGTAGTGAATTTCCAGCGTATCATTATCTTTTGAACGAAAGGGAACCGAACTTTCCACCCGGTATATTCTCTCTGGTCAAAATATTGATAGATCACATCATTAGACCCAGCACTCGATTTTTTTTATTTTTTTAAATATATCTTCCTTATATGAGAGTACATGCCTTGAAATCACCCAGGAATTTTTATTTTTATTTTTATTTTTGATTAATGGTAAATTAATCCCATAGGGTTTATATTTCTGAAAACATAATTCATCACAGTTATGTATACCATGCATGGCTGGAAAGGTCAGAGCTCAAGACAAGTGGCAAGAAAAAACCCTCAAGGATATTCCTTTTCACACTAGCACTAACAATTCAATTCAAGTGAAGGCGGTTATGTCTTACCCTTCTTTTTATTGTCTGAGCTGCGAGGTTGTCTTGGGTGGACTCCAGCTAGCGGAGAGGCATCTTTCAGGTCATATCCACAACTCAGACTAATCCCTGGCTCTTACCGGGTAGGCATGTAAAGGGTAAAATGTTGGCTCCATACAAGAGCAAGGATCGAACCTAGTTCTACTCTGTTTTTTTTTTTTATTATTATTGCATTTAATAATGTGATTATATGAAATTAAAATTAAAATAGGAAGGAAATACACGGTCCATCCTAGATTCATGATGAACAGCTGTTTGATCACTATTTTTTTATTATGAATATATTTATATTTATGTTTTATAAATATTTAAAATAACCTGTTTTTTGATGTTTTAGATGTTGGTATAAAAAATTTAAAAATAAAGGTAATATTTTAATATATTTTTTTTAACAAAAACATTTAAAAAAAACAGCTTATTTTAAAATTTATCCAAAAATTGTAAATTCCACGTTATTCACGCTATAAAAAAAGCCTAGCATCGCACTCAGAGGCTAGGCAAAACAAAGCAAAGAAAGAACAGGAAAAAAAGACGGTGATGGAAGTGAAGAGCAGGAACAGTCCAGCTGCCAAGGAAGTGATCAGATCCAAGAAAGGCGCTTGTTTTAAACACAAGAATGATAGTTTGATTCCGAAAAGGAGGAGGTTAGTGAAAAGCATGATGTTTGATTTTATCGCCTCTGCGTTTTTTGGCTCCTCTTGTCTCCGTCCTCTTTCTAAACCCCAAGAATACAAAAGCGCTAGTACTTGTTGCATCACAAGAGTCGCGTCCATCTAAAATATCAGATGGAGAGTCATTATTCTTGTTTCTGTTGCTGTTTCTGTTGTTTTGTTTTACCTGGGAAATTCGTGCTTCTTTTAGTGATGCTAATTGTGGGATTTGGCAGAGGAAGGGAGAAGAACAGGGTTGTTTGTATTGATTTACTGGGGAGTTGTAATTAATTAGTGTGGTATAAAAGTAATTTTGATGTTTGATGGTGCATTTTGCTTTTGCTTCTCTTCCTTTTAAATTTTGGTGGGTGTCCTTTATGCTGTGCTTCCCGGGCTTATCAGAGCCGGCAGCTTAACGCCGGCTACCGGTTTTCTGAACTGTTTAAACACAACCCGTTTCACAGAGATCAACAATTTTCAAAATCTGTAGATTCTTATCTCTTCCTGTAAAAGGCTGAGAGGTACATTAATTAAAAGCGATGTCCAAAATTAAAGCCTCTTGTTCTTCAAAATATGCTGGCGATAGTAGATTTAGCAGAGCAGATAACGCCCTGCTCTTTAGCATGGAAACAGAAGAAAAGGGAAATTTGTTAAAAAATTCCTCGAGAGCGATCGTTGTTGCTTTGTTCATTTAAAGAACTTGTTTAGAGTATTTCTTCTTCCTAAATTAGGCAGCTGTAGATTTGCTTTCCATAAGAATGTGCTTTTCAACTTGTTTATCGAGGTAAGATTGTTCTTGCAGGTTACACGAAGGTGTTTCTTTAAATTTTGACTTTTCTTGTTTAAAATTATTTTATACCCTTAAATTGTTTTTATGTTTTTAAATTTTTATATTTAAAACTTATTTATCAATATAAGGTTAGGTTATATTGGGGTGTTTCTTTAAATTTTGATTTTGATTTTGTTTAAAATTATATATATATTATTTTATTTTGATCATAATTGCATGACATTTGACTCATGGTTTGTTTCATGGATTCTCGCGTTAGCAAGAAGGTGTTTGTTAAAAGGACTTAAAAATAGCTTCTCTTTCATAACTTTCATAGGTACATGCTCTTCATTTAAAATACCAATTGTAATTTGGATCGGTAATTGAAAATATTTATCATTTTTTATAGATTTATCTTATAAGCATAATTATAATTTATCATTCAAATTATTCACCGAATTTGAGTTTTTAAAAGGGAATATGAATCGCAACATCCTCGCAGAGGATTCTCTCTAAAATCAACAATCCTCTTAATTAATTAAAATATAAAACTTTATATTTATATATAAATAATCTAATATTGTTGAGAACTTTAAAAATACATCTCCATACTAACTTGGCGTATCGAGAGATAATTAATAAGTTATCCTGCCTATTAGTCTAAATGTTTGGATTAAAAAAATGAAGAGAAAAAAATATATCTCCTTCACCATAGGCTAAGTAACCGAACTCATTTTTTATATAAAGAGATGAATATAAATTTAATTTATCTATTTTTATATAATTATCTCCGGTAGAAAAAGATGATGTAGAAAATCGTAATATTACCCGGCAAATATTCATTGTTCTTGCAAACAAGCTTAAAATTATGTTATTCCGGGGGGGGGGGGGTATAATTTGATAAATATAGAGTTGTGTTTAGAAAAATTTAAAATTGTTCAAACAGAATCTGAAATTAATGGATGTTCATGCCCCTCCAAGCAAACAAATATTTTTTTTGTGAGACAAAAGCAGAAGGAAAAGTGAAGAAAGAAAAGGCGACCGCTGCCGACCACGGAGCCATTCCCCTGTAAACCTCTAGCAAAACGACAAAAAACGACGCCATGCTCTCGTAATACAATGACGTCATCCCTCCACTCCTTGTGGAGCAAGGTTCTTCTTCTACTGCGGTTCTTTTGGATCTGGCACAAGGCAGTCCAGTTTCTTTAGGACATGAGGTAGTTACACGAAATCAATGCCTTTTGCGGCTATCTGATGTTATGTCATGCGACGACGCTAGGCCGGAATTCCACGGCCACATGATTTTTATCTGGACGGAAAAAGTAAAAGAGTAGGCCAGTCGGTCCAAGGCCCAGGTGAACGACTAATCATCAAAGAGCTAGAAAATTAATAAATAAAATTACAAAGGAAAGCAATTGTTTTTTCTCCCTTTATTTAAATAGGAGAGAGAGAGTCTAGACCAACCTTTTTATTTCCTTTTTCGTTCTGAGTTTGTTTCGAGTAGATAAATGAGGAGTTCATGTGTTTGTGGGGCTAGACGCTGACCACCGTGAGAGCGATGAAAGTGAGGTACCTTCATGGTGACTGACTCCCTTTTGTCGAATTCTTTGTTTGAATGGATGGTTCATAGTTTGACTTATGCTCGATAGACGCACTAATTACGACAAAATCAGTTGGGATATAAATGCCCCCAAATAATGATTTATTAACGAACTGTTTGGGTGACACCCACATTCATTAATCGCCTGCTGATCAACGATTCGGTGCCTTGGAGACAGGTTCGAAACTGTGGGCGAGGATAAACCGCCTCTCGCGAGCTGCTCTTTTTATCCTGTCGCTTCACAGAGTTTGGGCCACCCCGCGAGATCCCTTTCATTTTTAATTAGTACAGTCCTCTTCGTTATAGCTTATAAGATTCTTTCACTGCAGAAAATGGGTCCAGGGCTAATTACTATCTAATTGTATTTTTCTATTCCGAAGATCACGCCTGCCGACTGACTCTTGTGGTTATATTTATGGTTTTTAAAAGTATTTTTGTTTAAAAATATATTAAAAAAATATATTTTTTTTTAAATAATATTTTTAATACCAGTATATAAAAATAATTTAAAATCAAAGCATAAATGGTTCACTTCCCTGCAATGGCATCTGTGATGGATGTGATTGCGAGCCATCACCAGCTTGAATACCCAAAACAAAGTTTTGGGATTAATTTAATAGGGTGCCATTTAATAACTAGTTCATTTATTACACTAATTTGTTGTGAATTGATTGTCTTTTTAATATATTCGTTCACACCATATCCTTACAATGTGCTTCCAGCTAAGAAAATAAAAAGTCAAAGCCCCTGGCTTCCCTCGACTCTACATTTATCAGGGCGTCATAAATCTATCCAATTCTTCTCCAGCAAGTAACTCTCTCATTCGTGGATTTTCAACACCGGGAGATGATTAAAATATTTATATAATTTTAAAATTCATGTCAATATGTTTGTGGTTGAAAATGCTATAAAAAATATCACATGCCTACTGAATCTTGTTGCTGTTATCTATTATTATTATTATCATTACTAACTGTATTACAAGTATTATTAGTTTTATTATTGATTTTACCACAATCATGATTATTATTATTAATATTATTACTATTATAAATAAAGTATTATCATTATTATTACCAGTATCATCATCATTAATATTATTATTGTTACTACTTATATTACAATCATTTTTATTACTATTATCACTATCATTTTAACTCCTATTTAAAAAACAAAACCAAACAAATCCACGATAATCAATGCATCATGCTAAAAAAACAAAAACACTCCTAGTTTCACAACAGCGAAGATCACCTTTCTTTGTTCTGCTGTCCCTTGCATGACACGCCTTCTTGAAAAGATCATCGAAGATCTTTTCCTCGAGATGAAAAGCATGGCATTTGCTACCTGTAACGTGGCAGTCTTTGAGAATCAAACAGGGAAGAACCAACGTCAAACTTCCTTTATCAATAGGAAAACAGGGGTGGAGTTTTAAAAGTATTTTTAAAAATAAATATTTTTATATATTTTCATGTATTAGTATAAAAAATATTTAATAAATAAATAAATAAAATATTATTTTAATATAATTCTTAATTACAGAGTTAAAAACTCCATCTTTTGTAGACGGACAGGTCTTCGAATGTTTACCGTTTTGTTGCTGTCCGGTCACAAATTCACATAGAGTTCTTCTAAAATATGAACGATTTTATGGTACTGACCAAATCAACTTCAGTTATGAAATTAATCCCATTCGCAGCAGCTATGTTTTTTTTTTTTTGTACCCCTATTTTTCTTTTATTAAAACATTTGCTTCGTGTTTTTTTAAAACTTCATATTGCCTTAATTCAAATTATTTTTTAATATCTTTATACATATGATAATAACTTTATATACAACAATAATTTTGAACAAAAAAATAATTTTTAAAATTAAATGTTACCTTAATACTAATCACCTTAAAAAAATTAAAGTTTATTGTCTAAAACATGTTTGAGAAAATGATTTTGGTTATTTTTTGAAAAAACAATTATTTAAAAATATATTAAAATAATATATATTTCCTGCCACGTGTAGAGAGGAAACCATCTTGCTTACGTGTCGGCATCGATGAATCTTTTCTAGGAAACTATCATTCGACTGGTGAGTTCGATAAATTAAAAGAAAATACAAGGGCAAAGATTAAACTACTCTTTATTAAACGCAACCTTAGTAGCTGCAGCTCTGCTCCACTCCAATCAAAGCTCACATAGTAGAGGCAGAGGAATTCACAAGCGCCACGATTTCCGGAGATGGAGACGAAGCTGAATTCAGTTGAGGACAGAACCAAGACAGGATCATGGTTCAAACCCAAGAAAGGAAGTGTTTTTCCCAGAAAGAAGAGGTCCGTAAAGAGAATGATGTTTGGATATTTGGTTCAATCTGAAAAGCCTCTCGTCAAGTTCCAGCAGTAAAAACATGAAACCACGATTGGTAGCTTTTCCCTTTAATCCAATTGAGTAACTCAATTTTCGAAAATACATGGCTCATCCTAAATTCATGATAATCAGCAGTTTGGTTACAATTTTTTGTTATAAATAAATTTGTTTTTATGCTTTAAAAATATTTTTTTAAAAAAAAACTGTTTTTTTTTTAATTTTTTACTTTTTGAATGTCAATATCAAAAATAATTTTTTTTTATAAAAAAAACAGCTTATTTTAAAATTTATCCAAAAATTGTAAACTCCACGTTATTCACACAATAAAAAGCCTAGCATTGCACTCAGAGGCTCCGTTCGAAACCAGAGCTTTGAAAGGCAAAACAGAGCAAAGAAAGAACAGAAAAAAAAGACAGCGATGGAAGTGAAGAGCAGGAACAGTCCAGCTGCCGAGGAAGTGATCAGATTCAAGAAAGGTCCTTGTTTTAAACACAAGAATGATAGTTTGATTCCGAAAAGGAGGAGGTTAGTGAAAAGCATGATGTTTGATTTTATCGCCTCTGCGTTTTGTGGCTCCTCTTGTCTCCGTCCTTCCAATCCCCGAGAATACAATAGCGCTAGTACTTGTTGCATCACAAGAGTCGCGTCCATCTAAAATATTCGATGCAGAGTCATTATTCTTGTTGCTGTTGTTTTGTTTTACCTGGGAATTGGTGCTTCTTTTAGTGATGTTAATTGTGGGATTTGGCAGAGGAAGGGAGAAGAACAGGGTTGTTTGTATTGATTTACTGGGGAGTTGTAATTAATTAGTGTGATATAAAAGTAATTTTGATGATTGATGGTGCATTATGCTTTTGCTTCTCTTCCTTTTAAACTTTTGGTGGGTGTCCTTTATGCTGTGCTTCCCGGGCTTATCAGAGCCGGCAGCTTAACGCCGGCTACCGGTTTTCTGAACTGTTTAAACACGACCCGTTTCACAGAGATCAACAATTTTCAAAATCTGTAGATTCTTATCTCTTCCTGTAAAAGGCTGAGAGGTAGATTAGTTAAAGCGATGCAAAGCGATGTCCAAAATTAAGGATAAAAACCCAACTTTGGAGACGTTTCTTGGGCTTCAAAATATGCTGGCGATAGTAGATTTGCAGAGCAGATAACGCCCTGCTCTTTAGCATGGAAACAGAAGAAAAGGGAAATTTTCTTATATCCACCTTCCAAAATGGATCATTTAATGAATTTTGATTGTATATTGTTGGCATCAGCTATGGTTCAATACTATAATAAGCACTTGGCGACGTGGCTTCATTCATTTAAAGAACTTGTCTAGAGTTTCTGTTCTTCCTAAATCAGGCAGTTGTTGAATTGCTTTCCATAAGAATGTGCTTTTCAACTTGTTTATCGAGGTAAGGTTGTTCTTGTAGGTTACTTGAAGGTGTTTCTTTGAATTTTGACTTTTCTTGTTTAAAATTATTTTTATATATATTTTTAAATTATTTTTTATACTCTTAAATTTTAAACTTATTTAAGGTTAGGTTATATTGGGGTGTTTCTTTAAATTTTGATTTTGATTTTGTTTAAAATTATATATATATTATTTTATTTTGATCATAATTGCATGACATTTGACTCATGGTTTGTTTCATGGATTCTCGCGTTAGCAAGAAGGTGTTTGTTAAAAGGACTTAAAAATAGCTTCTCTTTCATAACTTTCATAGGTACATGCTCTTCATTTAAAATACCAATTGTAATTTGGATCGGTAATTGAAAATATTTATAATTTTTTATAGATTTATCTTATAAGCATAATTATAATTTATCATTCAAATTATTCACCGAATTTGAGTTTTTAAAAGGGAATATGAATCGCAACATCCTCGCAGAGGATTCTCTCTAAAATCAACAATCCTCTTAATTAATTAAAATATAAAACTTTATATTTATATATAAATAATCTAATATTGTTGAGAACTTTAAAAATACATCTCCATACTAACTTGGCGTATCGAGAGATAATTAATAAGTTATCCTGCCTATTAGTCTAAATGTTTGGATTAAAAAAATGAAAAAAAGCTTCTTTCATATCTTTCTTAGCTTAAAATTATGTACGTATTTCTATAGAGTTGTGTTTAGAAAAATTTAAAATTGTTCAAACAGAATCTGAAATTAATGGATGTTCATGCCCCTCCAAGCAAACAAATATTTTTTTTGTGAGACAAAAGCAGAAGGAAAAGTGAAGAAAGAAAAGGCGACCGCTGCCGACCACGGAGCCATTCCCCTGTAAACCTCTAGCAAAACGACAAAAAACGACGCCATGCTCTCGTAATACAATGACGTCATCCCTCCACTCCTTGTGGAGCAAGGTTCTTCTTCTACTGCGGTTCTTTTGGATCTGGCACAAGGCAGTCCAGTTTCTTTAGGACATGAGGTAGTTACACGAAATCAATGCCTTTTGCGGCTATCTGATGTTATGTCATGCGACGACGCTAGGCCGGAATTCCACGGCCACATGATTTTTATCTGGACGGAAAAAGTAAAAGAGTAGGCCAGTCGGTCCAAGGCCCAGGTGAACGACTAATCATCAAAGAGCTAGAAAATTAATAAATAAAATTACAAAGGAAAGCAATTGTTTTTTTACTCCCTTCTGTTAAATTCTTAGTTTGGCTTATGCTCGATGCGTTAGTTTATGATCTTCCCTCGATTAGAGATCATCTCGAATTCGATTCTTATTCTCACTC